>CACVBM020001829.1:0-601079 GCA_902728155.2 Microthlaspi erraticum | reverse complement strand
CATCAATCTGACATTGTTTATGGATATATATATGAATCCGTGCAGCTGGAGAACCCCAAGGTTGAAAAAGGTTATGCCGAAGTAGTAATTGGAGAAGATGAAGTAGCTGTAGCGGTTAGTCCGAGTGGCACGGCTCATGCTCTAGTAAATGTGGATCCTGTACGTTCTACTTTCTTCATTGGCTGCCAAGACAGTACTATGCACAACAGCTCAACTAGCGACTACAAAGTATGGAAAGATCTCTTATCCAAAGTTGGTTAACTTTGTTCTCTTCTCCATTCTGATTTTCACTGGCGTTTTTCATTCACTTCTTCATGTGTATTCAGCTTCTCTGGTTTCTTTCTTTTGAGCTCTTGTTTGTATAGAATAGGCTTTGTTTTTCTTTTGTTTTTTTTTTCAGTCATTTTGTTAATGTGATTATAACCCTGAAACTTCCAAAGCTTAGGATTCACTGATATGCAACATGATACCCACATAACTTCTAGATTTTATTACAGGTGTGGATTAAGATTCGTCTCATCTTTGCGAATCAATGCGTATGGATACTCAAAACAATGCAAGTACACTGTGAATCTTTCTACTCTAAACGACGGAATTTTATCACTTATAGTCAAAATATTAATGTTGGATAAATTAAAGTATAACAAATGTTACATTAAGGTAATTATCAACTATCGATTGAAACGTAAATTGCTTTCTCAAATGGGAAAATTTATCTATGGTCTCAAATCAACAAGTGTGTCATAGTATCACTAGAAATATCAAATTCCAAGAGAATGGAAAAAGAAAGGCTTTAAACTTTTCTCTGTCCAGCATGCACAAGGACATGAATCTTCATGAACACTCATAATAATCATGCCCTTTTGTGTTCTCATGGAGCGTTGTGCTAAACTCCTAATACCTACTCCTTCTAAATTATAAATTCTAAATTCTAATTTCTATAAATTCGTTTGACCGGAAAATTTACAGTATCATTTAAGTTTGGAACTCATTCATAGGATTAGCCATTTTGTTGGTTCCAAGAGAAATTACTTTTCACTGCTCCAAGATGATTACCACATTATTTTTATAATTTTGTTTGAATATTTTGTAGTAACAGAAGTGTTGTAAAACTGAATGGAAGTAAAAAGAGTTTGAATTTAGAAGCTTATGTATTTATCTATCACCAAAATTTGTAATTCAAAAGGCTGATTTATGTTTGTCCTAGAGTTCGCATATATTAATCTTTTAGTAAAGATGTTACCCAAAAAAATGAAGAAGACAAAAGACATTATAATGTCTATAGGTAATGATATACCGCAATTGTAAAAGCATGTATTTCAGTATTTGCCATGTGCCCATGGACCAACCTTAAAGTAAAAAAACGTAAAACAAAAGTGAAAAGAAAAGAAAAGCAAAGACCTAAATCACAAAAAGGGTATAGTATAATGTTTTAGTTTTACCGTTAGGATGAATAAGAAAAAAAGACAATACTGCTTAAATGGGAATTTAAGGTTTGTAGATAGAGAGAGAGCAAGAAAAGAGGTCAGAAAAACAAAATCAGAGAAGAGCATGAAGAAGAGTAAGAAACGAGAGAACTTGCTTTCTCCATCTTCTTCATGGCGGGAAAACCATAATCCTCCTCGGAGGAGTCCAAACTCCTCCGCCGTATCCTCCGGCTGCATTCCCGGATTCTTCAACCTCTTCCTCTCCACCTTCAACTTCTCCTCCAACCGCCGCAAATCCATCACTTGGGGATCTAAGAAGCAAGAACAGAGAACCGTCGTCTACGCTTCTCCTCCGAAAGATTCATCAAATGGAGTCTGCGGCGGTGGAACTGTGGCGCCACCGCTTCCACGCAACGAAGGAGAGGGAGATGCGGCGAGGGTGAGTCTAGTCGGAGCGCTAGAGAAATGCGATCGGGACTTAGAGGAGCTACGGAGAACCATCGACGTCATTAAAACTAGTTACCTTCTTCACAAGAAACTTGAGGATTCTCAGGCGACAGCGCGTGACAATCTCAAATTTCCCGGCACCGGTAAGTTTCTTGATTACTCACACTTTCTTTCAAGTTGTGGTCCAATAATAATAAAATACTAATCACGAAATAAAACTCAACTTTAATTGTAGGATACTTAATCTAGGTAGTAATATAGCAGAATGTCAGATTCATGGTAGTTTAGTGGTTAGGTATCTTTTTATTGATCACATGCTTCAACCGCTGGACTCATGGCATTAGATATTGTAAAAGAAAAAGTGATAAAACAGATTATTAGGAAAATGTTTTAAGGTAAAAAAATCACTAATTTATAAACGTACAGTAGAATTAAAAAGTAGCTAAAACTAAGAGAACAGTGTGTAAATTAAAGCAGCAACAAAGAATGTGAAGGCCAAAGAGTTGTCTCTTTGGTGGTGGTGAAATCATGAGTATGTCCAATAGTGGAAGACAGTCTCATCCAAAAAATTATAAATATTAAATATTATTGAACAAATAAAATCTAATTGCTCCTAGATTTTCATGCATGCATGTAATGTGTTATTTGATTTGATGTCACATTTGTCATTAGTGATGTTCACTACAAAGTTGTTGCCATCATGGATCGTTTTCAAACTGATAGTCAAAGTAGTACTGGACTAATTGATAGTAAGGTTTAGTCTAGCTAATTTGATATAATTAAAGTGCAAAACAGAGCAATGAAAGTGGGAGGAGGAGAGAAAGAGGCACAAATGATGAAGGAAGACACAGCTTTTAGGGGACTTTGTTCCTTTAGTCATGAAGCCCACTTTTACTTTCTCCCCATTTGGGCCCCTACCCATTATTTACTTTATTCCTGATTCTGACCCACAAACTGTCTAATGGTACCAAATCTATGATATCACTTTATTAGAAAAATGATTCTGTGTAGCTCAAAAAAAGGAAAAGAATAATGATTTGTATTGCAATTCATTCAAATACATAACTTTGTTAAAAACCAAAAAATCCAAAATCCCACAATTTCTTTGTGAGAATCTTATTCTGCAACTAATAAAACATTAGTGGTACTTTTTTGATATAAAATGTGATGTTTTCTACGAATGTCCATTTTCATTATGCTTGTGTTCAAAACGAAACAAAAATTTGAGAATGGATGAAATCTAACTTTGAAACGTATTTGGCATATTTTGATTTTTAAAGAAAAACAAACCCCAAACGACACATAGAGATCTGGTTTTTACTATACTAGTTTTTTTTATGGGTTTGAAAACGATAATAGTAGTATTATTAAACTTTGTCGGATATGTTATTTTCATTTTTTTAACCAACAGTGACAGGAGATGTCGTCGTGGGGGCGCAAACGCAGAAGAACACGAAGACGACAATACACGAAACAGAAACAGACACGATGTTGTCGATGATGAACCAACAAGATCAGTACTACAAAGACAACAAAACGTACAAAGTCAACAACATTAATCTAATCACAAGACCCGATCATTACGCCATGCACGACGTCATTTCCAAGAGAACAACGTCAACGACGACGACAGAGACACGTGCCACGCTGCCCATGCGGAGAGTAAGGCGGAGCTTAAGCTTGATGGAGAGCGTGAACCAGGTTTGCGATGACGTGGCATCTGGTCAACGAAGAGAGGTCGCTAAGATCGGTTTGGCACTTCATGATCACATCTGTCGTGACCTGATCGCAGAGACCGTGCGCGAGTTTGCATTCTCCGGCTACGACTACGACGACGACGACGAGTCTTCCAAATTATCGGCGGCAGATTCTAAAGTTTGTTACGGCGGAAGAAGTGGAGGCCGACATATCCGACGTGGCAGCACCAACTCACTCCCGCTCGACGTGTGTCGCAGAAGATTAGTGTTTTGATGTTCGCGACAGTTTTCACCTATTACACTTGCTGTCGCTCTTTTTGTCTTCTATTTTAATTAATAAATTTTATATAGCGTGGAAATGTTTGTATTAGGGCTTCATGACAACATTTTTTATGTTTTAAGTACCTTTTGAGTTTCACTATTTGCTATGAAAACGATTTACTTATTTCCTTGCAAAATATTTTAATGTGGTATTGTACGTATAATTAATTATACTCCATTTGGTATAGTGACGGTACTAATTCGAACCAATCATAAGTAGACATCTGGAGTGATAGACTGGGAGGACCCAGCAGAAATGCTGACGTGACAGTCAACGTTCCGCGTACAGACCGCGTGAACGTGTGATCTGTTGATTGTCCACTCTGGCGGTTTTTAAGAAAAAACATTATTGATGATGGCATTTTACGTATTTACATTGAAAAATTGAGGGTAAAATAGAGATTTCTGATTCCGGTACGGGTTAATAAAACGATTTCGAGTCCGGGTCGGAGGAAAAGTCGTTAAAAGCTCGTATCCGATAAAGGCGGTTTCTCTCTCGTTTTATCGCAGACGACGCTTTTCTAATTTTGCTTTCTTCTCTCTCTCCCTCTCTCTCTCTCTCTCGATTCTCGATTTGAGAGAAAAACGAAAACGAATCTACAGATTTACGAAAAAGCTAAGAAACAATGGCGGATCAGCTCACCGACGATCAGATCTCCGAGTTTAAGGAAGCCTTCAGCTTATTCGACAAGGATGGTGACGGTACGTTGGTTTTTTTTGCTCTCACTCCTTCCAATGTTTGAATATCTGTTTGTGAATGCATATGATTTTGCTACAGTATCTTCGCATTTCGTCCCTATAGATCTTTAGTGTCTGATTCGACTCGTTGATTACTGATTCGTATCGATGTAGATGATAACGGATCTGCGATTCGTGATCTCTAGACTCGTCCTTGTTTTTCGTTTTTTTTCGTTCGGTTTCTCGATTGGATTAAACCGTGTTGGTGAAATTAAGTTTGGGTGATGACATTTGAGTCTGCTACGGAACTTGGCGATTTGCAGATTTGTTGATCGAATTTGGTCCTTGAAGATTTCTGATTCTTCGAATTTCGTTAGTTTTATCTCTTATTCTTCAAATTGGTCCTTAGCTCATGAAAATCAAACTGTAAATCGTTAAAATGAACAGGGTAGAGAGAAATTTGGTATCTGAAGATATCCGATTGAATTGTTCTGCCGAGTAATGAGTGAATGATATTGATGAACAAAATCCTTTGATTTGCTTGTAGGTTGCATTACCACAAAGGAGCTGGGTACTGTGATGCGTTCTCTGGGACAAAACCCAACAGAAGCAGAGCTCCAAGACATGATCAACGAAGTGGACGCCGATGGTAACGGCACCATTGATTTCCCGGAGTTCTTGAACCTCATGGCCCGTAAGATGAAGGACACCGACTCCGAGGAAGAGCTCAAGGAAGCGTTCCGGGTCTTCGACAAGGACCAGAACGGTTTCATCTCAGCCGCTGAGCTCCGCCATGTGATGACGAACCTCGGCGAGAAGCTCACAGACGAAGAAGTCGACGAGATGATCAAGGAAGCTGATGTTGATGGTGATGGCCAGATCAACTACGAGGAGTTTGTCAAGGTCATGATGGCTAAGTGATGCGGTTTTTGGACCCAAAAAGGTCTAGAATCTTTGGTTTGTCACTCTCTTATTAAATTACTCTTTATGTTCGTAAATTTTTATTCATGAGACTCGAATGTTGTTTAAGACGCGAATGTTTATCCCGTTAATGTTCTATTTTGTGTCTGAAACATTTCAGGTCTTTGCTTCTTCTTTTTTGTTTGTTTTTCTTGCTCTTGTAAGTTGTAACTTCTTCTAGTTTCGTGGTCTCTATTAATGATCTCTAGTAAAGCATTGTCTCATGGTTTTGTGAAATGCAAATGAGCAAGTATCAACGCATAGAGAAAGAGAGACTTCTTCACTGTATCGATTAGTAATCCATTAACGAGTTGCTAAGTTTGGTTAATTGAGCACAAGCTCACATGGCTTGGAACCTCTGGACATAGCAGCTAAGTCCTTCAAGGTCTGTTGCTTGTTTCCCACGACATATGGCTCAGAGGAGATTTTCGCCGTTTTCAAACACAGCGCATGATTCAGGAGATAACTCACCAGCTCTCTATCTCCGTATACTCCTGTGTATCCTCTCCACTCTAACACTTCAAGACTGGACAACAAACATTCAGGAACAGATCTCGGCGGCTCCCAGACATACAAAAAACCTTGTTCGTAAACCTGCAACCACGAGCAACTCAAAAGGGTACGTACTTATTAAAAGTTCATTGAGCTCAAAAACTCAACACTAACGTCAAAAAATGGAGAAGCTGCATACATGTTTAATAAGCTTGAGAACCTTCAAGTTAATGAAACATTGGAGCAAATGTACAAGCATTTTCCCAGATCTTTCACTCCGTATGCACATCTCTAGATGTACAATCCGAAGGAAGATACGTGCATCCTAGAAAGAAACATGAGAAAAAAAGAAAAAAAAACACAATTTTCCATTTACTTGATGAATAAGGAAACGACATGCATGGGATGAAAAAATATTACCTCTAACGTCGATGGATCTCTTGTGAGTCTAACCCTCGCACAAAAGCAGGTACGCGTATCAAACAACAGCTCATGAATGTCGAAGTACTTGAAAGAAGGTGCGATGGTTGCAAGCTTTGAAATGTAACTATTCAGTAATTTACACAAGTGTGTGGAGTCTTTCACTTTGGTTATAATCGACAATCTTTGTAAGCAAGGCATTGCGATATCCGAATTCAGCAAAACACGGCTGGTTTTTTCTTCCAATGCTAGGTCGGAAAGAAGAGGGCAATTGGACAAAAGCCGACGAAAGGAATCTTTTTTGGAGTTCACCATGCGAGAAGCATGAAGAGTTTTGAGGAATGGGAGAGATGATGGTGTTGGTGCCTCGGGAGAAGAAATGCGATTGCTCCTGCTCATGATCACATCCTTGAAACCTTCGAGCTTCAGGGACACAAGTGTTTTGCACCAAGAGACATCGAAAACATCATCATCATAGAATGTTGATTTGCTTATGATAATGAGGTCAGTGAGAACGTTGCAACTGGATAAAAGCATTCGAAGGGATCCAGAGTCGAATAGTCTCGAGGAGCTGACAACGTGGAGAGTTTCTAGGGATGGGAGACAGACCGTTGTAAGAGGTTCCACGACATCCATCACTATACCTTTGAGTTTCAAGACAACAAGTGTTTTGCACGTAAACATTTCAGGAGGTAACTTGGTTCTGGCAATATAATTAGCATCTATCTTGATCTCGCGGAGATGACAATGATGATGATGAAGAGCGGTTCTAATCCATGGTCCAATGTCTTTATATGCATCTATCGTGAGAGAAATGCTTTCTAGAAAGTGAGATTGATGTGCAAACAATGACTCGTCAAGAAACCGTTCGGATCGATAACTGTTACCCTTAACTTCGTACTTGAGTCTCGGCACCATTGTCCAGACAGATTTCCATCTTTTTGACAAGAGACTTGTCGCCACAG
This sequence comes from Microthlaspi erraticum, assembly GCA_902728155.2. Taxonomy (NCBI): domain Eukaryota; kingdom Viridiplantae; phylum Streptophyta; class Magnoliopsida; order Brassicales; family Brassicaceae; genus Microthlaspi; species Microthlaspi erraticum. The sequence goes on along the minus strand of CACVBM020001829.1, from coordinate 593,672 downwards.
CATGTTTTGTCGAAAGGAATGACAATATCTTCAAGACCAATTCGTCAGGCAACTCGCTGATGTTCCTTTTCGTATTTGGATTTGAACAAACTCTCGTCCTCTTTTGGTTGGTCATTATCGTCTCTGTTTAGGTCAAACAATATTAGACTTTGTTAAAACCCTAATTACAGAGACCGGATTTCTCTTTTGCTTATGCGGCTATGGGCTGCAAGAGACTCTTTCCTTGCTTATTAAGTGGGGCATATTGAATCAGTGATTTGAAAGGATTTAGATATATAGGATTTTTAAGATTTGAGGAGATTTACAAATTTTGGGGGCTTATTTAACCAATGATTTGGGAGGATTTCAAATCTTTTCCAAATCACCTCTTATAAAATCTAGTATTTATAAAAACCATTCAAAATCCAAGGTTATTGGACTAATGATTTATAAAAATTCTTTAAAATCCCACCTTATTGGAAAATTAGGATTTCATCAACAAAATCTTTGAAAAACTGTTTTGAGTGATTTGTGAGAGATTTTGTAGTTAAAAACAAATATATCCAAATACCACATAATGAGATGGGATTTGAATAAATAATTAAATTAATTAAAATAATTAGTTTTTCTTGATTCTATTTGGTTAAAAATTTGAACATAAATATATAGGAATCAATGATTTGAAAGGATTTAGATATATAGGAATTTTAAAGAACTTTTAAAGAATTTTTAAGATTTGAGGAGATTTACAAATTTTATGTTCAAATTTTTAAAGTGATTAGGTGGGATTTCAGGGTATTTAGAAAATAAATAAATAAATCATTTTTATTGTTACCCTTATTAAAAAACGTGAATCATATAAAAGAAACAAGAAAAACTGCTAAGTTTCTTACAGTTTCGTTACTTGAGCACAAGTTCACATGAATTGGAACCTCTGGACATAGCAGCTAAGTCTTTCACTGTCTGTTGCTTGTTTCCCACGTCGTATGGCTCCGAGAAGATTTTCGCCGTTTTCAAACACAGCGCATGATTCAGGAGATAACTCACCAGCTCTCTATCTCCGTATACTCCTGTGTATCCTCTCCACTCCAACACTTCAAGACTGGACAACAAACATTCAGGAACAGAACTCGGCGGGTCCCAGAGATACAAATAGTTTCGTTCGAAAACCTACAACCACGAGTAAATTAAACGGGTAATGACAATGTACTTGTTAACATCATTCAGCTAAAAAACTGAACACTAGAAATAAAAAAATGTGCATGAAAAATGGAGAAGCTTCATACATTTTTAAGCTTGAGAACCATCAATTTAATGGACAACTGGAGCAAATCTACAAGCATTTCCCCAGATCTTTCACTACCTATGCTCAGCTCTAAATGTAAAATCCACCGGAAGATACTTGTATCCTAAAAAAAGAAAAAAAAAAATTAGTTATTAATATATGTGATGATACAAACATGATACAACACTAGAAAAGGAAACGACGATGAGAAGAGCTTACCTCTAATTCCGATGGATCTCTTGTGAGTCTAACCCTCACATAAAAGCAGGTATACTTATTATGCAACAGCTCATGAATGTTGAAGTACTTGAAAGAAGGTGCGATGATTGCAAGCTTTGGAATGTAATTACTCAGTAAAGCACACAAGTGTGTGGAGCCCTTGACTTTCGTTATAATCAACAATCTTTGTAAGCAAGGCATGTCGATATCCAAATTCAGCAATAAATCACTGGTTTTTTCTTCCAATGTTAGGTCGGAAAGAAGAGGACAGTTGGACAAAAGCCGACAAAAGGAATCATTGTTGAGGTTCACCATGCGAGCAACATGCAGAGTTTTGAGGAACGGCAGAGATGATACCCCGGAAGAAGAAGAAGAAATGCTATTGCTTATGATCACATCCTTCAAACCTTGGAGTTTCAAGGACACAAGTGTTTTGCACCAAGAAACATTGAACTCAGCAGCAGCGAATCTTGATCCCATTATGATAATGAGGTCAGTGAGAAACTTGCAACTGGATAAAAGCATTTGAAGGGATCCAGAGTCGAATAGTCTCGAGCTGTCAACGTGAAGAGTTTCTAGGGATGGGAGACAGACCGTTGTAAGAGGTTCCACGAGATCGATCGCTGTACCATCGAGTTTCAAGACAACAAGTGTTTTGCATGTAAACAACTCAGGAGGTAATAGGGTTCTGGTAAGAGAAGCATCTATCTCGAGCTCACGGAGGTGACAATGATGATGATGAAGCGCGGTTCTAATCCACGGTCCAATGTCTTTATTCCACAAAGTAAAATCTATTGTGAAATAAAGGCTTTCTAGAAGAAGAGATTGGTGTGCAAGCAATGACTTGTCAAGAAATCGTTCAAATGATCTAGTGCGATCCTTAACATCGTACTTGAGTCTCGGCACCTTTGTCCAGAGTGATTTCCATCTTTTTGACAAGAGGCTTGTCGCCACAGCATGTTTTGTCGAAAGGAATGACAATATCTTCAAGACCAAATCGTCAGGCAACTCGCTGATGCTACTTTTCATATTTGGATTTGAATAAACTCTCAGCGTCTTTTGGTTGGTTATGATTGTCTCTGTTTAGGTCAAACAATATTAGTACTAGGGTAAAACCCTAATCACAGAGACTGGATTTCTCTTTCGTTGCTTATTTAATAGTTTATCGAATAAGTATAACTAAACAATACACCTGGCATATAATTTAATATCAAAATATGAATAATTTGAATTTCCAGCAAAATTATGAAATTCTTACAATTTCGACTTTCACAAAGAAGATAATTAGAAAAATAGTTAGTACGGCCCCAAACCGAGCTGGTTAGGTCCATATCTCCATTCTGGTTTTTATTATGTTCTCGATCAATTTGTTGCTTCAATAATGTTCTCACTTTCAGTATATGACTAGGCTAATTAATATTTCTTGCTTCAATTACGTACAAAACTAAATTTTAAAGGCTATGTCCACAATTATAGTAACCCTTAATTATTACTTTTCGATGAATCTTATCTTCTACAATATTAAAAGAAGAAAGAAAGAAAATTGTTGGCCTGTCACAAAGAGAGTAATTTCAACAACAACAAAAGTTTATAGCAAAGGTAATCAAATATCTTTTGTTTTTTTCTCTGTTTTCGAAAATATTAGTATTTTTTATGACAAAACGGGTATAGGACAGTGTTCAGTTCAGATGGACAAACGGGCAAAATGCAAATCACAACCGTCTGTTTGCGGGAGAACCAATGAACCTTCTTCAACTTAAAAAAAAAAAGAAAAAAAAAAATTATCATTCTGAAATTTGTGTATATAATATAACTATGTAAGTATGAGTCATGACTATCTTCTTTCTCTCTCCCTCCAGTCTCATTTTTATGTATAAAGTATAAACAGATAATCTTCCTTTTAAGACAGAACCCACCGAAAGCTCCAAACCCAACAGAGAAGAAGGCGGCGGAGAAGCAAACACCAACAGGAGAAATAATGCAGCCTGATATTTCAGATCATATCTTCTTTTCTTTTCTCACCGGAGGACTCTGTGCCTCGTCGAGCACCACTGCAACGTCTTCTTTTTACCCTTTCCCAACCTTCGAAGATTCCATCTCTCAAGACAAAACTCTTTCATCTCTGAGGAAACATAAAGAAGCTGAGCGAAGAAGAAGAGAGAGAATCAATTCCCATCTCAAGAAGCTCCGCTACTTACTCTCTTGTAACTCCAAGGTACTTCAAACTTTTAAACCATAATCATCCTTTACTAATTACTATCTCTAAATCTTCTAATTCAAGTGATTATATCGATTTAATTCTACACTAGTTCTATCTTCTTTAGTCATACTATGCATAATTTAAGAGAGGGAAATTAGAATGATTATTAGAGTTTTGGATGTTATCTCACCAAAGTTTTTGTGTTTTTTTATTAAACCAACTAAACCTATATATTCATATGACAATATAAAATGTTTTTCTATTTGGTTAAATGAATCTTGCTTTGGTTAATTTACAGTACTGTCCACTGTCTTAGGATTTGATTTATTGGTAAGAAAGGTTGAATATTGGAAGTATATCACTTATAGAAAACGGACCATTTTTTACATTAACATTAGTCCAGTGTAATGTTTTCGAATAATAAAAAGGCTGCAAGTACTGGGAATATCTAGAAATTTGAGGAAAAATAAAAGCTTTCTTCAAGTCCTTTTTTTCTCTGAGCTGGTATATCACTTTGTCGGAAAAGTTGTCCAACTTTTTTATTTTCTTTTGAAACAATTGAACATCAAGACAAATTTTCTCGAATCAAGAGTTTCTAAAATTCTCTTTCTTGTTTGATTTTTGTTGTTGTAATTCTGTACAGACAGATAAAGCCACAATACTGGCAAAAGTGGTTCAACGAGTCAAAGAACTAAAACAACAAACACTAGAAATCTCCAATATCGAAAGCTTACCGTCGGAGACGGACGAAATCAGTGTACTCAACTATGAAGACTGTTCCAACGACGGCAGTCGAAGAATCTTTAAAGTATCGTTTTGCTGCGAGGACAGGCCAGATCTCTTTCAAGATCTCATGGAAAGACTCAAATCTCTTCAGATGGAAACTCTCTATGCCGATGTGACAGCAGTCGGTGATCGGACAAGAATCCAACTAGTTGTGGCCGCCGACAAAGAGCAGCACGGCGTTGAGTCGGTACAGTTTCTACAGAACGCACTCGAGTCATTACTCGAACGGTCAAGCGAGTCGGTGATGATGGGACGTGCTGGTGATGTGGGAGAAAGATCAAGACGACGTCGTGCGCTTGATCACATCATAATGGTGTGATTTTGATGAGACATGAGCACTATATGATATTAGTCGTTTTTTTTTATAACTTTTATCATTTTGTTAACGTGGTTATAATTACTTGAACCCTTTTATGTTTGTTTTCCAAAAAGAAGAGACTTTATATGGTTTTACTGATGAGTTTTGTATTGTGAGTGCAAACATATAGGAGTATTGTAAGTAGGGCTAGTGTGTTTTTAACTCTTAAGAAAAAGAAAAAAACACATAGTTAAATTCTGCGTAAATTTAATTTCAATTTTCAGGGATAAAAATAAAATAGTTGATGACGAAGGTTTAAATTAATTTGATTGTGGGAATATTTGTTGAGGCAGAAGAATCTAAGAAAGAGATGTGATTGGGTGAAGACTGAAGTACATGCACAGAAACACGACTTCAAAAACATTTTATATATTTATATACGTTATATAGTACTAACAAAGAAGCATCAAATGGTGTATATAAAGTGAACGTACGACGTAAGACAGTCAAGAGAAGGTGTTTGTAGAATCTTAATGAAAGAATATATGGAGAAGTGTTTGAGTTTCAAAGCTAGCTCATGTCATCTTGTCCCCCCAAAGATCTCTCTCTTTTGTTCGTATCTTTCTGAATATTTTTGTACCTTTGCTTTTTTATTTTTTCCTGTTCTCTTTGAAGAAAATTAAAGCAGAGTTATTGTCTGTATAAGTTTGACCAAGCTTTGTTCTTTCGTGTGAATCTATCATATCATTTTTTTTTTCATTTTCTTGAACTTTTTTTAGTGTATAAACTTTTTTGGGGGGGAGTACATGGAAAAAGCAGGCATACACTAAAAAGTTTATACACTAAAAAAAGTTCAAGAAAATGAAAAAAAATGATATGTATTTCTGTTAATTAATGTATCAAATTGTGTGGGAAAATCGCTATTTGAAATACATATTGAAAAGAAAGAAAAAAACACACAAAGAGTAAAGCAAAAACAAAACAAAAAAAAATCGAGAAAGTATATGTCTAGGAAGCGTGATGGCTTTGAGGCAGTTGATGTCTCATCGATACTCAACTTCTCGACCAAAAAGCATATACTTCAAAAAAGCTCTTTGCAAAATCGTAATAATAATAATGAAGTTCCTTTAAAAAGTACATTTTGAATTTGTATATGCTTTTGGAATTTATGGGTTTATTGGAAAAAGCAATCATTAACAACACTCCAAGATGTTGATAAAAAGAAACCAATATAATTAGTGTGCCACTGTGTTTAATGGCGCTCTCAATGTGAACATCTGAACATTTTTTCTTAGTGTTTAATGGCGCTCTCAAGTATTACTATTATCAAACACACGATTTGGTGATATGTTTATTTTCTATGGTACTAGCTAGTAGTTTTAATGTAAGAGGAAAACCGCCTAAAACAAAAAACTAGATTACAACCGAAAAACATATTTCTCTTAATGCTTGAGAGGGTAGTTTTCAAGATATGGTTTTGGCCTCTAGTAGTTAAAATAGGGAGCAAGTATTCGGCTGAAGGCCCAGCAATCTGCAAGACAAATTTGTTTCTTCTAAAAGGTATTGGGCCAGGCTAGGAATTGGTTCACATTCATAAACCAAGACCCAATGCTTCATGGACTCGGGCTAGGTGTTTAATCCGTGGTGGACTTGCGAAAAACTTCTGTCAAGAGATTTGCTCATCTACAGTAGTCAGTAGTAGTAGGCTAGTAGCTAATGTAGTAATGTGCCAAAGTTTTGAGAAGAAAATAAACGTTTTGAAAGTTCGTTCAAGTGGATATATTGGAGTAATTTAGCGCCTGTTACTAAAGACTAACAAATTTAAGTAAATCGACCCATTGTGGTGTGTCCTAAGAGTTACTTCAAGTTCATGCATGTGGAATATATTATGGGTCTGAGGCTCTGAGCAGAAAATAAGTATACACAATTTAAAAGATCAATGTTTTGCAGACAAAAGTATAAAAATACGTATAGAGAGCTCGAACTAGAACTACATATATATGCATGCTTCAGTAATAGAATAAAAGAGAAATTCTTTGGATAAGTGTAAGCTCAAACGTAGCTTTATAGTTAAGAGTTAAGACTGTTTACGAATCTACAGACGCATAAAGAAGTGGATGAAGAGATGAAGGCATCAATTAAGGAATAAGAATTCTTTGCTTTTCCTACTTTTCTCCCATTTCACTCAATACTTTGGAATTTTAGTTACCAATATAAATTATCGCTTCAAAAAGTCCGATAGCATTGTTTGTTGTGTGTCTAAAACGAACATAACTCTTTCTTGAAAAAACACAGTTACACATTAATTAGCGTAATATTCTAAAACGTTACTTAGCACTCATGAAAATGTTTTGGAAGTATTCGGAAAGTTACAGTCATTTTATATAGTCTTTTGTAATCCATGTGCTAAGAATCAATCAAACTGATTATTACCTAATAATTATGATGACTGTATAGTGTATGTAGTCGTCAAGGAATATTTGTATAGTTTATAAAAGAAAAGGAAAATAATCTGTAAGAAAATGATTCCATTAGATTACTATATTACAGTAATTGTATAGCACCATAGCTGACAGAAAAGAAAAAAGAATAAAACGATTCCATTATACGATATTATAGTAATCAGAATGAGTTTTTGTCACGATCAAGAAAATTCAGTTCGTTGGTATTATTACATATGGAGAAAATGCCAAACTAACACCAGAATTCTCTTTTATACAAAAAAAATCATCAGAGCTCTATAATGAAAATTAAATACTATGTTTTTAATATTATCTTACGAAAATGTACTCCGTTTGGACTTTAGACAATATCGACGGCTTTAGCCATTTGATTTTTTTGTTATCTGCTGATAATAATATATCGTTTATTAGTTAAAAGATTGTTTAACACACATTTTTTAATTATGTATGTATAATCCGTTGAATTACCTTGCCGAGGAAAATAAGTTCCGCGATCAACTTCAACCAAAAATAGAAGACAAGATTCAATGATCAATCAATGTCGTTACTCGGAGAATGAAGGGAATAAATGAATAATATATCCAACGTGCATGTGCTTCTAGCCTTCTTCTTCTCGTATTTTTCTGGAACTTTTATTCCTCTTACCAAATAAGGTTATTTTAATTCGATGATCACCCCATTTTTTAACCAAATAAATACTCATTAGTTGATATTCCAAAATTCCAACCAATGTTAGTTTGCGTAAGGTCCACAGCTAGCTTCATCTTTCAAGCACATACGGATACAAGGACATATATTTGAACATACGCACTCTCTCCTACCCTAAAAAACATTAAATTGTTAAAACTAATCAATCTTACATGAGACAAGGTTATAGAATATGGTTTTATAATGGAAAAAATCATTGGGAACCCTATATGATAAAAAAATAATTATTTTTACAAAAATAATCAAATAGGGTTCCCTGATGAAGAAAAACAAAATAACCCTATATGATTATTAGTACTACATAAAACTAAGTATCTACATTCATAGTAATGATCACAATCTACTAAAGATAAAGTTTTAAACTGTACGATTGTGTGCATCGTTACACAAAAACAGCCAAAAAAGATGGATAATATACATAAGATTATCCAAAGCATAGATTGACAAAATACAGTGATAGAAAGAGTGATGATGGATCATGTAACAATTAAGTAAGAGAAGAAGGTGCAAAACAAAAAAATCTAAAAAATCCTATAAGTTAGTCAAATGTTGGAACCCAACAAACAAGCAAAGTCCCAATACTTGTGTTTTACACAATCACACACACCTTGCCATGTTCACATAACATATGCAATAAAACAAATTCCACACCAACTTCATATTTTAGTAATAGATAGAGTTTCGTATTCCTTCATCATGTTCACGATATGGGAGGGGAAAGGATTTAAGATTAAAATAAACCAATGAATCAAAAATTGGGTGTTGAATTAGGACAGGCTGGTTTTGCTTAAGGTAGGATCCATATCAAACCCCACTCCCATTGTTATTCATCAATAAATGGTAATGGAAAAATAATGTTTTTCTTATTAGGAACTCAAAACTACACACATTGATCCCATTTTAACAAAAGAAATGAAATTTATAAAAATTTGAAGAAAGAAAAACAAAAAAGAAGTCAGAGTTTCTTTCTTTTGATTCTCTTTCTTTTATGCTCTTTTTTGTTGGTGCTCTTCTGCTAAGCATCTTTTCCCTTTTTACCCTTCTCTCTCTCTCTCTCCCACCCATTACCTTTATTCTTTAGCGCCTTTGCTTTTCTAGTTTTTCTCCCATGTCTTTACTTTCCTTCTCAAAGGAGTGAAATTTAGCTTCTTCTTCTCATATCTATCTTCTCTTTCACTCTTCGTGATTCGAGTTTTGTTTATCTTCTTCTATTCCCCTGATCTCGCATTCTCTCTCGATTTCGAAAAAGTCGAATTGCTTTTCCTTTTTTTCTGTTTTTTTCCACTCTTTTCCCGGGAGAAATTCCGTTTCTTTCCCGGAAAATTCGTTCCTTTTTTTGATACTAATTTCTGGGTTTAACCTCACGGTGTGTCGAAATCGATTATACTTGGACACTTTGTTGCTCTGTGAAACCTTAAAGTATCGATCTTTAGCTTCCCTGAATCACCGAATCACTCTCAATTTTGATCTCCATTGATCCATGGGGCTCTGTCATGGCAAACCAATCGAACAACAATCGAAGAGCCTCCCAATCTCAATCGAAACCGATGAGAAGAAGACACCTCAGCAAGCGAAATCATCATCAAAGTTTCCGTTTTACAGCCCTAGCCCATTACATAGCTTCTTCAAAACCTCACCTGCTGTGTCCTCCTCATCGAGCGTGAGCTCCACGCCACTTCGCATCTTCAAGCGACCTTTCCCACCTCCATCACCGGCCAAGCACATACGAGCTTTCCTCGCGCGCCGTTACGGCTCCGTCAAGCCCAACGAAGCCTCTATCCCTGAAGGCAGCGAGTGTGACGTTGGACTCGACAAGAAGTTCGGCTTCTCTAGGCAGTTTGCTTCACACTACGAGATTGACGGTGAGGTGGGTCGAGGGCATTTTGGGTATACTTGCTCTGCTAAAGGGAGAAAAGGCAGCTTGAAAGGTCAGGATGTGGCTGTCAAAGTTATTCCCAAATCCAAGGTTCGTAATGACTGACTTTCAATCTCTCTGTTTGCTGTTGAATCCTTATTAGGTTTAAAAATCATGTCTTGGAGTTTCCACTTGTCATTTGCCATGTGTAGTTTCTAGGTCTTAGGCTTTAGTTGGAACGGTGACTTGTACATTTGATATTATCATTTACATTGTCAGAGCGTGAACAAAAGAACAGAGCTTTTTGAGAAACTTATTTGTCTCCCTGAATTTGTTTAATGGTTAATGTAATTATGATGCACTGCTTATTGTGGATACTATTTTGGTTTAGATGACTACGGCAATTGCAATTGAGGATGTGAGAAGAGAAGTAAAGATATTGAGTGCTTTGACTGGTCACAAGAACCTAGTCCAGTTCTATGACGCCTTTGAAGATGATGAAAATGTTTACATTGTCATGGAGTGAGTAAAAACCGTAAATGGATTTGTTTTTCCCAAGTTTTTTTAAGAATCATCTCTAATCGAATGATTGATCTCTCTTGTGGTCAGGTTATGCAAAGGCGGTGAACTCTTGGACAAAATACTTCAAAGGTAGTTGTTACAACATACATGATATTGTCTTGTTCTCTCTACTGTATTGTGCTTTAACTGATTGAGTTTTCTTCATCAGGGGAGGCAAATACTCAGAAGAAGATGCTAAAAAAGTAATGGTTCAGATTCTTAGTGTAGTAGCCTACTGTCACCTTCAAGGCGTTGTTCACCGTGATCTTAAACCTGAGGTAATAAGATCCTTAACCTTTTTTGCTTTAGTTTCCACTTTCCAGTTTGTTCTCTCATCCTTAATGTTGCTTTCTCTCTTTTCGTCTACAGAATTTTCTCTTCTCTACTAAAGATGAGACTTCTCCTCTAAAAGCCATCGATTTTGGTCTCTCTGACTATGTCAGGCCAGGTCAGAGATTTTTCAAAAGGTTTCTTTCTTTTGAAGCTTATCGCCATGGTGGATGGAAAAGTTTGACAGTCTTTTTTTGCCTTTCTGCAGATGAGAGGTTGAATGATATTGTTGGAAGTGCTTATTACGTGGCTCCTGAAGTGTTACATCGTACATATGGAACTGAAGCAGACATGTGGAGTATTGGAGTGATTGCTTATATACTTCTCTGTGGTAGCCGACCCTTTTGGGCCCGCTCTGAGTCTGGAATCTTCCGGGCTGTTCTTAAAGCCGAACCTAATTTCGAAGAAGCTCCTTGGCCATCTCTCTCACCTGACGCTGTAGATTTTGTGAAGCGTTTGCTGAACAAAGATTACCGTAAGAGACTAACTGCTGCACAGGCTTTGTGTAAGTCTTTTGATCCCTCTGTTTCGATAATATTTATCATATTGTTCTGCTTTTTAAACACTTATGTGAATTGTTTTTCTTATATCACAGGCCATCCGTGGCTGGCTGGTTCACATGAATTAAAGATACCATCTGATATGATCATATACAAACTCGTAAAAGTGTATATAATGTCGTCTTCTTTGAGAAAATCGGCTTTAATGGTGAGTTAGATTCTTCATTAGTTACCACTTAACCTCACTCAGGTCTAATGCATGAAAATTTGATAACTGTTTGTTTCATGGTTACAGTCTCTTGCCAAAACGTTAACTGTACCGCAACTAACTTATCTGAGGGAGCAATTTAATCTGTTGGGACCAAGCAAAAACGGATATATCTCAATGCTAAATTACAAAACAGTGAGTGTTGGTTTCATTCAAACGTCTCTTGTTCATTCTGGTATGTTTCTGTTTTCTTATGGTGTCTATTACAAATTTGCAGGCGATCCTGAAGAGCTCGACAGAGGCTATAAAGGATTCTAGAGTCTTGGATTTTGTAAACATGGTATGGCAATAAAGGACTCATAAGTTTAATTCACTATGTTTTTCTGTGTTTAAGATTGTAATTAGTTACTTAATGGAATTGCAGATTAGTTGTCTTCAGTACAAGAAACTAGACTTTGAAGAGTTTTGCGCTTCGGCTCTAAGTGTTTATCAGCTAGAAGCAATGGGGACTTGGGAGCAACACGCACGGCGTGCGTATGAGTTGTTTGAGAAGGATGGGAACAGAGTCATCATGATCGAAGAACTTGCTTCGGTATAAAAGTGTTTCAACTAGAGATGTGATATTATTGAATGATGTCTTTGAGTGGTTCTTGATGCGTTTTGTGCAACTGTGTTTTGTTGACAGGAACTTGGACTCGGTCCATCGGTGCCTGTTCAGGTTGTTCTTCAGGATTGGATAAGACATTCTGATGGGAAGCTAAGTTTCTTGGGTTTTGTCAGACTCTTACACGGCGTGTCCTCTCGGACATTGCAGAAAGCCTAGAGAAACAAAGCTTATTTTTTTCTTGACTCACACACACGACACATCTACTTCTCCTTGGATCTAAGAAGTGCCTGGATTTAGGACAGGAACCTTTACACCAAGTCTAAAAGATTATTGTAACCTTAAAGGAAACCCGAGAGGAGCTCGTGATCAAACCGACTGTTGCAGAGCTACCACATTGTCCGATGAAAGTTGCAGCCCCTGGTTCGATCTGGGTTTCTTTGTAGTCCTCTGTTATTTTTTTTTCTCTTTGTTTCGGTAAAGATCGAGTCTTTAAGAATTAAGAATGGTATTTGATGAGATAGAGTTGTACAGAAGAAGAAACATATCTCCATTCAAGTTATCCCTTGTTCCTTTGTAATAAGAACACACTTCAGTTCCTTTACCTTAACACAGTACACTCTGTTTGTTTACCATTTGTCTCATAAATTTGGAAATCTAATACTACAAAGATCTTGCTTGGTTTACCAAATGAACCGAGTTTATTGCCGATCCCGAAGATCGAATTGAATCTATCTCGGTTTGGTTTGATTAACCGGTTTGTTCAGGCGTTGTGCGGCAAATTTTACGTGTGGAGCTCGAGCAGTCCATTGATGGCCTCCAAAGCCGAGACGCAGCATCTCTGCCTCTCTGGATCAGCTCAACGAATGTAGGCTTTCCTCCGCCACGTCACTTCTGTATGCTGCCTGAGACGCTCACGTGGCCGTTCTTCAGATCGGATCTTCTGTGTTTAACCGTCGCGAGGATTAGTATTTTTCTTCTTCTTCTCCTTCGTCTTTATCATAGCATTGCTCACTCTTGAAAACTTTTAATGGCGACAATGAGCAAAGCTCAAAGGCCCAAACCCACTTCTGGAACTCAGCGTCTTGTTCTGCTATGCATAGTTGTGTTCGCATTCCTCCTCCTGCTCACTTCGGTGATCTCCACCGGAAAATTGGGTTTGCCGTATCAGCAAACCCTAATCGATTATTTCGTGAGGTCTCCTCTCGGGAAGAGACAGCATACGCTCTCGGAGAAGTACTTGTATTGGGGAAACAGAATCGATTGCCCTGGGAAGAACTGCGAGACCTGTGCAGGCTTGGGTCACCAGGAATCTAGCCTCAGGTGTGCCCTTGAAGAAGCCATGTTTCTTAACAGGTAAATTCATTTGTCCTCTCTGAATTTTTCCCTAGACTAAAATGGAATCTGAGCTTGCATTTTCATGAGTAGATAGTACTAAAGCTTTGAAATTTGTCAAATTCTAGAATATTGTTCTACGTTTCTGAAATCAAGGAGATCGCTTGTATAGGAGAATGATGAAGCTTAGTGTATTTGGTTTTGGAACATGACCAATTCCAAATAACTCTGTAACTGGGAATGATTTTGTTCTTGTTGTTGCAGGACTTTTGTAATGCCTTCTGGAATGTGCATCAATCCAATACATAACAAGAAAGGTATACTCAATCGATCTGATAACAAGTCTACAGAGGAAGGGTGAGTTCTGTAATCCTTTTTGACTTATGCTTGTTTTCTAGAATCTCTCTAGTGCCGCCAGTCTCTTAACAAAAGGTCACTTTTGGATTTTCGTAGTTGGGGAGGGAGCTCTTGCGCAATGGACTCCTTGTATGACATTGACCTCATATCTGAGAAGATTCCAGTGATATTGGACGACTCAAAAACATGGCATATTGTTCTATCCACAAGTATGAAGTTGGGAGATAGAGGGATTGCACATGTTCATGGAGTCAGTCGGCATGAGCTGAAAGACAATAGTCACTACTCAAGTCTTTTGATCATTAACAGAACCGCAAGTCCTCTTGCATGGTAATCACCTTGCTTATCTGTGATCAGGTCATCATCGTATACTATGTTTGAAAAGCTGTTCTAACTGATGAAATTGGGTATACAAATTGGTTCAATAGTTTGTTCTTATGATCCTTTTAACTTTTTCTGAGTTGGTTTGATGATAACTTGGGTTTAGGTTTGTCGAGTGCAAAGACAGAAGCAATCGTAGCAATGTCATGCTTCCTTATTCATTTCTCCCAACTATGGCAGCTGCAAATTTGAGAAACGCTGCAGAAAAGGTATCGTAGAAAATGCCTCTGAACAAGTTTACAGAATTGTTGTTTACTATCTGCATCTTGAGGTGAAGCCTTTAAGCTTATGAAGTTATGGTGTTGATACAGATAAAAGCAGAGCTCGGTGATTATGATGCAATACATGTTCGACGAGGAGACAAGCTGAAAACAAGGAAAGACAGATTCGGAGTTGAAAGGATCCAGTTTCCTCATCTAGACAGAGATACTCGTCCCGAGTTTATACTTCACAGGATAGAGAAGCGGATCCCAAAAGGGAGGACTCTCTTTATTGGTTCTAATGAAAGAAGGCCTGGCTTTTTCTCTCCTCTCGCCGTCAGGTAAATTACTCTTTACCGGATTCTTGTAAAGTCTTCTTCAAGGTTAGGACTCAGTTTTAGAAGTTTCCGTTACAACGTTTGTAAAATGTTGTTGGATTTGGTTATACTGCAGGTACAAACTAGCTTACTCTTCGAATTTTAGCGAGATTCTGGATCCCCTGATCAAGAATAATTACCAGTTATTCATGGTTGAGAGACTGGTAATGATGGGAGCCAAAACATTCTTCAAAACATTCAGAGAGTACGAGACGGATCTCACGTTGACTGATGATCCCAAAAAGAACAAGAACTGGGAAATACCGGTGTACACCATGGATGAAAGAAAAGAAGAAGTTAGCTAAAGTTTTTGCCTTGGCATGGTCTCACTGCGACTCAAACTGATTCCAAACTCAAGTCTTATCACTTCCCACTTTGTCGAAGTCGAGCTAGAGTATGTAAAACACCTGAGTAGAGAGTGGTTCTTTTGTAAATGGGGTCTTTTAAGAACATATGTAATAAGAATTGTGATGTTTTCCGAGTTTCAAATAGATAAGCTTCACAGTGTTTCTTTTAACTCGCAAATCTGTGCTACATAACCTATGCAATCGGTCCTAACCAGGCTAAACTACAAATAGAGAGAGTGAGAGAGAGAGGTTTGGTCAGATGTGTCACTGGACCATATATGGCAGTTTTCTTCCAATTCAGAGTATAACCCTTTTTGAATTAGTGGGATTGTGCTTCAAGAAGGATGTTTGTGGCGGCGTTGACATCATTTCTGGCATGCACGAGCGCCTGTCTCGCAGCGTTTCTGTCAAACCCCATTGATACCAGTGTCGCTATGGCTTCCTCAGATGGCTCCACCTGTGACGTCACTGGAGCTGGCTGAGATCTCTGTAAACGAAGAAGCGTTTTAGATGACACTAAGCTAAAAGGCAAAACGGAATGTTACTTAGGAAAATAAAGGATGAGACTTGCCTCTGGTCGGCGACCTGTGTTGGGTGATATAGTCCCGACGATGGTCCTGCTTGGTGCTGAAGGAGGAGAGCTACTAAAGGACGGCAAAGAAAGCCGAGAAAAGAAGGAAGTCACAAACTCGGGGAACTGTGATGTGTTCAGACATAAAAATCAATGTTACTTGAGAGTGGCATTTGAAAATTTATTCAAAGAAACAAAAAGGCTAGAGAGGTATATAACCTTTGCCTTGCGGATGCCGAGGATGTTCAAACGATACAAGGAACCAGCGATTATGCCACAAACTCCAGGAAAAAGGGATCTTTTCCAAGAAGATAGTAGAAGCTACAGAATGAAAACCGAGAACATTTATTATCTCAAGACTAAGGACGCAACAAGAATCGTACAATGAAGCCTATAGTGTTGTTTACCTGGACTCCTGCAAGATATATGAAAGACTTATCGGAGAAGCTGACACCAAATACACGAAACCTCGTTGAAACTGGAATGTCCAAGTAGAAGGGTATAAATGAAGCAAATATAAGGCCGTATGGTCCAGAGGTCAGTAGATTTGCAGTGGTATCTGCACAAACAAACAAAAAACAGATTACCTTACTAAATAGATACAAGGTCCAACATATACCTTACTGAAGTAATGTTTTACAAATTGTATCAAAATCCGTAGCACAAGCACATAAGATAATAACACATGAACAAAAAATCAAAATCATGGGCCAGGGGGGTTTTTCTAGTAAACGACCTTCATGAGATATACAGCGAAGAAAATTATACAGTGTGGATAATGAAACCAATGAAGATCAACGTAGTATCTTAATCTTATCATAATTCATAGACCCATTCAGAGCACCACAATCCTTCCTTGTGCACTGTTCTCTACATATTTTCTGTACGAGTGGTAACAAAGCTATAATTCAAGCCAATCAGCAACCACAATACTTGTAGTAGCCTGCATTGGTGCCATTGTTGCAAATCCTAACTAACAAGCCAAAGAGATAGATTTTGAAGACGCTGCCTTGAAATAGAATGATGGGTACCTTTAAGAAATGATAACAAAAAGACTTCTAGTAGTAGAGATACAGTCCCCGAGAACAAGATAAAAACCTGCAGCAAGAATACTATCTCATTAGCCTTTGTAAGCAAAATAAAATAATGAAATTCAAAAATACTTGAATGAATTATCGCCAAGCAGAACAAGAAACATAAAAGGCATGGAACAAATAGATACGAATAAAGAAAGTCGAGCGAGCAGTGTCACATACCGAGTACTTGTTTGAGCCAATTTGTCTCTCGAAAACTCGGAAGTAGTATAGCAAATACAATCCGAACATCAATTCTGGTGTGGAGGAGAAGGCAAATGTCGACATGATCAACTTCCATATCCGGAACTTCTCAAAGATATCCTGCAATGCGTTTGGAAAATGATTATAAACACAGAGAATCTCAGATTTTCATAGCAACTAGAAATAACTTCGAAACCGAAAACAATCAAATTCTCTTTCAGGTGTCAGGTCACTGGCATAAACAAACAGATAATCGGAGGCAAGCTATCGAGAAAGTGAGCACTTGAATGTCGAACATATAGAGCTTAAATTTGCTTAAGCAAGTCATTTATTCAGCTCCACACATCGGACTAAAATCGAACACATTTGACCGAGAATCGGATCCTAGTTCACCCAATAAATCCATGAAAAGGCCAAAATGCGAGTACGAAATTCACGAAATGCAAGTACCTGGTAAGACAAACCGAGCTTAGAAGAACGGCCCCGGATCCCGAAGAAGACAGTGAAGAGGGCGCTCGTGATGACGAAGGCTTTCGTTACCGGAGCATTATCTGCAGCGTCAACAAAATTCAACACTCAGGAATCGAAATAAAATCAGGAAACAGCTTGGGTGAAATCAAACGACGGAGGAAGCTGGTTCCGATACGTACGGAAACCGGAGGGACCGCCGTTCATCTTCGCCGGGTGAAGAGAAGGCGACGAAGCAACAATCGGTGAGTGCAAATGAAGCTGGATTCCGAGATCGAGTTAACAACCGTTTGATCTTCTCTCTGAGAATGTTTTGCAGAAATTTCAATTCAACAATACTTCGAATTCAAACATCAATTCTGAAATCAAAATCATTATTTCAATTTCGCTTTTTAGTTGGCAAAATAAATTTTGACCAGAAAAAAAAAGGTTGGCAAAATAAATAACTCAAATAATGACCAATAATTTATTAATTTGTACAGAGAAGTTATACCATTTAAGACATAAAGATAATTTTCTATTATGAATAAAATATGTTTAAATTTTGTGACCTGGAAAGAAAACATTATTTTTTCTCTACTTCTGTATTCAGCGTTTAATCAAGTGTTTGAAAAAAAAAGAGAAAGGAGGAGAGATCTAATGGGGGCGGTAACAAGTGCGGTGATAGCAATCGCCGGAATAATCTTGGGATGGATAACGATAGAGATGGCTTGTAAGCCTTGCCTTGAGAAAGGCCGTGAAGCCATGGACAGATCTCTCAACCCCGATTACGATCCCGACGATCAAGACGTCGACGCTGCATCCTCCGGCGCTGGCGCTCCTCTCCTCTCCAATCGTCCACCGGAGATCCCCGATCCTTCCACCGGGGTGACCAAGTCAGTCTGATGATTTGTTTTTTTTTGTGTGTGTATGTACCTGAATTTGTCATCCTTTTGTCGTCAATGATTGACGATCTCGTTTGTGATATTTGATAATGTTTGTCAAGTTGAGTTGATTTGTGCTTTCTTTTAAAACTAAAGATTCTCAAACTGAACATACGAATTTGTATAAAATTCGATCTTCAGCTCCACTCTCCCATTCAATTCGTTCTAACAATCCGTCATCCATTTCTGTGATACGATGACAATGCTTCGACTCAACTAAAAGCTAACTCGAGAGCTTTCACCAAACAAATCTGACGTTATCTAAGAAACGAAGACATCTCAAAATGCTCTGAAACTTGAATATTTAACATCAAACTCAAAATGATCTCAAAACATAGTTTACTAAACTTAATTCTTACACACATTAAGGGCTTTTGAACGAGTATTTGTTCTACTAGTAGAGTACAAGAAGGAGATGCCACAAGAGTCCTTAGATAGACAAGGAGACGAGAGTAGGAGAACAATTCACCAAAGAGGTTCAAAGACCTAACCCCACCGTGCGTCCATCTCTCCTTCTTAATCCCGCTGTGTACTGCTTCTCTAGATCCTTCTGCAACTCGTTCTGCTTCTCCACTAAGACTTCGTTCGGGTTCTGCTCTTGGTTCACGACGCTCCCTTTCACACCCTACAATGATGCACCAACGCAGCCTCAGACTCTGAAAACGTGTTAGTATTGCTTTATACACAGCAGCCAATTCTATGCAACTTTTTTTCTTTCGAAAATGAGACTTTGCCCTACACTATCATGTCGTAAACAATCAGTGGAAGTGAAACGTCAGGATGAGATTTACCATAAGCTTGTTGAACTTTTCTTGTCGTTCACGGTCACCAATTAGTGCACTATCCCAACGATGAGCAGGCTGGTTCCAAGGGGAAAAAAAAACGAACAAAGGGTTTATCTCACTATATATAGATATATACATATCCAAGGGTCAACTCATAAGGATACCTCTTCTGTAGCCGTGCTTTTCTTCTTTCCCCACAACAACTTCTTCTTTTGGTCTGTGGTCAGGTAACCCGTTCCAACAAGGTTTTTGTTCACTGAATTCACCAAGAGAAAACAGTTTTAGTAAGAGGTATGAGTAGACAATGTCTCAAGTTCAATCAAAGATGATTCAATTAGGCAAAGATCATATGTTTATGAAAACATTTCAGGAATGAGGTCAAATGGATGAAGAGCAAAAACCAGAAGATTTAGAGTAAATCATAACAGCATTACCTAATTCGGCAGCCTGGATAGCTGCAACTTTTGCTGCATCGACATCACCAGAAACTCCGGCTTCTTTTGAATGGGGTTGCAGTGTCAAACCCTGATTCCCAGCACCGAGGGCTGGCTTTAAGCTCGATGTCTGTTTCTCTTCTGCTGCAGCACACTATAGCTTAGAGCATGGAGCTATAACACACAGAACGAAAGTACTTGAAAACAAGAGAAACGAATCACTTACCATGGGTAAACTTCCCTGAAACGAACCCCTTCAGTTTCTTAGCATGAGTATCTCGATTCTCAGGGTCCTCACGTTCCTTTCCTTCATCACGGGAATGTCGCTCACCAAGACCCCAGCGGGAACCTCTTTTCTCGTCTTGATAATCTCTGCCCCGCACATAATCCTTTTCTTTATCCTCCGTTCTCGAGTCTCCATGCCTCCTGTCACGGGAATGTCTGTCTAAATCATTTCTTGACCTGCTATGTTCAGCCTCTACTTTTCTCCGTTCAGAATGATGGCCACCCCTTGAATCGCGGCTAGAGCGAGGCGCTTCCCTCTCATTTCTGCTCTGCTCATCACGCTTAGATCCGTACTTATCATCTCTAGAGTACCTATTATCATGTCTATGTGAATCACCACCGCCTCTACCGTAGCGACTGCGATCAGAATCCCGCCTATCGTCTTTCCTTGCATCAACTGGTTCAGAAACTTTCCTAAAATCTCCCCTAGGATGCTTTTGATTAGGGCTCTGTTTACGTTCAGGACTTCCTATCAAATCAAGAACAAACCATTCCAAACTCAGATATTGAATCCCTAGCTAACCGCCACTAAGATGCACAATAGATGATCAATCAGATACGCTAATGTAAAGTATATAAGAAGCTGTATATGGAGCTTCGGGATGCGAAAGCTAACCGTCAGAGGAAGATGACCCAACGTCAGCTGAAGCTCGGCGGCGATACTTTCTGCTAGGTCCGTCGTTGGAAGGTTTACGAAAAGCGGCGGAGGTATCACCACCATCATGCGGCGGTGAGTTTAGTTCGGTGTCCATGGAGCTTAATTACCACCTGCAAAGAAATGATTCGATTCCAGAAATCAACGCAAGCAAATACATATTCGAATCGTATAAACAGCGTAGAGACAAATTTAAATGAATAAAAATTCGAAAATGATGTTCGCTCACCGTCGATCACTCGTGGTCCACGACGAATTATCCCACCAAAATTATGATACTGAGAGATCAAATCGAAAAACAAGGTCTATCAAGGATACGGAATAACTTGACAGTCTTCAATTCAAGAGTGTAATTCTCTATATCTCTACAAAGGATCCCTCCATTTCCCAGGAAGACAGAGAAAGTTAGGGTTCGAGGAAGATATTTTTCTCGGTGCGATTCTGATGAGGCTCAATGGACCAAGAAAGCCCATTAAGCTTTGCCGTTTTGTGGGATGGGCTGACTTCTCGAGACGAACGTACAGTATGTTATCTTTACAAAACAAAAACTATTTTTTGTTCCTAAACTTGAAAGGATAATGCTACCACGTCATATCATAGAGCTTGTTATTTCATTGCATGATTGTTCAGTTTTAATTGTTAAAATCAGTTAGGTTCTATTTGTTTACAGTTTCCACCATATTCATCCAAAAAGTAGTAAATCGTATATAGCCAGATTTAGGAGCATCTACTGCAAAACTCTAATTTTGACTCTTTCGTAGGCTTTTGATACGTACGCGACATGCTTGCATTTACTCACAAACATTTGTCCATCTATTATCATTGGCAATTTTTTCAATGTCATTGGCTCACCGCCAAAAAAATATTACCTAACAAATACTTACATGATATAAATAAACTGAATTAAATAAGAAGAAGGAGAAGTTATGAAGAGAGTTACGATGAGAGAAAGTATTGGTGTGAGAGAAGTTTTGATCGTGCAAAGGAAGAAGAGAGTTTCGTATGTGGAGAAGGAGAGCTATCGAATGTTTTTCTTTTCTATTCAACTTATGAATAACAAGTTACAAGTACATATATTTATAGGGAGCTAAAAGTATTAAAGAAATCAAGTCACCGACTTGATGACGGTGAAAAAACTTCACCTATAAGCAAACAATATAATATTGTGATGAGGATAATTATCCTTTCTAACACTCCCCTTAATTATCCGCTATGTATTATGTACGGTCTCGTTAAAAAACCTATGTCATAGAAAAACCCAATGGGATAAAAACTATGACTTAGGAAAAAGAGTACCGCAGCATAATCTCCCCCTGGAAAAGATATAATCTTTTCTTTTCACAAGTTTGTAGACGACGCATTCCAATACTGTGAACATGCTTCTTGAACACTGTAGTAGGAAGCGCCTTTGTAAAAAGATCGGCTGCATTGTCACTTGAACGAATATACTCGATGTCCACTTCTTGATTTTTCTGGAGTTCTTGAGTGTATGAGAAAAATCTTGGAGGAATATGCTTCGTTCTGTCACTCTTGATATAACCTTCTTTGAGTTGTGTGACACATGCAGAATTGTCTTCAAATATTTTTGTTGGCTCTTTCTCTATGACTATTCCACTTGATTCTTGTATGTGATGAGTCATAGACCGGAGCCATACACACTCTCTACATGCTTCATGGAGAGCAATAGTTTCTGCATAATTTGAAGACGTTGCAACCAAAGTTTGCTTTTGCGAACGCCAGGAGACCGCGGTTCCACCAATTGTGAAAACATAACCTGTTTGTGATCTAGCTTTGTGTGGATCTGATAGATATCCTGCATCAGCAAAACCAACTAAAACACATTTTGAGTTTTTAGGATAAAATAATCCTAAATCAATTGATCCTTGAAGATAACGAAAAATATGTTTTATTCCATTCCAATGTCTGCGCGTAGGGGACGAACTATATCTTGCAAGCAGATTAGTAGCGAATGCTATATCTGGTCTAGTGCAATTTGCAAGATACATTAGTCCACCAATAGCGCTCATGTAAGGTACTTCAGGACCTAACACTTCCTCGTTATCCTCACAAGGACGGAATGGATCCTTTTCAACATCAAGAGATCTATTAACCATTGGAGTACTCAAAGGAGTTGCTTTGTCCATATAAAAGCGTTTTAACACTCTTTTAGTGTAATTTGACTGATGCACAAATATACCATCTTGGAAATGCTCTATCTGGAGCCCAAGACAAAACTTTGTCTTTCCAAGATCTTTCATTTCAAACTCTTCTTTCATATGAGTTCTTGCATCATCAATTTCCTTTTGAGTTCCAATCATGTTCAGGTCATCTACATATACAGCAATAATCACAAATCCTGACGAGGATTTCTTAATGAATACGCAAGGGCATATCGCATTGTTGACGTAATCTTTACTCAACAAATATTCACTTAAGCGATTATACCACATGCGTCCGGACTGTTTTAGTCCATAAAGTGATCGCTGTAATCTGACCGAACAGATCTCCTTAGCCTTTGATTTCTTGGCATTGAAAAATTGGCTCTTCCAGAGCCCAATATTATTTTTGCACCACCAGAAATGGTATTCACGCTTTCAACGGAATCTTTAATTTTGAGACCGGAGAAATATCTTTTATCTTTGAGTATTGTGTGCGTTGTAGCACTGTCTGCAAGACACATATCTCCATCACGAGTCTCAAATTTCGTCATTTCTGGATTTAACAAAGATGCATTAATAAGTATTAAACAATACAAAGCTTATATCACAAGATACAAAATACCACATTAAAAACTATTTTACAACAAAAAGATCAAACTTTTAGGTTATCTTATTCAGGAAGATAACTATGTATATCATGTCCTTTTAGTCGTCTGTTTTTCCGTTGATCTCTTCGGAGTCAACCAGAAAATCTGAAACATCAAGATGAGTATCATCGTTTAGGCCGTGAAAGGAAGGACCGGGTTCATTGGAGATGAAGTTAGTCTCACTTTCTTTCTCCTTTGCTTTTTGTGATTCCCGGATACAGATCGGCTAAGTGTCTGGGTGTACGACAAGTACGCTCCCAGTGATTTTTCATGCCGCATCTGTAGCAAACACTTTCTTTTTGCTTTTTAGAATCTCGGCCGTAATCATTTGCTCGAGATCTTTTATATTCCTTTCATTGTTGGACTCGTCGGGACGGTACTCTTTTCCTTGTCCCCGACCACGTCCACGGCCACGGCCACGACCTCGGTTTCGACCATATCCACGTCCACGTCCTCGTCCATTATTTTGGCTGGACGATGCTACATTCGCTTCTGGGAATGGAGCAGCTCCAGTGGGACGAGTCTGATGGTTCATCATCACAAGCTCGTTATTCTGTTCTGCAACAAGGAGAACATCCATCAATTTTGAATAACGAGTATAGCCATTTGCCCGATATTGTTGTTGCAGGACTATATTTCCAGGGTGAAATGTGGAGAGCGTTTTTTCAATCATATCATAATCGCTCACATTTTCTCCACATAGCACCATCTTGGAAATTATTCTGAACAAGGCAGAATTATATTCAACAACACTTTTATAGTCCTGAAACCGGAGATATAGCCACTGGTATTTGGCTTTGGGCAAATCTATATATTTTTGATGGTCAAATCTTTCTTTCAAAGATTGCCAAAGATCCGCAGGATCTTCTTTAGTGATGTATTCATCTTTTAAACCATCGTGGATGTGATGAAGTAGAAAGATCATGGCTTTCGCCTTTTTCTCATCGGATGTCTCTTTCGACTTGTCAATGGCATCAAGAAGCCCATTTCCTTTTAGATGCATTTTTGCACCTATTGCCCATGTCATATAATTGTTTCCAGAAATATCAAGGGCGGAAATTTCGAGCTTAGCCAAATTTGACATGATATCTGCATAGATCATAGATCAGTTCATTAAATATAAATTCAAATTCAAATTTGCAAAAAAATTTGAGCATTATAACAGTATAAATTTAGCAGAAATTTAGATGGCAGAAAAGTAAATAGCGAAAAAGTAAATTACAGAAAAGTAAATATTCAGGAGGAGGCAAAGCCTCTACTCCAAGAGGAGGTTTTTACCATCAACTCTTATATGATCTAAGGTGACATAGTCTACCATATGATCATTTGCTCGGAGTAGGTACAACCTAGCATCCCGGCTTAAGAAATGATTTTTCGATTGTGGAGACAAAGCCTACCATAACAATCGGCTCGGAGAAGGCATAGCCTACCATCCCGGCATAGCATATAAACAATAAAAATAGACAGAATATAAGAGCACGCTGATAACGTGATATAAATAAACTGAATTAAATAAGAAGAAGGAGAAGTTATGAAGAGAGTTACGATGAGAGAAAGATTGGTGTGAGAGAAGTTTTGATGTGCAAAGGAAGGAGAGAGTTTCGTATGTGGAGAAGGAGAATTATCGAATGTTTTTCTTTTCTATTCAACTTATGAATAACAAGTTACAAGTACATGTATTTATAGGAGCTAAAAGTATTAAAGAAATCAAGTCACCGACTTGATGACGGTGAAAAAACTTCACCTATAAGCAAACAATATAATATTGTGATGAGGATAATTATTCTTTCTAACATTACATAATTTTTGAATTGAATTATTGTTGGACCATTTTATCTATAAGAAACTAGTTTTTGAGGAGTTATGCGAATTTTCTTATAAAAAGAAAACCGGTTTATATATGAAGGACGCACACTTTAACAAAAAATGAAGGACGCGCACACCTCCATATAATCCACTAGCGCTATGTTCTCTTCATCGTCATTGACCTCGACAATCAATGATCAACGACCAAATAGATACTATTCGTTTTGCAGTAGCTAACAGGACAGCATATTATTTATTTCGTAGTCGTTGGTTCAATGATAGAAATTAACGATTACTGAAAAATAGTGATAATAATAGTAAACGCTAAAATTGAATTTCAAATCACAAATTAGTCGTTGAAATATAGCTAGCAAAATAGAAATACGAGACAAACAAAATCTTATCACCAAAACTTGTATCATTTTGGTATTTTTGTGCTATGTTTTCTTTTCTTTTCTGTTTCACATTCGTAATTTCGTAGAAATGTGGGCACGTAGCCCGTAGTTTTCAACATCTCTAGTTTTCCTATTCGTCATAATTATCACGTATGATCTTGATAATTTATTCGTCATAGTATTTGTACGATGTTGAATGGTTGATTTTTAAAAATTCAACGTTGTTCTGCCAGTTTCTGCAACTTTCTAAAACTCGTCTACGTCGAACGCGGACATGATTAATATTTTTAAACCTTTAATATAATAGTAGTAAAACTCACACGGATACACCTTGACCTTGACGAAAAGAAAAGAGAAATAAACACCATTTTTTTCCCACAAGGAAACAAATGTCGTTTGGAACCGTTTACTTGGAAGTCAACACACGTACTCACTGTCCTCCCAGATTCCACCACGTATAAATATTTATTTATTGCAACTTAACTTTTATTCACCAAATAATTCGTTTCTCTTAATTTCTTACAAAAAAAATAGAGAATATATAGCAACGATAGTTCAAAGTTCAAGCCAGGTATAAAAATAACGAAAAGTATTACAGCCTGCAAATGCATCTCAAACCTTTTAAGATTAAGGTCCAATACTTATCAGAAAGAAAAGATTGGTCCAATCCATTAAAATATACTTCTAGTTAATTAGCATCTGAATTATTCGATAGATACTTAGAAATCTATCACATTATGGAAAAAACAAATCTATTAAAATTTTAGAAGATTAAAAATGTAACGTTGAATCTGTTAATATAAATAATGCTGAGAAGAAGATAATGAAATATGTTTGTGATACTCTTAAAACTTTATTGGACAAGGAAATAAGTGGTAATTAAGAAATTGTCAGGAGAACTGGAAAGAGGGTCCTACGTACACGTGACTTGACTTTCTTTGAAGATCTATAAAAGATGCTTATCGTATCCTCTTGACACCGACTGACCTTTTGATTATCTTTTTTTCCTTCTCTTTTTCTAATCATTAATCAAATATTTGACTTTTTAATCGCTGTGTTTTCATATTTCTCTTATCAGATAGATAGAAATCCACCGTAAATCATACGTAAATTAAGCCTTAATCATTCATCGATGGAGAAAAAGGACCTTACAGTACTGATTAAAGTCTTGTTTTAATTTGGACAGATTTACACAGAGTGACAGTGAGACTAGACACTGGCGCCAGTTGCTTTCTTCCCACTTGCACACGTGGACCCCTCACCTCCCCTTCGTTTTCTTAATTCTTACCGTAATTGCTCTTTAATTTTGTGTACACATTACCTTGATAATTACAAGTTCTACTATATATTTGACGTTAAACTATATTTACTACTGCAGTATTCTTAATTTTTTAATTATAAAATACACAAAATTGACTATCTATGTTCTATTCAAATTTTACAAAATAATAACATCTCACATGAAGACAAGAGGGATAAAAAATAGCTTAGATGTGTCATTCGAACAGCAAATAAAAAGTTACCTCATCTGTTTTATTAGTCATATTTTCTTTTTTCTTGACATCTTATGTGGCAAAACTTTCGCGTAATCAAAATAAAGTTCAATTCGTGCAAAGAAATCTAAACACATTTTTTTTTTTTTTTTTTTTTTTTTTTTTTGTAAATCTAAACACATTTTGTCCCCTTCATTTTAAAGTTCGGTTCGACCAATTTGCAGAAATCTTTCAAACGCTGAACTTAACATAAACAATAAAAAATAAAAATAAAAAATAAAACCTCACAACAAAAAAAACTTGCAAAGACCAATCTAAAGAGGAAATAAAATAAGAACAAAGGAGAAGAAACCAAATCAAAACAAAAAAAAAAAAAAGAAAAAAAAAAAGAGAAAGAAAAGTAAAGCAAACACATTTTGTCCCCTTCATTTTAAAGTTCGGTTCGACCAATTTGCAGAAATCTTTCAAACGCTGAACTTAACATCTAAACCAATAATGTTTTTTTTTCTCCCAACCAATAATGTTTTTTGCTTTTTTGGAGAAAGGGTTTGCTCGTACCAATAATGGTTCGTAAGAACTATAAACTATTGATACATTGTATGGTAGTGGTATAATTTATGATCACGTGAAAAGTAATATCAATTCAATTCAAACACCTAGACCCCAACAACTTATCGTACTACGAAATCTATATTATAAAAAGAAAAGTAAATATTTTTTTGGAGAAAACACTAATCGTGTCTCCTATTCTCGAATCTGTCTGAATAATGAAGAGCAAACGAATCTGTACAAGAAAATGAAAAAGGTTTTCTCAAATCACAGATGCAGCAATGTGCTTAACTTTCCTTCCCTAATCCATGACAGGTTGCGTGACATCATCTCGTAGGATATACGGTGACGTCATAATACTTGGATGAGCGGTATTCACGTGGAGGAGCTTCAAAGCCGCCTCCTCCCTGCTCTCGCCTTGCTCACCACTCAACTCAAACGTTTCCTCTTTCACCACGCGACTCTTTTACGCGCGTGATTCACACGGTTCACTATCCATTAGTAGTTTATTTCGGGTCATTCAACCTATCGGAGGGCAAGTGACGTAAACGCGCCGTCATTCACTTCGTTTGTTTCCTTTCCTCCGCTCTTTCGCTTCTCCTTCCCATTAATTTCCACTCTCCTTCCATTTCCAAAAGGGTAAAAAGAAAATGTTGTATATATATTTGAAGCTAGAGAGATTAATTAATAAGTAAAACAAAAAAAAGACACAAACTCATCTGAAGAAACAACATGGAGTATCCATCATCATCATCACCGACGTTTCTTACCACCGCAAGCTTAGACAAGGGAAAACCATCTCCGGTCTCGAGAAGTCCACCAAAGCAAAAGAGGAAGGCGACGACTTCAACGAACAAACCCATCAAAGTCCGTTACATATCAAACCCCATGAGAGTCGAAACTTGTGCTTCCAAGTTTAGAGAGCTCGTACAAGAACTCACCGGCCAAGACGCAGTCGATCTTCAACTGGAGCCAGAGTTTTCCCCAACCGCTGTCTCCGACCACAGCCCTTCTCCGCCGCCGGAGAATCTTGCGCCGCCACGTGTTCTTGATCAGGAGCCGTTCGATGATATAGTTGCTGACTATTATGAGCCGTTAGATGCGGGAGAGATGTATATGCCTCAAATGTCGGCAGGTTTTTCTGGGTTTTTCTCGAATGGGTTTTACAATGTGAATGACTTTGGAAGAATCGATTCTATGTAAAAATCTTCTTACACAGTTTTAGGGTTTTCATCCAAGTACATATATATCCATATATAAAATTATTAAATCGATACATAAATTTAGCAAAAAGTAAAGCCTAATATGAACATGTTAAGCGAATTATATGAGTTGAAGTCATTTTGTGAAAAGTTTTGAATGGATCTTTTAATATGTTTGTTTTGTTTTTTCATCAAAGTCAAAACTTCGGTATGTATGAACTAATCATCTATAGTTTATTTGATTTTGATTAAGAAACAAGTGATCATCTATAGTTAAACTTACTACTCCATGTCAATGATCAAAAGAATATTAACCCTCCATTAATTTCTAAATTCTAAAAACCCACAAAATCCGTCGACGAGTACAATCTCACACTCTCACATTCGTTGTGAATTGAATACACAGCTCCTCCATCAATCCTTGCTTCCCCATACTTTATTGCCCTTAAAGCATAGAAACAGTAAGGGATTGGTTTGTTTAGCCGTAACCGTTTGAAAACGATACGATTATAGTTAGACGTGTTTGAAACCAATCATAATAAGATAACAAAAGTTGGTAGTTGGTACTACTAAATTGTGTAACCCAACGCATCGTTTTTACTTCTCATGGAACTCCATCGGTATTTAGAAGAAGAAATGACTCATTTTTATCCTTCTAGAAGGCATTCTGATTAGATTAGTCCCGAGACCTTCGGTTCCGTTCGGAGACTCTTAAGAGATTCCTTTTGGTGTGGAGATTTTCTTCGTTAAAGCCACCAAATTCAACAATGTCTTTTATATGAATATATACAGAATCTGAACTTTCGAGCACTTAGATTTTGCAAGATAACATACAAAAACTCTCCTATACGTTTAGAATCAATAGCTTATGTACTCTGTCGACAGAATTGACCCTGGTATCATCAGCTTTTCTGGTACAATTTTGATTAGGCTAAAATGATTTTCACATGGCCAAAATGATAGACAGCATACACTTTTGTTGGTAGATGGTAAATTGGTACAAAATGATTGATATCATCCAGTTTTTTTGGTAATGGTACAATCAACAGCTTGGTTTCCACAAGGCAAAATTATTGATAGCATCAACTTTTGGGTACAATCAATCAACAGCTTGTTTTTTTTTTCACATGTTTCACATGGCTAACATGTGTTTACGGTCCTTATAACACCTGACCGGAGACTTAACCACATACAATTCTAAGTACAATTCTATATACATTCTCACACAAAAGCTTTCGTTTTTTCCCCTTCTTTTTGTTGTTGCTAACTTAAAAATGGCTATCAGTAATCTCTTAGCCACCAGCAATCCCGTCAAACTCAATGGCGTCAGCTTCTTCTCCTCGTTCTCAGGCAAGCCAAACCATTTCTTGTCTCGTCGTTGGTCACAGACGACGACTCATAGTAGAGTCCAAACTTCATTTTGTTATCGTGAGACGTCGTTGGAAGCTGTGACGCCGTTAATGATGCCTGAGACAGAAACATGTATTGACAGTGACGGAGTTGGAATCGTCAGTTTCTTAAAAGGGAAAAGCTATCTCGTTTCCGGCGCAACAGGGTTTCTTGCTAAAGGTAAGAAAAAACCCTAAAAACAGAGTTTTCTTCTTATTCAAGTAAACTTACTTTTAGGATTGGAAACTTGTTTGTTGCAGTGCTGATAGAAAAATTGTTGAGGGCAAGTCCTGAGATTGGGAAGATTTTTGTTCTGATGAAATCCAAGGATCAAGAATCAGCCAACAAGAGACTCTATGATGAGGTTTTGATTCTAATCTCACATTTACCTTTCTTTATTTTTTATCATCTTCCTCCTTCTTTTTCATTTTTTTTGGTCCACACAGATCAGATCTGTTCAAGGTTCTGAAGCAAATGCACGGTACCTCTTACGAAGAATTTATGAAGAGTAAATTGATTCCAGTACTTGGAGACATTGGAGAAGAAAATCTCGGGATTGAACATGAAACAGCAGACAAGATAAGGGAGGAGATTAATGTCATTGTCAGTTGTGCTGGTCGTACAACATTTGACGACAGGTGTTTCCTCTGTTTCTTCTTCGATTCTTTTTTTTATTGCTTGCAAACTAACTTTAATAGTTGACTTTGCTTGTAATCCAAACAAACTTGGACACAGATACGACTCTGCCCTAAGTGTCAATGCTCTTGGACCTGGTAGGCTCTTAAGCTTTGGAAAAGAATGCAAGAAACTGAAACTTTTCCTTCATTTTTCAACTGGTACGAGGCCGAGAATTTCTGTAATTTTTTTCTTGTCTAGAAGTTTCCGAAAACGTAATGATTTTATTTTTGTTATTTAGCTTACGTGACTGGTAAGAAAGAGGGAACAGTACCAGAGACTCCTCTATGCATTGGAGAAAACATAACTTCTGACTTGAACATCGAAACAGAGCTAAAGTTAGCTTCAGAAGCTGTAAGAAAGTTCCATGGCAGTGAACAAATCAAGAAACTGAAAGAACTTGGTATAGAAAGGTGAGGACAATGGAGAAATGTCTCCTTCCCTTGGGCTCTTATTTTTATATACCAAAATCTCAAACAGTTTTTTATTTATTTAATCTTATGAGAAACCAGAGCTCAACACTATGGCTGGGAAAACACTTACACGTTTACAAAAGCAATGGCTGAGTCTGTAATTCAAAGCAAGCGAGCAGATCTTCCCGTAGTGATCATAAGGCCAAGTATTATCGAAAGCTCCTACAAGGAGCCTTTCCCTGGCTGGCTCCAAGGAATAAGGTAAAAAAAAATTGTTTTGAAAGAAAATGGACTAGATTAGCTAGTGGTTGTAACTTGTAACTGAAGTTTCTTTTACTTGTTAAAAAAAAAAAAATAGAATGAGTGATCCAGTCATCTTGGCCTATGGCAAAGGCCAGATTTCTGACTTCTGGGGAGATTATGAATCTTTAATGGACATTATACCTGTTGATATGGTTGCGAACGCGGCAATAGCAGCCATGGCAAAGCATGGTTGTGGTAATGTCTCTGAGCTCAAAGTTTACAATGTCACTTCTTCATCTCATGCGAATCCCCTGCGAGTTGGAGAGTTGATGGACCTCGCTCATCAACATTTGTGTGAGTCTCCATTGACAGAAACAGTGATAGACTTAACGCGTATGAAGTTTCACAACTCTTTAGAAGGCTTCACTTCCTCTGTATTCAACACATTAGCAAAACAGGAAAGAGAGATTAAAAATGGAGGAGAAGCAGAGTCACATACCACATTGAGCATGAAGGGAAAGAGGATGTTAAACTATTTTGTGTCCTTGGCAAGAACATATAAGCCTTACACCTTCTTTCAAGCTCGGTAAATAACATTACTTGGCCTTCTCTTCTTCTTTTATTAAGCAAAAAAAGAAAGACACTATGTGATAACTGACCAAAATAGTCAATATTAGGTTTGACGACACCAATACAAGAACTCTGATAGAGGAGCTATCAACGGAAGAGAGAAAGATGTTTGAGTTCGATGTGGGAGGCATTGACTGGGAGCATTACATTGTCAATGTTCATCTTCCAGGTCTCAAAAGGCTATTCTTTCAGGGAAGAGAGTGATTCATGATATGAATGAAACCAAAAATATATGCTCCATATAGTTTAACAACTTTCAATAATTTTGTTGCAAGTGCTTGTCCTCCTGATCAGTGTATGGTCTTTATGATTCTTCAAAAATTTATCAACATTTTAGTCACCAAAACTTCATTCGAACCAAAAAGTGAAGATATTGGGTGTTACATTTCAAGATCCTGACCTGTAACTAAACAAAGAGACTAAGAGGCTTAAAGGCAAAGTAACAAAACAAAAGAGACTCGTCTGTTTCTCGAAGTAGTTGCAAAACTATCCAATATAATATCCGGTTCTATCATATTCCTCATGGCCAACGATAAGGAGCATGTGAGACAGGTAAGAATAGATCTGGATTTAGATTTAGTAACGTTCAAAAGCCCATATATATTGTAAAAGTTGTATAATAATGTAAACGTTGTCAAGATAGACAAATAAAAAATACAGATCATTCTTTTTGTATTCCTTTCTTTCTCTTTGTCTTTTCCCCATATTTTGTTTTGTCTGTTGTTTCCAACAAGGCCAACGTGATATTTTTATAAATAGATTCTAACGTAAAGACCCTCCAAATCAAAAGCTTCATCTCGAAAGAAAAACATATTGTTGTTTACTTGTTTGACGAAAAATGGCTTTCACTAATCTCTTAGCCACCAGCAACGCCGTCAAAGTGGATGGCGTCAGTTTTTCCTCCTTCTCCGGCAAACGAAACCACCACTTCTTGGCTCGTCGTTTGTCACTGACGAGTCATAGTCATAGTAGAGTGACTAGAGTCCAAACTAATTGTTGTTATCATGAGACGTCTCTAAAAGCTGTGACGCCGTTCAAGACTGAAATAAAAAGTGACAGTGACGGGATTGGAATCGTCCGCTTCCTAAAAGGGAAGAGCTATTTCGTTACAGGTGCAACAGGGTTTCTTGCCAAAGGTAAAAAAACTTTAACCTAAAACAGAGACTTTTCTTCTAGCTCACGTAAACTGATTTTCGGCTTAAAATTGTTGTTGCAGTGTTGATTGAGAAATTGTTGAGGGGAAGTCCTGAGATTGGTAAGATCTTCCTTCTGATCAAATCCAAAGATCAAGAATCAGCCAACAAGAGACTCTATGACGAGGTTCTGTTTAAACATTTCCATTTCCTCTACTTTGTTTTTGTTCTCTCTTTTTCAATATTTTGTATAGTTTTGGTTCCACGCAGATCATAAGCTCGGATCTGTTCAAGCACCTGAAGCAAATGCATGGGAGCTCTTACGAAGACTTTATGAAGAGCAAGTTGATTCCAGTAATTGGAGATATTGGAGCGGAGAATCTTGGGATCGAATCTGAAACATCAGACAAGATTACTAAGGAAATTGATGTCATTATAAGCTGCGGTGGCCGTACAACATTTGACGACAGGTGTTTCCTCTGTTTTTATTTGCTTTGTTTTTAAACTGTAGTAAACGACTTTGCTTGTGATCCAAACAAACTTGGAAACAGATACGACTCTGCCCTAAGTGTCAATGCTCTTGGACCTGGTCGGCTTTTAAGCTTCGGAAAGGAATGCAAGAAACTGAAACTTTTCCTTCATGTTTCAACTGGTATGAGTTTTTCATTTTCCTTATAAATTGGAGAACTGTCTCAAACTAACTTTCTCCTTTCCTAATATAGCTTTCGTGACTGGTAAGAAAGAGGGAACAGTAGTAGAGACTCCTCTCACTCCTCTCTGCATTGGAGAGAACGATACTTCTGACTTGGACATCGAATCCGAACTGAAACTAGCTTCAGAAGCTGTAAGAAACTTCCATGGCAGAGAAGAAACCAAGAAACTGAAAGAACTTGGTATCGAAAGGTGAGAACGAAGGAGAAAGTTTACTTTCTGGACGTTCTAATCTACCAAAATCTGAAACGTTTTGTTTGATCTTATGATGACAATACAGAGCTCAAAGCTATGGATGGGAAAACACTTACACATTCACAAAAGCCATGGGTGAGACCGTAATTCACAGCAAGCGAGGAGATATGCCTGTAGTGATAATGAGGCCAAGCATTATCGAAAGCTCCTACAAAGAGCCTTTCCCTGGCTGGCTCCAAGGAATTAGGTTTAATATTTTTAGAGACAAAAAGGACTTACTAGGTTAGCTTCATGTTTAATTTATTGACATTTTATTTGATTTAAAACACAAAACCAAAAACAGGATGAGTGCTCCATTTATCTTGGCCTATGGAAAAGACCAGATTTCTCACATGTGGGGAGATTATCAAGCTTCTTTTGATGTTATACCTGTTGACATGGTTGCGAACGCGGCAATAGCAGCCATGGCAAAGCATGGTTGTGGTAATGTCTCAGAGCTCAACGTTTACAATGTCACTTCTTCATCTCATGCGAATCCCCTGAGTGTTGGCGAGTTGATGGACTTTTCTCGTCAACATCTGCGTGAGTCTCCATTGACAGAAACAACGAAAGACTTAGAGCGAATGACATTCCACAGTTCCTTAGAAGGTTTCACTCTTCCTCTGTATCTAGCATAATAGCAAAACAAGAAAGGGAGATGATGAATAATGGAGAAGGAGAGGCAGAGTCACATACAGCACTGAGTAGGAAGGGAAAGAGGAAGCTATACTATTTTGTGTCCCTAGCAAGAACATATCAGCCTTACGCCTTCTTTCAAGCTCGGTAAATAGCACATTACTTGGACTTCTTCTTCTTCTTTAATTGAGCAAATAAAAAAAAGGTATCAGATTAGTGACCTAAAGTATATATATGCCAGGTTTGATGACGCCAACACAAGGAGTCTGATTAAGGAGTTGTCAATGGAAGAGAGAAAGATGTTTGATTTCGATGTGGGAGGCATTGAGTGGGAGGATTACATTGTCAATGTTCATCTTCCAGGTCTTAAAAGAGAATTCTTACAGGAATGATCCACTTAAACAGAGTGATTTAAGAGACATCTTAAATGATGTATCAGCTATCTTTATGACTTTTCTAGTTTCTCAACCAAAATGTTTCACTGCAATATGTGATGATACTGGATGTATCTTTCAACTTGAAGTATGGTGTACCTAAATCGCAAATCTTGCTTTATTCTACGGAACACAGGGTTTTTTTTTACCATTTCACCGCTTGGAGTTGACATAACTCTAAAATACTTTTACCTTTTCATTCCTTTATTATGAATATGATCTCTTCTGTTCCTCGCCACCAGTTTCTTTATGTGTAGCCTAACGAACGTTTCAAGGATAAATAAATCAGAGAAATCGTCAAAGTGTCGAAGGATATTGTGAGGTGTCGAAGAATATAGTGCGGTGAAGCAGTTTCTTTTCTAAAGTGATGTCACAAGGAGATTGTGACGTGTCGAAGAAAATAGTGCGGTGAAGCAGTTTCTTTATTTAAGTGATGTCACAAGGAGATTTTACGGTAAACTAAACCACTTCTAGTCTCGTCGTTGGTCACAGAGGACGACATATAGTCATAGCAGAGTCCGAACTTCATGTTGTTACCGCGTGAGACGTCGTTGAAAGCTGTGACGCCGTTAATGATGCCTGATACAGAAACAAGTAGTGACAGTGAAGGAATTGGTATTGTTAGTTTCTTAAAAGGGAAGAGCTATTTGGTTACTGGTGCAACAGGGTTTCTTGCCAAAGGTAAGCATATTTTTACCCTAAAACAGAGGGTTTTCTTGTTTTTCAAGTAAACTGATTTTCAGCTTGGAAAATTAATATGTCGCAGTGTTGATTGAGAAATTGTTGAGGGCAAGTCCTGAGATTGGAAAGATATTTATTCTGATGAAATCCAAGGATCAAGAGTCAGCCAACAAGAGACTCTACCATGAGGTTAGGTTTTCAGTCTCATCCATTTCGCTTTACACGACTCTTATGTTTTTTCTCTTAAACTCTGTGTCCATTTTTTTACATACAGATAATAAGCTCGGATCTGTTCAAGCTTCTGAAGCAAATGCACGGTAGCTCTTACGAAGCCTTCATGGAGAGCAAGTTGATTCCAGTAATCGGAGATATTGGAGAAGACAATCTCGGTATCAAATCTGAAATAGCAGACAAGATTAGTGAGGAGATTGATGTCATTATAAGCTGTGCTGGTCGTACAACATTTATAGACAGGTGTTTCTTCTGTTTCTCTTTTTCCTGTGTTTTTGTTCTTGTAAACAAACTTTGCTTCTAACCAAGCAATAAAACGGAAACAGATACGACTCTGCCCTAAGTGTCAATGCTCTTGGACCTGGTAGGCTCTTAAGCTTCGGAAAGAAATGCAAGAAACTGAAACTTTTCCTACATTTTTCAACTGGTATGAGTTTTATGTTATGACAAAATAGATTTCTATAAGAAGTTTCGGAAACTGAAGCTATATAACACTTTGCTTCTAACCCAAGCTATCTTGTTTGTTTGTTATATAGCTTACGTGACTGGTAAGAAAGAGGGAACAGTAGTAGAGACTCCTCTCTGCATTGGAGAAAACATAACTTCTGACTTGAACATCGAATACGAGCTGAAACTAGCTTCAGAAGCTGTAAGAAAGTTCAATGGCAGTGAAGAAGTCAAGAAACTGAAACAACTTGGTATGGAAAGGTGAGGATGAAGAAGAAAAATTTACCTTTTTCTGTAGATTCTTATGTACCAAAATCTGAAATAATATGTTTTGATCTTACGAGAAACCAGAGCTCAACACTATGGATGGGGAAACACTTACACATTCACAAAAGCCATGGGTGAGTCTACAATTCAGAGCAAGCGAGGAGATCTTCCGGTAATGATAATAAGGCCAAGTGTTATCGAAAGCTCTTACAAAGAGCCTTTCCCTGGCTGGCTCCAAGGAATAAGGTTCAATATTTTATCTTCAGAGACAAAAAGGACTGATTAGATTAGCTTATTGATTCTATAGACATTTTTATTTGGTCTCTTTTTATATATATATATATATATAAATAACAGGATGAGTGCTCCATTAATCTTGGCATATGGAAAAGACCAGAATTTCGACATGTTGGGAGATTATCAATCTTATTTTGATATTATACCTGTGGATATGGTTGTGAACGCGACAATAGCAGCCATGGCAAAGCATGGTTGTGGTAATGTCTCAGAGCTCAAAGTTTACAATGTTACTTCAGCATCCCATGCGAGTCGCATGCGAATTGGCGAGTTGATGGACTTGTCTCGTCAACATCTTTGTGACTCTCCATTGAGAGAAACAACGAAAGACTTAGAGCCTATTACATTCCACAGTTCCTTAGAAGGTTTCATTTCCTATGTATCCAAGAGATTAGCAAAACAAGAAAGAGAGATGAAGAGTGGAGAAGGAGAAGGAGAAGGAGAGTCACAATATACCACACTGAGCATGAGGGGGAAAAGGAAGCTTAAGTATTTTGTGCTCCTTGCAAAAACATATCAGCCTTACATGTTCCTTCAAGCTCGGTAAATAGCATTACGTGGACTTTCTTCTTCTTTTATATATCATGCTAAAACAATCTATCAGATTACTGACATATAGTAAATAACTAACTAAATTTATATATATATATATATATTATATATATACCAGGTTTGACGACAGCAATACAAGAAGTCTGATTAAGGAGTTGTCAATGGAAGAGAGAAAGATGTTTGATTTCGATAGCACATGCATTGACTGGGAGGATTACATCGTCAACGTTCATCTTCCAGGTGTCAAAAGGGAACTCTTCCGGAAAAGTTCTAGATTATAAGAAACGTCCAAGACCTGATGATAAAATATATACTTGAAAGTTGTATCATGTAAACCGTCATCATGACAGATAAATAAAGAAAAATTCAGAGAATTCTCTTGTCTTCGCATTTTGTGTGTTCTTTAACTCTGTCGTTTAATTTAGATATAGAAAACCTAATCTGTTCATACCAACGGAGAATGCCTTATTTGATTGCTTTTATATCCCCACTAGTACAACTAGTAGATGTGCTAAGAATGTATTGTTTATATATATAACAGATTCTTGCATAAAAACCTTCCCTTTTAAGAAGAAATTGTTGTTAGTTAACTAAAAATGGCCATCACTAATCGCAGAGATTGGTCGGTCTCTCGAATTATCCTATAGAATTAGGTTCTACCATATTCATCATGGCAAACACCGAGGAGCCTTTTTAGGGCATCTCCATCGCGAGATCTAAAGGCGGTTTTAAAGATAAATCGGATTAAAAAAAAAGATTTAATCAAATAATTTCTAAAACCCAAGTCTTACCTAAGCAGCGTATGCAAAATTTGGAACCCGCTACGTGTCAATATTTCACTATTTCTCTGAATTATTATTATTATTCTTTAAAAAAAAAGAGAGGAGAAATTGGATCCACGATTCCGTCTGCAATCACTCTCTCTTCTCTGATCGACGATTCCGTCGGTGAGCTGAGAATCCGAACAAGAAAACCGCAAAATCTGAATCGGATCCTCATCATCTCATGTCGTTCTCCTTCTTCAATCCCTTTGAGGTCGTTACACGTTGATTGGGATGAAAATTGCAGAAGGTTTTGGTAAAAAGGACAAGTGGTGGTGAAGCAAATGAGGCGTGACATTGTCGTTCTTCTTCGGTCCGGTGAAGATGCCACCGCTCGAATCAGAGTATATTTCACTTGCCCGTTGCATTACTCTGAAAACTGCAAAGGATTTATTGTTTTTGTGTGAGGTGACTTCACTTACAGACTTTCATTACATGGATAAGATCTTAGGTTTGGTTTTTGGGTTTGCATTGTGTGCTGAGGATTGGTTCAAGTTGTTCCAGAGTTACGATCACTATACATATGTGGTGTTGCTTTCATGCTTGAAACCAGAGTTTCTATTGTACATCCCTATTGGGAAAGAGTGGTTTTCTGGTCATAGTTGTTTGACGGAGTTTTTCATTTCCCAGGATACAATGCGATCGAGAATTAGA
This sequence comes from Microthlaspi erraticum, assembly GCA_902728155.2. NCBI lineage: Eukaryota > Viridiplantae > Streptophyta > Magnoliopsida > Brassicales > Brassicaceae > Microthlaspi > Microthlaspi erraticum. The sequence goes on along the minus strand of CACVBM020001829.1, from coordinate 554,583 downwards.
GAAATGCCTTAGAGAAACGTGGTTTGATTAAGAATGGGGATATGGAGAAGGCGAAACAGGTGTTTGATGCTATGCCTAGCAGATATTGTCTCGTGGAACGCTATGATTAAAGGGTTTATCCAGAACGATGTATTGGAGGAAGCGAAGGTCTTGTTTGAGAGTATGAGTGAGAAAATTGTAGTTACTTGGACGAGTATAATGTGTGGTTATTGCAGATACGGAGATGTTGATGAAGCTTATAGATTGTTTTGTGAAATGCCTGAGAGAAATGTCGTTTCTTGGACCGCTATGATTAGTGGGTTTGCTTGGAATGAGTTTTATAGAGAAGCTTGGTGTTGGTGTTGGTGTTGCTTTCACCGTCTTGGCCAGAAAGTGCACGCACAAGTTCTATTTAATGGTTGGGAAAGTGTCGATCACGATGGAAGGTTGGCGAGAAGTCTTTGTTCGTATGTATGCATCGTCTGGTTTGATTGCTTCAGCGCAGTCTCTGTTCGACAAGAGCTTTGATTTGCAGTCTTGCAACATCATGATCAAAGGTTATTTAAGAAATGGGATTTGGAAAGAGCTCAAACTCTTTTCAAGAAAGTCGAGCTACGGAGTAAATTTATGTTCAAAAGTATAATTTTTGTAAATTTTTTTTTTTTTTTGGTTAAGAACCAAATAAAAAGTTTTAGAGATGGAGGAAGAAAAAATTTAAGAAACCACATAAAAGTTGTTAGTATTGGTTTGTGTAAAAATTAATAATAAAATATGATTTAGAACCAAAAACATGGTTTTAGGGATGGAGATGGTCTTAGATCTGGATCTAGTCACGTTCGAGGGCTATTATATTGTATAATATTGTAAACGTTGTCAAGACAGAGCATCATGCAACGAGACCTCCGTGATAGTGCGATACCTCCCGTGAGAAGTTAGCGTATTTTTCAATATTTACTCTGTCTTCTCATTATATTTAAAGTTTGAAACAACTCTCTGTACAAAGGGTACGTTTGTTTTTGTTTCAAAAAATTTAGCATTCATTAAAAAAAAAAAAATGGCTATCACTGATCTCTTAGCCACCAGCAACGCCGTCAAACTGGATGGCGTCAGTTTCTCCTCCTCCTTCTCCGGCAAACAAAACCACTTCTTGGCTCGTCGTTTGTCACTGACGACTCATAGCCATAGTAGAGTGACTAGAGTCCAAACTAATTGTTGTTATCATGAGACGTCTCTAAAAGCTGTGACGCCATTTAAGTCTGAAATAACAAGTTACAGTGACGGGACTGGAATCTTCCGCTTCCTAAAAGGGAAGAGCTATTTCGTTACAGGTGCAACAGGGTTTCTTGCCAAAGGTAAGTTACTTAAACCTAAAACATAGACTTTTCTTCTAGCCCACGTAAACTGATATTCAGCTTGGAAATTTATTTGTTGCAGTGTTGATTGAGAAATTGTTGAGGACAAGTCCTGAGATTGGTAAGATCTTCCTTATGATCAAATCCAAAGATCAAGAATCAGCCAACAAGAGACTCTATGACGAGGTTCTGTTTAAACATTTCCATTTTCTCAATTTCTTTACTTTTCTTTCTTTTTGCTTTTTCCATATTTTGTAATGCTTTTGTTCCCACACAGATCATAAGCTCGGAACTGTTCAAGGTTCTGAAGCAAATGCATGGAAGCTCTTACGAAGCCTTCATGAAGAGCAAGTTGATTCCAGTAACTGGAGATATTGGAGAAGACAATCTCGGGATCAAACCCGAATTAGCAGACAAAATTAGCGAGGAGATTGATGTCATTATAAACTGTGGTGGCCGTACAACATTTGACGACAGGTGTTTTCTCTGTTTCTTCTTGCTCTGTTTTTAAAATTTTAGTAATTGACTTTGCTTGTAATCCAAACAAACGGAAACAGATACGACTCTGCCCTAAGTGTCAATGCTCTTGGACCTGGTCGGCTCTTAAGCTTCTGAAAGAAATGGAAGAAACTGAAACTCTTCCTCCACTTTTCAACTGGTACGTGTGAGTTTATTTTCTCGTTTTGGCCGAGAATGTGTTAAAGAGAAGTCCCGGGAAACTGAATTTTTTCTTTTGTTATATAGCTTACGTGACTGGTAAGAAAGAGGGAACAGTACTAGAGACTCCTCTCTGCATCGGAGAGAACATAAGTTCTGACTTGAACATCGAAACCGAGCTGAAACTAGCTTCAGAAACTGTAAGAAAATCCCATGGCAGAGACGAAGCCAAGAAACTGAAAGAACTTGGAATGGAAAGGTGAGGATGAAGAAGAAAAACTACTTTCTGTTACTTCTTATGTACCAAAATATGAAAACGTTCTATTTGATCTTATGGTTACAAAACAGAGCTCAAAGCTATGGATGGGAAAACACTTACACATTCACAAAAGCCATGGGTGAGACCGTAATTCACAGCAAGCGAGGAGATATACCTGTAGTGATCATGAGGCCAAGCATTATAGAAAGCTCCTACAAAGAGCCTTTCCCTGGCTGGCTCCAAGGAATTAGGTTAATTTTTTTTTATATACTTTTTTTTGAAACAAAATGACTAGATTAGCTTCTGGTTTCAATTGACATATTTAATTGATTTAAAACACAAAACCAAAAACAGGATGAGTGCTCCATTTATCTTGGCCTATGGAAAAGACAAGATTTCTCACATATGGGGAGATTATCAATCTTCTTTTGATGTTATACCTGTTGACATGGTTGCCAACGCGACAATAGCAGCCATGGCAAAGCATGGTTGTGGTAATAATGTCTCACAGCTCAAAGTTTACAATGTCACTTCTTCATCTCATGCGAATCCCCTGCGAGCTGGAGAGTTGGTGGACTTCGCTCGTCAACATCTGCGTGAGTCTCCACTGACAGAAGAAACAACGAAAGACCTAGAGCGAATGACATTCCACAGTTCCTTAGAGGGTTTCACATCCTCTGTATCCAGCACAATAGCAACACTAGAAAGAGAGAGGATGAAGAATGGAGAAGGAGAGGCAGAGTCACATACCGAACTGAGCAGGAAGGGGAAGAGGAAGCTAAAGTATATTGTGTCCCTGGCAAGAACATATCAGCCTTACGGCTTCTTTTACGCTCGGTAAATAACATTACTTGGCCCTATCTTCTTCTTTAAATAAGCGAAAAAAATCTATCACTGACTTACATATAGTATATATACATATACCAGGTTTGACGACAGCAATACAAGGAGTCTGATTCAGGAGTTGTCAGTGGAAGAGAGAAAGACGTTTGAGTTCGATAGCACATGCATTGACTGGGAGCATTACATTGTCAACGTTCATCTTCCAGGTCTCAAAAGAGAATTCTTTCAGGAAAGATCCACTTGAAGAGACAACTTTCAATAGTTTTCACTAAATGATGTACCATCTATCTTTATGACTTTTCTAGTTTCTCGATCAATATTTTACTGCAGTACGTTTCTTTTACCGTTTCACTCCTTGGAGTTGACATAACTACAAAATATTGTAAACTTTTTATTCCTTATTTATGAATATGATCTCTTCTGTTCCTCTCCACCAGTTTCTTAATTTTATGTGTAGCACAACGAACGTTTCAAGGATAAATAATTCAGAGAATCGTCAAGGTGTCCAAGGAGATTGAGATGTGTCGAAGAAGATAGTGCAGTGAAGCAGTTACTTTCTAAAGTGATGTCACTAGTAGATAATGTTCTACACAAAAGTCTCCTCCTCTGTATTAAAAGCTTCCTTTTTTTATAAATTTTTTTGTTGGTGCACTAAAAATGGCTCTCACAAATCTCTTGGCAACCAGAAATGCCGTCAAATTGGATGGCGTAAGCTTCTTCTCCGGCAAACCAAACCACTTCTTGTCTCGTCGTTGGTCACAGAGGACGATTCATAGCAGAGTCCAAACTTCATGTTGTTATCGTGAGACGTCGTTGAAAGCTAACGTGACGCCGTTTATGATGCCTGAGACAGAAACAAGTAGTGATAGTGAAGGAATTGGAATCGTCCGTTTCTTAAAAGGGAAAAGCTATTTGGTTACAGGGGCAACAGGGTTCCTTGCTAAAGGTAAGAAAATTTATAACCTAAAACAGAGAGTTTTCTTTTTTTCCAAGTAAACTGATTTTCAGCTTGGAACTTTTTTTGTTACAGTGTTGATAGAGAAATTGTTGAGGGAAAGTCCTGAGATTGGGAAGATCTATATTCTGATGAAATCCAAGGATCAAGAGTCAGCCAACAAGAGACTCTATGACGAGGTTAGGTTTTCAGTCTCATCTATTTCGCTTTACACGACTCTTTTGTTATTTTGCCTTTTTTTTTTTTTTCTTAAACTCTGTGTTCATTTTTTTTCCATACAGATCATAAGCTCGGATCTGTGCAAGGTTCTAAAGCAAATGCACGGTAGCTCTTACGAAGCCTTCATGAAGAGCAAGTTGATTCCAGTAATTGGAGATATTGGAGAAGCCAATCTCGGTATCGAATCTGAAACAGCAGACAAGATTAGTGAGGAGATTGATGTCATTATAAGCTGTGCTGGTCGTACAGCATTTGACGACAGGTGTTTCCTCTGTTTCTTCTTTGCTCTGGTTTTGTTCTTGCAAACAAACTTTGCTTCTATAACCCAAGCAAATTAACGGAAACAGATACGACTCTGCCCTAAGTGTCAATGCTCTTGGACCTGGCCGGCTCTTAAGCTTTGGAAAAGAATGCAAGAAACTTAATCTTTTCCTCCATTTTTCAACTGGTATGAGTTTTATGTTATGACCAAAAAATAGGTTTCTATAAGAAGTTTCGGAAACTGAAGCAATGTAACACTTTGCTTCTAACCCAAGCTATCTTGTTTGTTTGTTATATAGCTTACGTGACTGGTAAGAAAGAGGGAACAGTAGTAGAGACTCCTCTCTGCATTGGAGAAAACATAACTTCTGACTTGAATATTGAATACGAGCTGAAACTAGCTTCAGAAGCTGTAAAAAAGTTCCATGGCAGTGAAGAAATCAAGAAACTGAAACAACTTGGTATGGAAAGGTGAGGATGAAGAAGAAAATTTTACTTTCTTCTGTAGATTCTTATGTACCAAGATTTGAAATAATATGTTTTGATCTTACGAGAAACCAGAGCTCAACACTATGGATGGGAAAACACTTACACGTTCACAAAAGCCATGGGTGAGTCTATAATTCAGAGCAAGCGAGGAGATCTTCCGGTAGTGATAATAAGGCCAAGTGTTATCGAAAGCTCTTACAAGGAGCCTTTCCCTGGCTGGCTCCAAGGAATAAGGTTCAATATTTTATTTTCAGAGACAAAAAGGACTGATTATATTAGCTTATTGATTCTGTTGACATTTTCATTTGGTCTTTTGTCAATGGAAATGACAGGATGAGTGCTCCATTAATCTTGGCCTATGGAAAAGACCAGATTTCTCACATGTTGGGAGACTATCAATCTCATTGTGACATAATACCTGTGGATATGGTTGTGAACGCGACAATAGCAGCCATGGCAAAGCATGGTTGTGGTAATGTCCCAGAGCTTAAAGTTTACAATGTCACTTCTTCTTCTCATGCGAATCCCCTGCGAATTGGCGAGTTAACGGACCTTTCTCAGCAATATCTGCGTGAATTTCCATTGACAAAGTCAAAAACAGTGAAAGACTTAGGGCGTATGACATTCCACAGTTCCTTAGAAGGTTTCACCTCCTCTGTATCCAATACAATATCAAAACAGGAAAGGGTGATTAACAATGAAGGAGGAGAAGCAGAGTCGCATACCACACTGAGCATCAAGGGAAAGAGGAAGCTTCAGTATTTTGTGTCCCTAGCAAGAACATATCACCCTTACTTGTTCTTTCAAGCTCGGTAAATAACATTACTTGGACTTTCTTCTTCTTTTATTATGCGAAAGCAAACTATCAGATTACTGACATATAGTAAATAACCAGGTTTGACGACAGCAATACAAGAAGTCTGAGTAAGGAGTTGTCAATGGAAGAGAGAAAGATGTTTGATTTCAATGTGGGAGGCATCGAGTGGGAGCATTACATTGTCAACGTTCATCTTCCAGGTCTCAAAAGGGAACTCTTCCGAGAAAGATCCAGTAAAATAGAGTGACTTAATATATGAAAGAAAAATAAATAAATAAAACACTACAATTATGAATTGTGGTACAAGCGCTTGTGTTCACCAAGTGTATCACCTATATATTTATGAGTTTTCTACTTTATGAAGCTGCTTCTAAGATAATCCAGGAAACTAGAGCATAGCTCAATTACCTCAATTACCCTTATGCTAGAGTCAAGTGTCGGCTTTTTCTATTGATGAGGTTTTCAGATATGGTAGAAATGTGACAAGAACAGCTAAACAGCTGATAATATATATATTTGAAAGTTGCATCATGTAAACATGACGGATAAATAAAGAAAGACTCAGAGAAATATTTGTCTTCATCTCTTTGTCTTGGCATTTTGTGCGTTCTTTAACTCTGTCGGTTGAGAAAAAGAAAACCTAATCTGTTCTCACCAACTGAGCATGCCTTATTTGACTGCTTATCCCCCACTAGTACAACTAGTAGACGCGCTAAGAATGTACTATTTTTCTATATATATATAACAGATTCTCACACAAACGACCTTTCAAAAACTAGAAGTTTCCCTTTTAAGAAGATATTGTTGTTGGTTAACTAAAAATGGCCATCACTAATCGCTTTGCCACCAGCAACGCCGTCAAACTGGATGGCTTCAGTTTCTTCTCCTCTTTCTCCGGCAAACCAAACCACTTCTTGGCTCGTCGTTGGTCACAGACGACGACTCATAGTAGAGGCCAAATTTCATGCTGTTATCGTGAGACTTCGTTGAAAGCTGACACGCAGTTTGTGATGCCTGTGACAGAAACAAAATATGACAGTGAAGGAATTGGAATCGTCGGTTTCTTAAAAGGGAAGAGCTATTTCGTAACAGGTGCAACAGGGTTTCTTGCTAAAGGTAAAAAAAAAAAAAAACTTTAACCTAAAACAGAGACTTTTCTTCTTGTCCAAGTTAACTGATTTTCAGCATGGAATTTTTTTTTGTTTTGTTTTGCAGTGTTGATTGAGAAACTGTTGAGGGCAAGTCCTGAGATTGGAAAGATCTACCTTTTGATGAAATCCAAGGATCAAGATTCAGCCAACAAGAGACTCTATGACGAGGTTCTGTTTACGCATATCATTCTCAACTCTTAAGTTTTCTTTCTTTTCTCTTTTTCCATATTTTGTATCGCTTCTCTTGCCACACAGATCATAAGCTCGGAACTGTTCAAGCTTCTGAAAGAAATGCACGGAAGCTTCTACGAAGACTTTATGAAGAGAAAATTGATTCCAGTAGTTGGAGACATGGGAGAGGAGAATCTCGGGATCGCATCTGAAACGGCAGAAAAAATAAGTGAGGAGATTGATGTCGTTATAAACAGTGCTGGCCGTACAACATTTGACGACAGGTGTTTCTTCTTGCTCTCTTCTTTCATTACTTGAAAACTTGTAACGTTATTAATAAGCCAAACGGTAACAGATACGACGCTGCACTAAGTGCCAATGTTCTTGGACCGGAGAGGCTCTTGAGCTTCGGAAAGAAATGCAAGAAACTGAAACTTTTCCTCCACGTTTCAACTGGTATGAGTTTTGTTTTTTTTTTTTTTTTTACCCCATTTAAACTGAAAAACTGTCTTAAACTAGCGTTCTCGTTTCTTATATAGCTTTTGTGACTGGTAAGCAAGAGGGAACAGTACTAGAGACTCCTCTCTGCATTGGAGAAAACATAACTTCCGACTTGAACATCGAAACAGAGCTGAAACTAGCCTCAGAAGCTGTAGGAAATTTCCATGGCAGTGAACAATTCAAGAAACTGAAAGAACTTGGTATCGAAAGGTGAGAGGATGAAGGAGAGATCATCTTTTGCACCATGTTATGTACCAAAATCTGAAAATTTCTGTTTGATGAGAAAACAGATCTCGGAGCTATGGATGGGAATGCGCTTACACATTCACAAAAGCCATGGGTGAGATCGTAATTCAGAGCAAGCGAGGAGACATGCCTGTAGTGATCATAAGGCCTAGTGTTATAGAAAGCTCTTACAAGGAGCCTTTCCCTGGCTGGCTCCAAGGAATTAGGTTAAATATTTTCTTTGGACTCACTAGATTAGCTTCTTGTTTCTACTGACAGTAGTATTTTTTTACAGGATGACTGCTCCATTAATCTTGGGAAACGGAAAAGAGCAGATTCCTGACTTGTTGGCAGATTATGGATCTATAATGGACGTTATACCTGTTGATATGGTTGTGAACGGGACAATAGCAGCCATGGCAAAGCATGGTTGTGGTGATAATGTCTCACTCCTCAAAGTTTACAATGTTACTTCTTCATCTAATCCGAATCCCTTGCGACTTGGCGAGATGATGGACTTGGCTCACCAACATCTGTGTGACTCTCCATTGCCAGAAAAAACAAAAGACTTAGAGCGCATGAAGTACCACAGTTCCTTAGAGGGATTCACCTCCTCTGTATCCAAGACACTAGCAAAACACGAAAGAGAGATGAACAATGGAGAAGGAGAAGCAGAGTCACATATCAGACTGAGCAGGAAGGGGAAGAGGAAGCTAAACTATTTTGTGTCCTTGGCAAAAGAATATCAGCCTTTCTTGTTCTTTAAAGCTCGGTAATTAACATTACTTGGAACTAATTGTTTTACTAAGCAAGAAAATGCTATCAGATTACTGACCTACATTCTGTTATTCTATATATACACCAGGTTTGACGACACCAATACAAGGAGTCTGATTCAGGAATTGTCAATGGAAGAGAGAAAAATGTTTGATTTCGATGGCAGTTTCATTGACTGGGAGGACTATGTTGTTAACATTCATCTCCCAGGCCTCAAAAAGGAACTCTTACGGAAAAGATCCACTTAAAGAGACAACTTTCAATAGTTTTGGTACAAGTGCTTGTATCCACTAAATGATGTATCACCTATCTTTATGAATTTTCTAGTTTCTCAATCAATAATTCACTGCACTATGTGAAGATATTGGATGTATGTTTCAACTTTGCCGTATGGTGTGCCTAAATCGAAAATCTTGCTTTATTCTATGGAACACAATGTTTCTTTTACCGTTTCACTCCTTGGAGTTGACATAATTAACTCCAAAATACAGACCTTTATTATTCCTTTCTTATGAATATGATCTCTTCTGTTCTTCACCACCAGTTTTTTTTATGTGTAGCACTAGCACACCGAACGTTTCAAGGATAAATAAATCAGAGAATCGTCAAAGTAGATTGAGACGTGTCGAAGAAGATAGACATGCAGGGAAGCAGTTACTTTTTAAAGTGATGTCACAAGGAGATGTTCTATTTATATTATAGATTTTCACACAAAAGTACTCCAGACTAAAATATTCATTTTTTAATTATATTTTTGTTGGTTAACTTGAAATGGCTATCACTAATCTCTTAGCCACCAGCAATGCCGTCAAACTGGATGGCGTCAGCTTCTTCTCATCGTTTTCCGGTAACCCAAACCACTTCTTGTCTCGTCGTTGGTCACAGAGGACGATTCATAACAGAGTCCAAACTTCATGTTGTTATCGTGAGACGCCGCTGAAAGCTGCTGTGACGCCGTTTATGATGCCTGAGACAGAAACAAGTAGTGACAGTGAAGGAATTGGAATCGTCCGTTTCTTAAAAGGGAAGAGCTATTTCATAACAGGTGCAACAGGGTTTCTAGCCAAAGGTAAAAAAAATCTTTAACCTAAAACAGACATTTTTCTTGGTGTACAAGCAAACTGATTTTCATCTTGGAAAACTTGTTCGTTGCAGTGTTGATAGAGAAATTGTTAAGAGAAAGTCCAGAGATTGGAAAGATCTTTATTCTGATGAAATCCAAGGATCAAGAGTCAGCTGGCAAGAGACTCAATGACGAGGTTCTGATTAAACATTCCATTCTCAATTTCTTTAGTTTTCTTTCTTTTTCCCTTTTCCATATCTTGTAACGCAGCTTTTGTTCCCATAACACACAGATCGTAAGCTCGGATCTGTTCAAGCTTCTGAAGCAAATGCATGGGAGCTCTTACGAAGACTTTATGAAGAGCAAATTGATTCCAGTAGTTGGAGACATGGGAGAGGAGAATCTTGGGATCGAAGCTGAAACAGCAGAAAAAATTAGTGAGGAGATTGATGTCATTATAAACAGTGCTGGCCGTACAACATTTGACGACAGGTGTTTCTTCGTTCTCTGTTCTTTTTCTTCTTGCAAACTAACTGTATTAATAAGCTAAACGGAAACAGATACGACGCTGCACTAACTGCCAATGTACTTGGACCTGGTAGTCTCTTGAGCTTCGGAAAGAAATGCAAGAAACTGAAACTTTTCCTCCATTTTTCAACTGGTACGTACGTGTGAGTTTATTTTCTTGTTTTGGCCGGAAATGTGTTAAAGAGAAGTCCCGGAAACTGAAATTTTTCTTTTGTTATGTAGCTTTTGTGACTGCTAAGAAAGAGGGAATAGTACTAGAGACTCCTCTTTGCATTGGAGAAAACATAACTTCTGACTTGAACATCGAAACAGAGCTGAAACTAGCCTCAGAAGCTGTAGGAAAGTTCCATGGCAGTGAACAATTCAAGAAACTGAAAGAAATTGGTATGGAAAGGTGAGGATGAAGAAGAAATATTTACTTTCTTATGTACCAAGATTTGAAATAATATGTTTTGATATTACGAGAAACCAGAGCTCAAAGCTATGGATGGGAAAACACCTACACATTCACAAAAGCCATGGGTGAGTCTACAATTCAGAGCAAGCGAGGAGATCTTCCGGTAGTGATAATAAGGCCAAGTGTTATCGAAAGCTCTTACAAGGAGCCTTTCCCTGGCTGGCTCCAAGGAATAAGGTTCAAGATTTTATCTTCAGAGACAAAAAGGGCTGATTATATTAACTTATTAATTCTATTGACATTTTCATTTGGTCTCTTTTTTTTTTTAATATATATATAAATAACAGGATGAGTGCTCCATTAATCTTGGCATATGGAAAAGACCAGAATTTCGACATGTTGGGAGATTATCAATCTTATTTTGATATTATACCTGTGGATATGGTTGTGAACGCGACAATAGCAGCCATGGCAAAGCATGGTTATGGTAATAATGTCTCAGAGGTAAAAGTTTACAATGTTACTTCAGCATCCCATGCGAGTCCCATGCGAATTGGCGAGTTGATGGACTTGTCTCGTCAACATCTGTGTGACTCTCCGTTGAGAGAAACAACGAAAGACTTAGAGCGTATGACATTCCACAGTTCCTTAGAAGGTTTCATCTCCTCTGTATCCAATACAATAGCAAAACAAGAAAGAGAGATGAAGAGTGGAGAAGGAGAGCCACAATTTACCACACTGAGCATGAGGGGGAAAAGGAAGCTTCAGTATTTTGTGTCCCTAGCAAAAACATATCAGCCTTACTTGTCCTTTCAAGCTCGGTAAATAACATTACTTGGATTTTTCTTTTATATGATATGCTAAAACAATCTAAAAAACTAGATATATACATTTACCAGGTTTGACGAAACCAATACAAGGAGTCTGATTCAGGAATTGTCAATGGAAGAGAGAAAGATGTTTGATTTCGATGGCAGTTACATTGACTGGGAGGATTACATCGTCAACGTTCATCTTCCAGGTCTCAAAAGGGAACTCTTCGGGAAAAGATCTTTGGTTTGACTCATTTTAAGAGACAACTTTCCTATCACCAACCTATCTTCTACTCAGCTTTCAGTGATTTAAGAGGCTTTATGTTCTCCTAATAAGTGTATCTATCACCTGTCTCTATGAATTTTCGAGTTGATCTATCAAAGATCTCACCTATAATCCATTCGAACAAAAATAAAGTGAAGATGTTGATGTTGGGTGTTTCATTCCAATTAAGTTCCATAATAAATAAGTATGCTTTTGAAAGTTGTCGAGTTTCCGACAAAAAAAATAGAAAGATGTCAAGTTTCTTTCACACATTTTATCGAACATTTCGTGGCTGCAAAGTATATTTGAGCTTGGGCTTGGGCTTGGGCTCGGGCTCGGGCTCATTCAGACAAAATGTGAAAAAAACACAAACCAAAGTTACTTGACAAAATTGAGGGTTTTGCTTTTGGCTCTCTATCTCCGGCGACCACCATCACCGGCGGTCTCTCTCTCTCTCTCTGTATTTTTTTAACTCACCGAGTGACGAGTTCTGCTTTTCTCTCTGGACCAACTTTTTGAATAATTCAGTGTGAAGAAAAAAAGCTACAGATGCCTTCGAAGAAGAAGCAGTCGAGGACGCCGTCACGGCTTTCCAATTCGGAACCGCCTGCGTCCCCAAGAACTCCGGCGTCTTCAACAACGGGTCGAGATACAGATTACAACAACGATGAGGAGCTCAGGCGCAGTATTGAAGAAGCTTCCGCTGCGTTTCCTTGTCTCCTCGGAAAATCTGCAATCATCGGAAGAGTAGCCGATGTTGCGTCCGAGTCTATCAGAGGCTCTAAGATTTGGCTATCGGAAAGTTCGATGGTCGCTGCTTCCCTCAGCCCTGGCTCTACTGTTTCGGTAACTGAAATTCTTATCCTTTGTGAGCTGTTCATACCAAAATTTGATTACTTTTGTAGCTTTGGAATACTGATTTGAGAGTTTCGGAAAACTGAACAGGTATCACTTGCTTGCCCAGAAAGTAGATTCTCGAACAGATTCCCTCTCAGCTCGATCAAAGCTGAATATGGAGTTGAATGCGAGAGTAGCAGCATTGATGATGACGAACCAGGGAACTATTTTGTTCTTGCCACCGTTTTCTCTTCTTCAAAGGTTAGATGAATCTGTCTTGCAAACTTTAAAAGTTTGATCTTTTTCATTTCTCTTAAACTTTTTTGTTGTTGTTGTTGCAGGTTTTGAAAGATGCTGTTCGTATTTCAATGAATCTTTGCTATGGGCTTGGTTGTCCTGTTTTAGGCAGGACTGTGTTTGTTTATCCTGTAAGCAGACCTTCTTTAAGTGATCAGTTCAACGGGAATGGTGGAACGCAAGAAAATGATGTTAACCATTTTTCTCCGGTTGCCTGCAAAGAGTTGTGTTTAGAGCTGACTCCGTTGAATATGTTAGAAGCTAAGAATGATGTTCTTTCTATGGAGAAGCTATCTCTTGAAAGTTCTCATGAGGAGAACGGAAATGGGAGTTTAAGCCCTAAGACGCCATCAAACTCGCAAAAGCTTACTTCTCCTCGCCATAATTCTTCGGCTTCGCCAATGGCTGAAGACCCTGTTTCCAGTGCCAAGCAGCGGTTATCATCTGAATGTTCGATTGATCTACGAGAGGTCTTGAGCAATGAAAGTTCGAAGAAGCTTTTGCAGATTTGTGCAAGTTCCTGGCTATACCCTTGTAGTCTGCTTTATGGGAATTTTGTGGCTGTGCCAGTTCTCTCAGAGATCTGTATTTTCTGTGTCAAAAGGGCTAATAAAAAGCCTTATCATACATCAAACAGAAGTCGTGCCTTTGTGATAAACCGGGAAACTAAAGTATCCCTCCATCATTCACTGGACTTGGTATCTGAAATTCGAGAGAGAACATCTGTGCAGGGTCTGCAGTTCGATGATGACGATGAAGAAGAAAACGTGGGATGTGAGATCTCAAAGCTAGGTGGTCTCTCTAAAGAATATGCAATCTTAAGGGACATTATTTTTTCCTCATCCACGAAGAACTCCCTATCAAGGTCTGCACATATCTTAGTATAGCCAAATTTATGCTCTACTTGAAATGAACAAAGAAAAAATGCATGGAAATGATTCTTTTTATGTTCTATGCTCTACCACCTTCGCTTATTTTTGTTTTGTTTTTAATATTCTATGTTTATCACTGGCATGATCATTTAGTCTTGGTTTGCGACCTACAAAAGGAGTGCTTATTCACGGACCTCCAGGCACAGGAAAGACGTCTTTGGCTCGGTCATTCGCCCGTGAGTCTGGTGTCAACTTTTTCTCTGTGAATGGACCTGAGATAGTAAGCCAGTATTTGGGAGAAAGCGAGAAAGCTCTAGATGAAGTTTTCAGATCTGCTAGCAATGCTGCACCTGCTGTGGTTAGAATTTTGCACTCTCCTCTTTATTAACATTCCTGAGTTTTGACTGTGTATTGACATCTTTTGAGATCTTATCTTACCAAGTTAGCAGATTGTGATTTGAATAGTTTTGTTTCTTGTAAAGGTGTTCATTGATGACTTGGATGCCATTGCTCCAGCACGGAAACAAGGAAGTGAAGAATTGTCTCAGAGGATGGTAGCTACATTACTGAATTTAATGGATGGAATAAGTAGGAGTGATGGCGTTGTTGTAATTGCTGCAACCAATAGGCCTGACAGCATTGAGCCCGCCTTAAGACGACCAGGAAGACTTGACAGGGAAATTGAAATTGGTAAAGAAAGACAAACACCTTGTGGAAACTAGACTCGATATAGTTCAGATTCTTACTCCCTAATACGTTTTCGCTTAATGATATAGGTGTGCCATCTTCTGCACAACGGCTCGATATACTTCGGACAATTCTCAATGGGATGCGGCATTCACTTTCAGAGACACAGCTTGAACAGCTTGCAATGACAACTCATGGTTTCGTAGGTGCAGATTTAGCTGGGCTGTGTTGTGAGGCAGCCTTTGTCTGTTTAAGGCAGCATCTTGATCAGAGAAGTTCCTCTAGCAATTTGCCTCTTGAAGAAACACCTATTGCTGCTTCTGAGTCCTCGAGAAATATGACAGATGTATCATCTAGTTCAGATTCTGCATCGTCATGTATCACAGTTTCACCCACAACCTCAGGGACTCGGACTTCAGATAATTTAAACGGAGCAGTCTCCGTAGTAGAAGATAATTTTCAAAACGATGGCAACTCTAGTTCCGAACAGATGCTCAGCAGAGAAGAACATACCTTAAGTGTGGGGTTGGAAGATTTTGAAGTAGCCAAGATCAAAATCAGACCTAGTGCCATGCGAGAGGTATTGCCATTTTATTGTTTCTCTTAGGAAACTCGTATGTCTGTTACCTGGGGCTTTTTATTAGATTATGAACCATACCTTTGCGCTCAGACTAATTTCTGCTGGATGTTCAACTCTCAGGTGATATTAGAGGTTCCTAAAGTCAACTGGGACGATGTTGGTGGCCAAAACGAGGTGAAGAATCAGCTAATGGAAGCAGTAGAATGGCCACAAAAACATCAGGACGCATTCAAGAGAATAGGCACAAGACCACCAAGTGGGATACTGATGTTCGGTCCTCCTGGATGTAGCAAGACCCTTATGGCACGCGCGGTAGCTTCTGAAGCTGGACTAAATTTCCTTGCAGTCAAAGGTCCAGAACTATTCAGCAAATGGGTTGGTGAATCCGAGAAAGCTGTGAGGTCCCTTTTTGCAAAGGCAAGAGCAAATGCTCCCTCGATCATCTTTTTCGATGAGATTGATAGTCTTGCCTCTATTAGAGGGAAAGAAAACGATGGGGTTTCGGTTTCAGATAGAGTTATGAGTCAACTTCTTGTCGAGCTCGATGGTTAGTAACAACAACCCTTCAGATTGATATGTAAATGCAATTGTCATATTGCAAATCGTTTGGACTAAAGATGTGGTTGCTTATATGTTGAACTCAGGTTTGCATCAAAGAGTTGGTGTTACAGTCATTGCTGCTACAAATCGGCCAGACAAGATTGATTCTGCGCTCCTAAGACCTGGTAAGTTTCTTCCTCTCGTTGGCTCTTTTGATTTTTGCAGACAAAATTTGAAGGTCCGTTTGATGAAACTATGTGTATGTTAAAATGTTGCAGGACGCTTTGACCGGTTGCTGTATGTTGGACCTCCTAATGAAGCTGATCGAGAAGCAATACTCCAAATCCATTTGCGGAAAATCCCTTGCAGCTCTGATATCTGTTTGAAAGAGCTTGCTTCTGGTACTAAAGGGTACACAGGAGCTGACATATCGTTGATATGCAGAGAAGCAGCTATTGCTGCACTCGAGGAGAGTCTTGAAGCAGAAGAAATAAGCATGCAGCATTTAAAAGCCGCGATAAGCCAAGTGGAACCAACGGAAATTAAATCTTATAAAGCACTGTCTGAAAAGTTCCAGAGACTTGTCCACACAGATCCACAAGGAGACGACGACGAGGTTCCACAACCAGGAAACAAAATCCAAAGATCGTCATTTTCTCTATGGTAATAATCAGTACTCAGTCTAATATGTTCAGTATATCTGCTGTTAGAAGTTACTCACTTCCATGGGATTCGCATTCTTGGGTGCAATTTCATAATTGGTGTGAATATTTTGCAGGACACCATTGAAATCAGTTGTGATGTTCTTTCGCCGCCAAATTGGTTCGTAATCGAGACGTTATGCAATTCTTTCCTTGCTTAGAAACAGTTGGTACATCAGTGCTGTATGTAACATTTTATATATCTAAATCATGTATTATTTTTGTTGCATCTGAATTTGGAAGAATCAGTTTTCGAAGGATAATACTCGTATCTCGTGCAAATGAAACCATGGACAGGACATGTAACATTTGATTACACAGAGAGAGTTTCAATGATGAATTGACCCACAAACTAGTTCATTGATAAGCGTACGAGAAGCAAAAGAGAATCTTCCTTGTGACATTACAAAATTTCCATTACAGCAATCCTAGTTTTTAAGAAATAAGCTGGTAAACCGAGATAAAGATGGACAAAGGGCTTGAAAGCCTAACAACGACAAGCACCCTAACGGTTCTGCATGTAGTCGAAGCTCAAGGGTTGTTGACAGAACTGTGCCTGTAGAAACAAGTAACAACAGCTTTTAGACAAGGCACCAAACCAACTTCACTTGCTCTCTCAAGCGAATCGTTAAAAGATAGTTTATCAAGGGAGAAATCAAATGTTATTTACCTGGAGAGAGGCATTTACAAACTGCTCATATGAATGAGCATACATCATATTTGCATTAGGCCACTGCATATACATTGCATCCCTTGAAGGCTGGTTTAGAACTGGAACGCCATAGGGACCCATCATAGAGCTTACTAAAGGTGGACCGAAGCTTAGAGAAGCAGGAGCACTTGGGATTTGATTATATCCGGTTAATCCCATTTCGTAGTACGGTTGTTGCTGCAGCTGCATTTTCTGAACGTTGAAAGCTGGTAGACTGAAATTCTGATTCACCGGAAGGCTCCTAGTGTACCTGCGTTCACACACAAATCTATCAACAATCACATATGAAGCTGATCATTACTCTTCAGTCTTCACTAATCTAGTAAAGGCTTTACATACCTTTGAGAGCTGCGGTCATAGTCAGGGTCAAAGCGATCTTTCTCTCTGTCTCTAAGAATTGCAACACGAGATGTTGGACCCGTTTCTCTGAGACTGAAGTTCCTCTCTACCTCAACGCAAGCATTCTTAGATACTTGACTGTGAGTCTCATCTCTGCCAAGACTTGTGTTCCTCCCATAAACCTGAGTTTCAGACGAAGAGTCATCATCACCGTTAAGGCCCGTAAGACCATTAAATATGCGAGCTCGAGCCCTGTCATACTCTTCTTTCCTCTCTTCAACACTTCTAAGAGGACCACGTTTCTTTTCCAGCTCACCAGCATCATCTCCAGATCCTTTAGAAGGCCGAGTCTTGATGGAAACTTTCATGTGCTCAAACTTACGATTCTCCGACTGTTTCGCCACCGGGATTTCAGTCAGCCGAACAGCAGGGAATCTGCTCTCCGTTGTTTTCGTCACAAGGATAATGCCATCCGCACCATTGTCTTGAACCGATGTAGCTAATCCATAGTGGTTAGCAACACGGTGAGCTGCAAGACGAAGGTAGGAAGTAGGGAAATGCTGGAACTCGAACTGCTGCTGCTCAGGGCTCTGCAAGAACCTTTGAACATCAAGCTCCATCCGCAAAACTGTTCATTACAAAAAGAAAAAAAGGCTTAGATACAGTATCATAAACAGCTTCGTGATTATGATACAGTATCATAAACAGCTTCGTGATTATGAGTAACTCATGAAATTGAAGCCACTCAAAAGGCAGGCCAAATCTAAAACCAGTACATTAAGTTTTCAATACTCCTGATGCAAAATCTAACACTTTCCTTATTCATACAACAAATTTTACAGCTTTGATATCATAAAGCGAATTACTGAGACCCAAAATCATGTAAAATGAAGTAGAAATTCACCCAAATTGCAGTTAAATCGACTTAACTATACCCAGCTCAAGCCCCTCAAATGAGCTAGCGGAGCAAAAAAATTCAAACTTTCTTATGCTCGTGACACAGAATCGGATTTAATTTCAGGACATTAGGGTTTACGACATGAATCAAAGAGTAGAAGAAACGGCGCTTACTCGTCAAACGATGCCGAGGGTTCTGCAAAGCCTCGACCAGAAAAGGATCCACCGTAAATCCACCATTATCTCCAATAACCGCACCACCGGTTTCAGCGGCGGTTTCCGGCGGCGGTGTTGCGAAAGCTGAGTCCATGAGAAAAGGGGATGGATGTTTCCAGGGACTTCTGGAGCGTTACTCTCAGCTTCTCTGTCTTACCCTTTGTTTCCTTTCTCTCGCAGCAAAGAGAAGAAGAAAAATCAAGAGGAAGAGGAGAATCGAAATCGGAGCATTGAGGGGGGCGAGAGAGAGGAGGAGGAAACCTCTTCAGATGCAAATCTTATCTCTCTCTCTCGGGAAGGCAAAGCAAACGAGAGGGAAAGGAAACTTTATATTTTTCTCTTCTTTTTATTATTTTTTCCTTTTAAATCAAAATAAATATCTCACACAGTTGTATTTTTCCTATATAGGACTGGAAGTGTATTTTAAAAATAATTTTACGGTTTATTAGGTTCTGATTATATACTTTTATTTATAACACAAAAATGTATTGAAGAAGAAATTCATTGATGTTTATACAAACATTATATTCGTCATAATGATGTCAAACATCTAAGAAGAAATCGAGGTAAACATTGTGTGGATGTTAAAAATGGTAGAGTATGTTTTTCCATTTGATAAATCAAAAATTGCAACAACAAAAATCTCTCTAAAACTGTGGACATCCTCGATTTGAACAAAACTTTCGTAAAATTTTAATGTATAATGAAAGAGAGAAAAATATAGCAGGTTATTAGTACAAACAGCTTTGTGAGTGGGCATGTGTATTGTAAATTTGTAATGTGAGTACCTGAGTGGTGTTCTATAAATTATTATGTTGACATGGCATTAAGTTAGGGAATCCGACATTAGATGATGTGAATATTTATTTACTAAAGGATGACAGAGAGTATGATTTGTGCACTAATAAAGTTAAGGTTATTAAAAAAAAAGGTTAAGGTTATTAAGCTTTCTCCATTTTGGTATACAAACTTTTTGTAAGAGAAAACCCAGAATTTTATAGTTTCCAAGTTTATCAAGGGACCGGCACAAGAAATAAATTTGCGATTTGGCACCTCATTTGACGTAATCAAAATATTGTAGATAATTAAGCAAAATAAGTTTAGTCAATGTGAAGACGAGCGAAGATGCTCATCGTATTGCCACACCACACTGTTGAGGTTTTGGAAGGAGAGAAAGGGAAAACACTGAGGAAGAAAGTTGAGAATTTCAAGGTGTTGGCTCGTGAGGCCATTCATGACTTTGTTGCTATTTTGACTTGAGAATTTGAAACTGAGATGATCCGAGAGTTGCTGCTATAACAAAAAGTAACGACTTCTTTTGATTCCACATAATTAAAATATAAAATGCACAAAACCATAATTCAATTCAGGCCACAAGTTTTATAGTTTAGTTTCAAATCCATTGAAATACACAAAAATTTCCGGAGGAAAAAGGAAAAACAAATCTTCGGAAAGATTTTTGCATATCCATAAGATACAAACAATCAATTTAATTATAACATCTTGCGAAATTGACTGACTAGTTGAAGCTACGTTTCAGATTAAAACACGTGGAGAGTGGCTAGTGGTTGTAACTTCTAAAATCTTCCAAAACACCATAGAAGAAGGAACAATCTGTTAGCAAAAGAATAAAAAGAGAGTGAAACCCTAATTTCCAGCGAGAAGAAAAGGGTATTAATTTTCTTTCATGTGCTTCATAGATAGACGTCAAAAGGTTTTTTTTGTTTTGTCTGTCACGCGATCATGGATTACTCCGACGACGACATCGAATCAGGGGATGATAGTCTATACACTGACGAAGGGGCCGATCTCGATTATGGATTTGCCGAGGAAACATGGAAACCATCTCAGCTAAGTAGTTACGTAGTTCTCAAGGAAGAAGATATTCGCAAGCAACAAAGAGACGATATCGAACGACTTTCTACAATTCTCTCTATAAGCCAAGCTGAAGCGATTGTTCTGCTTCTTCACTATCATTGGAATGCTAGTAAAGTCGAAGATGAATGGTTTACTGACGAAGAGAGAGTCCGTAAAAGCGTTGGTATATTGAAGGAGCCTCTTGTTGATCTTAACGAGAGACAACAAGTGGATAATAATATTGAATGTGGAATTTGCTTTGAATCATATCTTCAAAAGGAGATCTCAACTGTTTCTTGTGGTCATCCTTATTGCAATACTTGTTGGACAGGTTTCATCACTACGGCAATCAACGACGGTCCGGGATGTTTGATGATTAAATGTCCCGAACCTTCATGTTCTTCCGTGGTATGTCAAGATATGATCGATAAGGTCATCTCTAAGGAAGAAGTTAAAGACAAGTACTATAGATATTTGTTTAGGTCTTACGTGGAAGCGAGCGGGAAGAAGATGAAATGGTGTCCGTCACCGGGATGCGAACACGCGATTGAGTTTGGGAGTGGAAGTGGAAGTGAAGATTATGATGTTTCTTGTTTATGTTCTTATGGCTTCTGCTGGAAATGCGGTGAAGCTGCTCACCGTCCTTTGGATTGCGAGACGGTGTCGAAATGGATACTTAAGAACAGTAGTGAATCCCAGAACACGACTTGGATACTTGCGAACACAAAGCCTTGCCCTAACTGCAAACGTCAGATCGAGAAGAACAGAGGTTGTAACCATATGAGGTGCTCAATTTGTAAACACAGTTTTTGTTGGGCTTGTCTTCGTCCGCTGAAGGATCACGTGAAGTGCCACAAGTTTAAGGGTGATGATGAGACGGTAGTTAAGAGAAAAAATGCGAAAAAGGAAATCAATAGATACATGCATTATTATGAAAGATGGACAATGCATCAATCTTCGTGGCTAAAGTCTATGGAAGCTTTGAAGAAATTGCAATCGGTGCAGCTTAAGAAGCTTAGTGTCAAACAATGCACACCAGAAACGCAGCTCCAGTTCATCCTAGAGGCATGGCGTCAGGTTAGTGTATACATACATGTATTTATTACAACATATTTTGTTCTTAAAATCAAATATCGATGTCTCATGTGATTGATATTACGATTGCAAGATCATTGAGTGTAGAAGGGTCATGAAATGGACATATGCATATGGATACTACCTTCCTGAGCAAGAACGAACCAAGAAACAGTTTTTCGAGTATTTGCAAGGAGAGGCTGAAGTTGGTTTGGAGAGGCTTCATCTCTGCGCAGAGGTGGAGTTGGAACAGTTTTTCTGCAAATCTCAAGATCCATCCATAAATTTCCTTGATTTCCGGAGGAAATTAATTGGTTTGACTGAAGTAACCAAAACTTACTTCGAAAACCTGGTGAAAGCTTTGGAGAATGGTCTTGCAGATGTGGGGCTTAATGAGAGAAAATCAAGAACAAAACCTAAACCTTCTACCAAGAGACGAAAGTTGGTCAAGTGACAACGGTATCAAGTAAGATCCAAGTGGCCGAGTTTTATGACAACTTTTACCTTATTCTCTCCCTTTTTATTCTTTAGCAGCATATAAGACAATGCCTTGTTATTTTTGAACTTTTTTTTTGTTATTGGTTATTTGAAGTTTGAGTTTTTATTAGCCTGGTCTTACTTCTACTATTGCAATTTTGGTGAACCAAAACCAGTTTATATTCTAAACAATTACACCCAGGCCAAGAGCGAGAGGAGTGATATTGGAATTGAGAGAACTTCCATAAAATATGATTTAACATCATTTTGATTGTCCACAACTTGCAAACAAATCCATATATGAATTATGTGTTAAGAAAAGGAAGACCTTTGACTTTGAGACAACAAGAATAAAGAGCTTTCGTGCTACTTATGAATATGATACGTTATACATTGTTGTTACACGATAAGACATTATATTGACAAACGGGAGAGGGCGCCGTTTATAGTATCATGAGAAAGTGAGCTCTTGAATTGCTGACTTCTTCTTTGTGTTTCTGAGTTAAACATCCTCTGTCCTATACGTGCTGCGAAATCATCCATTTGTTTAGATAAAAAAACTAATGATGGCATATGTGACATGTTGGCTCTAGGCAAATGTAGATAGATCCAAGATAAGTAATAAAGTTAATGATGCCAGAGGAGAGGAGGAGACATGCGTGACGGCTAAGAGACTCCAACACGATGATAAAATAAGATTTGATTTGATTTAAGATCCAATTCAAAGATAGAGTAAAAGTTTCCACTTTCAGAGATTGAGTCAGCAAAAAAAAAACGTTGAAGAGCATATAAACCCTGCATCACTCCATACTTAATGCAGTCAACGTGCTAGAATGTGGATCCTAAATTCCCCCCACCACACGTGCCTTTTGTCGCGTGTTTGTTACACTCTCTTCTATGCGCATCAATCTGATATAGGCGATTGAAATCCACGCGCATGAGTGAGAGTAGAAGAAGAGCAACGTCTTTTTTTTGGTTTTCTTCTCCTTAAAAACCTCCGTCATCGTTCCGGTTTGTTTCAACGTTGCCATCCAAAACCCCTTATTCTCCAACATTTCTCTCTTCTTCTTCTTCCTCAATTTAGTAACTCTAAAGCTCTAAGCCTTCCAACAATGGCGGAACCAGTTGTCGAGGAGAATCATACGCCTCCTCACACTAATCCTTCTAAATTCGATTCTTCCATCGTGATCCCTTCTCCTTTTCCATTCGATGATAATTTCTACAATTCTAGCTCCGATCAGGCTTTACTTGAGAAGTCGATCTCTGATCTGAGGTTTTTGATCGACGGCGACGGAGACTTCGAGTTGACTTTTGACACTGTCGACGACCTCTACTTTCCATCTGAGAACAAATCGTTCGCAATTCCTGCTGATGCTACGAACCGAGAGACGTTCGGCGATTTTACGCCGTCGTCGATAATTTCAGGCGATTGTGTGTTATCTACTTCAGGCTACTGCAATCGGAAATCGCCTATGGATTCTGCTTGCTCCGGTACTGAGCAGAGCTTGAGTTTATCGACTCAGAAGCTTAAGATGGAAGAGGAAGCTACTACGACATCCATTACGAAGAGGAAAAAGGAGATTGAAGAAGATACGAGCGACGAATCGAGGAACAACAAATACAGAAGATCGGATGCAAGCGTTGTCACAGGTGGTGAAGAAGATGATGAGAAGAGGAACGCGAGACTGAATAGAAACCGTGAAAGTGCTCATCTATCAAGGCAGAGGAAGAAACATTACGTAGAGGAGCTAGAAGAAAAAGCCAAGAATATGCAATCCATAATTTCGGATTTGAACAGTAAGATGTCTTATTTCATGGCCGAGAACGCCACTCTGAGGCAACGAGTAGGTCCCGGAAGTGGCATGTATCGGCCAATGCCTTACCAGTGGATGCATGTATCGGGTCCGGCTTATATGGTGAAACCGCAAGGCTCTCAAGTGCCTCTGCTTCCTATTCCTCGGTTGAAAAAACCACAACAATCGGTTCCTAAGGCGAAGAAGAGAAAGAAGGTTGCTAGTGTTAGTGTTCTTGGTTTCCTCTTTTGTCTATTTTTGTTTGCTGCATTGGCTCCCACTGTGAACTTAAACTATGGAGGAATTAGCGGTGCCTTTTATGGCGAGTATGATCAGCTTAGAGGAAGAGTCTTGGATGTGTCTGTTAATAGCAATAGAGTAAACTGTGGAAGAAACGTATCTGCAAGAGAGAACTCTGTGCCTCGTAGAAATAGTAGTGAGCCTCTAGTTGCATCGCTGTTTGTTCCGAGGAATGAAAAGCTTGTCAAGATCGATGGGAATTTGATTATTCATTCTGTTTTGGCGAGCGAGAAAGCCATGGCTTCTGAAAAGAAGATCCAAGGGAAAAGTGTTGCAGCAACTACTAAAGAAGTTTCTTCTGCGTTGCTTGTACCTGACTTCACAAGGCTGAGCGAAAAGCGGAAAGCTATGTCATCTTCTAGCTTTGATGATATTTTGAAAGACCAATCCGAATCAAGAACAGCTAATGGTGAAATGCAGCAGTGGTTTCGTGAAGGTGTTGCAGGTAATCACAAGTTTACTAATGTTACTGATTCTCTCCCTTGATATGATTATGTAGGAATGCTAATCATCTGTATCCATTAATAGGGCCAATGTTCAGTTCAGGGATGTGCACCCAAGTGTTTCAGTTTGATGTCTCCTCAGCCTCAGGAGCCATCATCCCTGCTTCTCCAGCTACTGAACACTCTAAGAACACTACTGATACACTCAAGAGAAACTACAACAGAAGAATTTTCCCTGGTGGTCTTCTGATATCCGATCTCAACCTAACCAAAGACCAAAACAGCTCTAGCAAAGAAAACTTCCGGGAAACCGATCCCACCCCATCAACGGTAGTATCAGTACTTGTTGATATCGGAGAAAGTGGTGACGGAGACATCAATGTGAAGATCGGAGGAGCAAAATCACTGTCCAGAGTTTCCATAGTCGTGCTTGTGGACGGTGTGAAGTATGTAACATACTCCTGCGTTCTTCCACAACCAGAAGTCCCTCATCTCCTAAACACTTGACTTGCTCTGTATCTACTGTCCTTAGCTTTTACCTTTACTTTTATATAGCAGCTTATACCATTGTTTGTTTTTTGAATCGAGATATAGAAAGCCTAACCACAGTAAGTTATACAATCAAGCCTCTTCACTGTCTACTGTTTAACGATAAGAGCAGCGAGCAAAGAATCCGAGTAAAATTTTTACTAATCACAGAGATAAATCCTTCACACAAACAGTATGCTCTTAGTTTTTTTGAGTACAGAGTCAATAGCAATACCTCTTTGATTTACAGTTGAAAAGAATCGAGAATGGCTTCAAGAGTCTTCTGTGAGCTCTGCCACTGCTTCTCAGTAGCACTCACAACAAACAGAACCACCGTGTTTCCCTTTGCCGTCGCTTTTGCAAGATTGTGACTTCCCGTTAGCGCAAACGGCGTCTCCAATACATACTTGTAGTACTGTCATAAACACACAAGAATCAGAAACAACTTTCCTTCAATAATTTGATTACTCAGAGAAGAAGCAAAGGTCATTCTCATTGACATCATTACCGTTTGATCTCCGATCTTTTCGATTGAAGTCTTCAAAAGCTCATCAGAGTCGTAAGAGTTTCCGGTGACAAACGGACCAAGAGAAGCGATCACTTTCTCCGGCTCACCGAGATCTTCAATAGTTGCATTCGGTTTGTTTGTCAAACGGATCAAAGGAGACGCCACAACTTGAACTTTGCCTTGCTTCTCGTTCTCAAACTTGACTTCGATCCATGGCTCTGCACATTTCGGTTGGCAGTAGTTACCTGACAAAATGTTGGCTATTCTCAACTGTTTCCAATTCGGCGGTAGAACAAACTGATACGGCTGCACATTTCCTGCAACCACACTAGATTTCAAACATCATTAATTTACCAAAAGTTACCAAACTATTTTGGATCCAATTCTCTAGAGAAACAAAAAGATCCAAAGCTGCCTCATTTACATTTAACCACACAATTACGCAACTAAACTTGTTTAGACTGATAATCATGATTGAAAAGAGACAAAAGTAACTGAATTTTGATAAGTAATGAACAATGCAGAGGAAGGAGAGTGGGATTAGGCATCACCTGCGCGGAGAGCAGGAGTATCGGAAGGTTTGGCTTTGAAGAGGACGAAGGAAGGGTCAGACGGAGACGGTGGTAAGTACGATCCGACTTCAACCTCACGCGCCTCCGCGATTGGAGCTTCTTTCAGATTCAGAATCGCCGGAATCGCTACCGCTGATTTCAACAACAGCTCTCTCCTTCTTTGTTGTTGTTGTTGCTGCTGCGAGGATGCAACAATTACGCTGGTTCTTGCTCTAATTGATGCTGGAGATTTCGGAGAGGCAGGGAAGATTTTGGAAGTTGGAACGAGAGATGCGGTCGCCATTTTTGTCGGAATACAACGAGCTTTGTGCTCTTTTCTTCTCTACAATTGAAGTTTTTTGATTTGAGAGGTTGAACGTTTTCCGGTTTTGGTGTCATTTGGATAAGGCAATTTGGAAGTGAAAAGGAGACTTCGGTTCGGTCCACACAACACAACCATTTCTAAATTCTAATTGCACAATTAGCGAAAATCCGAAATTACCCTCCAATAGTCCAATTCATGCTTGTGTTGTAATTTAAAAGATTGCAACTTTTTTGTGAAAAAAAAGATCTAAAGCTATAGCATTTTAGCTAAGTTTGTATTGAATTTCAGTTCTACAAAATGATACATTTGTAGAAGAACAAGAGTTTGTGGAGTTTCCAGAAGAAAAAACACAACTTGCTTTATTTTCTTTTTTTGAGCCGGCAATTACAATCACAACATGAAAACAAATGAAAGAAAGTGAAATCGTCGATTCCTCCAAAACAAGAACTATGAAAAGTGTTTCACCAAAAAAAAAATCATATATATATGAAAAGTGCGTTTTACATCTATGACGAAGACTAATCAAGTCTTCAATTATTAACAAACTTAGAAAATTAAACAATGAAAAGAGAGAGAAGAAAAAAAAAAGTAAATTCTTTTATTTGACATGTTCTTTATCAAGAACACATTTAATTTCTACGTCATTCTTATGTGTTTCGTCAATCCTCCGATCTCTGTCCCAACAGAAACTTGTTAACAACCGTCTCAAAATTCACAACCGAGGAGCCACGTTTACTCTCCGTCGCTTCCTCCGCCAACCTCCTCCACTCCTCCGCCTTGGCTCTCATTTTTTTCCCACTCTCTCCATCCATCAGCTCTCTAATCACCGTCTCAATCTCCTCCCTCTTCACATCTCCGCCTATCTCCTTCCCCACCTCCCATTCATCACAACAAAACTTACAATTAGTTTGCTGGTCCGCAAAGAAAGGCCAAGACACCATCGGAACACCACACGACAGACTCTCCAACGTCGAATTCCATCCATTGTGCGTCAAGAAACCTCCAACCGCCGGATGAGAAAGGACTTTCTCTTGAGGACACCAATTCGACAGCATCCTCCGGTTTTCCGTTTCCTTTAAAAACTCAGCCGGAACCACCGCTTCCTCTCCGGCCACTAAATCCGGCCGGATCACCCATAAAAACTCTTTCCCACTTCCCGCCAAACCCCATGCAAACTCCACAAGCTGCTCTGAAGTCATAACCGTTATGCTTCCGAAGTTGACGTAAACAACACTGTTTAGAGCCTTAGCGTCGAGCCAACTCAAACATTCCGTCTCCTCTTTCCATAAATTCGACCCCATCCTTCCAAGATCACCACTTTCTTCAATCTCTCGGTTCGTTAAAAGATGAAGCGGTCCAATTGAATAAACCGGAGGTAGAATGGATTGCATAGACCGGATGACATCATGCTCGAGTGCATCGAACGTGTTGAAAATGATAGCAGAAGCACGTTTGGCTCGTTCCGTCTCGCGGATGGCGAAATTCAACATAGTGTCATCAGGATTAGTGGTACGGATGAAAGTAGGAATGTCTTTTAATCTTAGATTCTTCATGGACGGTATCCAATCTATTACCGTGTTGTCCAAGTACTCCTTCGTCAAGCAACTCTCATCTGCCAATATTTATCCCAAAAAAAAAAAAAAAACTCTCATCTGCCTACCTAATGATCTCATCAAATAAATCATATTAATCAATTAAGGCCACGTACCTTTGAATGGACATAAACCCTTTTCGGCGAAGAGATAGAAGTGTAGAAAAGCCATGACGCTACAAACACTAGTGGTCCAAAAAAGAACATCTGGGACACCAAGCTTCTCTGCAGCATCAAGAGTGAAAGTCATAATACCGTCGGATACGATGCAGCTCACCGGGGGGACATTATTATCTCCGGCGTTGAGCCGCTGGAGAAGGTCTTGAAACGGAGTCAGACAGTGCTTCATGGTGGACTCGCAGAGGGAAGTGATGTCCTGCGTGGCGTCCGCGTCTGTCTCCGGTAGACCGTCAGGGATGGACTCGAACCGGAAGGAAGGAAGCCCGTCTAGGGCGTTGGGGCCACGGGACCGGAGGAGACGGTTGTGGTTGTAGATGGTGTTGACGAAGGTAACATGGAAGCCTCTAGCGTGGAGGAGTTTAGCCACTTTTAGCATCGGATTGATGTGGCCTTGAGCCGGGTAAGGCACGCAAACCGCGTGTGGTTTCTGTGCCTGCTTACAAACTACATGAGATCCCATTTTCTTTCTCTCTTCCGCCAAGAAAAATATGAGTTTTTTGCGAGTGTGTGTGTGATGGCCAGGCAAATGTGATGTCTCCTTGTGCTAAGTTTTGATCTACACCATTACATATATAGAGAAAAAATAAATAGGTGAGTCTACAGTATGTGTTTGTAGGACGTGGTGGTTGTCGACAAAATCCATTTTGTCATAAGCAAGAGCCACCTCGAGGCCGGTATTTGTCGATTATTGGGTGGAGTTTTACCTAATTAGAACGTAGGGTTCGGCCTTGTGTCTTATACATACGTGGTTCCATTGTGCTTCATGTCTTTGCAACCAAACTTTAGGTTTTCAATTAATTAAACTTAATATTGATGTATATGTGATCACATGGCAATTAAGCATGTCTACGATAGGCATGCTTGTCCATTTCTTCTTCGATTTTTTTTTCTTTACTTTTCAGATTACCTGTATGCCGAACAATCTGGAACTAGTTATCTTTTGAATTTGTAATTTCCTATTTTTCGTTGTCTATTATTCAGTCACGAAAATCCTCCTATATTGCCAAGTAAAGGCTGATTGGAGAAATACTTTCATCTTGGTGAAAAGAAAACCATGAAACTGGTCATGATCTAACTTATTCAATTCATAAGTTCATTACCATGGTTTTGTAGGTGGTATGGTCCTCTATATGTCGATAAAGAAATTGTTGTGACTTTGTGAATTAGTCAGCTTTCGGATATCGATTGCCGTATGTGAAATATCTTGAATGCATGCACAATTGGAAAAGACGTGATAAAGTATATAAACCAGACCTAACTTGACCAACAAGCTAACTCAAGCTCTTTCGTGTACACTCACAAACAAACCTCCTCTGATTCTAAGTGTCATTGACAAGAGAATCTCAGGACGCTCCATCTTCCCAGGAACCTCAACCACAAACCTCTCCAACACCGATGCGACAATCGATTTCATCTGAATATAAGCCATCTCTTTCCCTAAACACATCCTAGGTCCCGCGTGAAACACAGGAAACTTATAAGGACTCTCACCTCTAAACCCACCATTCGTTTCATCAATCCACCTCTCTGGCTCAAACCCTTCACAATCTTTCCCCCAAACACTCTCCATCCTCCCCATCGCATACGCGTTGTAACTTATCCCCCAAGCTTCCCCTACAAACGTTCCATCAGGCAACACATTGTCCTCAGCACAGCTCATTGTGTCCACAGGCACAGGAGGATACAACCTCATCGATTCTGTTATTGCTGCGTGAAGATAATTCATCAATTTAAGATCTTCAAACCCGTAAACTTCTCCGACTCGCTTCCCTGTTCTTGCTCTGATCGAGTTTAGTTCTTGGATGATCTTGTTCTCTACTTGTGGATGCTTAGAGAGCAACCAAAAGAACCAGCTCAAAGCAGAGGACGTCGTGTCTCTTCCCGCGAGGATGAAGCTTATGACAATGTCACGGAGTATCTCCGGCGAATTCATCTCCTCGATGTTGATAAACCGGGAAAGCAAATCCTCGTCTGATTTTCTTCCTTGATCAATCCTGTGACGCACGATTTCGTCGGCGAATTTATGGACGGTCACGATTGATTCTCTAAGAACTCTCTCTGATCCAATGTTTAGTTTCTTTTTTATCTTCCATGAATACGAAATCACGGATTGAAACCGCTGCGAGATGATCGTCGCCGCCGTTTCGAATGCGCGCATGAAGTCTACACCGGCGGCTCCGTCGTCGCCGAGGCAAGCGGAATCGACGTTGAAGGCTAATTTGCAAATGTTATCGAACGCGAATCGCTCCAATATGTCTTGTAGGTCAATCGATTTTCCGGCCGCCGCGGCTTCTGCTAACACCGGAACAAGCCTGGAGGATACGTCGGAGAAAATCTGAGAATCCGAAACTGAAATTGAAAAGTGAAATTGATTACATACCTGGTGTTGATTTCGACGGTGACGTTGGTCATGACGAAATCGCGGAGCGATCTGGTACTGAACTCGTAGCTCGCCGTCTTCCTCTGTTTCCACCACATGTCGCCGTCGGAGTTGAAAATCCCGCGGCCGAGGAAATCCTCGAGAATCGAGATGAATCGCTCGCCTTTAGGGAAACTATCGAATTTGGTCTTGAGGATGTGCTCGACGTTCGCTGGATTCGCCGTCATGACGAATTGTTGCTTCCCTGGTCGCCGGAAAATCGCCGTCTGGGTTGGGCATTGTGATAGCGTCTCTACAGTCCAGTCGAGGAAACGGTGACGGTTTTTCACCAATCCAGGTAGGCTTCCGACGATCGGGTACGCCTTAAAGCCGGATTGTGACGAAGAATGGTTGGGGAAGATGAAGAAGATGAAGATAGGGATTAGAAGGAGGAAGATGATGATGATGATGAAGAGCTCCATTGATTTCGTTTGTCTTTTCTTTGAGCTTCACTTTAATCTCATCGTCAATTTGAAACCAAGTGGCAAGTGTTAGTGGTGGCTACGAAACTACAAATCAAAATTGACTTGAAACAGTTTGAATGAGAAAACAAAACTCACTGTAAACAGTTTTATGGGCTTATTAACGGCCCAAAATAGTTGGTATATTGGACTCAATTCAATACAAACCCAAACCCAGTAACATTGCTTGGATTCAACGTTTTGACACGTCACCCTCAGTGTTGAGAAATGGGCTTTGGAATCGAGTTTTCTGACGAACACTTTTATAACATGTTGTGGTAAGCTAAAATCATAAAATTGCATTTGGGTATAACATTGGAGAAAAAATAAGATTTGTTACAAAGGTAAAAAGAATGAGAAAATTCTTAATTATGAAGTATTTACACTAAAATATTGTTCTGCTGCAATTAAAAGTGGATATTTTCATTAAGATCGAACTTTTTAATAGATTTGAGTCCTACTTAACTTGCCTAACATTCATCTTTTTAAACCTACTATATATAGCATAAGAGATACTTCAATTATTGAAAGATAAGCTCGACAAGATTGCCCAAATTATTGGACATTTTTTGTTTCAACAAATTATTGGGTACTAAAAAGGAGAGTAATGACTCATGGATATGTATGTTACTCTCAGATATTTATGTTCTAAAAGAATTCTTTGACCAAAATCACTTTTTTTCAATGAATCATCTGGAGTAGTAAAGAAATTGATGTTACAACCACGAAATGGACAAATGGGTTTCATAATGCATTTTTATGAAGAATAGTGATTTTTCTTTTGAAGTGTTTTCTTAACACACGCATGTCATAACCTTTACGTTGCATGTCAATATCTTACTAATCCATTAGATATTTCAATCATATCATAACCTTTACGTTGCATGTCAAATATCTTACTAATCCATTATCTCAGAACTAAAGTCATCCATATCTCACAACTCAACTGTAAAGAAAGTTAAAATTTTTGATTCATCGATTCTGAGACTTATTTTAAAATAAAATAAAAATTCAAGTGACTAAAGTGTGACCACTAGATATACATATGTTTTCTCTAAAATAGAAATATATACATGTATGGCGGAGATGATATGATAATATAAAACTTGACATGGGCAAAAAACAAATACCAAAGATTTAACATATCGTATAATAATTCTTTCCCAAAAGAATAATTTAATATCAGAAAAAGTTCGAGAACATACCCCTTTTTCCATAATTTGGGAATGTATATGTGTTTGCTAGCGAAACGTTACACATTTAAAATTTAAAGCTAGAAGTTGTTATATGTCTTATTGTATCTTTAGAAAAGAGAAAAGAAAAATAAAAGATTTGTTTTCGTCGCAAAAAGAGCAAATACGACGAGAAAAGTAGGATGCACGTAGTTGCTTTACTTAAGAAAAAAAATAGAAATAGAAATGTTTTGATGATAGAAATGGCTGAAATGCTAAGGAATATGTAATCTATGACTGATCTACGTGCATTGTATTTGTATTAGTCAGTCAAACTTCACTATTTATAAAAGAATTCTCCTTTTGAACACTTTTGAATAAATATATTTGTTTCCTTTTAACTTTTTTGGTGAAAACAATTTAAAGTTATAATATCGTGTTTGAGCTTAATCTTTGACCATCATATCATCAGCAGTTCGTGTGACAATATTTTGAACAGTTTCCTAAACTAAATTATTTTGGTATGGTCAATCATTACAAGTTCAGTACCTTTTTATTAGTTTTACTTTACCGGATATCCAACGAACCGAACTAAACAAAATCGCATTGTGTTTAAAGTTAATTTCAATTCGGTTTGAATGTTTCAAACAACGATCTAGCCGAAGATAAATGGGAGAGGTGGCCGAGGGCCCGAGCCCTGAGGGAAGTGGAACCTATTGGTGAAGAGAGTGTTGGTATGGTCGATCATTACAACTTGCCTTTTTAGTTGGATTTAAATTTATATAACCGGATATCCAACAAAACCGAATTGTATTGTACTATAAAGTTAATTTCAATTCGGTTTGGCGCCCATTTCGCTTTTCGAAATCCCATAATTTTCTTGAGTTTCTTGTCCATTCACGTACTCCACGCTTTGGCCGGTGGAATCTAAACTTTATTATGTGTTTCCTTTTCCTCCTTATTATATTTGGTTTATCTATTGCAGAGCCTTTGAATTTATCTCGTTAGCGTACAAAACTTTGACACGTGAAATTCGTGTTAACAAAAATGTTAAATCCTATAAAAAAATCTTATAAACAGAGAATGACACGGGATAAAAAAAATTGAGGTAAAAGTAAAAGGCTAAAAAGCCAATGATGAAAGATAGACTTAATAATGAAATATATCAGATATGATGAATGAGATAGAGTACTTAGCCTACACCATCTTAGTTCTCCATCAAACTCTCATAATTTTTTTTTTTTTTTTTTTTTTTTTTTTTTTTTTTTTTACTTTAACTTTAACTTTACTTTGTTCCACTTAATAACCCCAAAGGCAAGATATTACAAACTCTCATAATTGTCTCATGTTATTTGCTTGAATATCATTATACGTACTAAGTGGTACGGGATTGGAGTTGTATATATACATCTGATCAATGTAAGAGTTATACTATATATACACTTTGTTTTTAATATGAACGTGTTTGACGTTTTATGAATTATGGATTTGTGGAATATATCGGTTGTGTGTTTGTTTATTTCAACCACGAAGTCACTAAATAAAATTGTCGGTCTAAAATGTGAGTGGGTTAGAGATGAATTGCAAATGCTGGAATATGATTAGATGCCCATTTGGATTTGTTTGCCTCTTTGTTTCCATTTCTCTTTGGTACCCAAAAACGCACCTACATTCTTAACCGCACTTTATCCTTATTGTCTCTCTATCTTTATTCTAACCAAATCTTATATACCAACGAGAATTTAGCATCTCTATGAACACCCCCTGTTATATTCCCATGGGTCAGCTCACATGCATCGAGTATTAATCATTATTTTACATTTTTTCTTTCGCAAATAAGCATATATAGCATAACATATATGCTTATTTATCATCAATTCATAACCGCTCTATATAGCAAGTTATCGAGTATTTCATTCACTAATCTTTAAAGTTAGTATAGTTATCGAGTATTTCATTTACTAATTTTTAAAATTAGTATAGTTATCGAGTATTCCATTCACTAAATTTTTATTTTTTAGTGGATTTAAAACGTGGTACTATTATGACTAGACGAAGAGAAATGAAAGAGTTCATAATTGATAATCGGATCCACGTGAACGAGTTTGCGTCAAGTCCTCTAATCATACCATTAACTACGTTATCACTACTTGATTATGTTTTAAGTTTTTCTTACCACGTATACGTATACGATACGATATATCCACAAATTAGGTATAATATGATCGAATCACTGTTTTATCAAATTGAAGAGATGTGTTTGGCAAAAATCTCCCCCAACTTTGTAAAGTATCCAATCCTCCCTCTCACTGATATCAATGCATATTCTAGCTAGAGAAGGTAATGGATCATGGCCAACTTGGTTTTATTTTAACTAAAAGAAAATAATGAAGCGCTTGCAACAACATAGATTAAGGGAAAAAAACATATCACTATAAATCAATTACTGAGATGTACTGATCTTTAATTCAACATAGTTAACTACAAAAATACCGTAATTATTGTTAAAAGGGTTTTAGTTATTATGAGTCCACACTTAGATAACCGATTCTGTGCACTCGTTACATATGCATTTGGTTAGTATAGAATATTAGTGTACCAAAGTTATTTGTTAGTGTTTACATTTGCGTTAAAATAACAATACACTCGAAATCTTGAATCTCTTCATGTTTCTGTTTATTGCATCAGCATTCACAGGGCGACTTCAATGATCACATCCCTATGGATAGGGTCAATGAGAGCACCCACAAAACCAAAGAAAGCATTTTGCAACATCACAGATATTATCTTTATCAAAAAAAAAAAAACATCACAGATATTATTTCATCTGCGGGTCCCACAAACAACGTAAGCTTGGTCCCACTTTATTTCTGCTGCCACTTGTAATTCACTCCGTCCACTTGTGTTTCGTGTTTTTGCTTTCCCAACGTCAGATTTATAATGTTGATATCGGAGGGGATTGTTTGTTCACTGCTCATTACGTATGCAATTTTTTGTTTCCACTTTCATCGGTTTAATTAAGTTAACTTTTGGTTTTAAGTTTTGATCTATATACTAAAATGAATATCTCAAATGTTAAAATGCTATACACATGTTACTATTCCATCAATTTTCTCTGCTCTTGAGAATATATATTTGGTGCAGTCCCCCCTAAAAAAAGAAAAAGAAGAGAAAATTGAAGATAATTCTTACGGAATCGAAAACAGAATAATAAATGCGAACGTCACTAAAAAGGAGAAATTATCAATAATATTGATCAGAAAGAAAAAAAAACAAAAGGGCATTCGAACTCATCCGAATACGATGCTCTATAAATACAAAGAACCTCTCACCACTTTGTTCGTAAGAAGAGCACAAGCCAGACAGACCAGTGGCGTCCGCGTCTCCTCTCTATTCCTATATCCATTTTGGAATTCATATTTCTATAGATTTTAAAAAGAGAGAATATTTTAAGATGGGGTTAGAGATGTCAGAATCAGCCAAGCCCTACTTCGCAATGGTATGCCTCCAATTCGGATACGCAGGCATGAACCTCGTGACCAAGCTTGTCCTTGACCGTGGCATGAGCCATTACGTCCTTGTGGCTTATCGTAACGCCTTTGCCACGGCCGTCATCGCACCTTTCGCTCTTCTCTCCGAGAGGTAACATATTAGGTCTTATTATCGATAGAAATGTATAAAGTTTCATTTAAATTAGAAGTTAATAATTAATTTGGTGTTGTATAGGAAAGTGAGGCCGAAGATGACATTTCCAATATTCATGCAAATATTTGTTCTAGCTCTACTTGGGTTAGTTTTCTCCAATTTGAATCATTTTTCGATCGAAAACATTCGCTTGATCCTTGATGTGTATATGAATACCTTATTAATTTTTGTAAACAATCAACAACAGGCCAGTGATCGATCAGAACTTATATTACGCCGGTCTTAAACTCACTTCACCGACTTTTGCCGGCGCCGTCACCAATATCGTGCCTGCTTTAACCTTTATCATTTCCACAATTTGCAGGTACCTAAATCTAAAGCATGACTTTGTAATTAATTATAAATTTATAATGGTAGCTAAATACAATAGGTTAATTCATACAATATGGTACGTTGTTAATGATGTACTATTTAATGCTTTGGTGATAAAAAAAGGATGGAGAAGGTGAAGATTAGAAAAGTAAGATTCCAAGCAAAAGTGGTGGGGACATTAGTGATAGTGGTTGGAGCCATGTTGATGATTTTATTCAAAAGCCCCCTAATCAGCTTTCTCCGATCATACCTCATCGGCGATGCCTTGTCGCCGGCCGGAGAGGACTACCTCAAGGCCACCGTCGTCCTCCTCATCGCCTCGTTTTCATGGGCTTGCTTCTTCGTTCTTCAGGTACTTGATTATATTTCTTAGATGACACACGTAATTCGAAAAATTGTCTAAATTTTGCTGTTTTAGAAAGAAAGAAAGAAAGAAAAAGATAAATTACAAAATTTAATTTGCAATATTTTTAGTTAACATTTTGTCCTAACGAATTAGTACAATATTGTCTTTATTTCTTTAGGCAGCTACGTTGAAGAGATATTCATCTCACCTTTCATTATCGACGACGGTGTGTTTCATGGGAACGTTACAGTCCACAGCCCTAACCTTTGTGATGGAACCAAACCTTTCTGCATGGAACATTGGCTTTGACATGAACCTTCTCGCCTCTGCTTACGCGGTTCGTACTTCTTCTTGATAATATATAATTTTGTGTTATATATATCGAATTATACTACTTAATAATGGGATGTGTGAATGTATACATTTATAGGGCATAATGTCGTCGAGCATAGCGTACTATGTTCAAGGGATGATGACGAAGCAAAAGGGCGTTGTCTTTGTCACTGCTTTTAACCCTCTAGTTGTCATCATCGGATCTATCATTGGCGTCCTTATCCTCGGCCAAAAATTATACCTTGGCGGGTAAGCAACCACTGGATTTTGACTGATTAGGTCATATGGCTCGATCCTCATACTGTGTCTAAACTACTACAAATTTTCCTTAAATTTTGATTCTGTAATTTTAGGGTTCTTGGAATGGTGATTTTAATGGTGGGAGTCTGCGCGTTGCTATGGGGAAAGGAAGGGGATGAAGAAGAGTACACTGAGGAGAAGTTTCTAGAAGTTGTCAAGTGTTGTAACAGCTGCGTAAAGAATGATCTCTCGACGATGCCAAGAATCGATGAGGAAGAAGTAGACGTTGAAATGCAATCTACCGAGAAAGCTAAGGTGGTGGGGGCTGGTTTATTGTAGTAGTCTCGTGTGTATAAAAATGTTCACGAGCTTAATTAGATTGTTTAAAGTCTTTTATTTTTTTGGTTAGATAGTAGTGGAGCAACTTTTTCTTTGTTTATGTTTTATATCGTGCTCCAACTTTTTGTGTTTAGTTTTTTTTTCTTTCTAATCTTAATTAGTAGGGCCATTATGACTAAATAAATGTTCCAAATCTATCAGACCAATTAGATGAATAATCGCATTCAAAGATGTTGTAGTTGACCAAATATGGACCCTTGCTTCTTGGTACAAAACGATATGAAACGGAGGCGTTTTGCAATTGATTGCCTATAAAACGTAGCACCTACAAGAGTTGGCAAAAAAAAAAAAAAAAAAAAAAAACTACAGTCTACAAGTAACTGCCTCCATTAAACACAATGCATAAGATCAAATTGTTACAACTATGTTTCCTATATATTCCTCGGATTTCATTGTAAAATAAAGCAAGAAGTATTCAACAATTCACAACTCAAGAAAAAAGGAAAAAGAAAAACTTGATGGCTTTCAAACCAAGTAACGTCAGCAAATCAATGGCTGCAGTCTTATTCACGATTGTGGCGATGGCTGCATTCTCATCTGCAGCCACGGGTTTAGGTCAGTCTCCTGAATCAGACGCCGTGGTTAACCAATGTCTGGAGAGGATGTCTCCAAGGTGTGCAATGTATACCACGGCCGAAATGTTTCACCATGGTTCGTTAAAACAAAGCGGATGTTGTCAAGAAATTTATCACATGGGACGTATGTGTCTTAACATCGTGACAAAGCATGTAATCAATTCGCTTTTACCCAAGCTTGAAGATGTTCAAAAACGTGACCTTATGGAGAAAAACACAATACTATGGTATCTTTGTGTTCCGGCGGTTTAGTAATTTTGTCTTGAATATCAATTTATGTTTTTGTAACAGAAAATGCATTTTACATTTATAACAAGTCCAAATCGAGTAATACTAGTTAAGTTATATTATTATTTTTCTCTCTAATTTATTTTTATATGAAATAATTATGAGCCAATGTCATCTCAATTTTGATGCGATCACATAAATTCAAGATTTTTTTTTCCTGAATTCAGTATTTTAACTTTTCGAACTTTCAACAAGAAATTACGTAGAAACTTAGTTGCAGTAGAGCATATATCAGTTACATTAATCACTTTCTTGTAGACTATATACGACACTTAATATATTCAGACAAAAGAACATTATAATAATTAATTTGTGGATTGGACGGCTTTAGTTTGCTCGTCTCAGTTTCCATTTGCTTTTCTATGTTATAAACATCTGAATCTTAATCTCATCTCCCGTTGGTTTGTTCTTTCTCCGTTGTTTCTTTTAATATTTTTTCCCAAAGATGTTTCCTTCAGAACTTGCAAGAAGATCCAAATCTTGGCTTTGGTCCTTTGCTTGTTGATCCTTCAAGTGCTTCTGGCAAAAGCATCTGGAAACTCTGCAAGAACATCTCCCATTCATCTTCACTCATGTCACCGAAAGAAACACCTTCTGTTTCTTCATGATTCACACAGATCGGATGGCTCTTACTCCTCACGATACTCCTATCTTTCCATTCTTCTTCTCTGTTAACGTCCTTTGCAATCCACTGGTTCGGCGAACACATCATGAGAACAGATAGATTGGCAGAGAATGATGGAAAAAGAGGCTGTTTAGACACGTGAATGGTCTCTGGAAGCTCTTTGCATTGTACATCTTCAAATTCATCATCATCAAACTGAAAGATAGCACACTCTAGCTCAGCTTCAACTTCATTCCATTCACTACTATAATCATCATCGTCAGTTCCATCAACCACGCTTGCTTTTGCCTTGGTGCAGAGGATCTCCAACACACTAGAACTCTCTTCCCCTCCGCACATGTCCCGAGTCATCTTCTCTCCTATCTCTGCAAGACATAGCCCTGCAGCAGCAGCTTCTTTCAAGAAGATAGTGCAAACGATGAGAACCCTTAAAGAAGACTCCTGCAAAGAGCGTAGCTCACTTCTCAAAACCTCTGCGTCTTTGAAAGGGTCAAGCCTTGATATATACTGAAGCTCAGTCTCCGTGAACGGAACCGAAGCTTGAGGCCAGTTAAGCCACTCGAAGTAAGGATCGTCTAGGCATTCAGGTAAGCAAAGACCATGATCTATAGGCACTAGCTCGGCTGCTCCAACTCCACTCTCATCTTCTTGGTCATGTATCTTCTTCACCAACATGTTTCCAGCGTGTCTGTCAAGGTTCAAGACCCTCACATCAAGAATCCCAATCCTGTGAACCGACCCAACCGTGAAGCTTCCTGGTCCAAGCTCTCCTGCATCAAAGTCATGACCCACAAAACGTTGCAACGAAGCAACTTTATAGGTAGTGTCATTATCACTGACATGGAATGGAACGTGTGAGATTCTGACCAATGCGGTTGGTGGAACGCTGGAGAAGCCTTGGTGGTCTAAAAGGTAAGCAGCTAATTCACGGATTCCGGATTCACCAACCCTAATAGACCGTTTTAATCCCGGTTGACCTAGCATCAACCCACCAGAGCCTTTAGGGTTGTTGAAAGCTAGAGGCTCTTCATCAACCGGCTTTGCAACAGCAATGCTCTGACCTTTTCCGGTTTGGAGGAGATAAGCACCTCCTAAACCACTCGGTAAAAGTAAAGGCTGAGCTCCGGAGACCATAGCTATGGTTACTTCAGCTACAAGGGAGCGTATAGTGGGGACTTTCTTGCCACCGAGAATCTCAATACGCGGAGGAGCAGCAGCAGGGGATTTGAGACTGCCATCTATGGAGAAGCATGGAGTGGAAACGCTTCGGTGGTTCAAGGAGTGGGAAGCTGTGAGGTTGGTTTTTTGGTTAGTGTTGAAATCGAGAAAGTTGAAGTCGAAGTTGGTTAGAGATTGGAGTCTGCATCTTTGTGAAGATCGGCTAAACTGTGTGAACCGGTGGTGGTCGGTTAGTGGATCGAGAGCCACGGCCATACAGTTCATGCCAAAACTTGTTTGGCAGTGTTTTCTCAGATTATTTGTGGAAACTCTTCTTCGTCAATCATTTAAAGACCACCGTTAACAATGGTGTTCATTGAAAGGCTTGAATCCATAGTACCTGCAAATTCTCGTCTCTTTTAGTTGATGAACATAAAGAAACTCTTCTTCAAATATATATGTGTATATACGCAAACCTTATAATCCCTCGCTCCTCTAGTTGTAAATCGCAAGTTTCTGCAAAAATTGAAGCAAATAATCTCGTAAACAGAATCTTAAACATTTGTAAAAAATCAGGGAAGCCCTAAGAATCAAGAACAATTGCTTGAGGAACAAGTCACAAGAAAATCAACTTGATTGGTGTAAAAAGAAGAATTGAACGTACCCTGAATACGGATGAAGGCATTCAGGGGAAGAACGAAGAAAGATTTGAACAAAAAGGGGAGCGTCAGAGAACCGACACTGTCACCGGAAAAAAAAAAACTTCTGGGACTCCCCTCCCAGATTTCTTCTTTCTCCCTTATTTTTTTTTTTTCAAATTTAGTTTTCTATTTTCTATTTCTTTGATCTTCTCTCCTCTAAACCGTTTGTTCTTATGAAGGCTTTGATTTTTCCCGCTTTTGTAGGAGAGAAACACAAATGATATTTTCCCAAAATAGATATAAAACTTTGGAAACTGTTGATGGGTTTTTGTCAATAAAAAACAAACAGCTTTTGTCTGAACTCTTAAAGACGTTAATGGATACTTTAAGAGAGCCAGAGAGTCCTTACAAGCTACGAGTCTTAACTGATGAGAGAGATGATCATTGCCATCTTCGATCTCGAAAGGAGAATATTGTATAGTGACGTGATAACCACAATTTGTTAAAACAAGATTACTTTATGTACATACAAAACAAAAACAGAAATGTTTATATTTATAAGTCTGTTTTCTTTTCTTTTTCTCGGATGTAAGGTGCAAAACACACTTTTGTGTTGCAAACCTCAACAACTCTTTTACAAAAATAAACTCTCTCCATTTCCATACATACATTTTTTCTTTTTCGCCTTGTGTTTCCTTTATACAATTACTTTGATGTAGTTGGCCGGAGGAATTCTGCTTTTGTGAACTGCTGCCACTTTTTTTACAGCTTGAACGTTAAAAAGCAGTTTCTTCCTGACGCCTATTTTTTGTTTTTTTGGTTTTACAGAAAGATGCTTACAACTGATACTATTAGCAAGAGCTTCGATGATGCCCTTCTGAAGGTTGGACCAATGCTCGCAGAAGCTGTGTATAAACATATCACAGATTGATATGCTTTAGTTCAGGGAATTACTAAATCCATGGATGCAGACACTGAGAACAGAGAGAAGAGACTACTTACATGGAGTAGGAGAAGGTGAGGGAGCTTTTTCACCAGTTAGTTCTGATTCCGGGCTGCTTCTTGATGGAGGTGGGATATGAGCAAATACGACGTGGGGAAGCGGACTCGATACTGGGATGGCATGATGATGTGGCGGGGTTGGGTTTGGTGCTGGTGCGTGTGGCCGAGACCGGTGTGGTGCGGGAGTTGGTGGTGTAGTGTGATGGTTTCGAGCATTGTTTTCTTTCCGTCTCCTCTGCTCGTAAGGACAAGGCGGGTTTGTCGGGGGTAAAGGTAAGTGTTTGGTTGGCGCTGATGCAGGTGCAAGGCTCTTAGTTGCAGGTGTGAAGCTCTTAGCTGCAGGTGAAGGTTCTGGAGCAAGTTCATGATGGTTGTGATGACGATGATGATGGTGATGATGATGGTAGTAGTGCTGGTGGGTTTCAGGTTGAGGAGAAGGGGAAGGGGAAGGAGGCGATGGCTTGACGGGTGAATGTGGCAGGATTGAGGAAAGACGGACTTGCTTAACCTTACCGAAGACGGTGTGGTTTAGGCCGAGGTTTTTGGAATGGGAGCTAGTGATGGTTTGAGCAAGCTGCTTCAACCTTGAAGAAGAACCGAATGTGAGCAGAACAGAAGAATGAACTATAACAGGAGGAGCCACTGTTGAGCCTCTGGTGTTTGACAAGGTTATGTACAAGTTCTGCATTCAACAAGAGAGAGTTTGTGAGATTCAGAGTCATTAGTAATAGACTGAGCTTGTGAACTAGAAGTGGCATACCTCATAGGGAGACAGATTTATACCCTTCTTCAGCTGGCTAGTGAGTTCCTCGAAGTTTGATTGAATTTGGTAAATCGAAAAGTTTAATGTGAAGTTGAAGAGAATCT
Organism: Microthlaspi erraticum; assembly: GCA_902728155.2. Taxonomy (NCBI): domain Eukaryota; kingdom Viridiplantae; phylum Streptophyta; class Magnoliopsida; order Brassicales; family Brassicaceae; genus Microthlaspi; species Microthlaspi erraticum. Next base: position 512,014 of record CACVBM020001829.1, on the reverse strand, counting down.
GTGCTTTCTGTAAAGGAAATATAGGCTGGGGAGGGATCACAGTGATTCCTCCTGGGAATTTTAGCACCTCGAAAGAGAATGGTTGCCCGAACAAGGATTCAGTCAAACGGAGAAACAGCTGCTTCTGGACCAGAGTTACAAAAGCTGCTTTGATCAGGCTCTCGATTTCTGCAGGTATCTTGGAATTCTCCTTCTCGGGATCAATGGCAAAAATAACCATTGTTCTGTTAAGATTACCCAAGCGTTCAAGGGCTAGCACCACAACCTGGGTCAAGAAAAGAAACAGAAGTTACAGAGTGATAAACATTGAAACCATTGAAATCCATGAAAGTGAGATAAGCTTAGTTACTTTGGTCATGGGAAAGCTTATTTCATCGGTGATATCATTCTCAAGCTGGAACAAATTTTCTTCCAAGAACGAAAATGGTTTTTCAACATCAAAACTCGCCACTATTCTGTGATCTGCAAAAGAAACAAAAACCCAAAAAAGTTATAATATAACGCAAGATATAGGTAACTGGTTCATAAACAGAAGAGGATGCTGGTTTTTATAAACACATATCACATGAAAGAAAATTTAGACACCAGAACTGCAGAGAAAAAGTTACTCAAACGTCACTGGCTTCAGAAGTAATTGATATCATTTCGAAACCAAATCAGAATCACTTGACAAAATGTGCTTGCAAATCTAGGAGACGCACTAAGCTATGCACTGAATAGCTCTAGGTTCTTGATTGATTCTACCAGCTTTGAGAATCGATATTATACACTAGCAATTTTAAACAAAAGTGGGAGAAAATTTGTTTTTGGTGAACTTGATATCATAAATGGAAACTAATCACTGTAAAGAGCCCCACTTTCCTACTACAGTCAGAGCCATATCCATAACATAACCGATATGCTGATAAAGCAATTTTGCCAATTTGCCTAGACAAGCTTAATGCAACATTCTGAAACATTTTTAGAAATCAACCTTTTAGGCAGTCTTGAATGAATAAAGGTGTTTACAATACTAAATTTGGAGTTCATGGTATCACCTTATGAGACAGTTCCAGACAAATAAAACACATCCTTATTGACTCCTCAACTCCACAGACCACAGTCTTAACATCAAATTTCAAACAAAATTCATACATAAGCAATAAAGAAATCGCCTAAAATAGCCATTTCTAAGTCCTAAGTCAATGCAAATTTTCATTCCCTACATCATCTCCTCAAAAATCCAAGGAAATCAATTAAAAATATAATCAATGGTTTATTCAGAAACGAGCTTTGTCCTGTTGTAGCAAATACTCCAGCTTTTCGACAGCTCATTCTCATTCATGTGAATTTCTCTCTACATTTCCATGTGAAATCCAGAAAGGAAGAGAAAAATCCAAAGAATCAAAAATCCTAGATCTACGCCACAATTCACATCAAGGAAGATAAACGCGAGCCACGACGGAATCATACAGACTAGAAGATCGAGGAAGACGCGAATTTTACCTTTAAACCTTGGATCGAGATCTAGATCCCCGCGATCTGATAATCCGAGGAATGGAGGCAACCAAAACAAGGCGGAGAGAAACACAGCAGCAGAGAAAGCAAGTATCAAAACGCATCTGAGACTAAAGTATCTAGAGATCGAAGCGCAGCAACAGCCGGAGCATCTGTTTCCTCCGCTATTCGTGGCCGTAGCGGTTCCGTCGCTCCCAGGGAGATTCTGCTCCTCGTCGGTGTTCTTCCCCATAACAAACGCATCCACAGCTTAAAACAGAGATTCATTCACGGAAAAAAACTCCAAATCTATTATCAAAGCTCCTCCGATCTACAGAGCAGTTGTACTAGTGAGCTCGTGTCAGTTTGAATTTCGAAATTTTTATATGTTTACATTTTTTTGCTTTAGTTTTCGGTTCAATTTCTTGTTTTAAAAGAATGACACATATATCACATTATCTTTCCCAAATATATGCAATGGTCATTTGTCAATTGTCATTGATCGTTTATTTGCTGTTTGTTTCTTATCGTTTATTTGGTTGCAAATCGTAAAAATAAAAGTTGACTAATCTACTAAAAAGAAAAAATGTCCAGTAAATAATCATTTAATATATGTAAACAGATACATCGTACATGTAATATTTTTAAGAAAAAAAAAATCGGAAAGATCAAAAATAGAAGGGCAAAAAGATATATAAATAACATTAGATTATTATTATCTTCATAATGCTATTAGCTAGCTAAAATGTTGTCTTTTTCCTTCTTTTTTTGCTAAAGAACCAAAATCTCAATCTACAAAATCCCAAAAAAAATAGAGGACAGAACTTGAACTTCGATTGGTCTATATCCAACTTCCATTTCTTTTTAGCTATGATTTTAGCCAACCTAATTTTGTTTTCTATTTAGCTAGCTAATGTTATTCGGGGTATAAGTAAGTTTTATACGAGACTAGTAAAGATTTAAGGAAAAAAAGGTTGTTAAACGACTGTGTCTAGTTGAAAAAAGTTTACAATCATATAATTGTTTCTAAAAGTTTACATAATGAATATGGTCCATTATGAAATAAAACTGTGATAACGATATTAGTCAACTTGTCATATTTTGTATTAATATTTATATAATGTAATTATTGAGATGCTTAATTATTTAATCAACTTGAGTACTTTTAATTTAGTACCTCCTTTGAAGCTTCCTCTAATTGTAAAGTCGGGAACTTTGGACTCTTGAAACGTAATGCCTGTTTCCATCATATTTAATTATTATTTTCGTTAAAAGGTTTTCATTAATTAAAAACTAGAGACTAAGTATAGGCTAAATCTAGAGAAAATTTTTAGAAAATAGAAAATACTAAAAACTGAGAAAGGGACTAGAAAAGGAAGACTAAAGACCACCACGGCCACGATAATGTAAGGATACAAGTTTTTAATTTTTATTGATTCGAAACTATGGAGTAAACTTCGCGTTATTTAGTAACAAACTATACATAAAGTCTTTTTACGAAAATCAAGGAAATCAATGAACAAATCACGTCCTATGAGGCAGAAACTCCCTGCAAGGTTGACCATCACTAGTTTCTCCAGTCGTACTGAGTAAGTGAACCAATAGTGACAGCTCCAGTTAATCCCTGGAGATAAAAAACATGTTTCTTTGAGCAAACAGAACCATCCGCAAAAGATTGGAGAAACAAGAACATGGAAATAACAATAACTTTACCTCTCTAAAGTGTTGGGTCTGAGGCATTAACGAACTGCGTGGTTGACGCATTGTACTGAGCTTCGGAGAGATGCTGAGGAAGTGAATCAATATTGAAAGCATCTAAGGAACCCTGCATCAAAACCATAACACAATTTTTCTTTAGCAACAAAACCAACTAGAGGAATAAGAAAGTTTGTGAAACAAGGACATGTAAAAAGCAGCACTTACCTCTCCAATCACTTGGCTCTGAGGAAGAAAATCCCTGCGTGGTTGAACAACACTAGACTCTCCAGTCTCGTACTGAGTGCGTGAACCAATAGTGTAAGCTCCAGTTAAACCCTAGAGATGAAAAACATGTTTCTTTGAGCAAACCAAAACCATCCGCAAAGGAGTTTGGAAAAGCAAGAACTTGGAAATAGAAAAACACTTTACCTCTCTAAATTGTTGGGTCTGAGGCATTAACGAACTGCGTGGTTGACCAGCATTGTACTGAGCTTCGGAGAGATGCTGAGGAAATGAATCAATATTCGCAGCACCTAAGGAACCCTGCATCAAAACCATAACACAATTTTTCTTTAGCAACAAAACCAACTAGAGGAATAAGAAAGTTTGTGAAACAAGGACATGTAAAAAGCAGCACTTACCTCTCCAATCACTTGGCTCTGAGGAAGAAAATCCCTGCGTGGTTGAACAGCACTAGTCTCTCCAGTCTCGTACTGAGTGCGTGAACCAATAGTGAAAGCTCCAGTTAATCCCTGGAAATGAAAAACATGTTTCTTGAGCAAACCAAAACCATCCGCAAAGGAGTTTGGAAAAGCAAGAACTTGGAAATAGAAAAACACTTTACCTCTCTAAATTGTTGGGTCTGAGGCATTAACGAACTGCGTGGTTGACCAGCATTGTACTGAGCTTCGGAGAGATGCTGAGGAAATGAATCAATATTCGCAGCACCTAAGGAACCCTGCATCAAAACCATAACACAATTTTTCTTTAGCAACAAAAATAACTGCAACAGGAGTTTGGAGGAAGAAGAAATATCTGTGATTGGTTTACCTGTGTAATATCTTGGCCAGTCATTTGCTTTTTCTCATTTGGAGGTAACGTCTCTTTTACAGTTTTGTATAGTCTACATATAATATTCTGAATCTACAAAAAGAGTGGCGCAGTTATAATTTCTCTATAACTTTTGAAAAAAAATTACAAGTGAATGAAGTGTAATAATACCTTCTCTTTTATATTGATCTTAGAATACTCTTCTATCAACCAGCTGGTTTTCTGCTGAGACCCTTGATAATATTCTAGAGTAATCTTGTTTCCCAAAACACGATCATGAACCCTAATTTTGTTCATCGGTTTCTTTTTTCTCCAATAGCCTTCTTTTGTTGACACAACACGATTTTGGGCCCAGGACGCATACTTCTTCTTTGACAGGAAGAAGTATGAGTCACGGTTTCCTTGTGTGTACCTAGCTGATAAGACAGATAAAATCACAGAGACATCACAAACTATGGAGAAAAATGAATAAACTCAATTACACAAGATAAAATCTCATGAAATCAATTGAAAATTCAGGGCAGAAAAAGGCAGTAACCTAATGCAATCATAAAGTCAAACGAGGAAATAAGCTCAAGACTATTCATTGATCAAGAACCACCAATGGTTCTTTACCAGCTTGTTTAGGACTTGCAAGCCAGGTCAAGAACCACCATTCGACGCCAAACGTCACAAATCACAATCATACGACGAAATAAGCATTATACAAGTCAAGACTTGACCCATTAGAGTAAACCTAAGTTTAGGACTTACAAGCAGGTAAAGAACCACCATTTGACGCATTGATCTTTATTCATTGATCTTGTTTAGGTGAACATATAGAGAACTACTTTAAGAAGAGAAGCGCAACTCTTAAACGTCACAAATCACAATCAAACAAGGAAATAACAGCGACGCAACTCTTAAATAAGCAACATACAAGTCAAGACTGAGATATTAAAACTTACAAGCCAGGACTTCTGGTGTTAAGGCGTAAACATTGCAAATATGGTTGATTGGGCAAGCGGTGATCTCAAAATTGACGCCATTGCTGAGTTCGTGAAGAAAATGCAGCAGGTCTTCGTCGGAAGGATAAAATCCGTATCCCCTGGGAAATCCCCACTTGTCATGTTGATACAGGGCGTGAAGGGCAACTTCGCTGGGAGCGAAATCGGAGGAAGTATCTGACGACGGCGGGGAATCTCGATCACGCTTCTTCATTGATCAAATTTTCCGGAAAGTAGAACGAGAGATTAGAATTAAGAGAAAGAAGAATTTGCAAACAAGAAGTAAGAATCAGAATCAGTTTTTTCTGTTAGTTTCTGTTTAATAGGACTCACACTCAGTGTGTATACAGTAATATATATATATGTGTGTGTGTGTGTGTGTGTGTGTGTGTGTGCGCGCGCGTAGTTGAAAAATTATAAAATTGATTGGAAAAAAAATTTGAGTTTTGGATTACCTTGAAAATCAAATAACTCCGCGAGGTGAAGAACAAGCATAGGCGTCAAAACGTATTTGCAAGTATGTCGATGCATGAACTGGAAGAAGACGTTTCTCGAGCTTCTGGATCTCATTCGCAGACGCCGACCAATTATCAGCAGACGCCGACCAAGCTTGGTCGCCGATATCTCCTTCTTCTCCTCCGAACACGAGCTCCATGGGGGCCACAGCCTATCGGGGCCACCTCGTTCACCACCGCGATGCCCGAAATCACTAAGAGTTCGCCGTGGTCGAGATTTTGCGGCGAACCCTAATTGCGTCGACATTGTGTGTGTACGAATTGCGAAGAATGAATGATATTAGTTTATGCTATACTCAGGCCCAACCTGATGGGCCGTTTGTTACTTTTCATATAAATCGTCTTCGGCGGCCTATCCACGAGTACTTATAAATTCATTAAATTATTCATTTTCCGAGAGATGTATTAGAAAAGTTGATCAAATATTAGTTGAAATTTAAATTTTAAAACTAGTCTCTGCTATTATGGTTTTTGAAATCTATTTTATTGACAATGTTAAAATACGATTACATCCACATTAGATTTTAGTAACTATTGCGTTAGAAGACAAAACAGACTTGACCAGTCAATATTCTTATTAAGAGACTGATGTACAATTAACCGAATGTTTTTCTTCTTTCAAATGTTGTATGCATGAAAACATAGAGAGCGTACTCAATCTAACCAGTAAGCACCATCAACTACAGGTTATTATACTCATCACCTTTGATATTTGTTTTACAAATACTCCAGGACCAAATGGGCTTACTTCAGCTTCTTATAAGGCTACAGTATTTCACACTACTTCAGAACAGCATTCATGCCTTCCTCTACCAATGCTACTATACCCTGGCGCATCTCTTGTCTCGGAATTCAGGCCTATTTCATGCTGCAACACTATTACAAGGTCATGTCCAAAATGTTAGTGAGAAGACTAAAGTCTGCCTTGCCTAACTTCATTCTGAAAAATTAAACAGCGTTTGTAAAAAGTTGACTATTAGTGGACTGCTGAGATAGTTAATGGTTATCATAAGTCAAAGGGTCCAAAGAGAATTGCCATTAAAGTAGATATTGCAAAGGCTTTTAATACTGTTCGATGGGTTTTTTTTTTTTGCTGCTTGCGTGGAATGGAGGTTCCAGAATTGTTCATCAGATGGCTCCAATGTGTGTGCACTTCTTTCTCAATTGGATATGATGGGAATATCCACGCTTACTTCAAAGGCAAAAGGTCTACGCCAAGGAGACCTTCTCTCCCCTTACCTATTTGTTATAACAATGAATTGTCTTTCACTAATGTTGGATAAAGCCGCTGCTTAAGGGCTTTTCAATTACCATCTCAAATGCCATGAATCAAAAATTACTCACGCTCTCTCTGGACTGGCCCATAAACATTCTCACGGTAAAAGTTAAATATAAAACATTTACGGTAATTCTCACGAAGATCTTAAACAGAATATTCTCCTGGTCCATGAGTTAGAAAATGTGCTTCTGCTAAGGATTTTGTTACATTTGTAAAACATTACTTCACTAAGTTACATTGTTGGACCTTGTATCTATATAGTAAGGTAATCGTTTGTTTATTTTTGTAGATACCACAGCAAATTTACTGACCGCTGGACCATTAAGGCCTAATAATTGCTTCGTCCCTTTATATCTTTCTACTTGGACATTCCAGTTTCAAAAGGTTCCACGTGTTTGGTGTCAAGTGTCAACTTCTCTGATAAGTCATTCCTATATATATAGTCCAGGTAAACATGTTTCTCTGTATGATTCTTGTTGCGTCCTTTAGTTTGAGACGATTATCTTATGAGTTTTCGTTTTGTAGCTTCTAGTTCTACTATATATCTTCTTGGAAAAAAAAAATCAGAAATAAACTTCCTTAGTGTGGCACGGAGGTTCGAGTAGGGTTTAGTTTCGCACATATTAAACTTCGGGCTTGTAAATGGCAGAATCAAACACTTAACAGTTGACCCTGCCCCAAAGAGCCAATGATAGATTAACATTTGGTTTGTCAATCCAAATTGCCCTGTGGCAAACACTTAACGTGTTAATTACATGTAATATCATTTGCTATAATATTTTTTTTATCGTTATTATTATTTTATTTTATTTCAACCTACAATGCAATAACATGTGTTTATTTTTTCTAATCACATTCATTAAAAAAAATTCACATCCACAAAAAAATATGCTTCTGTTCACGAAATTAATTTCTTGTTTATGTAATTATCCCTTATTAAAGCTTTTACAAGAAAAGTCATCAATTTTTGTTGATAATTGTTGGACGGAGAAATTTCAATGGTATTCCGATGAACAAAAAAAATGTTGTTGATATATTATCAAAAACAATTTTCTCGGTAATTTATCAAAAAGAAATTTCCATGAACATAGTCGAAATTATTATTTTTTAAAAAATTATCCACAGTTATATATTACTAGATTAGACCCCGCGTATACGCGGGTTTATTTTAATTTTTTTGAAATAAATCCTGGAAAATTATTAAACATAATATAATCATTTTTAAAAGTAAGTAGAATAATAATAAAAACCCGATAACAAATCACTAAATAAAATAAGATTAGTAATCTTTTTACATTTTTATTATAATTGACATTTGTTTTGAATTCATGATATGAAAAATGAATTAATTTGTGTTATCTTATTTTTATCTAATATAGAAATACTTACATGTGTTTAAATCTGATGGACTAATTAATACGTGAAACTTTGATTATTCCATCGAAGAGATTTCAGTTGATGAAATCAATTTTTTAAATATTTTTTGACCTAACAAAAATTTGAAAATAAACTATTTAAAATTAGAATATCGGACCAAAATAAAATTTTCTTTTTAATATTAGTTAGCTGTTGATAATTATTTTGTTAGCTTTCTATTTATATTCTTTCTTTTATAATATTTATTTTGCCTCGGACCATTATAAATTTTTCTTTTCATTATTAGTTAGTTGTTTTACAATTTTTCGTTTTGTTATTAATTTTTTCTAATTTTCTTGTGTTAACACATGTTATAATCTGATCAAATATTATACATGGTGCGCAGTAGTTTTGATTTTGATCCAACTGATCTAAAATTAAATATTCTTCATTGATATCTAGAACTTTTAAAGACATGATTTTTCATTTCTTAATAAGAAAGAAAATTTAAACAAAATATAAAAGCACACAATTAAATCATGAAGGGTGTAACTTATTATATATTGTTTTTTTTCCTTCTTGTATTGGGAATATGTTTTTTTCCGTTTCTTAATGGATGTAACAATTTATTGTAAATTATATATTTTCTTACTAACCTTTTTCATCAAGTAGTAGAAGCTCAACTCCCATAAGAATATTATTTTCTTTTGGATTTCTAACTTTCCCACTTTCGAATAACACGTACTATAGTACGGCGATAATTTCGATTTCGATCCAATTGACCTAGAGTCAAATAATCTTCACTGTTTTCTTGAACATTCAAAGACATGATTTTTAAATTAGAGAAAGAGAATCAGAGAAATTTAATGAATTTGCTTTGATGAGTTTGTGAATGAGAAAAAAGAGACTACTGTAACTTTGTATTTATAGGTGTTCATATAACATATTCCTTGCAGATATAGGAATTTTAGTTTACGTACCTATTCCATGTAGTAATAGGATTTTATTTATTACATTATTTTCAATCTTATTTTATAAATAATATGTGTTTGGATAATATAAATTTGATGAATGGGAAAACCTTTTTCTGTTAGGATATGACAAATATTAATTTTTCTTTTTTTATAAAATAAATAAAATTTCGTTTTTTTAATTATCCTATTTCTAGTATTTTTTAAAAAAATTTTTTTTCCCCTAATACACGTGTCACGATCTTAACGGACATAATCTTAAAAGTGACACATGTCGCGATCCTATATTTTATAAAAATCCTACGTGTCGCAACCATCGCGCGCATCCAGCTTTATATAATAAGATGTATTAATATTATTTTCATCAAATTTTAAATATATTTTTGAGAAATTTTTGATATAATTCAGAAATTCCCATAATTTTCATCAGAAAACATACATAATTGTAAGATAAATCTTTCTTTTAAATTTGAGTTTGTTAAAAAGTAAAATATCTTAAGATCATGATTACTAGTTTATATAAATATATTTTAGATGTTGTATGTAATGTATCTAATGCAAGAAAGAAGACTCATGGTTAAGCTAATTAGATTCGGTTCCGGTTAGGTTTACGTTCGGTTAAGTAAGATTTGGCTGAATTTGGAATCAGCTAAATCAAACCAGAGTTGGTTTGGGTTAAGATTCAGCTCCGGTGTAAAATCTTTACCCCCATAAGATTCCAATCTTGAGACGAAGAACAAATTTTCTTTGGGAAAATTACAGAAACTGATTTTACGGAAGGCGGGCGCAATGGCGGAATCTTCAGATCTCATGCTTCAGGCTAGGGATCATCTCGCGACTCCAAGCCACCAAAGATTAGCGAGTGTTGTAAATCAACTGTTTATGCGTCAAGAGTCCGACGAATATCAAACAGCGCGTGCTCTGTACGATTTCTGCGTCGCTAATTTCTCGAATTGCCTAACCCTAATGCTTCTCAAAGTGTATCGGTGTTCTTCAGATGAAATCACCAGATCCAGATCGATGTATCTACTCTCTGAAATTCTCACCTATATAAGAAAGCACGGTGTCGAAGTCTCTCTCGTCGCTCTCCATGTCATGAAGCCCCTTGTGCTTTCCGAAACTGAAATCGAGATCCTCAGAAGAATCGTCTCTTTTGTTTTGATGTCAAGTAATGGTTAGAAAATTGAATTCGCAAAGCGCATTGTTAGCATGGTTCAGCAATCAGCAGAGGAGATGGTAAGGAACGGAATGGAACAATTTCTGCTAGGAGGGCTTGAAGATCTCCACAAGTTCCTGTCACGAGAGGCGAACCTTTCCCAATGGAATAGGAATCAATGCGGTTTTGTGTCAGAGTTTGCGAAAGGGATTGAAGGGATCGGGGCACACACCAAAGGAGCTGCGAATAAGATTTATCAGATCCTAGCCTTAAAACTCAGCCATCCTCATCCTGTCCAAGTCTTGAGTATCTTTGCGTCAACTGATACTGATGACAGGACTAGAGAGATGGCAATCACACGACTTCACTCGTTACTTAGTGATCACACTTCAGGCTTAGTGGATATTGAGGTTTCAGTGATGAAAAGACTACAGCAATTGCTCACCTATTGCCTCAGGAAAGAAGGAACCTCCGACGAGATGTTTGGGATCCTCGGTCAGGTGGTGTTCCACGTTGCAAAGGAACTGTTTGATTATGAAGAGGACACTTGGTGCGCTCTATGGGACTATATTGCATTGGAATGCAAAACAGGTTTCAACAGAGCGATTTATCTCTTCCAATGCGGCTTAAAGAGCAAGATTTCGCGATTCCTACAATGAGCAAGCTTATCCCAGTGATATACACGTCGCTAGACCCACCAGAAGAGTTGTTGTGTGAGAACAGTTGCTGGGTCTTGGCGTTTACCGGTGGATTCTGTGTGGCCATCAACTTGTTAGAAATCACGAGTCAAGCTAAAGATGTTGAGACGCTTGCTTGCAAGATGATAGATTCAGTGAAAGAGCTTGTGAAAAGAGGAATGGAGGTTCAACTTGTGAGGAGAGCTTTCAAAGATCTTGAAAGCATTGTGGAGAAACAATGGTACTGGTACATGGCTACCGAATACAGATTCGTTAAGGGTTTGTTCTCGGAACTCTGTGCTATCGAAGGATTGACTATGGAAAGTAAGTCTGTGTTGTCGACAATCGTAGTGTTCCTCGAGAGGAAGATGCATCAAGACTTTATACTATGAGCTTGAGTGACTTCTGCAGAATCTAGTTTTTCTTTTTTCTTTCTTTATCATGTATAGTTTAGTTCGTGTTGGAGAGGACAGTTAAGTACCTAATTCTCCGTTCTTAGCTTTTCAAAGATTTCTTTAGCATTACTGAGACTCGCACATAACAAGCAACAATTTGGCCAAGGGATGAGATATATCTATGATCTTTTCCCAACCTGCATTGACTTGGTCAAATCTCACATTTACATTGCTAATGATACCAAAAATACATCAGTAACCAATCCCTAACTTAATCTATATGGTTAGTTCATCTGAATCCTCTGCTGTATGAACCTTCTTCTTCCTCGCCTGCATTGCTCATTCAGCTCTACTTGATGTCATTATTGGCTAAAGCAGCAGCTTCTTCTTCTTTTCGCCATGTTTCTTCAGTCCTTAAGTCTTTTCTTGAACGAGCTGGTCTTGTTGAGTAAGGAGCAGGTGTCTGTGGTCTTGTTGTAGGTGCATTGATTTCCAAGTTGTAGATTAATCCTAGAATACCTCAGGGACACATCAGCGAAAATATAACAAATCAAATTCTCCAAAGCCTGGACAAAAGAGACTTAACACACAACCTTAAATATCTGGCTGATTATATGACTGCCTTTCATGCTCACCTCTGGCATGTCTCTCTTTTGTATAACGGGGTAGAACAAAATCTGAATGCTTGCGTTCACAAATGACGTAGGCCACACTGAGCGTAGGAGAGAAAAAACTAGAACAATGCCATCATTGATCTTGCCATTAAGGGAAATCATGGATTTTGTTATTTTATTTTCCGATAAGGAAGCATAGTGCAGTCCAAGCATTCAGATTATAAAATATAGGAAGTTTTTCAAAAAAAACTAAAGTGGTGACTGGTGATCGTTTGCAAGTTTAAAATTCTGGTGGTAATTGTGAATTAACAAAACATCAATTGTGACTATTATTTCAGAACTGCCCTATAAATTTTGAGGAACACATTAAAGTACCATAATCTACTATTTGTGGGCTTAGCATATTCGTAATGGGGTTGAGTAATATATCTTTTGCAATTCGCATCAAACAACCCGACTGTAGGAGAATAGCCAAACATTATTGGAAATGATCATCACTTTCGTCTAAGCTTAGAAAATTAATTAATGAGATCGAGATTCGAGAAATGGTCAAGCTTTGCTAGCGCATCATAAAGTTATCAGGTTTTTCTGGTGTAGCAGTTTTTTGCTTACGAAATATGAAACAGTTAAAACAAACGTAAGAAAATAACGATATAAAAAGCAACCGAAGACATTCCTGATCGCAACTGATATTATACAGCTGGCCAACTGTTGTGATTCACTAGTTAATGCCCCTAATGACAGCACAATTTCATCAGAAAAACATCAGTATATATATATTGCCAGAAAGATTACAACAACAACCTGCATCCTCCAGGGAATGTGGATGAATTGAAGGAGACAAAAAATCATCACAAGTAACTGGGGAGGTTAAAACATACGCAGAACGACTGATGTTATCCAGTAAAAAAAAAAAAACATTAAAGCAGTTCCGATTCACCGGAGAAAAGGTGTACAAGTGTAAGCCAATATGACAAAATCTTGAATCTCTTTTTTGTATGTTTTACGGTAATGTAAGTTTACTTGTTTCTACAAATTGGTACAAGCGACGTTAACTGATAACACAAAAAGACGTTAACATACATCACAACACGTTTTTAGAAACCACATTATCTATAATCATATAAAACCATCTTTATTCATATTGTTATACAAATATGACATAACGTCACCCAAAAACGAAACGTAGCATTGAGGAAGATAACCGTCATTTCCCGTTTTGAATTAGTAATTAATCTGATTATTACATATATGGCAATGAAAACCACACAAACACTACACTAATTAACTAAATCCCTAAAGACATACGATAAAACCCGCATATACTTGTTATCCTCTTCTTCTTCCTACAAATTCTTCTGTCTTTTTCCTTACATGATGGATGCTTCATTGACCTCTTCAACGCCGTAACCGCAAACTGCGGAGACTGTGCGACATCACGTTATTTAATGTTGGTGTACTAAAACCTTCACGTTGGTGTTTTTCCTTTTTGTTTCAATTTCCTTTTTATTTAGGATTCCTAATAGCCTTAGATTAAGTTATTGGCTATATAAGGGAGTCAGGCTTTGTTTACAATCCAGACTTTGATTGATTGATTGATTGATTGATTGATGTATGTCCGGGTTCTTTTGTTTTATTAGCTTCCGCTATTCCACCAATTGTTAACAAAAAATATATATATATATAGTTACATATACGTCAGTGTATATATAATTATATAGATTGGGTTTTACAAAGCCTCGTTTATTTCTTATATATCTCTAGGGTTTCACAAAACATAAACAGAGGCGATGAAGAGAAGACGTGAAGGGAATGACGAGACATCACCATCGCCGGCACGACTTCTTCACAGTGGAAGCTCCACGGGAGATATCAATTATATCCCTCTCGATCTAACGGTGGAAATACTAAAAAAACTCCCGGCGAAATCTCTAGTGAGATTCCAATGCGTCTCGAAACTATGGTCATCAATTATCAGCAGGAGAAGAGACTTCATAGAATCTATCGTGACTCGGTCTCCTCGTGATGCCTATCTCCTCTCCTACAATGTTTCAACCGACTACGCCAACGCGAAAAGCTCCTTAGTCTTATCGTCTAGTTCGTGCACTCGAAATACTGAAACAAAATCATTATTACTCCCTCACGGATGTTATCAACACGTCCGCGGCTTGATTTTTTGTTGGACAGACTGTCTTCACGAGCCATATATATATAACCCTACCACAAGGCAGTCTTTTCAGTTACCAAAGTTGAGAAACTACGCGATGGGATCTTGCGTATTTGGATACGACCCTCTCGAGAATCAATACAAAGTATTGTTCCTACCATCAGACCATATGGAGCAGGGTTGTCAAGTTTTCACATTAGGAGATTCCAAAGCAAAGCAGTGGAGGTTCATCCAAGGAGTTAAGTCTCACTTTCCAATGTCTGGTGCAGTTTGCATCAACGGGATTATCTATTACCGAGGAAGGGCTACAGACTATGGTTATGCTTCTCTGTACAAATTGATGAGTTTTGATGTGAGATCCGAGCAACTTTGTCATGTCGACGCTCCAGAAACACTCATGGATCACCAGTCGTATCTGATAGACTACCAAGGGAAGTTAGGATTCGTGTGTTGCGACAAGGGCGTGGAAATTTGGGTTAGGGGGGATGGTGATCAGAAGATTCAAGGATGGTCCAAGATTTTCTTTTATGACATGAAGGGTTTTGAAAAATGGTACATCCCGGGTGTTACTCGTCATGGTGAGATCGTTTTTGTCGATTTCGGATACGGTCGTGATGACCCGTTATGTGTCCTATGTTATGATCCAAAGCAAAATAGTGTGAGAGATGTTGACCTCCAAGGCACTTGGCCGGGAAGGCGCAAGAGTATTATTCTTATCTGGTTTTTTCAATGTTTTGTTGAGAACACAATGGGTTTATATTAAAGTTCGATAGGATTTTGTCGAGGATATTATTTGTTGGTTTAGAATATTCGTTATGGTCTTTTATTACCATCACCTGGCGTTGTAAATATATAACTAGGTGTTATCCCATTGGTGTCATTATTGTTGTTCCTAAAAAAAATAATCTAAGAACCTCTTCAAATAATAAGAAAATATAGTTGTATTGTTATTCTTTAATGATTGTAATAAAACCAGTTATGTTGTTGTTTTTAATTTCCCACTTTTAGTTGGTTGGTTTTATCCCAAAACAAATCTCTAATACTTACCTATATACATCCATTGGTTAGATAGATAAATATGCTTTTAGTAGGTCTAAATTTGTTATGAAAACCTTTTGAGAATAATTCTAATGTGAGTAAACAATGTTAATGAATAAGCATTTATTTTTCCAAAAACAAATCTCTTAATTTCATTATAGTATGATAAATCAAGTAAAAAAATAAAAATTCATTATATTGTCCCCCATTTTTGTTGTTGGATTCCAATCCCATCTTCTCAAATTCACATCTCCAAGACTCCTACTAACCATGGCACTAAGCCGATCCAAACTGTCCAACCATTATCATCATTAGAAGCTAATGGCATATTTGCAGCAGCTGGTATATCTTCTTTTTCTCACTCTCCCCAAAAGTCATCACAAGAATTTGACTTCGGGGAACTGCAGTAACAAATGTGACCTTCCTTCTCCAACATATGAATTCGGTGGTCTGTTCCAATTTCAAAGGTTGGGATAGTACCATTTCTCTCATTCCTTTCTCATTTGGTTCCAGCTTATTGGTCCTTGTATAGTTTACTCTTCGACTTTGTGTATTGCAATTGCCTAACTTCCTTTAGTGATTTTCTATCTTTGTTGTAACACTCGTGCTTCTACAGTTTCATTGACCTTGCGATCACACCAACCTGAAATAACTAAATTGTTTTTTTTTTATTTTAACTTCAAGTTTCCAAATTATATTGGCAGCAGTACTATCGTAAACGAAAAATGTTTTACAGAGTATCCAAAACTATGCTCCATACAGAATCTAATTTGAGATTGTGCAGCGGCCTTTAGATGGAAAATAAACTTTAAGATTATATTTTGGCAAATTAAGGAAGATCATGCAGCTAGAGAGGACGATCAAACTTAGATTTGAGGGAGAAGAAGTGAGACAGGCAGCTCAGAAAAGGTTTAATACTTTACAGCCTCTCGTAATCAACATAGATAGCATAGCAGATAAAAGGTTACGGATTCCCAACTGGGAAATCAACCGGAATGAAAATGTTAACGTACCTTGAATGTCAACTCCTTGATGCTTGCATGAACAACACAACATCCAATTAAGCTGCAGGCTGTAGATGCGGTAACCAAAACGTAAAAAAACATCCCAACCCTTGTCGTTTATACACGTAAACACATGAACACGGAATTCACCAAACACATCTCATCCTACTTATGAAGAATTGAAAAGCATCAAAATTATCTGAGAGACGAAGTAGACAACGTCATCCTTGTTGATTCTTTCTTTAATCAAATTTTAAATATATTTTTGAGAAGATTTTGATACAATTCAGAAATTCCCCAGAATTTTCATCAGAAAACATACATAATTGTAAGATAAATCTTTCTTTTAAATTTGAGTTTTTTTAAAAGTAAAATATCTTAAGATCATAATAACTAGTTTATATAAATACTAGATTAGGCCCGCGTATACGCGGGTTTATTTTTTATTTATTTTTAAATCACGGAAGAATATTAAACAAAATTTGATCAATTTTAAAAATAAGAAAATAATATTAAAAACCCGATAACAAATCTCTAAATAAAGATATGTAGTCTTTTACATTTTTATTTTGAATTCATGATATGAAATAGAAAGATTTACATGTGTCTAAATCTAATCGACTCATTATTTTATGAAACTTTGATTATTCCATGATGAAATCTTTATTTTTAATATTTTTTTACCTAACAAAACATGGAAAATTAAACTATTTAATATTAGAAGATCAGTCCATTATAAAATTTTCTTTTTTAATATTATTTAGTTCCTTAATAATTATTTTGTTAGTTTTCTATTTATATTGTTTCTTTTTCAATTTCGTTTTTGCCTCTGACCATTATAAATTTTCATTTTCATTATTAGTTAGTTGTTTTAATATTATTTTGTTAGTTTATTTATTTATGTTACTACATTTTTCCAATTTTCTTGTGTTGACACATGTCATCACTTCATCAAATATTAGACACATGTATCGATCTAAAGTTAAGTATTCTTCATTGATATCTTTAACTTTTAAAGACATGAATTTTATTTCTTAATGAGAAAGAAACTTAAAAAATATAGCTTGTTATATATGTTTTTTTTTTCATTTTCGTAATGGGAATATGTTTTTTTATTCCTTTTCTTATTGGATGTAACATTTTTTAATTATTTCTTCATGTTTTTCTGATTTTCGTTTTTTTTCCTTTTCGTAATAGAATTATGTTTTTTCTTTACTTCTCATAATGGATGTAATATTTTTTCTTTTTAATTGTTTGTTTCCTGTTTTCTGATTTTTCCTAATGTACTAATAGGATTTTATTCAAATAATTTTAATTTCGATCCAATTGACCTAGAGTCAAATAATCTCCACTGTTCTCTTGAACTTTCAAAGACATGATTTTGAAATTAGAGAAAGAGAATCAAAGAGATTTTCTGAATTTGCTTTGATGAGTTTGTGAATGAGAAAAAGAGACTACAATAGCTCTCTTTTTATAGGGGGTTCATGTAACCAATTTCATACAGTTTTAGGATATTTAGTTTACATACCTATTACATGTACTAATAGGATTTTTTTAAATAGGAGTTTATATAACCTATTCCATACAATTTTAGGATATTTAGTTTACATACCTATTCCATATACTAATAGGAATTTTTTATTATATTATTTTATTTTATTATATAAAATTTCGTTTTTATTATAAGATATTAAAATTTTCCTTTAAAATAAAAATTTCTTTTTCCGAAGACATGTGTCACGATCTTAACGGATATAACATTAAAAGTGACACATGTCGCAATCCTATATTTTATAAAAATCCTACGTGTCGCAACCATCGCGCGCATCCAGCTTTATATAATAAGATTTAAATTTTCCCTTAATTTTTTTTTCTTTTTTCCCAAGACATACATTATTTTCAATTTATTATTTAAATTTTCGTTTTTATTATAAAAGATTAAAATTTTCCTTTAGTTTGTTTTCTTTTTTTCCAAGACATGTGTCACGATCTTAACGGACGTAACATTAAAAGTGACACATGTCGCAATCCTATATTTTATAAAAATCTAATGTGTCGCAACCTCGTTGTACGCATCCAGCTTTATATAATTAAGATAAGATGCTGTATTGCTCATTCAGCTCTACTTGCTGTCATTTTTGGCTAAAGCAGCAGCTTCTTCTTTTTTTCGCTAGACGATTTTTCTTCAATCCTTGAAAGAGAGATTTTTGTATACTCTTTACAAATGAACCCCCTTTTTAATCAATTGAAGTATAGCTTGGGGTTCTTTGTCAAATCCAGTAAGGTCAAGATAGAGACATCAAGAATGCATGAAACATAAGTGAGCTAAGCAAATTCGAAATGGTTTTGTTTTAACAACCTAAATGAACATAAAGCATAAGATAAAAATGCAAGAGATAAAAGAAATGCAAATGGAGGCACTTGGGATGAGGGTCATTGACCTTGGGAGATTCTCAAGTCAGTTTATGATGCTCAAACAGTTTAATGATTGCTAATCCTTAGGCAAAGAACTCATTAACAAGACTAATCCACTCTCATGGTACTAATCACTTTGCTAATTACCAATTTCAAGAACTAATTCTCATTAGTGAAATTGATTTAGCAAGCATAAGATTCAGTTCTAGAAAGCCAATAAACACCCTAGACAATCACTCTCATGAGCTAGGAATGTAAATCCTTTAGATGGTTGGTTCAAGCATTTCATCAAACACTTCTGGTGCATGAAATGCCTAAGATCTAGAATCAACTTGATCAGAGAAGATCTAGCATTAAGACCACCAAATAAAGAAGGATTAAGCAAATCAAGTCCTAAACATCAAGGTTGACCATCAAATCTCCCTAAATCTAACTCATCCCATGAGCCTAAAGAGAACTACTCAAAAGACATGAGAAATTCGAAATTAAGAGAAACAAGATGATGATTATGATAAACTAAGATAAATAAGAAAGATTCAAAGAAGAATACTTTCAAAATCATAAAATCAAACCAAGATCTTACAAAAACGAAAATAAAAGAAAGGAGGCAAAGAGAGAAGTTTTTGATCAAGGAAAAGATCCAAGATGCCTAATAAAATTAGGTCTTCAGCTATTTATAGTAAAAGATAAGTGGACCCTTGGTCAACTCCGTCCCTGTTGACTTTGTCCTTTATGACGGTCTTGAGCAAACTTCTCAAGTGCTTTGTTCTTCTTGCTCAAGTCCTCTGGTCTGCGAATTTCTTGAACACTTCTGAGCTCTGATCAGCTTCTAGCTTCTCTGTCTTGCTCCAGTCACTACTCTAACTCGCTAAACGCCTCAAACACCTAGGAAAACACTCCAAATGCAATGGAAAATGCAAATGCTATTCTAAAAGCTAAATGTTCCTAAGGAGATGAAACTTACACTAAAGGGTATGATATGAGACTCAAAGACATACAAAACCATGCAAATTATGATGCTAAAAATATGCAAATATTGAGTACATCAATCCTCAAGTCTTTTCTTGAACGAGCTGGTTTTGTTGAGCAAGAAGCAGTTGACTGTGGTCTTGTTGTAGGGGCATTGATTTCCAACTTGTAGATTAATCCTAGAATACCTCAGGGACACATCAGCAAAATATAACAAATCAAATTCTCCAAAGCCTGGACAAAAGATACTTAACACACAACCTTATATATCTGGCTGATTATATGACTGCCTTTCATGCTCACCCTCTGGCATGTCTCTCTTTTCTATAACGGGGTAGAACAAAATCTGAATGCTTGGACTGCATGCTTGCGTTAACAAATGACGTAGGCCACACTAGCGTAGGAGAAAAAAAACTAGAATAATGCCATCATTGATCTTGCCATTAAGGGAAATCATGGATTTTGTTATTTTATCCTTTTCCGATAAGGAAGCATAGTGCAGTCCAAGCATCAGATTATAAAATATAGGAAGTTTTTCAAAAAACCTAAAGTGGTGACTGGTGATCGTTTGCAAGTTTAAAATTCTGGTGGTAATTGTGAATTAAAAAAACATCAATTGTGACTATTATTTCAGAACTGCCCTATAAATTTTGAGGAACACATTAAAGTATCATAATCTACTATTTGTGGGCTTAGCATATTCGTAATGGGGTTGAGTAATATATCTTTTGCAATTCGCATCAAACAACCTGACTGTTGAGTACTATGTCTTGTGCTCACAATATTTCTCTTGAGAGTATTAGAAAATATTGTTTGGCACGTTTGTATGAGACTGAATTTGAATTCAAAATATCTGAGATCAATAGTTATGTCGCCATGTCTTCTAACACACGCTCGAGCTGCAAATAAGGTAAAGAGGATGAGGGAAATAATGATTCCGAAATACGTATACTTGCTATTGATTAATCACAATGGATTTGGTGGGGGTAGAAAATGAAGACATTCCTGATCGCAACTGGTATTATACAGCTGGCCAACTGTTGTGATTCACTAGTTAATGTTCCTAATGACAGCACAATTTCATCAGAAAAACATCATTATATATAAAAGATCACAACAACAGCCTGCATCCTCCAGGGAATGTAGATGAATTGAAGGAGGCAAAAAATCATCACAAGTAACTGGTGAGGTTAAAACATACGCAGAACGACTGATGTTATCCAGTAAAAAAAACTAAACATTCTATTTTAAAGCAGTTCCGATTCACCCGAGAAAAGGTGTACAAGTGTAAGTCAATATGACAGAATCTTGAATCACTTTTTTGTATGTTAAAAAGACATTAACATACATCACACCATGTTTTTAAAAACCACATTATCTATAATCATATAAAACCATCTTTATTCATATTGTTATACAAATATGACATAAGAACATAACGTCACCCAAAAACGAAACGTAGCATTGAGTAAGATAACCGTCATTTCCCGTTTTGAATTTGTAATTAATCTGATTATTACATATGGCAATGAAAACCACACAAACACTACACTAACTAAATCCCTAAAGACATAAGATAAAACCCGCAGATACTTGTTATCCTCTTCTTCTTCCTACAAATGCTTCTGTCTTTTTCCTTACATGATGATGCTTCATTGACCTCTTCACCGCCGTAACCGCAAACTGCGGAGACTGTGCGACATCACGTTATTTGGTGTTGGTGTCAAGAACCCTCAAGTTGGTGTTTTCCTTTTTGTTTCAATTTCCTTTTTATTTAGGATTCCTAATAGCCTTAGATTAAGTTATTGGCTATATAAGGGAGTCAGGCTCTGTTTACAATTCAGACTTTGATTGATTGATTGATATCCATAGAGTTTTTCCTGGAATTTCCTCTAGTTCTTTTGTTTTATTAGCTTCCGCTATTCCACCAATTGTTAACAAAATATATATATATAGTAACATATACGTCAGTGTATATATAATTATATATATTTGGTTTTACAAAGCCTCGTTTATTTCCTATATATCTCTAGGGTTTCACAAAACATAAACAGAGGCGATGAAGAGAAGACGTGAAGGGAATCACGAGACATCACCATCGCCGGCACGACTTGGTCACAGTGGAAGCTCCACGGGAGATATCAATATCCCTCTCGATCTAACGGTGGAAATTCTAAAAAAACTCCCGGCGAAATCTCTGGTGAGATTCCAATGCGTCTCGAAGCTAAGGTCATCAATTATTAGCAGGAGAAGAGACTTCATAGAATCTATCGTGACTCGGTCTCCTCGTGATGCCTATCTCCTCTCCTACAATCTTTCAACCGACTACGATAACGCGAAAAGCTCCTTAGTCTTATCGTCTAGTTCGTGCACTCGAAATACTGAAAAAAAAACATTATTGCTCCCTCACGGATGTTATCAACACGTCCGCGGCTTGATTTTTTGTTGGACAGACTGTCTCCACGAGCCATATATATATAACCCTACCACAAGGCAGTCTTTTCAGTTACCAAAGTTGAGAAACTGCGCGATGGGATCTTGCGTATTTGGATACGACCCTCTCGAGAATCAATACAAAGTATTGTTCCTACCATCAGACTATATGGAGCAGGGTTGTCAAGTTTTCACATTAGGAGATCCCAGAGCAAAGCAGTGGAGGTTCATCCAAGGAGTTGAGTCTCACTATCCAATGTCTGGTGCAGTTTGCATCAATGGGACTATTTATTACCGAGGAAAGACTATCTATTACCGAGGAAGGGCTACAGACTATGGTTATGCTTCTGTGTACAAATTGATGAGTTTTGATGTGAGATCCGAGCAACTTTGTCATGTCGACGCTCCAGAAACACTCATGGATCACCAGTCGTTTCTGATAGACTACCAAGGGAAGTTAGGGTTCGTGTGTTGCGACAAGGGCGTGGAAATTTGGGTTAGGGGGGATGGTGATCAGAAGATTCAAGGATGGTCCAAGATTTTCTTTTATGACATGGAGGGTTTTGAAAAAAGGTACATCTCGGGTGTTACTCGTGATGGTGAGATCGTTTTTGTCGATTTTGGATACGGTCCTGATGTCCCGTTACGTGTCCTATGTTATGATCCAATGCAAAATAGTGTGAGAGATGTTGACCTCGGAGGCACTTGGCCGGGAAGGCGCAAGACTACTATTATATCTGGTTTTTTTCAATGTTTTGTTGAGAACACAATGGGTTTATATTAAAGTTCGATCGGATTTTGTCGAGGATACTATTTGTTGGTTTAGCATAGGCCTGGGCATTTTACCCGGACCCGCAGACCCGAACCGAACCCGACCCGAAAAAGATGAAACCGAACCGAACCGGAACCAAGACAAATACCCGATGGGTCCAAAAAATTTATACCCGAAAAACCGAACCCGAACCGAATGGGTACCCGAAATATCCAAAATATAATTATATATCCAAAATATTAGTTATTTTTTAGACTTATAATAGCTTATAATACTAAAAATAACTAAAATTACAATTATAAATCTAATATAATAGTTATATTTAGAACAAAATAACCAAAATATTCGAAAAGTCCAAAAATATTTAGTAGAAGATGGATTATAACAAGATTTTATCGGTTATTTTGTAGGATTTTAGATATTCGGTTAAAAAAACCGATAAAAACCGACCCGAATCAGAACCGAATGAGATCCCTGTAAGAATCAAAATTTGTATAAACCCGAACGGGTCCATAAAATTTAGCCCCGAACCGACCCGAACCCGACAGGAACCGAACCGAAACCGAACCGAAATTTTCCTAAACCCGAACGGGTCTAAAATTTAGCAACCCGAAAAGACCCGAACCCGAATAGAACCGACCCGAACCCGAACCGAAACCCGAACGCCCAGGCCTAGTTTAGCATATTCGTTATGATCTTTTATTACCATCACCTGACGTTGTAAATATATATATATAATATAAATCATTACATGCTAACACGTGTGATATATGTAAAAACCATATATAAAAGATAAAATACAAAAGTTGATAAACCGTAAACAACGGAGACAGAAGATCTACAGTAAACACTAAACAATGAGAGAAAGAAATTCAAAGACCAAATGAAATAAAAAAGGCTTCAACAAAGAGTTTAAATTTACGTTTGATAGTCAAAAGGCCATCCACTGTAACCCATATGGCCATATGGGATTGTTGTTGATGATGTTGCTGCCATGTTGCTGGTGATGGTTATAGTGGCCTTCCTCTGCATTAGCTGTTTATATTTTTTCTTCTTGGTCTTAATTTGTGTTTATATATCGATTTTTTTGTTTTGATGAAAAGATTTTGAGGGTCTTACCGTTAGATTTCTCGAGAGTTGTTTGGTTTGCATAATGGTAGTCTTGTGGGAACGAATACATCAAATAATTATTCCAAGTTTATGTCCATCTTTGATTGAACAGGAAAAGAAAAGAAAGTTGGCGTCCGTCTTCGATTAAAACTGATATGTTACATGCTTATATTCTTAATTGTGTTATCATTTTCAGTTGTTAGGCAAATTCATCATCTTATATATAATAGGAGAGTTGCTCTCTCCATCTAGGCTATCCACATCAGCAAAAAAGTTCATTAAATTGTTTTTAAGATATTTAATACATGACTATTCATATTTCTTTACCTATATTTATATTTTTAAATATAAATAAAACTAAGAAAAATACACAACTAAATTACTTAATTAATATAAAGTATGTGATAACTTGATGTTAAAAGTTATCAAAAAGTTTGGATATAAGTAAAAATATATTTAACTTGAAATGGTATATATTTACCTTTTTATTAAAAGGATTTATCCTACTTCAAAATGTTATAATGTGTTTACAAGTTAAAAAGTTGAATATAAATTAATTAAGATAATAAAAAACCAATGAGAAATTAGAGTTAGAGTTTGCTTTTTAAAACAAATAGAAGTCGAGTTTTTATATGTAAATTTAATTGCAGTGAAAAACATGAAAATTTTAAGGATTGTGATATGTTTGTTTCCAAATATATTCAATTACAAAACTAACATAATAGAAAATAATCAATGGTCATGAGGCTCATATGCTACCACAACAAAGTAGATATGTATAAAAGTATATATATTATTTTTTCATCCTATTTCGGTGCAAATGCGATTTTACATTATACTTACAAATTTTAACGTTGAGTCAAATACATATGCATGTTTATAGTCTAACAAAAGTAAACAAACATAATATTTATAACATGCTAAAATGTTAGAAATAGAAAATTCGAGATAAAGTAGGGTGTTAACATCCTAATAAAATAAAATAAAAGGACACACGATGTGAGATAAAGTATAAATAAAACTAAACAGAAAACTATTACAAACAACGCGCTTGCGCGGGGCTTCAAACCTAGTTTGCATAATGTGCACTCCGTTCATTGTTGAGAAGATGATGGTAGTGGACTGGACCCGGAGCAAAATAAATGCAATCAAATTATTATTTGTCAAAATAGATATAATTGTTTGAAATAAAATGATAAATTGAATAATTCTAAAAAAAAAGAAATTTAAAATGAAACAATTACAAAAAAACTACGCATTAAGTCATTGTTCCAAATAAAAAACATTATGTTTACTATCACTTATTTATTTTTGGCAGAGACAATTAAATTTAGTTGTGATGCACCGAAAATCAGCTATAAATAATTGTATCATGACATAGTAACACAAATGAGATGAATAGAAACATATACAGCATTTATCATACTTATACCAAGAATTGAATCTTCACTACTATCATGCTCATGAGAGTAAATGGACGTTAGATACCAACTACATTTTCTTGTGAATCAAACACATCAGTATCTTCACCTATTTGTGCCCATATATTTTGAGGGTCTTGGCCGTTAGATTTCTTGCTGTAGTATTACCAATGCATCTATTCTGGATAGCCTGAAAGACAACATAAAGAAGAAAAACATAGAGTTGTTTGGTTGGAGAATGGTAATGTTGTGGGAACTAAACACAACACAACTCTATGTTAATAAACATTCAGCAACGTGCTGACACGTGAGATAAACACACAAAAGTGGATAAACCGTAAACAACGGAAACAGAAGATCTACAGTAAACAATGAACAAAGTAGGTGAAAGAGAGACAGAACAAGACAAAGCACAAAGAAAATACAATAAAGACCAAAGTGAAATAAAAAAAGGCTTCAACAAAGAGTTACGATTTACGTTTAATAGTCAAAAGGCCATCCACTGTAACCCATATGAGACTGTTGTTGATGATGTTGATGTTGCTGCTGCTGCTGTTGCTGGTGATGATTATAGTGGCCTTCTTCTGCATTAGCTGTGTTGTTCGTGTCTCTACGGTTTTGGTTCGAGCTAGAGCTAGACGAACGGAATGGCCAAAGGCTAGAGAAAAGGCTCCTTCTTCTGCTGCTTTCTCGTCCATTAGTGCTTCTGTTCTGATCACTCTGCGTGCTCGAAGAAGACCCTCTTGACGGTAACTCTTTACGACAGACAGGGCACGAGTTGTGCTGAACCAGCCACGGGACGATACAGTCAGAGTGATAGATATGGTTACACGGCATCTGTTTCGCTTCCGATTTAACCTCGAACTCGTCTTTGCAAACAGGGCAGTGAGAGTCTGAAGACGACTTGAGATGCTTCTGTGTGATCTTGATTGTCGGCAATGCATCGATTGATGACTTTGGTGCTGGTGGTGGACCTCGGTGATGAGTCCCAGACGAAAGTTGCTCGATCAACTCTTCAAGACCCGGTCCGAAAAAGTAGTCACCGGCGTTGGCATTGCCACCACGAGTGATACCGATTCCAGGTGAACCGTTGAACAAGGCTTCAACTGAGTGACTATCTCCGACTCCACCAGCTAATCTAAAGGGAGCTTGACCACCGAAGATCAACAGTGGAGCTATACTTGAAAAGCTCTCAGAACCACCACCACCTGCAGAGCCGATTCTTCCGCTGATTTCTCGGTCAGCTAAACGGCTTCTCATGAAAGCTGAGAAAGCTTCCATGAGATCAAAGGTTGGATCACGTGATTCAACATCTCTGTGAGATCTGATCATCGGTGTTACATCGATTTCCTCAACAAATCCTCCACCGCAATAGGAACAGACGGAATCTCGACCTCGGAGGCAAACACCACGTTGACATCTGTGACACCAGTGAGTGTTTCGACCACTCGACATCCTCCTCCAGCTCTGTCTCAGTCGACAACAATCTCCTTCTGCATGAAAACTTTTTAGCTGCTTCTTCAGTTAATAGCCTGCAAAATTAGGAGAACTGGTCAACCAACTCCTGCTTACTTATTTGCTTAAAGTTGGTAAACCAAAGAGGCTTTGGCCATATCTCTACTTTCCAAGCTAAACATACTTACAAGATCCATATGTCATAATTATAGGTCATCATTCAGCAAATAATAACCAAACTTTAATCCACGTTTCACCCAATTACGAAATCTCATGTTAGACAAACTGTAGCTCAATCATGAATAATAGACACCCCGAAATTCAAGCTAGACAAATTCCTCTAATAGGATCGTATACACAAATTAAGCCAACCCAATTAGAAATGAGTATGATAGATCTGCAGGAACTCGAGACCTCTATGATTCGACCACTTCCGAGCTATAAAATATAAACGAGCCATACCGCAACGAAGAGAAATCTAATGAAACAACGAAGAAAATTACAATGCAAACGATCTACAGAAATCAACGCATCTTCCAATCGGATAATCAAGCAAAATAAGATCAATCAAAACCCAGATCACGCTAAACGGATAATGAGAAGAAAAAACCCCATCAAAATACAGAAAAAAACAGAGCAAAATAAAATCCGAGAGAAAATGGAAGGCATTTTAAGGGAAAATCTGAGAAAATCCGGTCTAACGATCCAAATCCAACAAGATAATGAAATCCGGTGAAAAATAGAAATAAAGTTCTAAGATTCAAGACACATTGCTTGGTTAAAAAGACCAGCTCAGTCAGTTACAATGTCACATACCGATTCACATAGATCCGAAGGAAGACGAGAAACTAAGGTGAGATTGGATTTTGGAGGAAGAAGACGAAGACGAAAAAGAGAGCTAACCTGGAAAGAATCTCTCCGTCACACTCTATTGAGTATTGACTGTCAAAAAAATTTATAAGAACGAAAGAATAATTATTAGTTATTACCTTAGCCATGGTGAAAAAAAAAGATAAAGAAAAGAAAGGCTTGTCTCTTGTGTGTGTATTGTATTCTGCAATAAATCCTTTAACGCTCACGTTCCACGTGTCTGGTTCTATCAAATTACCCCTAGCTTTCTCCATATTCACAGTTGTGCCACTCTGACAGTCGCCGGCTTTTTATCACGCTATCTTTGCTTCCGTCGGAAGATTACTCAATATACTCACGAAAGTCACGACACAACTTATACCTTTGTTTATCTAAAACAAAAAATACTATAAATAGAATAAAGAGAATTGATCAAATGTGTCCACATTCGGTACTCCTTAAAAGATGATGAAATTCAAAAACTGGGGACGAAAATTGAAAATTCAACAAGCAAAATAAGGGGTGTAACTAGGATTTAGGAGTCATCATCTTCTTCCGGCGTTTTCCACCGGGAAACTTATCAACCCTTTTACGAATATAGCTCCTAAGCTTCTCCAGAATCCTCCTCTCACTCACACGCAACACCAACGAATGGTACAATCTCCTGTCTCTCGGAAGCAGACAAGCCTCCAGCCTCACAATGTCATCCTCCAAAGACGTCAACGAGCCATATAAACTCTCTCTCTTCTCCACAATAGCAAGAAGAGCTTCACCAACACCATCCGTGACAAGAACATCAACATCACTGCCCTCGCTGCCGCTTTGGCCAAGCACGAACTTGTGTTTCCCAACTGTTATCTCAGGACAAGCTTCTGTAGTTGATGTAGCTACGTCGAGTTTATTGTATGCGTCCTCTGGTAAGAGGAGTAGATAGAGTAGGATCAGGAGCTCGGATTGTGGTTCTCCGGTGGAAGAAACCTCGAAATATTCAGAGTTTTGGCTCTCGCAACCTGAGTAACCAAGTTTCCTCCAAAAGGCGAGCCTAGCTCGAGTGTGCCGGCTTGTGAACGAGGATGAGCTCCACTCGGTTACTAATTCAAGATCAATGTTGACTATGTCGTAAGGGTTATCGAGCTCTGTAAATCCGTATCTGTGGAGTAACGCAGCGTTACCCATCAAACCATATGTATTGAACACCTACACAAATACATTATGGAAGATTTGCATCATGTCAAACGAAGATGATTCTAAACAGACTAATAATCAATAGGCAATGTTAAGCAAATACATACCTCAGCTCCAGCAGGGACATTCTTAACCATAATCATTTTTAAACCGGATTGATCATCTTGCAACACCGAAGAGTTTTCTTCTTCATCTTCTTCTTCTTCTTTGGCTTGGTCGTCAGTGATTTCACCAGGAACATCCTCAAAAGAATGCTCAGGCGAGGGAGAACTTGTACTTGAAGGCTCGTCTTCATCAGCGTCCTCACTTTCATCAGTTTCGGTATCGGACTCACTGTGAGATGATTCAGCGGTGAAATGAACGTCTTCCGCTCCAGTTTTATGATTGAAGCTGCCATATGGAGTAAACAGAGTGGAGGATGAGTACACAAAAAAACATTGAGTCTTTGCTAGAATCACATTCAGTCCATCAAACACTTCCAAGGATCAATCTTTCCCCACACATGACAAAATTCAGAACATAAAAGGCACAGTTCTAAGTAAATAACAAAGATGTATGTAATCCTAAACCACACTGTGAACAAATCAGCACACTAACTTCAACCAATGAGCTGCATAATCAAATTGCTATCAGGTTGAAAAGTATTATGCTTAGCCTCAATCTCAATGACTTTCTTTGGTTGATACAAGGCCTATGTAAGCGAAAAGTAATCAAATTTTCAATCCTATAACTTACAGGTCTGCAAGAGGAACCATCCCGGATCCATGATAGTCATCAATCTGGAAAGACCGAGAAGCAATTAGACTCTTAGCCGCGAGATACGCTTTGATTCCAAACGAATCAGGATCAACATTTGTAGGCAGTGAAGATGTAAGTGGCTTAATGCTTTCTTCCCAATCCTCAAGTATGAGACCATGATCTTCCTTCACCACCTGCCTACAAGAAATTCAAACTCATGAGCAGTGACGACTTCAAATGAATTCAAATGCAATGGTGAATCAAAAAGTTGTGGTGAAAACCTTATGAAGCTCGGTTCCGGATAAGAGAGAGTCAAAGTCGTCAATGGACCAAACGAGAGGCAAATCCTCTTGAAAAGGAAGGATCTGAAGATACCCAGACCAAGGGGATTCTTCACCCAAGCTTCTCTCGTACATGAGAGCCACGGAGAGACCTAAGCTTCCGTCTAAATCAGCGGATTCGATCATCCCGCGAGCCGCGCTGGTTTTAATTGTGAGACAAGCGGGTTTGGAGATGTTGGCGACGACATCTCCTTCCTTTAGATCGACGAACGCTCTCACGGATACGCCGTCGTTGTGGTCGTCGACGAGATTGAGAGCATCGCTGCAATCAACTCCGTTGGCTTTCATCCATCTCTTGAATGCTCTTAACCTCCTGGTGATGACAATGGAAGTTTGAAATTATTCGACATTGCAATTAAAGTTTAGATTCATTTGACAGATAGAGAGAGAACCTGGTGCCTCCCATGATCGTCGAAGTCTCCTTTTGAGTGTTATTGGCCTTGCTCTCTGATGGATTCGCCGGCGGGAAACAGAAACAACGGAACGCCCCCGATTACAGAGACGACGACGGCGTCAGATGTAGAAGGGTTTATGCTCCGTATCACATAATGAAGGGTATTGACGGAAATATCCTTCCCTTAACTTGAAGTTTTGAACAGAAACCTTTATTATTTTGGTGTTCAACTATTTACACGAGTTTTTTTAATTTTCCGAATGCATTCCCTGAAATATTTGACTAATCCTTTTTAGTATTCGGATTAACATATTTTAAAAGGTGTTATGTTTTAGTCAAATATTTTAAGTTTAGTATTAGTCTTAGACTCTTAGTTTTAGGCTTTTAGCAATGGTTCGATCAAAGTACATGATCATAGGCAAAAATCTTTGAAAAGTAACCTTTTTAGCAACTGAAAAATACATGAATTATTGAACTCTCCGTACTAGTACTCACACTAACAAATCAATCATGTTATTCATGAACTTGCCGGTGGTTTCATGTTTTGGATATTAACTTTTTTGCCTTAATGATGTCGATGATGTCCATACAGTCCTGCAAGCACTTAGTTCAAATGACTTTAGTCAAAGGTATAAAAACTAATTTCTCTTACACCAACTTGATAAGTACTAGTAAAAAGAAATAAAAAAATTGATAAAGTAGAGTAGTAAACATCCAACTTTAAAAATGTAAAGTAATAATTTATAGAAGACTGTATAATGATTAAACCGTGTTTTGGCGTTGAACTCGCGCCTAATTGATAAGTATTAGTAAAACAAAACAAAAAAAAATTATCAAGTAAAGTAGTAAACATCCAAGTTTAAAAATGTAAAGTAATAATTTATAGAAGACCGAATAATGATTAAACCGTGTTTTGGCGTTGAACTCGCGCCTGCGCGAATCACAATTTCTAATTTTTCTAAAAGAAGGATGATATTGAGTCAACCTTAGATTTTCATTGTCATTAGTTATTCTACATACCTTTAATACATTGCCACTTCTTACATTAATAAATACAATAGACAGTTTGTGCCTGAACAAACCAGCAGAGTAAAATCAAGTATTTGCTATCATTGTAACAAGAGATATGAGTATTCATCCGAAACAACAACATAGTCCGGTGCAGGAGCAACAACAACAACATCTTCCTCGTCCTTCTCCATTCGATGAGCTGTCTGCAATTTTCTATCCTCTACAGCAAGAAAATTCAAGTTTTGGTGATTCCAATGGAGATCAGTCTCCCAATTCCAAGTTGATCTCAGCACTAATCAACGATAACGATTTTTTAGATGAGATCGGAAAGGAAGGTATGAAAGAGGAATAAAAATAGTTGATTTCTATTGAGTTGTGTTGAATTCTTGTTATTAATTTTCTATCAAAATATATAAGATGTCATTTACAATAGTTACTCCTTAATCCTTATTTTCACTAGAATTATGAACTTCACAACCGATTTTACGTATTTATTATTTTGTTCCAACGTATTCCTTAGTTATTTCACTAGAAATATGAATCTCACAACAAATTTTACAAACTTTTTTTCTTGTAAAAGCAAAACTAACTCTCAATAAGACTAGACAAAAGTTTGTTATAATAGATCTATACACCAAATACATTATGCAAACCGATATTTAATCCCAACACAACTTAACAAAAACAACTGTATTCTCTATTAGGACCAATCTACCGTATCATGTCGTCGATGATGGAAGGATCTTCGCCGGCACGAGAAATTCAACCACCGTCACCAGAAGACCCCGAAGCGAGAAGTGTAGTACTGTACGATCATCAAATCCAAGTTGTAGCTGATGCAGCTGCTTATTGTTACCAACCTTTCCTTCTCCCGCCAGGTTTTAGATTTGTACCAAATGATGACGAACTCATCCGTTGTTACTTGTTACCGTTCTTACGCGGCTACCCATTCCTGCCCTGTATCGACATCCATCACGTCGACATCTACAAGTACAACCCCGAAGAGCTTGCAGGTTTGCCTCCTAGCTCACTAGCTCAGTATATATCCATCCTTTCATTTAAGAAAAAATATATATGTATATGAAAATGCCCTTGTTGATCTTGATTTGATTGATTATAAATAACAGCCGAGTTCAAGAAGGGAAATGATAAAGACGAGTGGTTTTTCATCACGGAGAGGAGAAAGAATTGGTTAAGGCCGGATTGTAGTGCTAATGGAGGATACTGGAGACCAACAGGGAGTGAGACAAAGGTTGATGCCGGAAAAGGAGTGTTAGGCTCCAAAAGAACTCTTGTTTTTCACACGGGAAAACAACCAAAGGGCACCAAAACCGATTGGATGATGCAAGAATACCATTTGGACCATCCTCTGCCTCCTCCTCCGCGTGATAACAACTCCAATGAGGACAACAAGATGGTATGTATGCATGCATGTTGATGTTTACTTGAGTTGCAAGTTGTTTGAGATTTTTGTTTCGTTTTGTGTATGTATAGCTGGATACAGTTTTGTGCAAGATTTACGATACGCCAAAGGGAAAGAAGAGGAGAGCATATGAGGAAGAGAAACAAGAAGACGAAGACGAGGATGAGTTGTTTTCAACTTTCTATCTTGGAAAGCAAGAAACCGAAGAAGAAGAAGAAGAAGAAGAAGATGATGATGTGAGGGCCATGCCTTGTACCGATGAACACTATTAGCCTTAGTTTTAGATATAACTGCATTCTACATTTCTACATTTCTACATCCTTATTAAAATTCAGTTACACAGTGCTTGTTTCTTTTAAATTTCTCTGTTTTCTTATTAAAATTGACTTTGGTTAACAAGACATTGATTTATTTAATTATTTTTACCGTTCTTAATATCAAATATTTTTCAAATTGAGGAAATTAGTTGTTTTCGGTTGCGGAGGAAGAAGACGATGTGCGAGAAAGCGAGAGTGATAGTGAGAATGCTACAAGGCTGCAACAGCATGAACAAGCTCCATAAGATCCACTCTCACGTCATCGTCAACGGTCTCCAACACCATCCTTCCATCTTCAACAACCTGCTCCGCTTCTGCGCCGTCTCCGTCACCGGCGACTTGCCTTACGCTCTGCTTCTCTTCCACAATTTCGATTCCGATCCATCCACGTCGGCTTGGAACTCCCTCGTCCGCGGCTTCTCCGTCTCCTCCTCCCCACTCTCTTCCCTTCTCTTCTACAATCGAATGCTTCTCTCCTCCTCTTCCCGCCCAGATATCTTCACTTTCAGTTTCGCCCTCAAGGCCTGCGAGAAGCTCCGCTCGATTCCGAAATGCCTCGAGCTTCACGGCTCCATCATCCGATCTGGTTTCCCCGCCGATGCGATCGTCTCCACCGGCCTCGTCCGTTGCTACTCTGCGAACGGAAGTATCGAAATCGCCTCCAAAGTGTTCGACGAAATTCCTGTGAGAGACTTAGTCTCTTGGAACGCAATGATCTCTTGCCTTTCTCACGCCGGTTTGCACCATCACGCCTTGAGTATGCAAAAGCGAATGGAGAACGAAGGAGTCCGCGTCGACGCGTACACGCTCGTTGCTCTGTTATCGTCTTGCGCGCACGTTAGCGCGTTGAACATGGGTGTTACGTTACACAAGTTAGCCTGTGACATCGACTGCGAGAGCAGCGTCTATGTGAGCAACGCTCTTATCGACATGTATGCAAAAAGCGGAAGCCTTGAAAACGCTGTGACTGTCT
The DNA here is from genome assembly GCA_902728155.2 of Microthlaspi erraticum. Taxonomy (NCBI): domain Eukaryota; kingdom Viridiplantae; phylum Streptophyta; class Magnoliopsida; order Brassicales; family Brassicaceae; genus Microthlaspi; species Microthlaspi erraticum. The sequence goes on along the minus strand of CACVBM020001829.1, from coordinate 477,826 downwards.
TCAACGGGATGCGGAAGAGAGATGTGTTGACATGGAACTCGATGATGATTGGGTATGGAGTTCATGGTCACGGCGTTGAAGCCATCTCCTTCTTCAGAAAGATGGTGACTTCTGGGGTTAGACCAAATGCTATAACATTCCTCGGACTGTTGTTAGGTTGTAGTCATCAAGGTTTAGTCAAGGAAGGAGCTGAGCATTTCCAGATGATGAGTTCTCGGTTCCGTTTGAGTCCCAGCGTTAAACACTATGGATGTATGGTGGATCTTTATGGACGAGCGGGTCAGCTCGACAAGGCGCTGGAGATGATACATGCGTCTGGTTGTGGAGAAGATCCTGTCTTGTGGAGAACTTTGCTCGGCTCTTGCAAGATCCATGGGAATTTGAAGCTAGGAGAAGTGGCGATGAAGAGTTTGGTGCAGCTCAAGGCGTTTAATGCAGGGGACTATGTGCTTATGACTTCGATTTACTCTGCAGCTGATGATGCTCAAGGTTTTGCTAGCATGAGGAAGATGATAAGAAGGAATGATTTAAAGACAACGCCAGGATGGAGCTGGATTGAGATTGGCGATCAAGTTCATAAATTCGTCGTTGATGACAAAATGCATTTGGAGTTTGAACTTATTTACTCAGAGCTGCAGGGAGTGGTCCGTCGCGCCATGGTAGCTGGCTATAAACCAGAGGATTCGAACGTGACTGGTCCGGTTCTCTCTGACCGGTGTTTAGGATCTGCGTTTCACAGTGAGAAACTGGCGATTGCGTATGGATTGATGAGAACTCCTGCAGGAACAAGTCTCAGGATCACAAAGAATCTGAGGGTTTGCAGAGATTGTCATTCGTTTACAAAATTTGTATCGAAAGCATTTGATCGGGAAATTATTGTGAGGGATAGAGTTCGGTTTCATCACTTTGCGGGTGGCCTTTGTTCTTGCAACGACTACTGGTGAATATAAGTACTGTATTTGAGTCATCAGTGAATTTTTACACCGTGCGAATAAATAAACCAATGGAACATCAACAAACATTTTTAACTTTAAAATATTTTCAGTTAAATTATAAAGTCTAACATTTTCAATTTTCGGAAATTTTCACAAATTATTGTCATTTTTAAAAATCGGGCATCTATTCTTCAGTGGTTTTAATATTTAATTCGTATCACATATCGTCAAAGCCGACTTAGCTCAGTGGTAGAGCGCGTGACTTTTAATCCCGTGGTCGAGGGTTCGATCCCCTCAGTCGGCGAAATTTATTTATTTTTTCTTTTTTCCAAAAGAAGTCGACTTTTAAATTGACGTTGAAAATCTTCATCTCGTTGTGAAAAGCGGTTGTCTAAGTTGTTGAATCTCTAACAGCCTACTTCAATGGCGTCTCCGCCAAGAAACGACCGCAAAGAAGATCCCTCGTCACTGTCACCGTCACCAAAACACAATCCCCACGATCAACTCTCATCAGATCCCGAGGAATTTAAGTCTTTTTGACTGGCTGCGTTGATCCATACCAAATGGATGGAGTCACAGAGTCCAACAATAGCTCTTCTTTGAAGAAATCGCCACACAAGAACTGATCTCATCTCATTTCATCTTCTCGCAACTTTTTCTTTTTTTTGGCGGCTTAGCGTTTATTCTGTAAATACCAAATTCTCTCAAACAAATTATGAGGTTTTGTTATCAATTAGGTTACCAGAGATAATATTTTCTTCTCAAACAAGCTTTTATGTGTATTTTCTTCTTGGCATAGATAGGAACATATAAAAATCCGTCTGGCTATCTGAGTCTTGAGAAAAACATGAGACGTCACTGTATTTTCTCACAATTATTTAACCAGCAAAACATCTATTTACACTGATAGTGATAGCTAGTGATACTTATTTCCCGCCAAAATTGTAAAACAACCTATTCACCATAGGAAAATGAATTTTAATTTGTGCTTAACCAACTCCAATTGAGATTATGATAAAAAATATATTATTATGTCAAAAAGTTTCCAATTTTGTCCAACCATTTCTTTCTTTCTCAACAAATAAATATTTTTATATCCATTCACAAATAAATACTGAACATCACTAACCGTCTCTCAAGTGCCTCCACTCGTTGTTGAATCATGATGATGATGCCTCCGAGAAACAAGTGCAAAGAAAGATCCTCGCCGGAACCGCAAAAGCAACCACCGTCACCAAAACACGACCCTTACATGCCTTCGTCTTCTTCTTCTTCTCCGGCCGTCGATAACTTCACTTATCCGTTTTACCCGCCAGGTCCAGGTGTTAGGTTTGTACCAAACGACGAAGAAATCATCTTCATCTTGAATTACTGGAGATCCTTCCCGGAGCATTTCATAAACTCACGGCCCAATCTTCCCGTTCATCGCGTGAACATCTACCACTCGAATCCACAACAACTTTCAGGTTTGTCTCCGTCTTTATCTCTTTCTTTCTTTGTTATTTTATTTTCTGTGCGTGAATACCTCAATTTGTTCATTTTACTCGCAACAGAGGAATACAAGAAAGGTAATCTTAAGGAATGGTTCTTTCTATCGGAGAGGACCAAGTCGAGTAATGGTGGAAAAAGGCAGAAACGTAGCGACAATGGAGGATATTGGCATGCAACCGTAGCTGCCAAGAAGATTGAAGCTGGAGATGACGTAGTCGGTTACAAAACCTCACTAGTTTACTACGTCCGGAAACCATCAAATGCCGTTAAAACGGATTGGTTAATGCATGAATACTGGCTTGAGCCTTCCCAAGATAACCAGACGGTATGTATTGTTTCTTGGCTTCCAAGTTACTTCGATTGTTGTATTTTGATCATCTTGTTTAATTATTATTTTTGGTTAGCGTACGGAGGTGGATTATTCTCTATGCAAGATTTATTTGAGTCCGACGGCGATAAATAAGAAGAAACAAGAAAGCGTTCAAGACTCAGAAGAGAAGGTTGAGCCGCATCAACCGCAAGCAGAAGAGCAGCATCAATTGCCTTTGTCTTCTTCTTCCCCTTTTCATCTGCCAGGTTATCAGTTTGTGCCAAACGACGAAGACATCATCTTCATCTTGTTTAACTGGAAAACCTTCCCTCAAGGCTACATAAAACCATGGCTTTATTTTCCCGTTTATCACGTGAACATCTACGAGTCGAATCCACACCAACTTTCAGGTTTGTCTCCGACGTCTTTTTCTTTGATTTATTGTTTGTTATTTGTGTGTGTGTGAATACTAAATACCTCTGTTTCTTAATCCGAACCAGTGAAATACAAGAAGGGTAATCGTGAGGAATGGTTCTTTATGTTTAAGAGGACCAAAACGTGCAAAGGTGGAAAAAGGCAGAGACGTGGCGACAATGGAGGAGGATACTGGCATGCAACAACAGCTACCAAGAAGATTAAAGCTGGAGAAGAGATAGTCGGCTACAAAACCGCACTAGCTTACAACATCGGGAAACCATCAGACGGCAGAAAAAGGAATTGGTTAATGCATGAATACTGGCTCGACCCTAAACCTTCCCAAGAGAGCGATAACGAGACGGTATGTATTGTTACTTGGTTTCCAAGTTATTTAGAATTGTGAGTTTTGTGATTGATAAATGATAATCATCTTGTTTAATTTGTTTTGGTTGGTGTACGCAGGTGGAATGTTGTTTTCTATGCAAGATTTATCTGAGCCCGATGGCGAAAAGGAAGAAGCAAGAAGAAGGCGTTGATGCATCAGAAGAGAAGGTTGAGCAGCCTAGTAATGTTGCGTTTCAGCTGCCGCAAGTACAACAGAAACAACCTACTAATGTTGCGTTTCAGCTGCCGCTAGTACAACAGAAACAGCCTACAAATGCTGCGTTTCAGCAACCGCAAGAACAAGAGCAGCAGCTTAGTAATGTTGAGTTTCAGCAACCGCAAGAACGAGAGAAGCAGCCAATTAATGTTGCGTTTCAGCAACCGCAAGTACAAGAGAAGCAGCCTAGTAATGTTGCGGATCAGAAACCGCATCAACCGGAGTTTTGTCTACCCCCAGTGGATTCGCTTCAACCGCAAGCAGAAGAGGAGGAGAAATGGCCTATGCCGTTTATTTCTGATGAGTTGTATCAGATGCTCAACGATCACAACATCCCAGACGATGTCGACGGCTTGTTTCCTCCCTACGATGATTTATTTACACCGGAAGATAGAGCTCGGTTCTTGGATGAAATCGCCAGAGAAGCACTACTGAAGAAACCTAACACTTTACTCAACTAATTGAGATCTGCTCATTACTTTTTTTTTCTTTTTCTTTTTACTTAGCTTTGTTTTCAAACTCTCAATCGAGCTTTATGGATTCTTTTATCAATTTAGGCTATTACGAATATTTCATTCTGTCATAGTTTCTAATTACTACATTTTTATCTGAAATAAACCTTACAAAAATGGGACAAATATTTTTCCTTTGTTCATCCCTAAAAAAAGCAAAACATAAAGAAAGGGTTTACCTTAGCCGGAAAACAGAAAATAGACTATTCGTCTAACGTACGCTCTGTTTCGTTATTTCAGTTAAAAAACGAATCTTTATTTTTTGTAAAAGAACTAGACTTAATTACTTGCTTATAAATATCTTCATTTCGTTGTTGTTAAAGTGGCATTTTTCAAAGTTGATCAAGTTCGAGGAATCTCAAACGAATCGATCGAAGCCGAGATGTCACAAAGAAACAAACGCAAAGAAAGATCCTCGCCGGAATCGCAGACGCAACCACCGTCGTCACCAACTCACGACCCCCACATTCCTTCGTCTTCTTCATCTTGTTCTTCGGCCGTTTATAACTTCCCTTCCGATCCTTCGACGAATCCTATCGTTTTCCCGCCATTGCCAGATTTCAAGTTTCTACCAGACGACGAAGACCTAATCTTGCATTACTTGAAACCATTCGTCGAAGGAAACAAAAACTCACTGCACAATGTCCCTGTTCATCACGCCAACATCTACGAATCCAACCCGGAACAGCTCTCAAGTTTGTTCCCGTCGATTTCTCAACTTGTACATACATCGAATTGGTTTTTTGTTTGTTTCTTGTATGTGAAAATGGCTTTGTTCTTTCGATTCGAAACAGAGGAATTCGAAAAGGGTAATGATAAAGAATGGTTCTTTATAACGGAGAGGCCCAAGTTCCGTGGAGAAGGAAGCGACAACAGTGGAGGATCATGGAAGGCAATAACATCTCCTGAGAAGATTGAAGCTGGACAAGGCGTAGTCGGCTACAAAACCAGACTCGAATACCACATCGGGAGATCCGAAAATGGCGTAAAATCGGATTGGTTGATGAATGAATACCGGATTGAGTCTTCTTCTCACGACGATAACAAGGTAGGGTTTGTATGTTTGCTTGGATTGCAAGTTATAGAGATTGTGGAGTTTTGAATATGTACTATTTTGGTTTGTGTATTATTATTAGGTGGATCATGCTCTGGGAAATATGTATCTGACGCAAAGTGGATATCAGAGAACAGCAGATGAAGAAAAGAGTGAGAAGAAGAGAGACGAAGAAGGCATAGCAACAACCGAAATGGAGGTTGATCAGCCTTGTACGCAGAAGGATTATGCTCTTTGCAAGATTTACTTGGCAGAAGATACGGAGGACGAAGAAGAAGAGCTTGAAGCATCAGATGAAGAGGAGATTGAGCAGCAGCCTAGTGATGTTGCGTTTCAGCAACCGCCTCCGCCGTTTTTCCCTGATGAGTTGTTTGAGATGCTCAACGATCACAACACCCCAGACGATGTCGATGGCTTGTTTCTTCCTCACGATGATTTATTTTACACCGGAAGATAGAGACTGATTTTTGGAGGAACTCGCCAGAGAAGCAGTACTGAAGAAACATTAAAAACTTTACTCATCTGATTGAGATTTGCTCATAACTCTTTTTTTTCCTTTTCTTTTTGGTTAGCTTTGTTTTCAAACTCTCGGTTAAGCTCTATTGATTTTGTTATCAAATGATTTTGTTTTTGTCTCACTTTGATACTTCACTGAAAAAGCTACCAAATTGATCCAAGTCTTGTGAATAAATATATTTTATTTTCATTGTATCGATAACCGGATACAGAAAACCGGATTTATATCAATTGCGATTTACGAGAACCGGGTTTATTTGAAAAGAAGGGACATTTTTTTATTATCAGGCAAACCCTAAACAATTTACAGAGGTACTCGTCGTCGTCTTCTTCTTCTTCCGAACACAGAGCACAGTCGCCGACGTCACTAGCTCCTTCTTATCTCGGTGAGTTTCCTGTATTTCCTTCATAAACGATGAAAAAGGAGAGATTTCGATTAAGATTTCTCTCCAGATTCCTTTTACACTCCATCGGGGTTTCAATTGAATCTCACAGATAATCGTTATCTAGTATTTAGAGCTGTTTCATCGATTTTGAGCGTCCTGCAATTACAATTTGCTGATTCACTGTCTAGGTTTTCTGGTCCTTTTAATCTCACTAAAATTTCAATTGAGCTTAGATAAAGTTGAGATTTTTACTCACTATTCAGTTAAAAAGTTGGTCTTTTTCAGTAATGGTTTTGCCTTTTGTTTCTACAGCTTCAGAAGAAGATGGAGAGTGAGGAGGAATGTCACGAGCTTGGAATTGAAATATCAAAGGAGGAATCAAAGGAAAGAATTGAGAGTCTCAGGACCGATAGAAAGAAGAAGAAGTTGAAAGAGAGATTGCTTAAGGAAACTGCCAAGGCTGATAATCGAGGGGTTTGTTACTTAAGCCGCATCCCACCGCACATGGACCACGTTAGACTTCGCCAGATTCTCTCTCAGTTTGGAGATATCGGAAGGATTTATCTTGCTCCTGAAAGTGAGGTTTTTAATGTCAATTGTCATATCAATATGTGTTTCTGTATTTTGATTATTAGCTGATGCATTCGTTGAATTTCTGTTCAGATCCTGAAGCACAAGTTCATCGCAAGAAGGCTGGTGGCTTTCGTGGCCAACTCTTTTCTGAAGGGTATGCTTAAATATAGAACTTCAAAGCACTTGTTCACAGTGATTATCTGGTTTCTTCTTATATTGTTTACAAGATCTTTCTTGTGTACATTAACTGTAGGTGGGTGGAGTTTGGTAAGAAAAGAGTAGCTAAAAGGGTTGCGGAAATGCTGAATGGAGAACAAATTGGTATTGATAATGAATCATATTAGTATTCATAGTGAATAGGTGAAATCTGAGCTTAGATGAGTAGTGATGTTTACTGTTTTCTTTGCTTTTCCTCAGGGGGGAAGAAGAAGTCGACGATATACTATGATATTTGGAACATCAAATACTTGACCAAATTCAAATGGGATGATCTTACTGACGAAATTGGTATTGTTATTACTCTGCTTAACGTCCTTGACCATTTTACTTTTTACATGATCTCTAATCTACAAAGGGTTGTTTTTTTTGCAGCATACAAAAGTGCAATACGGGAACAGAAGTTAACTATGGTTCTCTCTGCTGCGAAGAGAGAGAAGGACTTTTATCTAGCTAAAGTAGAGAAGTCTCGAGCCATGACCGAGATAGATGCAAGAATGGAGAAGGTACCACTAAAAACTTATAAAACTCTAAATTTATGAAGCTACCAGAACTTTTAGAGTTGGCTTACAGACTCTCTCCTGTTTGGAGGATTGCATCGTTTTTTGTTCCTCTCCCTCTGGAGATTTAATTTCACTAGACTAACTAGATGTTTGGTTTGTATTGTTCTCTGTTTTTGCGGTGGGCAGAAGCGAAAGATTCAGGAAGAATCAGGTAGCACTGCTGAAGCAGCACCAGTCTTCCCTCCTAGGAAGATTCGTCACTTTAGACAGAAGGAATCAGTTACGAATGAGACTTCTCAGAGCAAACCTGGGCTCTCCACAGATTTCTTTGCATCGGTCAGTACTTTTTAAACTTATTTTACTGAAGAACAGTGATGTCTTTAGTAGAGAATTAAGTGAGATGAATAACTTTTGGTACCATAATCTAGGTTAGTCTCTTGTGTTTTGGTTCTCATAAGTATCTGTCTGGCACATATAAATCTGACCCAACCCTGGTTTTTAGCGGCTGTTCCGGATTAGCATTACTCATGTTACATGTAAATGTTACAAATTTTTGGATTTATGGCTTTGTATACTTTTGTTTCTTCTGATTCAGGTATTCGGTGGTTCTTAAAGATCAAGATGCATGTGAAGTTACATCCATTTGATCATAGCTTGATGGGGAAATTGGTCACCAAATGATTTTGAGTGTGAAACTACTAGTTCTGCATGTAAACGGAGAAAACCTTCACATACACTTCTAGAAACACTTTTGCTGTTTTCTGTTTCTTTCTCTCACAGTCTAATCCTTCTTACCTTTTAAGGTTGCTATGTCAATTACCAAGAAATATATATTATGTTTTTGTTTTGTGTACTGTTGTGTAACATTGTCAAAGTAAAAAAGAAAGGTCGTCCAACAAAGTAATTGGTCAAACCAAACCAGCCAAAGAAAACAGAATAATCTTTCCACGACCAAAGAAAGAAGGAAAAAAGGCAACAGCATACACAGAGACAGACATTGTACATATATGAGCATCATACGGATGTATCACTTGGTTGATAAAACAATGTTTGAGAAAACCACAACGCAAGAGACTATTTATGTGACATTATTGGTCATCGAGACGACGAGAAGAGAGCAAAGGCTTTGGGAGATGATGTTGCGTGGTAACTGCACCTTGGCTGGTGGTGGTGGCCGGTGCACGGTGAAGCCTACAACGGAATGAGCCTTCGTGCTTTGTTGGAGAACAGACGCATATCTTCCCCAACCGGTTGCTGTTGATGAGCTGACCAAGCGAGTCCGTGGACCACGACTTCCTCATCGACGACAAACCTCCTGTCTTGTTCTTGTTCTTGTTGTCTTCTTCGTCTTTGAAACGGCTAAACGGATTCTTGGTCTTAACCGAATCTCTGCTGCCACTTCTGGTCATGCTGTTCCTCGGCTTCTCTTCCGCCATAACTCAAATTGTTAACTTGGAATAGGATTCTAAGATGAGCGATTTACCTGTGATGTGATGAGAGATTTGATCAGATGGAAATAAACAAAAACCGACCAAATCTTTACCTGCAGGCAATGAGAAGGTCTACATACACAAAAAATAGCAAGGACGTGACCGCTACTAAGCTTTTATATAATAAAGATTATGTTGCAGAGATGCTCATGAAACACGTAGTTGAATGTTTACAAGGTCAATTCATGCGTTTTTGGTATAATAATATTCCTCAAAGATGGCTCTCTAGTTTCTCAAAGGGGTTCGATCTTTTTTGCCATTGTAAGAAATCAGTCAATAAACAACAACGTGGCAGATTCCTGATGCAACATTCACACAGGTTTAACACGTAGTGAATGTTTTCAAAGTCAACAATAAGATTAGAAAAGCACCAGATTCTTCCAACAGTCAAATATTCTCTTCATATCGATAATTCGCCCACAACATATAAAATAAGGTTTTGCATAACAAGCAATCATAAAAAGTCATGTCCCAAAGCTTTTTTTTATTTTATTTATAGAGACGGGAGCAAACTCTAAGCGTCCCTCTCTTTATGACGAGGAAAACATCCCATTCGTTGTAGTCTTGTAGATGATGTTTTAGCCAGGAGGCCAGTTCATTTGGCGTCCTCCAATGAGATGAACATGAATGTGATACACCGATTGACCTAGAAAGATTGTGACAAGCATCAATAATCATGTCCCTTTCTTTTATGTGTTGAATGTGAATAGACTAAACTAAAGCAATGGAAACTATATAACTGATACTTACATCCCTGTGGACCATCGTTGATGACAATTCTGAAACCCTCGTCTAAGCCTTCCTGTTTGGCTACAAGCTTGGCAGTGTAAAGAAGGCGTCCCAAGATGTCAATGTGCCTTTCCTCAGCCTGCAGCAGCAGAAAAAATACCTTATTAACTTGTGGTTCTTAATGGGATTTGGTTGAGAGGGTTTAACTTTGAGAGGTGTAAGTTAATTAAGGTACCTTAGAGAGACCAGTCAAGCCATCCCTCACTTTCGGAATGAGGAGGATGTGAACGGGACCCTGTGGCGTTATGTCCCTAAAAGCTAAGACCTGCAAAATAATTCATAATGATTTCAGAAAACATGCTACTCAAGCAATGATCATGAATTGTGTACAGCTACTGAAAAGTGAAGGTGAATATATCAAGTGATAGATTTTTGTTGTTAAAAGATGAAACCGGTTGCAAGAAGAGACCATCATCTACTTGAAATGCATAACATAGAAATAGTAATGTTCATTATTACAGTGCTTCGAATGGCAAACAACAAGACTGAGCTACTTTAGAGTATCATTAGATGTTGATATTCCAATTTCCAAGTGCAACAGAAGAAAAAGCATATCACAAGTACCTTGTCATCCTCATAAACCACTGTGGATGGAAGTTCTTTGCTGATGATCTTGTCAAATCTGCATTTTCCAGCATAATAAAACTAAATTAGTGTTCAACATCATTTCAGCAACTCAAGTAATCTGAAAGCAGAGAGAAATTTTTATGATTTGTGCAACAGTGTCACTCTTCAGTTGCATAAGCTTAACAGAGAGTGTTCCGACCAAATAACTAACTTCAAAACTACATCACAGAGTCACAGCCAAAAGATTTATAACCCAAATATAAAATTAAAATTCGAAACTTTTCTCTCGATCGTTAGCAGATTCCATCCCAACATCGCAGTTATAACCGATAATTTACGATTTCGCTAGGGATCGTTGAACCGAACAAATCGATCAGAGCAGGAAACAGAAGAGAGAAGGCTTACATGGTGGGAGAATCGGAAGGAGTGGCGGCGAGAGCAGCTTCTTTCTCGGAAGCCATGACTGGTGAGAAATGTGAAGAGAGAATCGCAACACGGTGGTGGCTCATTAACCAAAACTAAACCCTAAAATTTCTTTATATCATCCGTTGACGACGCAGCAACCACCACCACTTCATCCCGGCAACTACTCCTTCCAACCAATGAGATACTGACACGTCATAGACTTTTGTTCTCCTTTTTTTTAATGTCGGAATCACGTTTCTTGATTAAGTTAAGTGCTCTTTGCTCACAAAAGCCCACTCAGTATTGGATAATTGAAGAAATGCTACTGTTCAAACATATTACCAAAACTAGACGTTCCCAATGTTAAACGCAAATGCAGCTTTTGTTTTCTGAAAAATAGATAATCGTCAAAGTATGAGTATTAACTCTTACGATAAATTTAAATTAGAAACACCAAATTACTAAACGCCAAAAAAATAAAAAGACAGAGAAGTGAAAAAGTGATGGCGAGTGGGTTTGATAAGAGAGGAGGAGCTCATGGGATTCCATGGACCCCATACATGATGAATGCTTAATGCTTAGGGCTAATTATAGATATGGATGACAACACATCATTAAGGGACAAAATGGAGTTATTATCCTACAATTAAGTAAGAGATATACGTACTTTACAGCTAACGAGATTAATTTTACAACTAAATCGATAGATAAAATTAAAGTCAAATGCATCTTTCACTACAGTACTCTCTTGTTATACTACCGCAAGCAGAAAGTAAAAGCGAGATTATGATGTCTGAACCGTCTATTCATGTTAACGTGACCTGAAATATCACATGCTCTGCTTTAGCCTTTTTGACACTTTAGCGAAAATAGAATATTATAAATTCTTTGGAGTTTAACTAAGGAAATTCTTTGGAATTAGGAAGAATTGGCAATTTACCCCAAATTGAAACTTTTTTGTCCCACTACACCTTTTTTGACTTTGGTCTTTTTTGGTCAAGTTTGCCCTTCAATTTATTTATAAACTCATACTAAATGTATTTTGGAGTGAAAAAAATGCCATAATTCCTAAAAATCATTTTAGCACTGTGTAAAATTTTTGAACATTTTTGAAAATGCTTATGATATTTAAAAAAATATTTCAAGTTTCATTCTACAAAACTAAAATAACAAAGTAGAATTCGTTTTCTGCAAGATATTCAGAGGTCTAACCTCCGTAGAACATAATATCTACAACTTATTCATACCTCTTCCGGATGTAGAAGTTGATATCTACCTACTCTTATAGGCTCTACCATTTTGTAGAATTCGCACCAAATGTATTCTACTCAATCAAGTATCTTCTACTACTCGTAGATTTTACGTTCTACGCGAAACACTGCTATCTACAAGAAATAGTTTTCGTATTCTACGTGTTTTTGTCTACTCTACATCCCGCAGAAGTAGTGTTCTACTAAAACCATGTTTTCTACGATCCGTAGTACTCGTGTTTCTAGTACACAATCTAGCAAAACTAGTGTCGTCTACGGTTTTGTAGAATTCATCTTCTGCGAAGATCGAGAAAATATTGCAACTGAATATTTTTCAAATCTTTCTTTCCTTTTTTTCCTCCAACTATCCAAAACATCACGTTCTTCCTTCCTCTCATCATTCTTCCTTCGATCGACGTGGATTAGGATTAGGTTTCGATCGCCTCCCGCCGTCGCGAAGAGAAGGAGAGAATAAGTTTTGTTTTTTTTCGGTTTATTTTTTAATTAGTTTAGTTTTGTTAATTTTATTTTTATTTAATATATTTTAATTTAAAAAACGAAAATGGAAACAAAACTAAAATGAAGGGCAAAACTGAGAAAAATGTTAAAAAAAAAGGTATTAGGACAAAGTGGAAATGGAAGGTGTAGTGGGACAAATGAAGTTTCAATTTTGGGGTAAATTACCAATGACTTGTATTGATTATAGATAGTCCCCACTCTACTGGTCTTAATGATTTTGTCCCAATTGTTCTGTTCTTGTTTTTGTCTAAACATGATATTATGCGGTGGTGAGGTATCGAATTAATAAACCATGGACCACGAAATAGATAAACTATCAACCTAACTAATTGTTCAATTCAATAGATTCAATGAAATAAAGCTCATTTACAAAAGTGGCCAACTTAAATTATGGGAAAGAGACATTATAAACTACTGTAATTCGCCAAACGCTTTTAACTACTACCACTGTAATTAGTTACATATAAGTCGTGTTGTGAACGGCGTCTCATTAGGGTAAAACTAATTTTGAGTTTGACCTTTCAACTAACACATAGATTCCACCAAATGTAGTACTCATGACTACACGCCAAATGTTAAAAAGTATCTCACCACTCTCCAGAATGTTTGTAACTCTTTTGTTTTTCTTCACATGTTATAATAATGTTTTTATATTGGTTAGTTAAGAGATTGAGTTCTCCAAGATGTAATTATGGATTTAAGTAAAATTATACTGGAAACCATACATTGATTTTACACAAATATCCCTTGTTTGTCTGGAATTTGCTTTATGATTTATATACGCATAAAAACTGGAGTATTTGTAGCTTTCAAGTCAGATATCTTACATTATCTGTGAATAAAATTAGGCTAATCCCAAAAACATAATCCACTTATATTCATACCTCTTAACTCAATCAACTAAGATTTGGAAGTTTGGTTTCTGAATTCTGAGATACTACTTTGCTTAAGATGCAAAAGAAATAAACAGAGAGATTAATACGTAGTACTAATCAATAAGGGTAGTTAAAGAATCATAATGAGATCCGAACCAAAGCGAACTAGAAAACACAAAAACCAATCATGTGAAAGAAAGAAAAAAAGAACCAAAAATAAAGTGAAGAAGAAAATCCATGGAGCCAACTCAGCCAAAAGGTGGGGGTCCACCACAACGACTCACACTCGCGCCAAAGCGTGTGGTGCAAACGCCACGCAAGAGCGCGTGGTCCAACAAAACAAAGACCAGACCGGGACACTGTCAACAGATAATAGTTTCTTCTTTTTTGCACTCTTTGGGTTTTTAACGATGATGGCGTGAAAGAGAGAGAGAGAGAGAGAACAAGCAGTTTTCGCGAGAAGATTCAGAGGAACAAAAGTGTCTCTTTTTCTTTCTCTTTCTTCTTCTTTTTTTTTCTCTGCATTTCCCATTTATCCTGTCGTCTTTGACGCTTTTGTTAAAAGCTAAAAGAGAAAAAAGATGCCTAACGACGAAGACTAGACAGAGAGACACCCAATTCTCTTCTCTTCTCTTTATTCTTCTTCTTCTTCTTCTTCCTTCTCTCTTCCTGAGATTCTCTGCTCTGCGTCTTCAGGAAATCCGTAAGTTTATGTTTTTTTAGTCTTGATTCTACTTGCATTCTCCTGAGTTTTGTCGTTTTCATGATATGGAGTGTTTGGTTGCAGGAGTAAAAATTCCGCACCTTTTTTTTTATAATTCCTTTGATGTTATGACTCTTTCTCAATTAGTGTAATTTTAAACATGGTCGATTGTATAATGCATTTTCTTGTCATGTCCAAGCCCTTTTCCTATGAACTAGAGCTAATTTTCCTCTTTGAGATCAGTAAACAAAATTGTTTTTTTTTTTTCAATTGTTAAAGATTTGATCCGTGTTACTTTCACTTATGGCGGTTCCCTTCAGTGCATTTTCTGTTTTATACAATAATCTCGTGAATTGAATGATTTGATGATTCCTTCTTTTTTCATTTGTCATGTGAGATTGATTTACTTTTTCTCACATATTTTTCTTTTGTAAAAACAGATAAATCATACTGAAGAAATGACGAAAGTGTGTCCTGAAATCGAAGAAAGGACAATACCACAAGAATCAGCTCTTACAGTATCAAGAGACGTGAGCTTTGCTTCTAATCATTTCCCAACGTACAAATTAGGACCTGAAAACCAGATACTAGAGGAACCAAAAGAAGATGAAAAAGGTCCTTCAGTGCAAGAAACCGTCGAGACAGAGAGCGACAAGTTATCTGATCAGCACAAGCGTCTTTCAGTCCGTGACCTCGCTAGTAAATTCGACAAGAATTTGGCTGCAGCTGTTAATTTGGCTGATGAGGTTTCCACAAAAGCTTTCTCTGTTTTCTTTATTGTTCTGTTTCATTTTCTGTTTTGTTACATAACAGTTTTATCTCTCATGTTATCTTTAGGCTAAGTTAAGAGAAGTTGCTTCTTTGGAAGGACATGTTATGCTGAAGAAGCTAAGGGATGCTTTAGAATACATGAGAGGACGCACTGATGGGCAAGACAAGGAAGATGTGGAGAAAGCTATCTCTATGGTTAACATCTCTTCAATCAGATTATCAAGCAATTGTTACTTGTTCCTTAATTAGTCTCTTTAGAAAGACAAAAGGTTCCTTGATCATAACTGAAACTAACGGTTTATGTGCCTTCTACTGTAATGGCTGTAAATAGGTTGAAGCACTAGCTGTCAAGTTAACTCAGAATGAAGGAGAGCTAATTCAAGAAAAGTTTGAAGTCAAGAAACTTGGAAACTTCCTCAAGCAGGTCTAGTCACAATGCATACCCTTTTTACCTTTTATTCATATCTTGAAACTATGAATGAGGATCATTAAGATGTTTCTGTCATGATATCAGGCTTCAGAAGATGCAAAGAAGCTGGTAAACCAGGAAAAATCATTCGCTTGTGCTGAGATCGAAAGTGCAAGAGCCGTTGTGCTTAGACTTGGAGAGGCATTTGAAGAACAAGAGCGAAGTTCCGAAGCTACTAGAGCTCAAGGACCGGTTAGTATCATCTACTCTACCTAGCTTCTTCATAGTTTGATTGTTAAAACTTTCTTATCAACTTTAATGTTTTTATCACAACAGGATGTTGAGAAATTGGTTGAGGAGGTTCAAGAGGCTAGACAAATCAAACGGATGCATCACCCAACAAAGGTACTCCATCGTTATCATTGCACTTTTTGACACTATCCATTCGAAAACGCTTCATAACTGTATGTGTTATATAATGCAGGTGATGGGGATGCAACACGAGCTTCATGGTTTAAGAAGTCGAATCCAAGAGAAGTATATGATTTCTGTTAAACTTCATCAAGAGGTATGTTTTTTTGTATTCTTTTGTGCATTGACACAGCATTTAGTTTGCAGTTGGTTTGGTCTTAGCTCACTTCTTTGTTCTTGCTTTTTGACCACAACCGTCAAACATCTCAAGATAGCAATAATCAAGAGAGCAGAGGAATCCAAGAACTGTCCATTTGTTCTTGAAGGCAAACAAAGTCTCGGCTCTTGCTTAAGAATCCGTGTCTCCTCAGAAAATGCTGTAGATCTTTCCAACTGTTCAATCCAGTGGTACCGTGCAGCTTGTGAAACTAGTCGAAGGGAAGCTATATCTGGTAACTTGGTCCTAAGTCCTAACTGTTTGCTTCATGATCATTTGGTTTTTAATAAATGAAAGTTTATAGCTTGAGAAGTTGGTTTCTTGATCTTTAAGGTGCCAATGGATCGGTATATGCTCCAGAACCATTTGATGTTGGGAGGATATTACAGGCAGACATTCTTTCAAGTGGACAAAAGTTCACAGTTACAACCGATGGTCCAATTGATCCTGGTTAGTATTACTTAAACTATAGACGATGCAAATACTTTAAGTGTACAATAAAGTGAATGTGTTTGTTCTTATTGTATTGCAGATTCTGGATTGCAGTCTCGCTTAGAGTCTCTGATGCGAAAGTCTAACAGTGAATTCAGTGTATGTTGCAACTCTCTTCTGGTTTTCTTGAGAAAGATCTGCATTGGGTTTATGTTCTGATAAGCTGAACATTTTCAAACTCTTCTCCATCAGGTGGTTATATCACAGATGAATGGACAAGACTATGCATCACGATCTCATGTCCTTACCGTTGGAAAGACGAGGATCAAGCTGTCTCGAGGATGGATCTCAAAGGCGAGAGAAATATATTCGACATCCATGCAGGTATCTAGAGATTGTGTGACATGACATATCTCTTACATTGTATTTTCACAAGAAACAACTCTTTCTTACAAAGTTTGTATGTTTATTTGGTAATTATAGCTCTGTGGAGTTAGAGGCAATATTAAGGCTCCTGGCAAGGCATTGTTCTGGCAACCAAGAAAGAGTCTAACTTTCATACTAACCTTTGAGTCAGAACAAGAACGTAACGCAGCCATAGCCCTTGCTCGCAAATACGCTTTCGATTGCAATGTAAGCAAAATGCTATTCTCAGACTCTGAAAAATCACTGTGGTTTTGTACTTTATACAGTTTTAAAACTGCACGGTTTACATAACAGGCTTGCTTAAATCTGCAGGTTACATTGCTTGGGCCAGATGATTAAACAAATGGTGAACAAGAAGACACTGTCATTAACCAACCACCTGATTTTTGTTGTTCTGTGTGTTGTGTCGTTGTTTTTTTTTTTCACACTTTGGTGCAAAGAAGGAAAGGTGCAAGTTTGTCTTCTCACTGATCATCCAATGTTGCTGCATAGTTTTATTATTGGCAGCTAGCAGATTTCATTTTTTTGTTTCCTTCTTTTTCCTGATTTGTTTGGTTTATTTGCTTGATTTCTGTTGTTTTGTCTGATTTTAGGATGCAACATTGTCAAACAGCTTATGAGTGTGAAATCAGAAAATCAAGAGTTGTTTGTAACTGTACAAGTTTATGAGCAATTTCCCACTTTCATTACCATTACGTGTAGATAAAACTATAGTATACATGTGTTTGAATAACTATGAAAAGTTGATCAAGCAAAAGGGAGATCAAGGAGGTTGAGTGGTGGCATGATCCAGATGTTACCATACGGATCAAGTTTTTTCCACTTGAAGCTAATCACACTCTCTTCACCAACCTTATGGTAAATGCAAGTCCTCTTGAATCCACGGAACACAGAGAGACACAAAGAGTCCTCTTGAATCCCACTCTGCCCTGCTCTCGTTTCACAAGACAAAGCGCTTGCGTAGATCGTCAAGCCTCCCAGTGTTCTCCTCTCAGTCCATTCCCAGCTTGTATGGTCAAGCCTATGCACCGTAGGGCTCATGAAGCGGTACATGTATATGAGAAAGATCTTTCCTTGGTGTTCTGTCATAAAGCACCCGTTGCTTCGTCCTTCATCCTTGCGAGTTCGCCCGGGAAGAACATTCCAAGATTCCAAACACGGGTCGAAGATCGTTACGCAGCCCATGTTTGTGAGGCAGTAGAAGACACCATTGGAGAAGACAATCTGCTCGAAAGTGTGGTAGCTTCCTGGTAACCGGTTCTTGAACACAAATGTCTTCCACTCTTGAGCAGCGTTAGGACAACATGTCTTGACAGTGATGTTACTCGTGTTGACATTAGTGACAGTGAACAAGAGACAAGTGGTTGATGTAGGAGCGCAAGAGAAAGCCATTCTCTGATCATACGCCATCCAATGCGGAGGCAATGGTATGCGTTCACGTGTAAACGGATTGAGGAAGAGGAGCTGAAATGTGTTGGCGTTGTACATTAGTAACCAACCTTCTCTGGAGTAACATACTCTGTAATCGGATAGCTCTGGAAATGAAAGATTGTGTGTTTTCTGCGTTGATGGATCGTAGAGTTCATGGGATCCGTCTGTTCTGGAGAAGTGGATAAGCCAGGGAGACGTATCTGGTACTCGAACAGAGACACAAGCTTCGTGCAGTGTTTTGCAGACAGTAGAAGCATGGATGTTGTCTTTTAATGGAAGAAAGGAAATCACCAAATTTAAGAGATCAGAGGGAAGGTCTAAGAGAGTTTGCTTCTTCGTCTTCTTCTTCTTCTTATTTTTATTCGTCTTCTTCTTCGACCTGTAAAAGTAAAACCCAAAGTCTCAAAATCTCTCAAATGCTACAAATAATTTCTCCAGGAACAAAAAACAAAACCAACTTTAAGGGATGAAAAACTCACGATCCAAGTTTCCAACTTCTTTTACATGTCATGGTGAAGATGTAGGAATGAAGAATCTCCTGGCCGTTAGATTGGGTCAACGAGGGAGATCTCTCTGATCGTTCTCTAGGTTTCTTCTTCGCTTGTTAATCTCAAAATTAGTAAGAAATCAACGACCAAACTCGATTGACTTTGGAGGCAGGAAAAAGGCTGGTTCGGTTCAATCCGGTTACGAGCAAACACAAATTAAAATAATTTAAACCGATTTTGTTTGCATTCAACGAAAACAAATAAATTTACGAACAAAGATTAATCAGACGATAAAGGAATATCCAAATCCAAGTTTTGAGCACACGAGAGGAAAAAACTGAGTACAGAGAGAGTGAGAGAGAGAGCGAAAATGGAGGCTTTGGTATGCCGGAAATTGGGAGATCCGACGGCGACGGAGACTGGGAGTCCTGAATCGCCCGTGGAGGTGAGTAAGAGCTACCCGATCCCGCCTTTGAGCTCAGATACGGCGGTGAGAGTCAAAGTTACAGCTACGAGCTTGAATTACGCGAATTACCTTCAGATTCTCGGAAAGTACCAGGAGAAGCCTGCGTTACCTTTCATCCCTGGCTCCGATTACTCCGGAATCGTCGACGAGATCGGCCCCGCCGTCACCAAATTCCGCGTGGGCGATCGTGTATGCTCCTTCGCCGCTCTTGGTTCCTTCGCTCAGTTCATCGTCGCCGATCAGTCTGGCCTGTTCGTTACAAAATCTCCCCCTCTCTCTCTCGATTTTGCTTGCTTAGCTTATCTTACTGTTAAATGATGGTAGTAGCTGGTGGTTCTTTCAGGTTCCTTGTACCAGAAAGATGTGACATGGTCGCTGCAGCTGCACTTCCTGTTGCGTTTGGGACTTCTCATGTAGCACTCGTCCATAGAGCTCGTCTAACATCTGGTCAGGTATATAAATCATCTCTCTCTTTCTCTCTGTTTGATTCATTTTCTAGCTTTAATGCGAATCTGAGTTTGTAAAGGTTGTGAAACTCTATCGATTTTGATGCAGGTATTAATGGTTCTAGGCGCTGCTGGTGGCGTTGGTCTTGCTGCTGTTCAAATCGGAAAGATTTGTGGAGCCATTGTCATTGCAGTTGCCAGGTATTTGCTGGTTCAGCGGTTCCATGGACATTGATTCTTGGTTTGACTTTGAGTTGATATTCGATTCAATTTTTTTTTTTTTTTTTGTTGGCAGAGGGACTGAGAAGATTCAGCTGTTGAAGTCAATGGGAGTGGATCATGTTGTTGATTTGGGCAGTCAAAATGTAATTTCAAGCGTGAAAGAGTTCATCAAGGCAAGAAAGCTTAAAGGAGTCGATGTGCTATATGACCCTGTAGGAGGGAAACTCACCAAGGAGTCCATGAAAGTTCTCAGCTGGGGAGCTCAGATTCTGGTGATCGGTTTCGCCAGCGGCGACGTACCCGTGATTCCCGCCAATATAGCCCTTGTTAAGGTAAAGTAAATGATTGTTTGGTAGATAGAGAGAATAAGCTTTTCACTAGAGAGAATCAAATCTTCTAAGTTATAAGTTGTAACCAAATGGTGCAGAACTGGACGGTTCATGGTCTCTACTGGGGCAGCTACAGAATTCACCAACCAAAAGTCCTTGAAGATTCCATCAGAGAGTTACTTTCATGGCTTGCCAGAGGATTGATCACCATTCATATTTCTCATACCTATAGCCTCTCTCAGGTAAAAACTCAATCTTCATCATTCATGAGATCAAAACTCAAATCACATGTTTTGAAAACACTTGCTGTTGAAAATGAAATTACAGGCCAATCTTGCATTTGGGGCTATCAAAGACAGGAAGGCAATCGGGAAAGTGATGATCGCTCTCGACCACAAGACTAGCCTCTCTTCTAAACTATAGACTCTCTCTCTTTGTAGAAACATAAGGCTATTGCAACTGCTCGTTTACTATTTGGCTTGTCCCTGTGTCAGTTTATCTTAGTGTAATTTACAACATTCTGTTTTGAAATCTAATAATCGTAATCGAAAAGACGAATGCCAGTTTGGATTCTCTAGAAATAAGTTAATATATGTAATATAGTGGTATGTACAATGTCTCAATCAAGGATGTAGTTCCTTCAATCAAGTAAAGCTTGTAAGAATAAAATCTTATGTACTTCCACCAAATCTATATACAGTGAGAGCCACTGGTTTATATATACACTATCAACAGACGTGAGCTTTGCTTCTAATCATTTCCCAACATACAAACTAGGACCTGAAAATCAGATACTAGAGGAGCCAAAAGAAGATGAAAAAGGTCCTTCAGTGCAAGAAACCGTCGAGAAAGCGAACGACAAGTTGTCTGATCAGCACAAGCGCCTCTCAGTCCGGGACCTCGCCAGTAAATTTGACAAGAATTTGGCTGCAGCTGTTAATTTAGCTGATGAGGTTTCCACAAACTCTCTCTGTTTTTCTCTTTATTGTTCTGTTTCATTTTCTGTTTTTTCACATTTATATGTTCTCTCATGTAATTTTTAGGCTAAGTTAAGAGAGGTGGCTTCTTTGGAAGGACATGTAATGTTGAAGAAGCTTAGGGATGCTTTAGAATACATGAGAGGACGCACGGACGGTCAAGACAAGGAAGATGTGGAGAAAGCTATCTTTATGGTTAACATCTCTTTAGTCAGATTATTACTTTTTCCAAAATTAGTCTCTTGAATGCTTCTGAAATCTGATTTTCTCCTTAGAAAGACATAAAGGTTCCTTGATCATATCTGAAACTAACTTTTTTATGTACCTTGGATCAACTGTGATGGCTGTGAATAGGTTGAAGCACTAGCTGTCAAGTTTAACTCAGAATGAAGGAGAGCTAATTCAAGAAAAGTTTGAAGTCAAGAAACTTGGAAACTTCCTCAAGCAGGTCTAGTCACAATGCATACCCTTTTTACCTTTTATTCATATCTTGAAACTATAAATGAGGATCATCAAGATGTTTCTGTCATGATGTCAGGCTTCAGAAGATGCAAAGAAGCTGGTAAACCAGGAAAAATCATTAGTAAGAAATCAACGACCAACTCGATTGACTTTTGCAGGCAGGAAAAAGGCTGGTTCGGTTCAATCCGGTTACGAGCAAACAAAAATTAAATTAATAGAAACCGATTTTGTTTGCATTCAAATAATTATTAAAATAATACAGATGATAAAGGCTTATCCAAATCCAAGTTTTGAGCACAACGGGAGGAAAAAACTGAGACAGAGAGAGTGAGAGTGAGAGAGAGAGCGAAAATGGAGGCTTTGGTTTGCCGGAAATTGGGAGATCCGACGGCGACGGAGACTGGGAGTCCTGAATCTCCGGTGGAGGTGAGCAAGAGCTACCCGATCCCGCCTTTGAGCTCAGATACGGCGGTGAGAGTCAGAGTTACAGCTACGAGCTTGAATTACGCGAATCACCTTCAGATTCTCGGAAAGTACCAGGAGAAACCTGTGTTACCTTTCATCCCTGGCTCCGATTACTCCGGAATCGTCGACGCGATCGGATCTGCCGTCACCAAATTCCGCGTCGGCGATCGTGTATGCTCCTTCGCTCAGTTCATCGTCGCTGATCAGTCTGGCCTGTTCGTTAAAAAACCTCTCTCTCTCTCTTTTTTGCTTTGCATTTCTTACTGTGATTGTGAATGATGGTAGTGGTTGATGTTGTTTCAGGTTCCTTGTACCAGAAAGATGCGACATGGTCGCTGCAGCTGCACTTCCCGTTGCGTTTGGTACTTCTCATGTAGCACTCGTCCACAGAGCTCGTCTAACATCTGGTCAGGTACTTAGATCTCATCTCTCTGTTTGATTCAGTTTCTAGCTTTAATGCGAATCTGAGTTTGTAAAGGTTGAGAAACTCCATTGAATTTGATGCAGGTCTTATTGGTTCTAGGCGCTGCTGGTGGCGTTGGTCTTGCAGCTGTTCAAATCGGAAAGATTTGTGGAGCCATTGTCATTGCAGTTGTCAGGTATTTGCTGGTTCCATGGACATTGATTCTTGGTTTGACTTTGAGTTGATATTTCCGATTCAAATCTTTTCATTTGACAGAGGAACTGAGAAGACTCAGCTGTTGAAGTCAATGGGAGCGGATCACGTTGTGGATTTGGAAAGTCAAAATGTAATTTCAAGCGTGAAAGAGTTCATCAAGACAAGAAAGCTTAAAGGAGTTGATGTTCTATATGATCCTGTAGGAGGGAAACTCAACAAGGACTCCGGCAAGGAGTCCATGAAAGTTCTCAGCTGGGGAGCTCAGATTCTGGTGATCGGTTTCACCAGCGGAGACGTACCCGTGATTCCCGCCAATATAGCCCTTGTTAAGGTAAAACAAGTGATTGTCTAGTATAGCGAGAGAGAGAGAGAGAGAGAAGAAGAAGCTTTTCACTAGAGAGTCGAATTTTCTAAGTTGTTGTAACCAAATGGGGCAGAACTGGACGGTTCATGGTCTTTACTGGGGCAGCTACAGAATTCACCAACCAAAAGTCCTTGAAGATTCCATCAGAGAGTTACTGTCATGGCTTGCCAGAGGATTGATCACCGTTTCACATCTCTCATACCTATAGCCTCTCTCAGGTAAAACTGAATCTTCATCTTTCATGAGATCAAAACTGAGATCTCATGTATTGAAAACACTTGCTATTGGAATTACAGGCCAATCTTGCATTTGGAGCTATCAAAGACAGGAAGGCAATCGGGAAAGTCATGATCTCTCTCAACCACAAGACTACCCTCTCCTCAAAACTATAGACTCTCTTTGTAGAAACATAAGGCTAATGGCTATTGCAACTGTTCGTTTACTATTTGGCTTGTCCACTTTGTCAGTTTATCTTAGTGTAATTTACAACATTCTATTTTGAAATCTAATAATCGTAATCGATGCCAACGTATGGCAGTTTGGATTCTCTAGAAATAAGTTAGATATGTAATATATTGGTATGTACAATGTCTCAATCAAGGATGTAGTTCCTTCAATCAAGTAAAGCTTGTAAGAATAAAATCTTATGTAGTTCCACCACATCTATATACAGAGCACACATTCTAATTATCTTAGGATCTCCGGCTTCAGGAAGCGGATATATTCAAGCTGAGTCATCTCTCCTCCGTTCACTGGATCGAAATTGCACCTATAGAAACTGCAAGGCCGATGAATCAGGACTTGTTTGGTGATTGTGGATGATGATGCTGCGAATATATTTGAAGAGATAGAAGAAAGCTTATTACCTTCCATCCATGCCGATAATTGCAATTGTGTTATGAGCACCAAATGCTGCAAAGAATTGGGTGACTTCTGGTACATGGAACCGAGCAAATGACCACTCCGAGCTGAAATATTTTGGCAGAACTCCTGCAACATTGTATCAAAATGTTAGGTACAAGACTGATGCATGTGTATATTCAACTCTTAACGAAAACAGGGCATGTCTCCTAGTTTCTACCTTACCTCTCAGAAATGACAATGACGAACCAGGGTTGGCGCCACTAGCTGGAGAAACAAGAGCCTGCAGGGAATTTGAAGACGTCTCATGATCAGTGGAGTGTGAGTCCTCCCCAGAAACCCTCACTCTAAGAGAGAATATGTGAACAGTCCCCTTGTCGCTTGATACTGCCAGCCACTGCACATTTGGTGAAAGAGCAATGCTGTAGATATCTGCCCTGTCCACTCCTCTTCGTACCTGTAACAAAGCAGCATTCCATTTTACAAAGCAGATCAGTAATGAGCATAAGATGTTAAAGGAAAGTGAAAGCAGTAGTTCATAGTTACTATATACCTCTTGCAGACGAGTTCCATCCATTGTGTTGAAAATTCTAATCAGAGTTCCCTTTGTACTGGCAGTTGCAAGAAGCAATCCATCCAAAGTCATGGTCATGCAGGCGATATTGGAGTCATGAGCATTAATGATTTGCACCATGTTAAGCCCAAAATGCTCAACTCGGACCTCTCCTTGACGAACACCTGGACATGCCAGCACAGATGTATTCATATGATGAGAGAGGCAACACAAGCCCCTAGGATTCGCCAGGTTTTCAATCTGATGAAGAAGTCTCAGGTCCATGAAGCTGTAGACATATATCTTGTGCTCAAGGACAACAACAATCCGATCTCTCCGTAATTTCACTGCACGAATCTCCGACCTGAAAGAGAATTCACTGATGCAGCGGCTCTGATGGTCATCCCAAATCAATACTTTATTTGAAGGGTACTGAGATTTAGGTCCACCACCAACAAGTGCCAGGATATTACTCCTGAAAAGCATCTCCACGATCTTAAACCCTCCATCCTTGAGCTCTCTCCTGAAAGTTTCCTTGAAAGGCTCACAGTTATATATCCGGAAACCATGGCTCGTACCAGAAGCAAAACAGCTGTAATCCTGATTCCAGGAAACAGAAACCAACTCTGCTTCACCATTGTCACCAACATCTGGTTCTGGAGAGGCAAAAGATCCTGAAGTTCCAGTATTCCGAGAGTCGTATCCTCCTTGTTGGAAAATATCTTGCGAGTTCGAAACTGTTGAACTCATTTCTCCTTGATACTGAAAATCATTCACCAAAAAACAAAAAGTTAAGATTGATCCAAACAATGGAGCTTAAAATACAAAACTTTAAGAGTTGGAGACATGCCAAACTCTTTTCATGTAGCTGAGTAGCAGCGACATCAATCAAACACAAAGTCAGAGCAAAGATTAATACAATGCCTTATAGAAACTTCAGATAATCCATAGCAAAGCGCAAACAGATTAATGAGCTTCTCTTAGATATGTGATAACAGGTCATCGTCAGCGTTAATGTATCGGAAAATCACTTTCCACAATGATCGAAACTCGTCTACCTGGAAACCTTATCTGATCATCATACATTATGATCAACAAACCCTTTTCTCGGCAGTTCATACTCCTAAATCCTAAACGCAATCCCAATTTCGTAACAATCGCGTAAGAAAATCTACACAACGACGCCAGAATTTACGATTCCGATCAAACAACCAGAACTAGAAGATGAAAAACGAGAATAGACCTCAAAAGGTCGTTGATTTCGAACAAAAAAAACCAATGAACAAAATCCTCACCGATTGGAACGAAGCAGCGCGAAGAATAAAAACGCGATCGATGAGGAAGAAAATGCTGCTTCAATGACGAACAATCTCGAGGCTGATGCTTTGTTCAATCTCTTCAATGACTTCGCTTTCGAAAGTTCTCTGTATACTACTTCTATGATTTTTTTTATCTTCGTAGAAATTTTCCGATAGATATTCTCTGTTTTTGTTTTCTTCTTCTTTTTATGTTTTTGTTTTTAAACAGGTTGGATAATTGGATATATTTTCTGTATTGGTCAGTCAACTGTCGTCACTCGTCAGATATAATTTAATAATTTAACCTTTTTTATAATACAAGCAAAGAATAGTTATTGTGATATTCACAATATCCTTAATGGGCTCATTTCGTTACGACCCGGCCCGTTTCGTCAAGTCGGTCACCATCAAGTAATCAATCGCTCTCGCAGCTCCGGTGACGGAAAAAGACTATCGTTGTTTTGACTCCCACCCAAGTAACTGAATCCGAGTGTACTCATGGCGTCGAAGCTAAAACTCTGACTCACTGATCCTCTAATCGAACTCTTTCTCGCTCGTGTTTTTCTGCATTTCAGAAGTTTTCCTTAACACTCGATCAAAAGAGGGATTATACAGTTTTCTGATCCTTTCTACAATCGATCTTAAACCCTAAAAAGATGGTGAAGCCCTCCGATTTCAAAGCAGTCCACAGACTTATTCAATCGCATTACAGTCGAGTCAACCCAGTCACAACTAGCCGGTCAAAACTCTTCGCTTCGTCTTCTCCGGCTTTTCCTTCAAATGGAGTTTCTCAGCTTCAGCCTAAGTCCAGTTTCCACAGCTTCTCGTCGAACAACGTTGGCTTATCCCAGATTCTATCACGTCCTCAGCTCGTTCCCAATTCGCAGATTAGCGGCCTAGCCCTGGTTAAGCCCCGTGTGAATATGAACTTTGCGTCGGCGTTTAGATTGTTCTCCAGCTCCGGGTTTCGAAAAGTCGATGGGAATTTCGCTAGGAAGATTGTTGACAAGCCAATCAACGCTGTTACTTCGACTTTTGGTAGATACCGAGTGGCTTTAGGGTTGCAAGTTGATGCCTTTTGGAAGAAGAACAATCTTTTGGTGTTTGGAGCTGGAGGTGTGTTTGTGTGTATCTTCCTGTGGAGGATCATGTTTGGAATTGCTAGCACTTTCGTTGGTCTCTCTGAAGGAATGGCCAAGTACGGCTTCCTTGCTCTCTCCTCTGCCATCGTCGCATTTGCTGTAAGCTTTTGGCTATCTCTCTGCTCATCTCTGATAACTTGGGCGTTACCTAGAGCTTTGAGATAGATACAACTTAGGATTTTTCAGTGATGGATAAAAATGAAATTTTGGAACTGTCCTGTAGGTTTCAGACTATGTAGGTTATTGATAGCTTTGAGGAGAACCAGGAGTAGAGCTATTCGAACATTATGATTGTTAATTGTTAGTCAATCTTTCATTTGATAATCTAGTGGAATATTACCTTCAAGTTTCTATCAAGAATTGCAAATACTGTTGTTAGCTTTGGTGTGTTGTCATAACATTCTCCTTTTCTTATGCTGTGAAGTTGTCACTGCTCTCATACCAGTATCTGTATTTTTGTATTGGTAGGGTTTGTACCTTCGAGCAAGGTTCACGATAAATCCGGATAAAGTTTACAGGATTGCCATGAGGAAGCTCAATACAGCGGCTGATATTCTTGAAGTTGTGGGTGCTCCTCTGGCAGGATCAGATTTACGTGCTTATGTCATGTCAGGTGGTGGCCTAACATTGAAAAACTTCAAGCCAACAATAAGAAGCAAGCGCTGCTTTCTACTATTCCCGGTTCAAGGTTCTGAGAGAAAGGGCCTCGTTAGTGTCGAAGTCAAGAAGAAGAAAGGCCAGGTTTGTAGACTTTCTCTTCTTTCTCTGTGTCTTCTTGATTGTCCACATTTCTCTTTCAAGGAGTATGCGAGTTGTGGTGTAATTCTGATGCCCATGTCTGTTTTTTGTTCAGTATGACATGAAGCTATTGGCAGTGGATATTCCGATGGCGTCTGGTCCTGATCAACGGTTATTCCTCATTGGTGATGAAGAAGAGTACAGAGTCGGTGGTGGTTTGATCTCTGAGTTAAGAGATCCTGTGGTAAAAGCAATGGCAGCGACCAAGGAGTTTGATAATCTTGACAGAATTGAAGAGGAAGAAGACGAGGAAAGAGAACTTCTAGAAGCCGAAAGAAAGGAACGTGAAGACATCGAGAAGCTAGAGAAAGAGAGCTCTTAGCTGTTTCTTTCATACTCGCACGCAAACATTTAACATCTTTAGTGGATATAGAACAATAAATTTCAGAGTATGTTGCTGTTTTTGAGTTAACCGGGATTTTGTTTGTGAGGGAGGATATAAGTTTTTTTTGTCTAGCTGGTTAGTACCGGTTAAAGCATAAAAGAAACCAATACAGAATCAAAAGAGTCAAAGTCAAGGCCTGTAAGAGACTTATCATATCTATGTTGTCTTTGACCGATTTCTCTATTTGACAAAATTAGCATTAGTCAGTTATTATGGTTCATCAAAACCACCTGCATCGTGAAGGAGATATAGTTTTCCATCGAAGAACCAAGAATACGTCAACGTCGCCATTGGTTTTATCTAATGTTTATTGTGATTCCCTCCTTATCTGGATTCTTCTTTCTATATCTTCAACATATAGTTTTGGTCTTTCGATCGAATCTCTTGCCTTTAGGTTGAAACTGTTTTGAATTGCAAGAACACAAATCGTCAAACTCTGGAAGGATTTAGAGGTCAACTCCTCTCCTACATGTATTCTTTTGTCAAATCTAGATTCCACCATGAGCACACCATTTTTAATATATGATATTTTTCTCTCTTTTTTGACAATTTCTGTGACAAAAAAAAATAAGGGTTTTGATTTTCGTTTGGTTTGATGATTTTTTTGCATTTAAGGAGTGATTGTTGAGCCAGTGAGAAGAAAATCTAGAATTGGTTGTGTAAAGAGTTGATGGGAAATCGGTGTGAAAGAACTCCTTGTAGAAAGGTAATGATTCCTTGAAGGTTACGTTTGCTAGCTACAACATCTTGTGTTTGAATCTTGTAGCGATTGAATGTATAATTTAGCCATAGCTTCAGAGAGAAGATGGTAACAGATAAAAAGTCCATATATTGTCTACAGTTATGGTCATGTATATGCTGCTGCAGAAGCAACAATAACAAGTCTCAAGCACGAAGTCAACACGGTTCCAGAGGAAAGGTCCATTCAGTAACAAGAATAGAGAAATGGGAAGAAAAGATCACAGAAGCTAACAACAATGGCAAGATTGTAAGGCTTTCTTCTTCAAAAAGCTTTCCTCTTTTTGTTATCTGAGTAACCTAACTTAATCATTCAATCAAAACAGCTCGTGGTGTATTTCAGTGCGCCGTGGTGTGTGCCTTGTAAAAAGATAGAACCAGTATTCAGAGAACTTGCTTCTAAATACCCTTCAATGATATTTGTAACCATTGATGTCGAAGAACTCGCTGTAAGTAATCTGAAAATTTTGTGTGTTTTGTGAAGATTAGATCAATCTGTTGAGACTGAATTTGGTGAAAATGCAAAAAAAAAACAGGAGTTTAGTAATGAATGGAATGTGGAAGCGACACCAACTGTAGTGTTCCTTAAAGATGGGAGACAAATTGATAAACTTGTTGGTGCTGAAACCTCAGAGCTTCAGAAGAAAACAGCTGCAGCTGCAGATCTCATTCCCAGAAAACCGTAAACTCTGAAACACAGAACAGAACAGAACAAAGTTAGGTTTTTCCATTGTCTGTCAGAAAATCTGTTCAGAGAAATGATTTCCAAAAGTTACTTGCGGAAGGAGTAAGTGACAAAGGAGAGACTTTACATTACAGAACTGATTTGGTGAGACTTGTTATGTTTTTTCTTCTTTTTAAAACGTTGTCTCAGAAAACAAATATGGAGATGGAGAAGAATTTGGTGATGAAGGTTCTATAAAAGCTATGGCTCTAAATCTAATTCTTCTTTAGAACTGGTTTATGCACACTTCTCTTTTATTCTTTTACCAAATGGCTCTAATATTTCCAACAGTAAACGAACTTCTTCTTGTGCACATTAATTATTTTACTGTGTTATTCCATCTGGAAACTTGAAAAAAACTGTCAAACACGGTATAGAAAGAAAGATTTGTCCACAGAAATGTGTTGCTACTAGTCACAAAAGACATACATAAAAGTTAGAAAGGTTTAACGTATTATTCAAACTCAAAATGGATTGGTCAATAACACTGAGCTTGATGTTGGCAAATTACTAAGATGCACGTTGGATTATTTCTTATTTTAAAGTTATAAATAAACCATGACGCCGTGTGATTCTTTCTTTTTCTTATAAAGAAAGCTACAAACTATTTCAAATTTTAATTAGAAATTAAAAAACAAACGAATCTAGAGACAATAAAGGGCTGTTTCTTGGCGATCTCCAAAGTTGACTTCCAAAATCCAAATTGTTAAGACTAGGAACTGGACCTCAACTTTGTCTCAGATTAATGCAACTCTCAGATCTTAAATTTTAAATGAAAGAAGAAAAATAAATAATAAAGAAACAAGTAAACTAATATATACAAATCTGTTAACTTAAACCATCATCACCTTGACCATTATTCACTTTGAATTTTTATATGAATATTCGTAACTGTAGTTCATGTGCCTGATCTGGTTCATATAATATCTTCCTCCTCCTTCCTGCTTGCTTCAAAGATCATCAACGAAGAATCATACCCTGAAGAAAGAAAAAAAGATCATATTCATCAAATTAGGTAAGTCAATCATCAAACCATGATGAAGAAGAAGAAACAGAGCATATCCCAATCTTCTATCAAGAAAAATCTTGAACCATCTCCAGATTCTTCACCTTCACCTTCACCTAGGCTCCTCTCTCTTTTCCGTTCTAAGGTTACTTCTCTTTCTCTCTCTCTCTCTTCTCTTTACCTTCTTCCTCTCTTTCTCTTTGATCTTTGATTCTACCTATTGCCGTTTCTTAGATTCTGAAAGTGAGATGATGTGTTTGTTTTGTTTCTCTTTTTTTGGGTAGTTGGGAAGTGGTAAAGACCTGAAGCATATGTTAAGAGGCATGAGAACTAAAACCATGCCTGGATTGTCTTCTCAGTCTAGAATCGTGAGATGTCCCAATTGTCAGAAGCTTCTCCAGGAACCTTTAGATGCAACTTCGTACAAATGTGGTGGATGCGAATCCATTCTTCATGGTACAATAGCCTTTCCTTTAAGTCCTTCCCCTTCTTATGCATAATGCTTAGTGTTTTGTGGTTTCTTTGTGTTCTTTCTTTGAATGCAGCAAAACGATTGGAACAGAAAGGCAATGATAAAACTATTCCCTTGGCTCTCCTCTCTTCTGAAAACCGCAGTTTAATAACCAAAGAAGATTCTGCAGAAAGTGGAAGTCAAACTCCAAGGTCATCGCCTTCTGTTGAAAAGGGTTATCATCACTCGGAAACCGTTTACAAGCATGAGACATCCGATATCCGCAGAGAATGGATGAGAAAGGCTGATGATTTCAGTGATTCTGATGTGTTTGACTCAGCAAGAAGCTCTCCTTATAACTCACGCAGCAATGCCTCCGAGTGGACGACACAACATGAAGGGAGATACGAAGATCCGTCTCGGTTTCCGTTATATCAAGCAAGTCCTTCTCCTTCTTCTGCATATGAATATGGCTACAGCAATAGTCCTTTTCACGGGTCTCAAGCTTCTGCATCAGAGCAGTCTTATTATCACCATCAACAACCAAACCAATTCAAGCAATACGGAAGAGAAGGCTGGTTCCAAGAACCGGTTCGTTTTCAAGGTGAGACATCTCGTGAAAAGTACAATCACTGGCCTTCTCAGGCTCAGCTGAATGACCTTCAGTATCGTAATCTTTACGAATCCAATAGCTCTGCAACAACACCGCATCGCTCTGTCTACTCTGAGTGTAGTTATCAAGCAGCTGCCGCGCCAAATGGCTCCACATACTCTGAGAAGAGCTCTCTCAGGAACAAGAAAAAGTATGTCAAGCCTGTGGTGAAGCGCTATGTTCTTCCTTCAGCGGGAGGAGCGCCTTTTGTGACTTGTTCTTACTGTTTGGAACTTCTAGAGCTTCCTCAGGTGTCTCTCCAGGGCAAACAGAAGAGATATCAAGTGAGGTGTGGCAGTTGTTCCGGTGTGATTAAGTTTCCTGTTGGAGACAAAGCAGATACTGTCCTCGATTCACCTGGCTTAGCTGATGAGACTATTCATCAGGATTCTGCTTCAGATGGTCATGAAGAGATTTATCCGGATGATAGTCATCTGTCAAGTTCAGACAACGGCTCCGGAGATAGGATCTGCAAAGGCACTGATATATCAAGTGGGACTATTGTAGAGACTTCAAGGAATCATCTAGAGAAATCTGAGGAAGCTCATTCAGAGAAGTCAACAGAGATGGATGGTAACATTTTTGAAAGAGTTGGTTGCAGTTTAGAGGAGTTTGGATATGAGAAGAATGATATTCTCAAGCCAGAAGAGATATTTGGAGATGGATCAGTTGAGTCCTTAGAGGTTCCACTATACAATAGTACTTCAAGTATAGAAGCTGGGACAGTTTCAGAACCTCTAAACAAGAATGAATACGTCTGTGAAACACGCGTACTGTCTGAGAAAACCAAAGACACTCAAGAGTTTAATTGGGAGGAGACTCAAGGAAATGAAGCACATGGAGGTGAAATCTCATGGGAAGAGATCACGAGAGACAAGCCGGAGTTGCATTTGGAGAAATCTCTGTCCATCAGTGATTCCATTTGTGACAGTAGCTCCAGCAATGGTGAAACATTTGAGGATAGAGCGGTCAAGGAATATACAGAGCACATATCAAGCACATTTTCAGCTACACCACAATCTCCCCTGACATCTTTGGTGAACGAGAAGCAGATGTTTATAGGACATCCTGACCAATCAGGTGAGGCTACATTCACAATATCCAGGATTCAGGAGGAGCAGTCCAAGTATGAGTATGAGAACTCAAGTGAAGGAAAATATTTGGATAAAACCATTAGTGACAGAGTCAGGTATGAGTTAGCGGAGGAGCCTAGATATGAGACAAATGAAACAATCATAGAAGGAACTGTTGTGTCTCTCGGAAAGGAACTCAAAACAATCATAGAAGGCGATACAGGGGAAGAAAGATCTGTAACTCATCAAATGGATCCTCAAGACGAGGTCGTAGCAAATTCCAATGAAACAGTGGAACCAGTTTATCCAGAAGGAAGCGGGTATGCGGGTGAAAGAACATGGGCAGAGACAGTGGGAGACAGAGCGGGGTTGCATTTGGAGGAATATGAAAGCAACTATGAGAATCACTACAGCAAACCACTTGAATGGACTTCAACAAGAGCTTTAACATTTCGTCTCCATGAGAATGAGCTAGGGACAACGGCTGAACCAGACGGGGATGCGAATGCAAGATCCATATCCAGATCAACAGATTCCTTCACTGACCATGAAAGTTCAAAAGAGATAGCTGTGCCTCATGGGGAGGAGCCTCAGCTGGTGAATGATTACAGAACCGAAGCGTTGGTGGAAAATGGACCATTGCTGCAGTTGGAGAAGTGGGAAAACGAATCGATGAAATTGGAAGAGACGTTTGAATGGACTTCAGGAAGAGCTTTAACATTCCGTCTCCATGAGAATGAGCCAGGGACAGTGCTTGAACAAGATGAGAATGATGATGGAAGATCAGGACAAAGCTCAAGGGGATCATTCAATGAACATGAAAGAGCGATGAATCATGAGGAGGAGCTTCAGCTAGTGAATAATTATGAAACCAGAGCCCTAAAAGTGGGAGTAATGGCGGGAGATGGACATTCACTGCACTATCTTGATGACACAATCGAGCAAGAGAGCATGATGTTTCATTTTGAAATGTCTCAAGATAAGCAAGAAACTCCAAGGCAGATCTTTAAACAAGCATCTGGTTCAAGTTTATCTTCAGAGGACAATGAATCTCCAAGCAAAAAGGCAGAAGTAGATAGTGAAGCTGACGAGGAGATATTGGAAGAGCATTTCCAGAACGAGAATGAGAAAACAGGGCTAACCTCTGAAGCATATGCTCACATCTACAGCACAACAGAGCCATCTGAGATTGTAGGTCTGCGTCACGCGTTATACCAAACGCAAACTTCACCTCTACGGTCACCTCTCACTTCACCGATTCATACACCCATTGGTTCTCCACTGCATTACCTGATGGGTTCACCAATGCAATCTTACATAGTTTCACCACTGCGTTCTCCCATCAACTCATCTGGGTCCCTCTCTGATGTATTGTTCTTCGGCAAGAGAGGCTGATGACAAGTAAACAGATGAGTGGTTTCTTATCCATACACACTCAAGACTTAACCTGCGATGCCAAAAACAGTGTTTCATTTTTGTTTGCAAATGATTGGAATACATGTAACATTCACCAAGATTTCTTACGCTTCATTATTTTGCATCAAAGCAGCGATCAGAAACCAAATGAAGCATGAATTCGAGAATCAAAGTGCTCACTCACTCACAGATCAAAATTTATCATCTTTCCTCTAATAAACACGGCAAATAGATTGCTACTACCTTATAAACGAGAGAAATGAAAGCGTAATTGGAAGATCCAGACGGCGGTAGCGGCGGCCTAGCCAACCGGTCGTAGACTGAGCATCATCGTTGCTTCACCTGCCATTTCCGCTTTCGATCACTCCGTGTCTCGACTTTCGAATCTCACCCGAATCAATTTCAGAGGAACGATGAACCTTATTTTTACACTTTGTGCCATTCGACATCAAAACAATCGAACAACGTGCCGTTTATACAATTTATTTTCGTAATGTTATCTTATTTACCTATTGGGTTAATTTGGTAGATAACAATATTGAATGTTAAAATTAAGAATATAGCCATCATAAATTCAAAATTAAGTCAGTAGCAAAGTGAAACATATTTGGACGATTTTACCCTTGTTTAAAGAAACCAATAATATTTTGTTTTCTATATTATGCTCTTGATTTTTCTATGCTCTCCGTTTATGTAAATTTGAAAATACAGTATAATAATTTTGATGAGATTATGTCTGAAGATAAGATGTTTAGAAAATTCACAATCCTTGCGAAAGAGATTATTTGCCATATAATTGAGTTTTAAACTAATGAATTATATGGAGTTCTCAAGACAAAAATCAAAATGAGTCATAAATGCCAAGTGCCAACGATGGAGATGCAATACAAATTGGGAAATTAAAAAAGATGAACATGAGATAAAAGAGTAAAAGAAATAAATAAAGGTTTGTGGTGTGTTGGAATCGATTTACCCATTTATCTATGTGTTGAAAGAAACAAAGGTTTGCGGTTTGGGAGATTCGTAAGAATTCTTCTTTTAATTTTCACGAGCTGTTCTTCTTTCTTTTTTCCTTCTTTCAACAAGACAATAACACAGTTTTCTGGATGTAAGGTTATATTTGGTAATATTTCATATAATATACCTCATATTCTATCCATAAGATTATTGTTGTTAGTTTCTTAATTATAGGTTTTTGTATGGTTATCTAGTGCTATTTCCCTTACCTATTTCTGTTAATTTTTTTTCATTGCAAATTGATGATGATTCTCATAAATATTTTAACTTAAACGACAAGACATGAAAATAGAAAATGTTATTTTGGATCAAAATTTAACTGACGAATTTAGTCTCACAACAATCTGCGCAGACATTAAACAAAAAGTACATGTGATTAGGTGAGAACATATATATGTCACAATACAACAAACAA
The DNA here is from genome assembly GCA_902728155.2 of Microthlaspi erraticum. Taxonomy (NCBI): domain Eukaryota; kingdom Viridiplantae; phylum Streptophyta; class Magnoliopsida; order Brassicales; family Brassicaceae; genus Microthlaspi; species Microthlaspi erraticum. The sequence continues at coordinate 442,250 of CACVBM020001829.1, read as the reverse complement.
ACGACATCATATCATACGGCATCGTCTAAACACACATGATTAATGTAATTAATTACATACTTCTTCAAATTAGACATTTGGCACGTACGTTACAGCCTCAAGGACTATAAGTGGTCAACTACTACTCATTTTGTAGGGTTTCAAACAGACCAAATCAAATCAAAACCCATTGTGTTTCCCGTTTCTGTACAAGTTAGCTATCTAATTTTCCTTGGATACAATAATGCTGCCTAATTACAAGTCTCGTTTACCTTGTATACATGTCTACTTTGGGAGTATCTTCAACTTTCCCTATGACGAATTTCTAACATTTCTTTTGGTGTTTGTGTGACGAGTTTATTTATTTTTGCATGATTGAATGCTTGAAAAATGAAAAATGAAAAATGATTAATATGGATTTGAAGTAGTTCAAAGTAGTTTGAAACTTCGTCAGGTCATGTTTTTACTCAAAATCAATAGATTTTTCAACTTCAAAAGTTAGACCACATATAATATGTGTTGTGAATTCGAATTTTAGAGGATTTGGGAGAGGAATCGAATCTAAGGAGATTGTGACTGTCTCTTGATTATAGAGAAAGTCATGGAAGAAGCTTCCGTTTCTTTACCTCAAAGTTGTGACTTCAACGTTGTGAATTTTGGTAAAAAATAAAAAAGCGTGTATCTTTAACAAGTAGTGTGGTAATGTTTATTTTGTCTCAATTTTTGTATTTTCCATTGAATTTCCTTTTTAAGTCTTTTTCTCACCTTTTTCGTGTTCCCCGAACAAAATAGTTTATTCTTTTTCCAATGAGAACTTTCTCATTGTAGATATGATGTATGAAGCTTCCCCTCTTTTTCCTTGTTTATATTTCCCTTTTGATCGCACAAATTTTATTTGGTGAAAATGGTTATAACGGGTTGTGCAATTATTGGTCCCAGCATACGATACCCACTCACACTCCTTGTGTCATCATTCCTTTTACACATCGTAATCAACTGTACATTATTTGATTCATGCACCGTTCTCAAAATACGAAAAGTTGATCCGTATAGAGTGAATAAGCCAAGTTTTTGGATGATTAATTTCAAACATTATATTTATATCTTTTTTCGAACGTAAATTCATTAATAAACATTTGTTAATCGTTAGTGCAGCGGCTTCTACCACGCTTATGCAACTACTACGATTTCGACCTCACCATTTTCACCTCTCCGCAATTCAAGCTTGCTCTTCGTTAAATATATCAGGTTGTTAATTGAGACTATAGTCAATTGATTCGATTAATGATGCGATCAGAACCCTAAATCTTATCATATTTATACTTATATGAATTAATAGTACAACCCTTCATTCGTTAGGGGGAGTCCTATCTTGTAGTGATTGATCGATCGCAATGGCTATCTATAGCCTACCCCTTTATTAAATTGTCTTTTTGGGTACATACAGATAGACGACATAATAGTTGTCTTCGCAACTTGATGACTTATATAGTTATATTTGTTATTTCAATATATTTGTGGTCCATTTGAAGATTTATAACATTCAAATATGTAGATATAATCATATAGATATACGTACATGTCTCAAAGAGACTGAGGAGAAAGTATTCTTAAGAATAAAAATGAAAAAAAGTAGAGCCATGAAGATATGATAAATATGGATATCATACTATTTAAGTTTAACGATCATCATTTGACAAGTAGCACTACTTTTAAACGCTTGGAAATTGGAAGTATCATGTATGTTTATATAGTAACATTATATGTTTTTAAATATAAAGGTGGTACTTTCTTGTGTCATACTTTTGATTAAGTTTTTATAATTTGTTACTTACTTACTTGTAATTTTTAAAGTTTGTCAACGTATGCGATAGATTATTATATTGTTTAATTAAATCGAACACAATAATCTATAATTCAAACAACAACAAAATTGCTACAAACGCCATGCTAATTTTGCAAGCGCCCACTCATAAACGCAAATAATTCTGTGTAGAGAAACACAAGTAAAACTTAAACGTTGCTTACACGTTCTCTTTTTTGGTAATCGGAAGGAGATAATCTCCCTCAAGTTTTATTAAAGAACTAAATAATGTCTTACAAATCGGGCTTGTGTAGAGCTATTTGCATCCTCCGTAACCAGCTCTGCAATCTCAGGTGGGACGGAAGGAAAAGAATAAAAACCTAACGGCAAAGAGAAGGCAAAATTTGCAAGACCATCTGCTACAAAGTTCGCCATTTACACGTTCTCTTAAAAAGGTATTTGTGTCGAATGTATTCTTATGCAGTAGTAAACAATATTTTTGAATGCTATAATATTTTAGTAAATTAAATTGAATGTACTTTTCTCTATATATATTAGAGATAGGTCAGTCCGGAGCTTTTGAATCAATAGGTTAGCAATTCGCTGATATCATTAACCATTTATAAAAAGACAGCTAATCTCCAGATTAGATTAAGCACAAACTAATATTTTTAATCATTCTTTAATTGTTTATTTCCTTGACAACACCCTTGAAAACAAAGTATTATAACATTTTCAACTATTCCTGTGACCCTGATACATAATATTGTTATCAAATACCAATAGTTTATTGGATCCTCTCTATTGGTCGACGTACATCAAAGACTAACTCCATTCGATAGAGATATTATTTTGAGGATGCATTATGAGCAAGGGATTTGATATCAGAAAATTGCCGGCCTGGTAAATAAATTTGATTATAGATAACAAACAAATATTACAGTAAATTAATGTCTTAGAATATGTAAAAGTAAAACTAATTAATTGATTTCCCAACAGATCTCATTATTCATATTTGTAACTAATTCTAAGTCATCATGTAGAGTTTCCACCAAAAAAAAGTCATCATGTAGAGTACGTGACGTATGTAAAAATTAATTATTGTGGAAGTGAAAATACTCCTATCTACACAATAAGTGAGCTAGATCTATATATATAAAACACAGTTCGGGTCTTTTATGGGAAGCCACGTCAGCAAACTCTCTTTTAAACAATACTCTTCCAATTCTCTTTTAAGACTAATAATTTATTACATCTATCACTTAATCATAATAGAATTTGAAAAGTCATTTTGTATAAGAAAATAGTTTATATATTGATCTAAATAAATTCTAATTTAATAATTTTAGTTTTATCAAATAGATTTTAATAGTTTAATACGAGAAAGGATGGGATGGGGCAATACGAGACGAAAAAAAACAGAACGAGGCTGAACGGGACGAGACAAAACGGTATGTGAATGAATAGCAGAACGAGGCTGAACGGGACGAGACAAAACGGTATGTGAATGAATAGGACGGGGAGGAACGAGACGAGAAATAGAACGGGATAAGAGGTAAATTTTGCCTACCTCTTATTATATTTAGAGACGGGACAAGAAGAAACAAAAAGACCAAGATGGGACAAGACAAGACAGGAAGAAACATAATGAGACAGGATGGACTAGACGGGATGGATATGACGGAAATGACGGGATGAAAAGAAACATAATGGAACGGAAAAAACGTGAATTTAGCATATCCCTAATTATATTTTAGGACATGACGGAAAGAAACGGAAAGAACGGGATGAGACTGGACAAAACGGGATGGAACAGTCTCAGACATGATGGGATTGCACGTGACGATACGGACATGGCGAATGGGACGGGAAAAAACGGATATGATAAAAAGAACAAAATGGGAGGAATGAAAAATGATGGTTCAAAATTTTTGCGTAAACTTAATTATATTTAATTTTCGGAAATTTTTTAGTAACCCTAATTATATTTGATTAATATGTGTATGACATTTTTAAAATAATAATAAATCATATAATTAAATTAAATTTGTGAAAAATAATAAAATCAACACAACAATTTCAATTCCCGCGCGAAGCGCGGGTCACCCCTAGTATAAACATACAACCAGGCTAGAGAACCAACCTTTTCGAATTAATTAAAAAGTTGAGAGACACAACAACTTGACTTTAGAGCATTAATAACGGATCACATTTATGAATCTGCGTACAAATCTGCATACCAGAAGTTATTGTCTTCTGTGAAAAAAGAAAAAATGTTGTTGTTGTCTTCTGAAGGAGTACTACTAATTAAAGTGTCCCTCAAAATTACTAAAACCAAAATCATATCCCTAAAAATGTCTTCTTATACAATAAAATAGTATTTTGATACTAATCAGAATCTAACAATTGGAAAACCAAAAACTTATGTTATAATATAAATGGTGAAAACATTAAACAAAAACAATTTTTAGTAATTTTTATCAACCAAACATTAATCAGAAGTTAAAACTTTGTAGAGGAGAGTGAGAGGCCACTAGACTATGAGGAGAACCCACGCACGTATTGAAATGGTAAGGGGCCAGTGAGCCGACCACCTAGGCCTACACCTCTTATTTATCTTGTGTGACAAAAATATAAATAATAATAAAAAGATTAAGCTTACTAATTATACCTTTTCACGAAACTAACATAATGTTCTATATATGTATTAAAAATTTATGATGCCTACCTAACTATACCATTTCAACGAAAGCGGAGCAAAGTGATTTCGAATGAAATAGGATACTTTTCAACAATAGATATTGTCTCTTCGTTATTAATTATATTAAAATTAAGTAGTTTCTAGAATAAAAAATTGAGTAGAAAAGTTTACCTTTGACACTCCAAATTTTATAGTATTTAATAAAGTGTGCTGATAAGTTAGTCTAACTGAAAAGCGAATGAGATTTAGCTAGATATCCAAAGGTACTTTTATTCATATGGTTCTTTCAGCGTAATCAATCTAATTTAGATAAGTTAACCCAATGAACAAACTTATATATATGTAAAATATCCAAAAGTTATATAAATATTGTCAGCATAGTTTTCAATTATAGGAATAGATGATCATAAATCTCTGGTATACAATAGAGTATAATAGCGAATATATAGGTTGTTACAATATGTAAGAGTACTAATCAAAGTATATTCGAGTAAATGTAGTCACTAGCTAATTCGAACTCGATAATTTTCTCCCTTTCTTTTATTATTTTGGATAATATTTTGAGGGGAATTTTTAGATTTTAATTGTCCAAACGACGATATCCGTACCTAAAGAGTAAGCAAAACTTTTTATTCCGTTCTCATTGAGGGAAGAATTACATCATCGCCACGTCACTCAAACTACGTCACGAGGCTCTCTTAAGCAAATGGAAATGGTGGATAAGTTCATAGCACTCTCTGTCTCTTTCCATCTCTCTCTCTTCCTTCTCCTTTCCTCACATCTTCCTCTCTCTCTCCAAAGAGACCCAACAAAAGAAAAGATCTCATCATTACAAATCTTTCTCTCCCATTATATATTTCACACACACTTCTCTTCCCTTTAATCATAAAGCCACACCAAGAGCAAACCCACCAAAAAACCTCCCTCAAAATCAAACAAATGGATATTTTTAGTAATAACAAAGCAATAAAGCTAAAGGACCAACTAGTTCAAGGCCACGAGTGGACCACTAAGCTTCAGCAAATCATCTCTCAAACCGGGTCGGGTCTGGGTTTAGCGGAGGATCTGGCGGCTAAAATCTTAGGGTCTTTCAATGACGTAATCTCTTCTCTTGAATCTTTGGAACCCATCTCCTCCTCCTCTCTCGTCACCGCCGTTGAAGGCTCCCAAAATGCTTCTTGCGACAACGACGGCAAGTTTGAGGATTCCGGCGATAGTCGGAAAAGATTGGGACCCGTTAAGGGTAAAAGAGGATGCTACAAGAGAAAGTAAGTTTTCACCTTTTCTTGCTTACTTTTTGTTTTTTGCGACTAAAATTCACACACGCATGAGTATGATGATATGGTGGTTGTATTAGTACAAATCATTAGGTTACAAGTTTTAGTCTCTCTCTCTTTTACTTATTTACCTTATTCATATAGAGAAATTTATATAACCGTTTGTGATTTAATTTTACTGGACCTTTACGTTGGTCATACCATAAATATACCAATTTGGATTCATACTAATTATTAGTAGATAAAGTGATCATTTAGGATTTAGTGTTGTGGTTGGTCCACAAACAAGGCATTTAGCCTTGGTTGCAAGAATCATAACTACTGTAAGGAGCCAATGTTTTGATTATTAATATATATAAATATTATTATGAGCAGGAAAAAATCGGATCAGACGTGGACTGAAGAGTCGAATGTTCTTGAGGACACATTTTCTTGGAGGAAATATGGACAAAAGGAGATTCTCAATACCAAATTCCCAAGGTCTTTTTTACCCCTACATTCAACCACATATATGTATATCTACGTATACAGATATTTGTGTAGATGTTCGAATAAGTGGGCATGTTGCTGAGTATTATTGTAAATGGACCGCATTTATATCTACCATCATTGTGGTCCGGATTAATTGGTTGTGGAATATAAATTTGGCCTGACATTTTTTTATTTTTGTTTCATTAATGTTTTGCAGAAGTTACTTTAGGTGCACACACAAATACAGTCAAGGGTGCAAGGCAACAAAGCAAGTCCAGAAGCTAGAGCTAGATCCAAGGATGTTCAGCATCACATACATCGGAAACCACACGTGTAACACCAACGAAATAACACCCGCCAAGATCATCAAGCCTTGTGTTCCATCTCATCAGGATGAGATCATCATGGATTCTGAAGAGCTTAAGAGTCCTAGTTTGGCGACCTCGATGAAGGTAGAGGAAGAGAATCATCATGGCTCGTCTACGGAGTGTGACTTGCAATTGGTGTGGCCAGACATGTTGGTGGGTGAAGAGGATAACCAACATCATCATTATGAGGAGATTTACGGCTGCTATGAAACTAGTGCACCTATAGATGTTTTGGATTCTCCGGATCTTTGGAGTTGGCAGCGTTATCCGTTCCAGCAACAATAAGCAGCTCTCATGTTCAAATCTAGCTTGAGTTTACATTACTATAGAAAATGGAAGATTTATATGCTGTCATAATCTCTAGAGAATTAATCATCATGAGGGCTTCTCTAATGAGTGTGGTCCTTACTGTACATATATATAGTAGAATATCGTAATAATACTCTTGTTGAATTAGCCATTTATCTCTCCTCTTATATCCTCATATTTTTAATTTCTCCAACTATCAATCCCTTTTCTTGGACCCAAGTATCGTATTATTCGCATTATTCAGAAAATACTCGAGTCGGCTCAATATAGAGAGATTTTAGTCATTACCACTCTACCAGTGAAAAGAATACTGAATCATTGATCATTATGATAAGTACATACACACAAATTTATAAATGTATACAATCATGAAAGAGCTTTACGTATACATATATAAAAAGGTAAGAGTTAGGATGTTTTTCTGTTTGATGGTCAAAGAGGACCAGGAAATAGGAGAACAGAAAAAGTGATCGGTGCTTCAACACCTCAACTCAAGTAGCAACCATATACGTACAAGGTACAACTCGACGAATTGGTCCTTTTCTAATTATTTTTTCTTGCCATATCTTTGTATTATCTGGTGGGAAAATATTGTAAAAAGGAAAACACATAAAAATGTGACCCTGTATTATTAAGGATAAATGTCGTCTTCTGGTCATAAAAATACAAAATGGTGGACAAAGGGACAATATTGTGGATGAGACATGAGAAATGCGACACAAATGAATCAATTTATTTTGGTTTTGATTCATTGGTTTGCAACACAACAAAAGAAAAACCCCAAGAAGATACATGATTTATGTATCTACGAGATAAAAAGAACAGCATTGATTAGACGGAATATAATTGGTTTTTATGATTTTCTTGAAAATCTTCCACTGTTCATCATTATGTTTTGAATATTTTCAAGCTGAAATAGTATTCGAAATTAAAACCTGAAATTAATAGATAACGAATTCCAATATATAAAAATTGTTTGAAATTTTTAATGGGAAGATAAAAAATGAATTCACAAATCTATAAAGAACAGAAGTGTTTTGAGAAAATCAAGACGATCTTTGTCATTGTTTAGGAACAATCTTTGATTTCCTAATCTATTAAAAGATCAAGAAGAATTATCTGAGCTTTTGAGTATAAACTCTAAACAGATCTTCCTTCAGCTTCTACAATTCAAGAGATGGCACTTGAGTTTCTCTACATCCGACAGTTTCAATGGCTTCTGCATAAACATCTGAGCTCCGCTGGCTAAACATCTGCAAACATCAGCTAGAATAATAAATAACAAAATCTTGATTCATCACTGAGAAAACAAGAAAACAGAACAAGCAAATGTTTGTCATCATCAGGAACAATAATTTTACTTGTTGATGCGAGTAGGAATGTTCTCTGAAGACAGTATCACAACAGGTACGTCTTTTAGATTCGATGATTCCTTCTGTCAATAACCAAAAAACCATATAAGCAACAAAAAAAAAGACGAAGAGATTTTGATATTCTCGTTATCTTTCTCAAGTAGACTTTTGAGATTCATAAGCAATTTGTTAAACACCTTTAGTTTCTTGAGCAGCTCAAAACCTGTCATCCCTGGCATACAGTAATCAGTGATGATAAGATTCACCTTCATGACCTATGAAAAAACAACCAAAAGTTACAATAAAAAAACAATAGGATCTTCTCTAAAAGCCAATCAAAGTGCTCTCTGAGGATTAAATAACTTGAATATCAAGCTTACATTGGTGGTAGTTAATGAATCCGTTTGTTGTGGATCTCCCAAGCCTAAGTACTCCAATGCTCTAAGCCCATTTTCTGCTGTGGTCACTGCACAAAAAAAGGTAGCACCAGTTTTAACATTTCAGAGGTAATGTTACCTTTTCCACATAAGAATCTTGGTTCTTAAAATTTAAAAGGAAAAAAAAAAAGTGAGTGAGATAATAGTTTGCCTTTGCAAGAAGAAATCTTGAGGATTCTCTCAACCAGTTTACGATCAATTAGATTGTCATCTACTGCTAAAACATGAAGCTCTTCCTCCATTGATGATTTACTTTACGTGCAGTGAAAACAAACTACACTTTCAACATAAAAAATACACAACTCAGGCAAATCTGTTTCTAATTCTCAAACTTAAAGGAAAAAAGAGAGAGACAAACTTACAGATGAAGAAGAAAGAGACAATTGACAGATCCAAAATACTTGAGTATGAATGTATGAAGTATATATAAATAAATTCAAATAATTTTGTAATATCATGTTTTCAATTTAATTATGGATATATAGGATAACAATATATCAGGAGCTGATTTGATATGATTTTTATCCTCCTTATAATCTTGAAAACAAGTTGTGGTTTTGTGCTTTGATATTGATTCTCTGGAAATTGGTAAGAAACTTGGTGTTTATGTCAGTGACAGTGCTTTGGGATCTTATACGACGATAACGAAAATCTAAATATTAATTTTTATTTTCCATTTTCTTGGCTTTCCTAGTCGTGGGAATAATGAACATGCAAACTTCTAATCATTTCCTCTCTCTCTTTAATTTCAAAATAGATCACAAATCTGTATCAGAATCTTGGATACGAAGTCCCCACGATTCTCTGAAAATCAGTGAAGTTTGTTTTTTGAATTTTAAATTATGGGATTGTTTTCACGAACAAACCTTATACTTTAATACAGGATATGGGACCGATATGTTTCGTTGGATCTGGTCATAACTTGGCCATCATTATGGAATTTGCTGTAAGCCCTTTTACATTTGCTTATGGGCCTGAATACTCAGATGAGCCCATTAGCCTCTCTAATAATTACCCATCTTGTCGAAACCATTTATTAATCACCATGGATTAAAAGAAGTTCAAATAAATCAAAATATAAGAAAAATTGGATACTGCAGAAACAAATTAATGTTATACTCTTTTAGAGGATGGTCCTAAGTGCCAATCCTGCTATGACAGATGAAGTTTCGAGTAAAAATTGAATGTGGAAATAAATACTATAAAACGAACAAAGAGTAAATAATAGAGATGTGGTAAGTGAAGAACGAGTAAATGTGAATTCTGAATTCTCTACGTCCGGCTCACACTGCCCAAAAAATTCCTTCAAAGCTCTTGCAACTGTGTGAAATTGACCCTAAAAATATTAACTTTTCTTTTTGAAAAAGAGCCTCCTTGTTAAAATATGTTAATAGAAACAAATAGTAAATTCCAAAATCTCCATGAAGGGTTGTTTTCTCTCCATGGGGAAAAGAGTTCTTTTTCATTCTTTTATTTTTTCTTTTAGTTAAATAATTTTACTGCCAAAAGGAATAAAAAAATTAAAACATCGGCATGGAGAGAGACCGAAGTCTGATGAAAATGTCTTGACGCGGACCAAATCTCACACGAGAAGAGAAGACTACAATAAAAAAATTCCAAGTGCATACTTAACGGATTAATATTTTTATTATTTTGTTTATCACTATTCACTACTGTTCTCTTATTATTTGTTTTTTTAAGTGTTTTATTTTGTGGCAATAAGTGTTTGACACTTTGTTATTCAACCGCATTTCTCTCTGTAAAAAAGGTACAACATAATGGATGATTCCTTGCACAAACAGAAGATCCCAAATTACATCTGTTGCTCCTCCAAGTCAACCAATATCCTTAAGGTTATCATTAAATTTTAAAAACGCCATCGATGTATCATAACTAAAATCCCATGATTTAGTTTTATGACTTTACATATATTGTTAGCTTTTGTATGATACAGTGACCAAGAACTTTATAAATATAAACGAATAACATTATGGTTGCAATTATTAATGTAACAACTAAACAAGTGATTCTAACACCACAAACTATATTATCCAGGTCATCATCATCCTCACCAACTTACTTTAATGTTCTTTCCTTCAAAAACAAAATAGGAATAAAAACGGAAATTGAAAATAAAGTAGAAATCAAATCTACTGTGACCACTTTACCACTGTCTCTTTCTGCATATTACCCAAATTGCCCATTCTCTCTGCATGAAAACAACAGAACCCAACCACATTCCAATTTTTTTCCAATTTATGTGAAAGATTTACTTATAGCTAAATGAATCAAAACCAGAGACAGGCCAGAGGATTTAAAAAGATTTAAACGCGTTAAAGAAAGTTCCATTATTTTGGAAGGATATTTTCGTCATTCCCGTTTTGTTCCTTTCTTTATGAGTCGGCCAATCATTTATTCATTCTCCCACTTCTAAACTCAGAAAACAAAAGAAAATCCACGTGTATGCCATGTCATATTATTAAACCCAACAAAATTAATCCACGTGTCACTTAGAGTTAATGAGTCCACCCACCTTCCTCGGGACCCACAATCTTCTTTCCAGCCCGTTGATAAAGGCAGCTTTTAATTACTCATCAGCGTTCCCTTTCTCTTTCACTGTGCTTTCTCTTCCCAATTTCACTCTTTCTTTAAAGCTACACACCTACAAGAAGAAGCTCGTGCTCACTCTCTTTTCCCTTTTTCTCGGTGGACTTTGGTCTGAGCTCAACCATTCTTTGTCGGAAACCTTCACCGGAGAGAATTTTGTCCAGGTTAATATTTCCTCATTTTGCTCTCTTCATTTTCAGATCGCAACTTCCACAAACGCGTTTTCTTCCTCTACAAACCCTATTTTAAAGCTCTAAAATTGCTAATTTTGCCCAACATTAGCCCTTATTCTCAAGTATTTAGAAAATTTCTGAGATTTCCATGAATTTTAGGTGAATTTAAGCTACTTTGTATTTCTATATACATCCCTCGTTTACTTGGTTTTTCTTCTTATCTGTGTCATTTTTCCTCCATTGGTCGACAATGTAGCCGTTGTGCTGGATTTTTGTTTTCTTCTGTGCTCAATCTCACACCAGAAAACGAACAATTTTTGTTTTGTTTTCAGCTGTACGTTTTTTCATTTTGTTCTAATACTTTTTTCCTTTCTAATTTCAGCTCTGCCCAAAAATGGTGTTCTTCCGCAACTGAAATCTGTAGAACGGAGAAGTGGGTGGTGGAAAGATGTACAATAAAGCTCTGATTTTTCCAGTCCTGTTGGTGTCGGTGATAATAACTTCTCTTGCTCCGGTGAGATCTCTAGACCCGCCTTTGAACGACGACGTTTTGGGGCTCATTGTCTTCAAAGCCGACTTGCGAGATCCAGAGGCAAAGCTTGCTTCTTGGAACGAAGATGACTACACTCCTTGTAGCTGGAACGGAGTCAAATGCCATCCGAGAACTAACCGAGTCACTGAGCTAACCCTAGATGGCTTCTCTCTCTCTGGCCGAATTGGCCGTGGGTTACTCCAGCTCCAGTTTCTTCACAAGCTCTCTCTGTCCAACAACAACCTCACTGGAACCATTAACCCTAATCTGCTGCTTAGCCTCGTTAACCTTAAAGTTGTCGACTTGAGCAGCAATGGGCTCTCTGGTTCGCTTCCTGATGGGTTTTTCAGGCAATGTGGGTCGTTGAGAGCTTTCTCTCTGGCCAAGAACAAGCTTACAGGGAAGATTCCGGTTAGTATAAGCTCCTGCTCGTCTCTTGCTGCTTTGAACTTGTCTTCGAATCGTTTCTCTGGGTCTATGCCTCTAGGGATTTGGTCTTTGAACACTCTGAGGTCTCTTGACTTGTCGAGGAATGAGTTAGAAGGAGAGTTTCCAAAAAAGATAGAGAAATTGAACAACTTGCGTGCGCTTGATTTGAGTAGAAACCGGTTATCAGGTCCTATACCGAGCGAAATTGGGAGCTGTATGCTGCTGAAGACTATTGATCTTAGTGAGAATTCTCTGTCTGGAAACTTGCCAGAGACATTTCAGCAGCTCACTCTGTGTTATTATCTGAACTTGGGGAAGAATGCTTTAGAGGGTGAAGTTCCAAAGTGGATTGGAGAAATGAGGAGTCTTGAGACTTTGGATCTTTCAATGAACAAGTTTTCAGGGAAGGTTCCAGACTCTGTTGGCAACCTTCTTGCACTGAAAGTTCTGAACTTTTCTGGGAATTGGTTTAATGGTAGCTTGCCTGACTCAACAGCCAACTGTATCAACCTCATGGCCTTGGATTTTAGTGGGAATTCACTGACTGGAAAGCTTCCCCTTTGGATGTTCCAAGATGGTTCTCATGAGGTTTCTTCATTGAAGAGTGATGATTCCACTGGAGGTATCAAGAAGATCCAGGTGTTGGATCTCTCAAGCAATTCTTTCTTTGGTGAGATTGGAGCTGGTCTCGGAGATCTTACAGAGTTACAAGATCTGAATCTGTCAAGAAACTATCTTACCGGCTCTATCCCCGGTACCATTGGGGAACTGAAGCATTTAGGCGTCCTTGATTTAAGTCACAATCAGCTTAATGGAACCATTCCTCGAGAAACATGTGGAGCTTCTTCTTTGGAGGAGCTGAGACTTGAAAACAACATGTTAATAGGAAACATCCCGCCTTCCATCAAGAATTGCAGTTCCCTTCGGTCTTTGTAAGTCTCTTTTGCTCTAACTTGCATTCAAATAAAGATTCTGTCATGACCGTGTTCTCTCTTTCATGTTTCTTTATACAGGATCCTGTCACATAACAAGTTGATAGGTTCAATTCCACCAGAAACGGCAAGACTTACGAACCTCCAAGAAGTGGACTTATCGTTCAATGAACTGATCGGAACGCTTCCTAAACAGTTGGCTAATCTCGGCTATCTTCACACCTTCAACATATCTCATAACCATCTCTCTGGAGAGCTACCTGCTGGTGGAATCTTCAACGGTCTCTCCCCTGATTCGGTGTCAGGAAACCCGGGGATTTGCGGTGCTGTTGTCAACAACTCATGTCCTGCTGTTGCTCCTAAACCGATTGTCTTGAATCCTAATGCAACTATCGATTCTTCTTCGGGTGAAGTAGTGCCTCCTGGTGGTGCTGGTCACAAAAGAATACTCCTTAGTATATCTTCCTTAATAGCCATTAGTGCTGCTGCAGCCATTGTGGTTGGTGTCATAGCCATCACAGTCCTTAATCTGAGAGTGCGTGCAACAACGGTTTCAAGATCAGCCGTGCCGCTTACGTTTTCTGGCGGAGATGACTTCAGCCGATCTCCTACAACTGATAGCAACTCAGGGAAGCTTGTGATGTTCTCTGGTGAACCTGATTTCAGCACGGGGACGCATGCTCTGCTTAACAAAGACTGTGAGCTCGGTCGAGGCGGGTTTGGAGCAGTGTACAGAACAGTCATCAGAGATGGTTACCCTGTGGCTATCAAGAAACTCACTGTCTCAAGCCTTGTCAAGTCTCAGGAAGAGTTCGAGAGAGAGGTCAAGAGACTCGGGAAACTCAGGCACGCGAATCTGGTTAAGCTCGAAGGTTATTACTGGACGACATCTCTTCAGCTTCTTATATACGAGTTCCTCTCAGGTGGGAGTCTATACAAACACTTACACGAAGCACCAGGAGGTGGTTGTTCGCTTTCTTGGAATGATCGGTTCAACGCGATCCTCGGTACAGCGAAATGCTTAGCGTATTTGCACCAATCCAACATCATCCACTACAACATCAAGTCGAGCAACGTGTTGCTAGATAGCTCCGGTGAGGCTAAACTTGGAGACTACGGATTAGCGAGGCTGTTACCGATGCTTGACAGGTACGTGCTCAGCACCAAGATACAGAGTGCTTTGGGATACATGGCTCCAGAGTTTGCCTGCAGGACGGTAAAGATAACAGAGAAGTGCGATGTTTATGGGTTTGGAATCTTGGTTCTTGAAGTGGCTACAGGTAAGAAGCCTGTGGAGTACATGGAAGATGATATTGTGGTGCTTTGTGAATTGGTGAGAGAAGCTCTTGAAGATGGAAGAGCAGATGAGTGTATCGATCCGAGGCTGCAAGGGAAGTTTCCTGTGGAAGAAGCGGTTGCAGTGATAAAGCTAGGGCTCATTTGCACATCTCAGGTTCCATCAAGTAGACCACATATGGGAGAAGCTGTCAACATATTGAGGATGATCAGATGCCCTTCAGGGAGCTCAGATGAGTTGGGTTCGAGTTGATGAAGAGAGTAAAAAAACTAACATAGTTTTTTTAACTAAGGTCCGGCGAAGAGGAATCCGGTTTGTTTATTTTGTGGGTTTTGTAAGAGAGATCCTGTCCCTTGTCTGTGTTTTGTTTGTTACTTTTGATGATCTGTTTTAAGTCTTGTCTTATGTGTCTGTTAGTTTTCATTTCAATGTTTTGTAGCTTTTCTTCTGTTTATTGTTCTTATAACAATATAGGGTTTTCATCGGATTTGTCTTCACCGGGTTCCATGATTTGGGACTCTTTTGATGGAATTTTAAATTATTAAGAAGGAAAGTTGTAGTCCTCATTTCAGGTTTTGAACCTTATTTTAGCAGTCAGAGTCTCAGAGAGATAGAGTTTTCTTGTGAGACAAACAAAACTGTATGGGTTAATAAAAACAAGAATCAAGAAAGAGCCAAAGAGGTTGCCAAGGTTAGAGATTAGCCACTTGGTGTGATGATGCTGTCTGAATAACAACACTAAAATAATTAGAAGAACTTAAGAAGCTTCATTTGTTGGAACCATGTGCATGGAACTCTGCGAAAACTCGTCAGTTTTATGTCCCTGATCTTTATTGGACTATGGATATCATCGAGGAAACGTCTCAAGAAGTGGTATAGTATTAAAATACTCCATAGTTAGTTATTCAATTGGCTTTTAGAGTGATTAAAGATTTTACTCTACATTTTAACAGAAGAATCCTAGTTTCAATGGCCAAGAAAAAGAGGAATTGAGCGTGCATTGTCTGAAACAGTCCACATTTTTCTTTCTCGGAGTTGGGGAAGTAGAAATTCATGAAATCGAAGTATTAATTTATCATCTCAACAAAAGACTAGAAGACAGAGCGATATGGAGCATTTACGGTCATTGTCTGAAGCCTCGGTACTTTGCAATTTGTAAAGTTCCCAAGTAATAGAAATTCAACCATAGTAGTATTAATTTGTTACGGTATCTTATGCTTTGACTTTCTAAGCCAATATGCCTTTTCCATTATACAATATCGGATCAATTTATTCAGTTTACTTAATCCATTTCACCTTTGGCTGGACAAGAACATTATAGACGCGGTACAAACTTGGACAAGACTTTCGACCTGTCTTTGCTATGTGTAATCTTTTTATTGACAACACATAATATATTGATCATTGACCCAAACAAAATATGTACACATTTCATATGTTTTAAGTTCTAACTAATTTATATATGGTGGGTTTTTCATTTTTTAACAGCACTAATTGTATGGTGGTTTAAAGCTTGAAATAATATTTTAGATGACAACCAAAAGTTGAAATATTCACTGTGAGGATAAAGGACTGAGGTCTTTTTTAATTGTGTGTTTTCAGTTAGGATTATTAAACCTATAAGAATAATATAATCTTATCCCGAACGAATACAATGGCCTATACGATCCACATCTACAGGCCCTAGAATCATAATCCGTTATCGAAAGACCACGTGAAGTATGGGTTCCACAGTTGGTTACAAGTCTCAAGTGGCAAGAGCAGTAATGAACTAATGATCAAAGAGCCACGCCGTTAAGTTATACAATACATTAAATGTACTTCATCATTATCACGACCATGTCACACGGTCAATTTAATCATGCTCTTCTTCTTCCTCCTCCCGAATTTATTGACGATTTTCGGTGTTACGCATATGAAATGTCAACGTTTCGCTTGTAACTAACGAAGAGTGTTCTTGATGACTTTGATCATACAACTACAACAAGTCACTTTAAACAAGAATTCCTAAATCACCAATCCAAATTTCTTAAATGTTTGAAAGAGTATGTTTATATTGTAATCGTTAACAAAGGTATTTGATCATCCATAAGGGTTTCAAAATCAAAAACCCAATAGAATAATTAATTACAGATCAATCCCTTAGACTTGAAACCTATTACAATCTTTTTCATTGACCAGTTTGCACCAACCAGGAGTTGTTCAACTGCGAAACAGTCGTCTCCCTAAAACTCTTGACTTTCACCAAACAGAAATGAGTACAAACCGTGCCCATACCCGATCCGACCCGGGTCGTTTTCAATAGGTAGCAAACCGGACTACAATCCGTTCCTCTTCCCTGCGCCACTATCCCCCACGCTCTTGTACTCTCCCCACACGCGCCGCCGTAATCATCTCCTTCCAATTCCTGATCAGCTACTTCATCGTCCGCGAGCTTCTCCACGAGTATTACTCCCTCCGGCGTCCTCTCTTCTCCTCTATCCCACCTTCCTTCCAACGCCGGCCAATCCTCCGCCTCCGGACTCGTGGCGGTTGTAGTCAAAGCTCCATTCGCCTCCGCGTATAAGTGCACCAACAACGGAGATTCTCTAAGATTCTTCACGATCTCAACTACCGAATCTCTCAACCACTCGTCGAGCTTTTCCCGCGACACGACCGATCCGCCGCGTTTCCTTTCACCGATATTCGTCCGTTCAAGCTTCACCGCCGGAGTCGGTGCCAAATCCGCCATCGTCATCGAAATCTTCCCGATCTCACACCGATTCCGCCGATTAGCCACCGGAACCACACACGTTGACGATCGAGCGGTCATCGTTCGCCGATCACATCGAACGGCGCATGCGCTGCCTCCTCCTCCGTAACAAATCCTCGCAGACGCCATATCCGTTTACCAGAATTGAAACAATGCAGAGAGAATCGGAGAAGAAAAAGATCGACGATGAAGATTAATCGGCGATTGCTTCACGCGATAATTCGAATATCCAATTGACGAGTTCTTAGTTTCTTTATAGAACCAATCACCAATGGTTGCTTTTCTCTATACGTTATACTGACTCAGCCACACACAACCCAATGGCAATCATGGGATTTAATTATATAACTAATTTTTTTTCCTCCAACATGGATTGTAAGTTGTTAAATCGAACGGTTGAGATTTAAAGATCATACATATCGCGTTTAACTTATTCTTCACGCTTCCTCGAAATTCAGAGGTGGCCAAACTAGTTCGATAATTGCCCGAAAGAGACCTAATACAGCTCTGATATTGACCGTTCGATCAAATTCTAACGGCTGCGATTACGAAAAGGCGAGAATGGGTAAGGAGAACGTGGCGACGCGGTTTAGCTGTGTGCATGGCTTGGGCGGGCACGCGCTGCTACGGCGTTTTTGTTGTGACGAACACGTGTCATCTGTGTCATTTATATTCTCGACCACTGGATTCTCCACGTCAGATTCCACGTGTTCTGTTTAGTAGAATGGATTTGGGCCTTTCGTTTATTTACGAAAGTTTTAAGGTTTTATTTATGGTTTCTGGGCTTTACCACTTACGATCTTTGCATCTAAGGAACTAAGGATTGGATCATTTGACCGAGTTTCGATTTATATACAGCGTTTGCGTTTTACGGTTCACGTTTCTCGTGCCATAAAACACACAACGACAAAGCACACTCGCCAATATCATGAATAAAGCATCAAAAACATCGTAACGTAAGGTTGTGACACAAATCGAGCAACTGAGCAAAACAAGTAAAGCCATGAAGCCTTAGAGAATGACAAGTGGATCAGTCAAAGGTGACGTGGTGTGATACATTTTATATAAATCTACTTACCCCTTGGCTTCATTTTCTATTGTAAATATATATAACCATGAACATCGTTGTTTCCATCATCTTCCTTGCTATTTTCGCGGTAAGCGTTGACGCCAAAAGAGAGAAAACCATGGAACCGTGTCTAGAAACGTTGAAGACGGCGTCACTGCCTGATCTTCCGTACACTTACGATGCGCTAGAGCCAGCCATCAGCGAGGAGATCATGCAGTTGCACCACCAGAAACACCACCAGGCTTACGTCACTAACTACAACAAAGCTCTCAACAGCCTCCGCTCCGCCATGGCCGACGGTGATCACTCATCTGTCGTCAAGCTCCAAAGCCTCATCAAGTTCAACGGCGGAGGTCAGAGCCTAGATTTAAGCCCTACTTTAAGTCCTCCGGTTGTTGTTCGTTGAAATTTATAAAAAACTTGATTACTCTTTGTTTTTGGCTACTTTGCTTGTAGGTCACGTTAACCATGCAATCTTCTGGAAAAACCTTGCCCCTGTTCAAGTGGGAAAACCTTTCTTGGTTGTTACTCCATATTCTTTATGTGATGGTCTCTTCTTTTCTTTTCTTAATGGTGAAATTGAATCTGTAGGAAGGAGGTGGCAAGCCACCGCACGATCCTTTGTCTTCTGCGATCGATGCTCATTTTGGATCTTTAGAAGGATTGATCCAAAAGATGAGCGCCGAAGGGGCTGCTGTGCAGGGATCTGGATGGGTGGTAAGCCTTTTACTAATTCCTCCTATTCAGAATAAGCCAATAAATTGGGTCCCAGTCTCGGATGTACGAGTACGAGACAGACATTCGTTTTGAAGCCTATGAATTTTGTCACATACATCAATTTTTTAAATTATATTGTTTGCTAATTAAATGATTATTTTATATTCTCTTTGGTGATTGTTTCATATTGCATAGTGAGTGTTTTTGCTTTCTTTCTTTTAGTGGTTTGGATTAGACAAAGAGCTAAAGAGGCTTGTAGTTGAGACCACAGCCAATCAGGTAAGTCATTTAAAATTTAGTTGGTAATGTATTAGCTATTTCAAGATTTTTTGTTATAGAAAATAATTGAAAGAGGGAAAATGTAGGATCCATTGGTGACTAAGGGGTCACACTTGGTTCCTCTAATCGGGATTGACGTGTGGGAGCATGCCTATTATCCACAGGTAATCAAATCTCTTTTTCAATTCTTTGATATAATGGTTTAAGTTAGTAATGGATTATATTTAGTATCAACTCTGATCAATTGGTGCGGGTATGCAGTACAAGAATGCAAGAGCGGAGTACTTGAAGAACATATGGAGTGTGATCAACTGGAAATATGCCGCAGACATATTCGAGAAGCACCATCGAGATCTAAACGAGTTTTAGGAAACATGATATATATGTATAAATGTGGACAGAGTTGGCTGTTTTCTATTTCGTCTTCAAGATAACCAAGGTTTGAGCAATAAAATATGGGAGTATAGTAAAAATGCAATAAAATGTTCAAAATGCTATGTACATTGGAAAAATAATGAAGTTGTTATTCGGATGTCAAATTGAAGCCAAGCTTACTGCTTAGTTGATAGTAACAAAATGACTAACATGGCCAAAAGATAAATAAAGCCAATTGCGAGTGATGAACAAAGACAATCTGATACAAAATGAAAGTAGTTGAAACTTTAACCTGATACCAAATGCTAATCTGATACAAAAAAAATGCTAATCTGACATACACAAATTAGGCCTGGGCATTTTTATCCGGACCCGAAATATAGAACCGAACCCGACCCGAAATAGACGGAACCGAACCGGACCGGAACCGACATAAATACCCGAATGGGTCCAAAATTTCTATACCCGAAAGAACCGGATCCGAACCCGAACCGAACCGAAAACCGGACGAGTACCGAAATATTGAAAATATAATTATATTCTCAAAAATATTAGTTATATTTAGACTTAAAATAACCAAAATATGTAAAATTACAATTATAAACCTAATATAATAGTTAAATTTAGAAAGAAATAACTAAAATATTCAATAAATCCAAAAATATTTAGTTATATTTGTTAATATTCAATAGTTTTTGCTAAGTTCAATAAAATTTCATTCAAATGAAACAGGTTTTTTATTTTTATTTTATTTTCTGTAATAAAATTTGGATATCCGGAATCGACCCGGAACCGACCCGAACCCGACCCGAAAATAAAAAATACCCGAATAGTACTAAAATTTCTAGAACCGAAAAACCCGAAACCCGAAAGGAACCGACCCGAACCCGACCAGAATAACCGAACGCCTAGGCCTAACACAAATCATTAAACTTCTCAAATATTGAAAAAAATTTGTTAAAAACTATTTTAAAATGTATTGGGGGCCTTCTTGTAGTTGTTAATGGGTAATGAAGCAGGCCTGGGTTTACAAAATGTCAATAAAGGGCCCAAATATTTTGGTCAGCACATTATTACAAAACCCTAAAACGGCAGCTGCAGGCGCATATTACAGATTATAAAGTCATTTTAGGGCTCCTTCTCTCTTCCTCTGTCGCCGCAACAAACCCTCAGCAAGCAACATGGCAAGTGTTCCTCTTCTTTCATAGATTCATCGTTTACAACACAGAATCAAGCTCCCGTAGTCATGTTGATTCGAAATCGAGATTGTATATTGAATTCCGAGTGTTTTTGTTTTTGTGCAGACGTTCAAGCGCAGGAACGGTGGCAGGAACAAGCACAACCGTGGTCACGTGAATCCCATCAGGTGCTCCAACTGCGGGAAATGCTGCCCCAAAGTACGATCTCTCTCTGTCTCTCTCTCTAAATCGTATTTCCGATGCTAGTTTTAGATGATTCGGAATGAATTTGATCTTAGTTTTTAGTTGATTCGGAATGAAATTGATCTCAGTTTTGGTTTCCCTTTTTTGTTTAAAGGATAAGGCTATCAAGAGATTCATCGTCAGGAACATTGTGGAACAAGCTGCTATCAGAGATGTTCAAGAAGCTAGTGTCTACGAAGGTGCGTCGTTCAACGATTCTCATTTCTCTCTATCATTCTGCATTGGTTGTTATTATATCTCTTATACGGATTTTGGAATGTTTATTCGTTTGTTTATACGATATTTGTGTGTGTTTGGATTCGTAGCATACACTCTCCCGAAGCTTTACGCTAAGATGCAATACTGTGTCTCTTGTGCGATCCACTCTCACGTCGTGAGAGTCCGATCTCGCACTAACCGTAGGGTCCGTACCCCACCGCCCCGTTTCGCCAGACGCAAGGTAAATTACCAATTACTTTAGTTAGCTTGTTTGTTTTGATTAGATAGAAATGTTCTGTTTTGTTTGATAGTGTAATTGGATTGTGATTATGATTTGGTAGTGAAATTGGATTGCAGTAGAACTATTTAGGTTTCCTTCGTGTATATTATAACTATACAGTATCGTTTTGCTGAAATAAACTTGACATTGTATACCTCAATGTTATTAGTGTTTTATGATTCTGTTGCATGTTTTAAATCTGAAATGTTACAATAATTGCAGGAGGATGCTCCCAAGCCAGGACAGCCAGGTCAGGGTCCTCGCCCAGCTGGTGGTGCTCCCGCTGCTCCTCGTACCTGAAGACTGCAAGAAGCCAGCGCACCGAAACTTTTTCAGTTCTAGTCTCTGTTGTTTTGAAAATGTTTTATACATTTGGTTAAAGATAATTTTGTCGTGTGGATCTTTGAATGCTTTAGACTATTTATCAATTGATTTTGAGCCTTTTGACATTCGTATTTCTTCTTTATTTTATTTGAGCATCTCAGCGCCCTACTTTTCAAATATCCTCCTAAACTTTGATGGATCAATCTATATCTTGTTATTTACTTTGTTAACCACAATTTCTCTGTTATCTAAGTAATTTTGCTTTAAAAATAGTTGACCACAAATGCTCCATAATCTAAGTCATTCTGATCTCCTAAATTATCATGTACCACAATTGTTGTCAGTGTTGGGCTGAATTGCATATTAGATAGTAAGCAGAGCCACAATCTCATCTAAAGTCCTGCTAAAGTAACGAAGTTTACCAAGAACAAAAAAAAAGCAAATTAATCAACTCTCTGCATTTCATCTTTGGCAATCCTTATAAAGTGCGACATGGGGCAATCTGTTTTGAGAGCATTAGAGATAATATGAGATCTGCTAACAGCGTATCCCTCCTGCAAATATCCCAAAAAGCACACAGCTTTTTAGCTTTTAAATCTCCATATACCATTTCTTGAGAGGTCCAAAAGCTATTGAAAAATGCAGTTACTATTTTTACCTTAACAAGTGCATTCATCATCTTCTTCAACGAAGGTGAGTTCATCTTCGCACGGCTTGCTACCTGATCAACACATTAACATAAACAATTTCAATACAAAAGGAATGCATCTTTCTCATCCAAATGTAACTCAAATATGGTTCTTTTTCAAAGTACCTCATCCATTTTGGTGTATCCAGGAGGTAGTCTTGGATCGCTCTCTTCAATCATTATGCTGAGAAGCTTCTCCAGATCCATACCGATCCCTTCACCGATCCACCCCCATTCTTTCGCCAATTCCATCATCTCATTCACATACGATGCATCATGAAGCGGTCCAAGCCACATCGGTCCTGACACTACTAGTGAAGAAGAAGCCTTCGTATCACTGCAAGCACACCCCATAAGTCCAAGCTCATCCCATCTCACTGTATTAGAATGGCCGCAGAGATGACAGAAAGTAACAAAACCATAGTTCCTGCAGTTACAATCACACTTATAAAAAAGAGAGCAACAACCCAAATCAGAGCCCTATAAGTCAGATGACAAACCTGTCCTCGTGTAGCTTCCCACGGTGAACACGAAGCAAGACTCTAAACACAGGTCCGTGATAAGAATAATACGAGAACAGAGGCGTCACGTGATAACCAAGCAGAGCAGCCTCTCTCACTGCTCCACCTATAAGCATCCGCAGCCCAACCTCATTCCCAAACGGCATTGGCTTAATAAACGCTCCATAAGCTGCTAACGAACTACATCAATAGCAAAACCAATAAAGGTTTAAACTTTTCAGCCTCCTAAAGCCTATTGAGATATGTAAAAGCATCAAAATTTTGAAGTACACTCACTTGTAAGGCCTGTGACCACCAGAAGAGTAGCCATCTGTTGAAGTCAGGTAAAGCAAACCACCCAATCTCAACGCGTTAAACGCATCTCTCAGGAAAGCTGAGTCGCTGCCAAACGAATCGATGTCAATCAAATCGAAGAAATCCCCAATCATGTATCGCTCAATCATCGCTTTGTTGGCTAACATATGCGTCACGACCCATTTCCTCTCGTCTCCTTCGCCTCTCTCTACTTTTCTCAGATTTTCGGTGATTATCCTCCGATTCTCGTCGTTGGCGTCGTTGGCAATCACGAAATCGGCGTCCGCCTCCACGAGGTAACGAAGCGACCTGATTCCGCATCCGCACATTGCGTCGAGTACCCGTAAGCTTCCAATTGATCTCTTGTAGAGAGTGGCCGAGAGCACGCCGAGGTCACGGCCTCTGGCACTTTCATGGCGGAAAAACGTATCTCCTGTCTCGAATTCGAGATCTCTCTCAATGTGAACCTCGGATTTCACGGAAATGGGACTGGGTCTCCATTTGGAGCTCCGGAATCGACCTGAATTTGGGGATTTGCGTCTGGGGTTTTGCGATTTGTGCAGAGTGAAGGAAGAAGAGGATAGGGTTTTAGGAGAGAGAGTTAACATAGCGGGAAATGGAATCTGGTAGTTTGCATATTCCGACAAGGCAGAGGGGAAAATTGTTTTTTGACTTTTTCTTTTTCTCTTATTATTAATCTGATAAACTAGCCCGTCCGATATAATTCCACGTGTACGGAAGAGATGAACTATCACCACACATGTGATCGACCCACGTCATCAAGCTTATGATAAGTAGGTCCCTCGTTTTTAGATGACAAGAACTTTAGATAAATGTTGTTTTGGACTATGAAGAATATGAGTATGTAACACATTACAACTATGAAGTATGAACTACTGAATAAAAATGGAATCAGAAAACGTTTTGAGCACAACTCGACGTTATATGAACACAATTATTTGCATAAATGAAATAAAGAGCATAAAAAGAATTTTGAATGCTTTATGAATTCTTCTTTGTGCATCAAAGTAAAGAATTCAATGATTAAGATCTATGAACATTAAGGTACCATTTTTGTTTTACAAGTAGAGCAGCGTTATAGAATTGTCTTTGATTACACTTTCCGTGCGTTAGAAGAAATAAAGACAAAAAAAAATTGGCGATCCTTGTGGGTGTCACTTATTAAGGTCTAAGCAAGAGAGTAATAACTTGGGTTGGCGGGATCATGCTCTGGAGGTTTCAGGAGCTCCAACAAGGCGCATCCGGATCTGCAGAGATGAGAAGAAGAACAGTTAATGGGCGAGATTGGGAATGATGAGAAAACCTAAGCGAAAAAGGACCAAACCTGGGGAAGCTTCTGTCTGAAGGCGACGTCAAGTCGTGCGTCTAAAGTGTTCTCGCAGACAATCTTTCCGTCTTGAGAGGCCAGCACCACCCCGCCCGAGCTTCACCATTCAGAATTAAACCATCATTGTTTCATACATTCCTGTGAGAGAAAGAGAGAGAGATAAAAAGGAAGAGAAGTTTACCAATGAGGTTCGTGGGAATCAGGTTGCTTAGGATTAGGAGGTGGAGGGAGGAAGACTTTCTCGTCGATGGTGATCTTAGGAGACCCGACTTTGGCTTTCTCAGCGTACTGTTTCTTAACATCCTCGATGATCGATTCAACGACCTTCTTGTCAACCTCTCTGCATCTCAGCAGAACCGATGGCTCTTTCAGCCGCAGCAAACTCTACGTAATAGTAACTAATAAGAACACATATTAACATGGAGGAGAAAAGGCTAAGGATGAGAGATATAAAGATACCTCAACGATGAGAGCCTTGAGAAGCTTCTTGTAAGCGTTCTTGTCGTTGGAGACGCGAAGAAGGTCCTTAGCCGCGGATTCTTTCATGGAGGTGACAACGTCGTCCTGTGCTTGAAGATACTTGATCCTACTTGCGTTCAGCAGCGTCGAGTAGTCGCTGCATGCAAAGAAAAACGGAATATTGGAGTTACGTTGAATCAAAGCCTGACAAGATCGGAGAGGAAGATGAAAAAGGTAAAGCGCGCTCTAGCTAGCTCACGTACATTCGCTTGCGGATATCGACCTGCTTGAGTTTGCGGTCGTACTCTTGACGGAGCTTACGCTTGGCACTCTCGAGAAGCTGGAGTCTCTCGATGTTGAATTCCTCCTCGGCGGAGATGGAGATCTCGTTGGCTTTCTCTTCCGCCTCTTGCCGGATAAACCGGACCATCTGTTGTATCTGCTTTGACACATCTGCGTCGTTCATCTTTCTCTCTCTCTTTCTCTTTCTCAACAGCAAGAATCAATATCAATCATCAACCTCCTCCTTAATTACTCTCTTTTATAACTTTTCTTCTTCTCCCCCGGTTTTTGGTGCCAAATCTTCGTTTTGTGGACCATTGACTCTTTCTTCATACCAAAAAAAAAAAAAAAAAACATATCACAGCATTTGTAACTTTTATTTCGTACCTCTAGATTGGGTAAACAACTTTGAAATGCTTTCTTGTAGATCAAGTTAGTTGCAGACTGAAAATGAAAAAAACAAGTACGACATAATTTACATTGAAGCCCATGAGGCCCATGAATAGTTTTTCATCTAAATAAATTGGGTCCGACCGATATAAAGCCACGTGTACGGAAGTGATGAAACCTCGTATTAGCACCCATGTGATGAGCCACGTCATCATTCAAGCTTATGAGTAGTAGGTCCCACTTAAAACGCGTATGGATCGTCTACAGTCGATACCACCTAAGACTACGATACGCGCTTTTTTCCCCATTCATGGAATTATGAAGTTTCTGTTTCTGGGTTATGGACTTTGGAGAAATTGGGGTTTTGTTTGAATCAGAAAAGTTTCTCTTGCCAATGACCATGAAGATGCTAGAGACTGAGGGTATCCGACATCAATGATTCAATGAAGAAGAAGAGGAAAGAAGAAGATTAAAAAAACAGTGTTTTTTGGGCTGAAAATTATTTGAGGAGCAGGTGAAGTTAATTTTTTTCATGATACAAAAATGGCAGATTGTTTTAGTCTTCACTTTTATGAACCTTCCAAAATCTCTTATGTAAATATTTAATTTCCAACTTCTGTGGTTTATATATACCCCTTAATTTTCTTTGCATTACTTTTTTTTGTTTTATTTTTTAGAATTTAGTGCTTCGGTTTCTCTTCCTCTTGAATCAATGAATAGGTATCCAAAAACATTTGCTTTACGTTTCATTTTACTAATTCATTTTCTGTGTCATCTGGGTTTTATTTTTTCACCATTGAAGATTTGTTTTGTCTGAAAAAAAGTTGGTGTAACGTTTTATGTCTTTAGCCATAAGATCTGCAAATCAAACGCTGGAAAAAACTTGTCTCGAGGTGAAATAATGTTTGTTTGATCTTTAAACAATCCAATTGATAGAAACATGATTTTCTTCGAAATCGTCTTTCTCGATGAGCGTGAGATGGTTATTGCGTGTGTGGATTTTGCGTCAATTAAATCGGCTTGTGTTCTGATGATTATCTATGGATTCCAATTGTGACAGGGAAATGAACAATTTTTTTTAGTCTCACTATTTTTTGGGGTTTTCTCTTATGTCTTTGATTATTGGTGAAACCAAAACGAAAACTGGAGACTTTTTTCTAAATGCTGTATTTTTTCATGTGAAATGTTAGTTACAATCCTAAACCCTGTTCCAAGTTTTGATTTTTTTTTTGTCTTTTTAATGTTTTCGATTTCTTTTATTTGTCGCAGGAACTAAAGCCCCTTGAATATTCACAGATTAGCCCCAAAGAATCCCAGGACAAGCGGAGTAAAACCGCAGGTACTCTTTTGATGCTTAAACCTCAATTTTTTATTTATTTCCTGCGTTTAACGATGTGGACGAAGTATCTGATTTCGGAGAATTCTGAGCTAGTTTTGCCGTATAAACAATTTGCTTTAACCAACTCTTAAAGATTTTTTGAATAGGTAGGTAAGTTCAGTGTTTGAATTGGCTTTGAGAATGTTAGATTCTTAGGACATTCACTGTTGATATGCTCTGTTTCGATTTTTCTTGTCTTTGCTTAGGATGTAAATATCACTCACTCTCTGGATCAGCCTTCAATTTTTCTGGTCTTTGCTTCTTTTGGTACTAATTACTAAATTGTTCTTCTCTGTTTTTTGAAGATTCTCATCAGAATATAGCTTGAAGTTATGCTCACATGGGTGACATTCAAGAAAGACTGTCAGTTTCGTCATCTTCGTCCTCTTCATCATCCTCACTGTCGCTAACAGCTGCACAGCCTAGAGCGAATCCATCGCCAATAGAAGCTGAATCTTGGATGCTTGCAGAAGAGAGAGCTCATGAGATACTAACCACTATCCAACCTGCCATTGTTTCAGACAGAAGTAGGAATGAGATCATTGATTATGTACAAACTCTTATCAAGAGCCACGATGGAATCGAGGTTAGAAACTCTGCTACTCTCTTGCTGGTTTAAAAGCTTTTCTGTTTTGTTGATTTTTTCAAATGGAAAATTTGTATCTACACATACAGGTCTTCTCGTTTGGTTCAGTGCCATTAAAAACCTATCTCCCTGACGGAGATATCGATCTGACGGTACTAACTAAGCAAAATATGGAAGATAAGTTCTTTCAGAAACTGTACGAAACGCTTAAAAGTGAGGAAGAGGAATCTGTATCCGATGTAACCGATGTTCAATTTATCCCTGCACAGGTTCGTTTGTACACTTTTGGTTTCGGTTTTGTATTTTCCAAAATGCCTCAAATCTTGCTCAAGAAAGTTTGCTGATTGTAGGTGAAGGTCATAAAATGCAATATCAGGAACATTGCTGTGGATATCTCCTTTAATCAAACGGCAGGTCTCTGTGCTTTATGTTTTCTGGAACAGGTACCAAAATTAAGCTCTCGAAGTTGACTAAACATATCATTACTCAGCTTTGGTTCTTAACTATTGGCTAAACTCTGGGTTTTATGTATTCTCAGGTTGACCAACTCTTTGGGAGGGATCATCTGTTCAAGCGTAGCATCATCTTGGTTAAATCTTGGTGCTATTACGAGAGTCGAATTCTTGGTGCTAACACTGGATTGATCTCAACATATGCGTTGGCAGTACTAGTCTTGTACATTATCAACCTGTTTCATTCATCGTTATCTGGCCCTTTGTCGGTAAGCACTCTCTCTCTCTCTCTCTGAAGCTTTAGCATCTACAGTAAGTTATATAAGTAAAAAGATGTCTTTCATCAGGTTCTGTATAAGTTCTTGGATTACTATGGTTCATTTGATTGGAGTAACTACTGCATCACTGTCAATGGCCCTGTGCCAATATCTTCCCTTCCAGAACTTATAGGTAAGGATGGTGATGCTAACAATCACATACACTTCTCATTTGTTGCATTTTCTGGCCTTTCTTTGACGTTTTTCTTTGATGCTCTCTCTCTCTTGCCAACAGCTTTTCCAGAAAATGGGCATGAGTTATTACTTGACGAGAAGTTCTTAAGAGACTGTGTAGAGTTATACTCTGCTCCAAACAAAGCTGTTGAAGCAAATGGTTTTGATTTTCCTATCAGACATCTCAACATAATTGATCCTCTTAAACACAACAACAACCTTGGCAAAAGTGTTACAAAAGGTACGTTTATTGATAAACTTGTATATGACCAATGTATCCAGTTGCCAATGTATTCATTTTCTTTTTTTAACATTTTGTTAGGAAATTTCCATCGGATAAGACATGCTTTTAGCCTGGGAGCTCGAAAGCTCAGAGATGTTCTTTCACTACCTGGAGAAACCATGGGATGGAGACTGGAGAAGTTCTTTCGTAACTCCTTGGAGAGGAATGGCAAGGGACAAAGGCAAGATGTGAATGATCCTGTCACTGCGTTTGGCACTGGAAGATCAGAGTTATCTGAACTCGGTGGAAACTTTGAAGGTTACTTTGAAAGACTAGTCTATGGGCAAATGTATCATGGCTATAGCCTACCTGGAACATTTCAAGATAGCTATGCCCCGGTCGCTTCTCAAGCTAAGGACCCAAGTTCTTGGGATGTTGTCCGTCACCTTGTGACTTATCGAAAGAACGAGTTTTATCGGAGAGGTCTTAACATATCATCAACCTCAACGCAGCCTTTTCCTCTCCACTCTTTAGCTAATGGCTCTCAAAACATGGGGAAGACTAGAGGAACCGGCACTTATATTCCTGACATGGTATGTGATGTCCCTCACTGATTAAAAGTTATCTTGCTGCTGCAAGCTTCTGAATTGCCTGTTCACTTGTTGTTGCAGAGTCAAGAGTCATACACTGAGAGGTTCAGGAACTCGGGTGCTGGAAACTCATCGACGAGTCCTTTAGAAGCTTCCGCTGAGGCAATAGATGATGATGGAGCCAGTAGTAGCTGCAATCTTTTTGGTGAAGTGTCTACTTCTTGTGCCGATATCAAAGGGGAAGAAGAATGTGTGAGATTAGAGAGTTGTAGTAACACAGAGCAGCCTGTGTTGAAGCCTCCAAAATCGGAGATTGATGAAAATGGCCAATCTTCACCACCGGAAGACGTAGTAGATTCTATATCTTCAAGCACATTGGGAATGGAAGATGGCAAAGAACAGAAGACCAAATCCTCTCAAACGTTGAATGGTTCTTGACTTCAGTAGTGATTGTGACAGAATCTTTGGTTGGTCTCTTAGTATACCTTGAGGATTTCTCTTTACCAACTGGACAAACTTTATTTAGGATTTAAAAGATTTCATCAGGAACTTGATTACTTTTTAGTTAACTTGCCATCTGTCTTTTGCTGAGAATTAAATTCTTTAGTTCTTGATCAATTTTCTCATACAAGATCTCTTCACTTTGAACTTTTGTGGCATTTCTTCATTTTATACTTAAAACGTACACACACATGTATTAGGTACAAGATTGTACAAACCAGACATAATGAAAGTTGTCTGAATCACATTTTGTTTCATGTGTTATAAAATACACAACAAGGTATACAGAAACACAGTGGAAATCTTTGGATTTGAATGCCTCACAACAAAGAACTATACAGCAGAGTGTGATACTGTCTGGGGAGTGAGAATGTACATATGACAGTCGTGAGCGTCTACTTGAGCTTCAAAAGAGACAGAAGCGTTGTCTGTAACATCTTTGTGCTGCCACAAATCTCTTACTGAGACGCTAAGGGTAGATTCAAGACCGATCATATCCCATGATGCTGCGATGGTTGCAGGCTCTGAACAACGGTTCCAGAGAGCAACTACCATACGGTCACCAGATAAAGGCCCTGACCACACCTGGAATGAAACATTCATCACAAAATCTGAGTTTTTGTTTTTCTCTGTGATAAATCTGTGCCTCTCAATTCATACCTGTTGACAATCATCTACACCATTGACTTGAATCTTCCTTCCTTGAACACCAAGTGGGTCTGCAACCACAAGTTTTCTCAGTTTTTTGTTTTGCCTGCAACAAAAGGTAACAAGTCTAAAAAGATGGAAGTTCGTTCACCTTGGTTTACAGCGATAACCTCCTTATTGCTCAAGATCTCAAAAGTTTCAGCGGTCATGTTTCTTACATCACAACCAATCAAGAGTGGTGCCTGCAGGAGAACCACGAGGTAGAGATCAAATCGAGGATATAATAAAAGGAAAACAAGAAATGATGAAACTAGTTGCATACATACCTTCATTAAAGCCCAAATGCTAAAGTGACCTCGATACTCCTCGTAAGTCATCCCTCCATTCCCAACTTCTAGCATATCCGGATCTAATGCAATGAACACAGTTGTGATCAATACTTCAAGTTCACTAGTTCTAACTCCATAGGAGAACATTTTTGACATGTTAAATGATTGTTTACCATTCCAACCACCAGGTCCAGCATATGAAGCCCACTTGTTATTCAAATCAGCAATTGTAGTCATACTTGAGAAACAACAGAATAGAGAGTAAAACAATCAGATCATGATTTAAACAAGCAACTCAATGTCCAAACTATAATGCCAAGAGATTTTCACCTTGCCCATGTATCATTGATGTCATCAGTTGTTCGCCAACTGTTTCCAACTTCTTTTGCCCACAAGGCAGGATCATCAACACCCCTGCAAAGACGAAAGAAATGGTGAATAAATGGACACAAATTGACTCGTCCGGTGTGAAGACATTTTGAAGTATGTAGTACCATTCACAAAGCGAGTAGAAGACTGAACGACCGGTCGCGTTTAGAGCATCACGCATTGGAGGGTATCTGAAAACCATAAACCATATCCAAGACATTTTTAGGAAAAATTATTGTGATAAATGGTACTATATCAAATCATAAAAGATCAAACCTTTCGATTGGTTTGATTCCAAGGTTGAAACAGTTGTCATATTTCAGATAATCCACACCCTGGATGAGAAACCAAGACACAGATACCAAAAACATTGTGATCTTTCAATATTTGTAATTAGGGATACAAGATGATTCACTTCAAAAGCTCATCAACTAGCTAAAGTTTGAACGAGATTGGATGAAAACTAACCCAAGAAGCAAAAATGTCTGCATCATCCACTTCATGGAAAAGGGATCCCGGATAAGCTTGACAGGTGAAAACGCTGAAAGAGGAAAAATTGAGATAAACTCAAAAACATAAACAGGAGACTATATATCTTATCATTTCACTTATACTACAACAAAAGAGGTACATGAACCTTAATTAACCTACCCAGCATCTGAATATATACCGAGTTTGAGACCCTTTGAATGAATATAATCAGCAAGAAACTTAATTCCTGATGGAAATGTTTCAGGATGAGCAACCAATTGACCCTGGAAATTTTACAGATTTTACAAAAGAAAATAAGCATCCGGCGTCTACTTAGCCAATATAACCTCACTACAAATTTAGTACTCTCAAGATTAAACAGACACTCTAATACGAGCTATCTTACCTTTGAATCCCGTTTCAAATTGGACCAACAATCATCTGCAAACAAACAAAGACTAACTTGTGAAACCTGAAAGCAGTAAAGGATTCAATACAGATGAAATGTGATGAAAAAGGACAGTACCGATATTGACATGTATGTATCCTAAATCAGCCAAGCCAGATGAGACCAAAGCATCAGCTGTTAATTGAAGTTAAAGTAAAGTTATCAGCAACTCTAGTAAACATTACAATATACAAAAAAAAAGGAAAGAAAAACATATGAAACATGTGAGTAGCTTTACCAGTTTCCTTTATGACCGTTTCATTGATATTGCAAGCAAAGAAATTCCAGCTATTCCATCTGTCGATTGATTAACAAAGTCCAATAAGAGACCTTTAAATTTCTAAACTTTACACCACAGCAGAGTCAAAACACATAAAAAAATTGTTCCTTTGACTAATCAGAAACAACCCATCAAAGTCAAAATCCAAAAGATGAACAAACAATCGAAAAGTTAATCTTTTTAATCTTACCCCATCTGTGGAGTTCGAGCGAGGCCATTGTTGAGCTGCAAGCGACCGTACAAAGAAGTATCATAGATCGAATTGAAGGATTTGCTGAAAACCAATCCATTAGTGTTGCTCTGCTGCAACAATGGCGCTTTGACTCTCCCTGCGATCGACTGAGAGACCAAAACAGATAAAGAGAAGAGCCCAAAGAGGAACAGGACCGAATCTTTCATCTTCTTAGTAATCGCCATTAAAGGTTGTCTCAGTCCTTCGGCTCCGGAGATTTCTTTAGATAAACCAAATTAATGAAGAACACGGAAATGGTTTTTTTTTTTAACAGAGTCGTATCGATGTCTCCAAAGAGTTCGATAGAATACTAGATTATGCTTCCGAGTCATCATACATCGTTTTCACTAAATCCAATATAATTACTTCAATTTCATTAAACTTTAACCCCATTTAATTTCACATAGCAATTTGCTTTAATGGTTTGTTTTTTTTTTTGTTTGTGAAAGAAATTGCTTTTATGTTCTTACTTTTAACTTTTTAAGCACTTCTTGGAACGATCAAGATTTGGTGGTTGCAACTTTGTAGTTATGCCGTCGACGTTTAAAGTTAGTAAGTTTCATTGATACCGTCACTCTACTAATACCACACGTGTTGTAGTCATGCAACACATGTATCATGTATGTGATGTGTGTGTGGTAGTGGACCTAGTGGGGTTTATAAATCGATACATAGATTTACCTCAAAAATTATTCCACTTGATGTACAAAGAAATTCTCAACATATTTAACAAATTAAACACAATAAAATAAAATTCGACACCAACACCTTATACTTGTTGAAAGCCATGCCATGATCTTTCTTACTGGCCAGTTCTACACCAACCCCTTGCTCTTCTTAAATGCCATGATCTTCTTATTGATCTCTCGGCCCAGCAGAACGTAATGCTCTACATACAATAAACGACGACGAATTCATGACAAGTTTTACTTTGAAATCAATAGATCAAGAAATCAATGAATCAAATTTACGTACCTGGACAAGAATAGCCGATCATCTGACGCTCACTATCGAACGCAAAGGGAGGAGGGTTGTTAACCACTGTCGCTACAAGGCGAACAGTTATTTTCCTTCCTCCCACTTCACTTCCATTAAGTTTCAGCGCCTTACCTTCTGCGTCTTGTTGGGAAAAATAAATTTTAGCACATCTGCAAAAAAACAACAACAAGATTCTCTAGTTAATTAGTTAAGCTGGGAAAAATATATTCACAATACACAAATAGGAGAAAGCCAACAAACCTGTCCACGATACCCAGAAGAACAATTGTGATGTCTCCGCAAGAAGAAAAATGTTGTATCAAAGTGCTCTTGACATCATCGTCAGGAAGCGAAGTGTCATATCCTCTAACGTCAACGCCAAACCAACTGCACTAGTTAAATTTGCATGTTATCATCAACAGCATTATAACAACACATCTTAAAGATGCAAAAAAAAAAAAAAAAAAACATCACTTACAATCTTCGGTCATTCATCAAGTCATCATCCAGAGCGGTTGCATAACGAAGAGTCTCCTCGTCTTCTTCCGGTGTAACCTGAACAAGGACCTTCCATCCCCCCACGTCACTTCCGTTAAGTTGCAAAGCCTTGTCTTCTGCGTCATCTCCGCGAAGGAGAATAAAAGCACGTCTGTTCAAATAAAGAAAGCAAGAGCAATTGAGTTTAGGCTTTTTGATAAATAGTATTATAAAAAAAAAATCACAAAAATATTAAGAAGCTACAAACCTTTCGACAAGACTGGTTTCAGGGTCTATGGGAATCCTCACATTAATGATTTCGCAACATGAACTGAAGATATTAACCAACGCCTTGTTGATATCTTCCTTAGGAAGCGATGTGTCGTATCCCTCAACGGAGATCCTAACCCTAATTCGCAGGAGATCAAATCTTATCAACATCAACATTTACAAACACATACATATAAATCTACAAACACAAATCAAAAAAATCAAAAACAATCCACTTACCGGGGCCTCCTGTCGCGCTTCAAGAAGGCTTTCATTTCATCATCACTCATGAGCGGTTTCGGTTTGACTCTCCTCCGCTACAGTAGAACAGATCTAATCAGATATTCTTTGTTACAAATATATAGAGAAAATAAAATCCATAAACCGAGTACGATGAAATCCATAAGGAGAAGAAGATTACTTTGGCGAAGGATTTCCTCATAGGATTGTCCATGGAGAATTTGAGAAAATTTCAGTAACCCTCCAGGATGGTTTTCTGTGTCTAAGACTTATATATTTATAATTTTCTTTTGGTTTGGGCCCTAGGTCGGTCCTTTCCTCTCTTCTTCTCAATTTCTATCTAACAAAGAGTTCGAGTCATCAAACATCGTTTTCACTAAATCCAATATAATTACTTCAATTTCATTAAACTAGACCATCGTTTAACCCCATTTAATTTCACATAGCATTTGCTTTTATGGGTTTTTTCTTTTTTTTTTGGTGAAAGAAATTGCTTTTATGTTCTTACTTTTTAAGCACTTCTTGGAACGATCAAGATTTGGTGCTTGCAACTTTGTAGTTATGCTGTCGACGTTTAAAGTTAGTAAGTTTCATTCGTACCGTCACTCTACTATACCACACGTGTTGTAGTCATGCAACACATGTATGTGTGTGTGGTAGTGGACCTAGTTGGTAACGCGAGTGGGATTTATAAATCGATACATAGATTTGATCCAGCTGATGTACAAAGAAATTCTCAACATATTTAACAAATTAAACACAATAAAATAAAATTCAAGGCCTCATAAATCATCAGATCACTAAAATTCCACGTAACCACATTAATCACAGCCATATTCTTCATTTGTGGGGTCCCTATCTATTTCAACTCAACCACATACAAACCACACGTATGTTTACTACAAATCCATCAAATTTGCAAATTTTTTTTACTTGGAGTTAAGAGTGGAAACCAAAAGATGGGTCTAAGAGCATTGCCTCTTCAACATAGCGGTGGGTTCGTCTCCACGACCAAAGTACCGTTCTCGAGAACCTCGCCGAGAATTAGCCGGAATCCTAGATGGGTCGTTGTGTCGGCGAAGCAAGAGAAGGATGATGAGAAGAAGAAGGAAGATGAGACTTCGTTGTTCACTAGACTAACAGATGCGTTGGATTTCTCACAGGTTCGGTCGGAGAAAGACGCCGAGCTTCTCTACGAGGCCCGTGAAGCCACCAAATCTGGCGGCAAGATGAGCAAAGAACAGGTCGGTTCTTCTTAATTAACCACACCACTTTTCAACTCTTTTTCTAATATAATAACTATCACTAATTATGAAATCAATCCAAAGTAATACAGATCCTATACTTCTTTTTGTTTCTATACTCCAATTCTAAACATGGATATGAGAACAATTTATCATGTTGATGATAATCAGTTATTGGATTACCATCGAATTATATTTGAAATATTGTAATGGTGTATAGTATGGGGCATTGAGAAGAAAAATCGGAGGGACATACAAGGACTTTTTTAAATCCTACGTTGAAGGTAAAACTCACTCTATAGAAGTATTTAATATCTGAAGAAATGATAATTCTTAGACTGTTTTTAGTATTTGAAAGATTTCTAAAGTTTTGTTTATATAAACGGTATAGTGGATGGAGAATATGTGGAGGAAGGATGGGTGGACAAAACATGTAAAATATGCAAGAAGGACACAAAGGGTGAGGCAAGACAAGTGGATAAGCTAGGGAGATATGTTCATGTCTCTTGTCTTCAAAACCCCCCCACTTCTTCTGGAAATTTCTTCACCAGACTCTTCTCTAGATAGTTTCCTGAATCATATATATGAATGTGTTTTTTTTTT
Organism: Microthlaspi erraticum; assembly: GCA_902728155.2. NCBI lineage: Eukaryota > Viridiplantae > Streptophyta > Magnoliopsida > Brassicales > Brassicaceae > Microthlaspi > Microthlaspi erraticum. Next base: position 405,354 of record CACVBM020001829.1, on the reverse strand, counting down.
TTTTTTTTTATAGAAATCAAAATTCATTTACATACCAGAACAAATGTTATGGTTATATTTTGAGAAACAAAAGTTATGGTTATATTTTGAGAAACAAAGTGACAGATTAAAAGTTAACAGCAAATGAACAATTTGTTATGGTTATGTATTTATGTTACAAGGGAAAAAAAAGAAATATAGATGAACAATCTGTATTATCATCTCAACTCCCAAATTTCATGATCAAAGAAGAGAAGTAAACAATACTTTTGGCCGGTTCCAAGTTTCAATTCGAAGCAAATATGAAAATGGTAGATTATTGATGTTTAGTCACTAAATGATTTAGTGAAACTGTAAGCTGTGAATCTCATGGCGGGACAACAGCGTTTGGCAATTGAACAAAACACCATTCATTTCGAGCTACTGATTCGAGAAATACTTTGTTACTAGTTTAAGTACATATTCTGTTCATTTGGACAAAAGAAGAAGAAGAATTTATGCATGGTTGGTTCCTTTCTCGGTATACCGTAACCATATACATATCAATCATTACATTGAAGTTACTCATGCCATTGTGGTCTCATTGAAGTTAAATTTATCTAAAAACAACCCTTTTTTTTTGTGGACAATACCAGATTTTATTAAAAAAGCCCAAAGCTTAGGCATACAAGTGGTTCAGAGCCCAACAACTCAAAATGAAAACATAAGCCCAACTCAAAACTGCGTAATGCCGAATGCCACTTTCTATCTCATGGCTATTCTGTGTTTCGAAATAGCGAGTACCCGTTCCGTCTTTCCCAATGCCACTAAGAAGCATATCATGAAGAACACCGCTTCCACTCCACAAATACATCTCAGTGTCAGTTGGATTGAACGGTGTTACTCCATCCGATCTATAAAGGCTTTGAGAGCTTTGGACAGCAATGGTGATTGGGGAGGAGATTTTCAAGATTCTCAACATCTCTGTTGTTTGTACTCGCTAATGTCATGTATACGAACTTGAGTAGGTGAGTAAACATATGCAGCAGGGTACCCATTCACAGGATTAGAAGATAATCGATCGAACGTCAGAGGACATACAGTCTCTAGAACCGTACCTCTTCGCATCAATATGCCTGCAACAATCCCCCAATCATCAAGATAACCCTATAAATACTCAAACCATAAACCCATATGATTTAAAACAAAACAAAAGATAATGCCTCAAACAGAATACATAATGGAAACAAATGATAATGCATCAAAACCATAAACCCATATGATTTAAAACAAAACAAAAGATAATGCATCAAACATAATACATAATGGAAACAAATGATAATGCATCAAAACCATAAACCCATAGAGGAAATTTATTGGTCGAAAGAGCCTCAGTCATGGAAACTCTTTGTCCTCTCATGTTTGATTTGCGCTCTCGAACCTCCCAATGGATATCCTGCTCGAAATTTGCTCATGCTTCAGTGATTATCAATGTTTGTTTATTAATTTATGTAAATTTCGAGCAGGGATATGAACTTACTTTTTGCCCATTTCCAAGTTTCAGTTCGAAGCAAATATGAATCTGGTAGATTATTGATGTGTAGATTATTGATGTTAAGTCACTAAATGATTTAGTGAAAATGTAAGCTGTGAATCTTATGGCGGGACAACAACGTTTGGCAATTGAACAAAACACCGTTCATTTCGAGCCATTGATTTTAGAAAATACTTTGTTATTTACTTAGTTCATTTGGACAAAAAAAAAAGAATAATCTATGTATGGTTCCTTTCTTGGTATACCGTAACCGTATACATATCAATCATTTCATTGAATTATAAAATTTGATAATAGTAGTTACTCATGCCATTGTGGTCTCATTGAAGTTGAATTTATCTGAAAAAAAAAAACCTTAAGCCTATCTGATACCCATTTTCAAAGAGTCATTTAGAGACTAACATAAATTCGAAACGTTTTGTCCGTTGGTGACATTGCATGGACGGGAGCCCGGAAGGGAAAATAGTGATGATGTCACCATACTGAAGAAAAGCAGAGACTAGGCTAATAAAAGCTCTGCCTTTTCTTCTTCTCTTCACCATCTCCGGCAACGATTTCTCTCTCTTTTCACTTCCAAAACCCCTTGTGCCACCGTCGATTCTAGGTATTTCTCGTCGTTCTGTTTTCTGAGTATTTTTCGTCTCTTGATTTCTCTGTCTCTGTATCTGGGTTTTTCAGAGGAAGTAAGAAATGGCGTTGGGAACCAATCATTATCTGTTCTAGGCTTTACCTTGTTAACTCTTACTGTCACGATTGACTTTGCTTCTTCACAGCTCAGATTTCAATTTTTTGGTCTAAAGGAGCAATCTTTCTTCGCCAAAGATGGGTTTTTTTCGGTGATTTTTTTTATTTATTTCCTTTTTGGGTCGCACGATTTTTCGTTGCGACTCTGTGTTTCTGAGCTTTGCAATGTGGTGGAATGAACATTTCTGAAACATAGTTACGACCTTTCTTTACGGTCTAAAGGAACAAACTTCAACATTTCAGTTGCATCTGAACTTCACAAGCACCATATGAGATCTATCTATCTATCTTTCTATCTATCTTACCTCTCTAAAAATGATGTTTAGGACTTCGGATTTTAAGTAGTTATGAATTGAATTTACAAGCGAGAGCAGATAATGTTTATCTCTTTTCTTCCTTAATATTTCCGGATATTCCCTTAAACCTTTTGCTTTCTATGATAATCTCTTAGAAACAATAGAAATTAAACGAAAATAACTTGGCACCCGAAAAAAAGAAAAGAAACATTCTTCTCCGGCTCATCTTCACCGTCAAATCTAACAAATCTCTTTTCATCATTTTCCCGCGTTAAAAAAACCTTCCTCCAACTACTCCGTTACGTAAGCAAGAAGGAACAGGAAGAAGCTCAACCGGTGGATGATCCCCAAAACTTTGTCTAACAAAAGGATGGCTCATTAGCTCCTCCGCCGTGGCTCTACCCTCCGGATTGCGCACTATGCATCTCCTCACAAAGTCCCAAGCCATCGGCGGTAGCCTCTCCGACAAGTTATCACTACTTCTACCTTTTACAACGTTGTTCACAACCCCTAACATCTCAATTACCATATAACCTAAAGACCAAATATCAACCGCAGACGAGATGTTCCCACCTTTACCTACCGCCTCAGGAGCCAAATACTCCGGATGCCCTTGGAACAGAGAGCCAGCCACTGGATTCGGCCCATTAGGCACCTTAGCTAAACCGAAATCAGGAAGTTTGAGATCACAAAGCTCTCCATGAGCGTAGCTCGGGAAGATAAGTATGTTCTCCGGTTTGAGATCACAATGGACGTAACCGTCTTTGTGAAGATCCCTAAGGCCTTCAAGAACTGGGAGAATGCAATAACCGGCCACGTTCTCCGGTAACTTCCCACCGGCTTTGTCTATCATGTCTTGGAGTGAGCCATGTGGAGCGACTTCCATGTAAATAGAGCAGACATTGACGTTGACTGGCATGGTTTCGTAGGAGACAATTGGGCTTGTGGGTCTTACGATGTTGAATCTGATGGAGTGGAAGTGACGCAAGATCCGTAACTCCTTCTCGAGATGCTCTGAGTATTTTCTGAAAGATGTTTTCTTAGCCATAAGTAGACCGTCGGAGGTTCGAACCAGAGAGACGTAGCCATGGCTGCCTTGGCCGAGAGTGCCGAGTTTCGGTAATGGAATCTCGTCTAAAATCCACGAATCGGACGACATGGAAAGTTATAGGATTAGGGCTTTGTTTTTGCCTGAAAGAAATTCTGAAGATTGCTTGTAAAAGTTAAAACGTTATCTATAAATTGGGTTATATATATTTATCTCCAAGTTTATATTTTCCTTTTTGTAGATGATGATCAATTCATGCATATTTTCTTTTCTATCTTTACCTTTTTGCCTTAGGAATATTGTATTAGCCAGAGCTAGATTTCATAGATTTGGATAAGACTCTTGGTCGGAAAACAACAAATTTGATATTTCTCTATACGTACATATCAAATTTGAAAACATTAGCGAAATTGTTGACATACTTTACACCATTACAACAAATCATTTCATCATATATAGGAACTAAGAGTTAATTCCAACAAACCTTTCTCTGTTACAAAAACACTTAATAAATTAGTGGTTGGAACAATGGAAAAAGTAATAACCGATACTACATTGGATAGCCAGAAAAAAATGACTTGCCTTTTGAGAGACACCTTTAGAGATGTTATGTGGGATGAACGAAACATAGATGGAGAATATTCTAAGACATTGATTGATACCTATGCTTTATATATACTAACCCCAAATATACATTGATACAAGATTGTTATACTAGCCCCACTTAGATGAGAACACTCCACTTATATAATAATCCGAATATTTATGAACTTAATATATGTATATTCCATCTTTATACCGAAAATCCCACCCATGCCTAGAGATCTCGTAACCTTCCCTTCTCCATATGGATATGGTTTAGCCTGAAATTAATCTGCACGTGTACGTTGATATATTAACTTGCATTTTATTGTTTGTATATATATACCTAACGTTATCAAGAACATATATTAAGAGATTGAAGGAATATGATTAGTTTAGAATGATTGCATACGGTACCATGGCTTAGTGAGAGCCGGACTGTCGAGCCGGAAGCGGTGGTCCGGCCGCCATGTGATGGATCCATCTAATGGATCTGTCTAGAGATCGATCGGCTGAGTTATTGACTATTGAACAAAGAGATCTTCATTTTCCTTTCCATTAGCTTGATCTATGTCTCTGAACACTATGCTTCGTTTCCTTTTATAAGCAAATCAGAAGCTATTATAATTTGAACATAAATAAATAATGATAAAGAAGATGCAACATTTTAAAGTTTAGGAGCTCCAAATAAAATTAATAAAAATAGGAGAAAGACGTTGTCTTCTTTTGGATTATTGACACGAAACGAGCAAAGCAACCTAATTTTTTAAATAAGTATCGAACGTACCGTCGGATAGTTGACACGGCGAAAAGCTAGCCCACGTGTTTGGAGTGGAACATTTTAGCATGAGACAATGATTTTGCTAACCCACGCCGCTATTAATTTCCCACTTTATTTTATTTCAGTTTATGTCTCTTTTGGATTTCGTTTTCCGTAATTACTCGGCCCCACTCTCTAGCCAATAAGAAGATAACAACGAAATCATGTAGTGAAGACCAAGACACGTGGTTTTTTGTTATTGGAGATGTTTAGATTGCCTTAAAAGTCATGGCCACGTCACCATTCTGATATCGACGTCAACTCTCATAACTGAAAACATTTCAGGTTTTTTTTCCTACTCCGAGAATAGTGAATTTGAAACATTATAGAAGGCGTTACAGGCTCGATAAGATAAAAATATCAAAAATATAAAAATATAAAAATATGTAACATATTAAGTGGTTCAATTATGGATAATCAGCTAATCTAACTCTTTGAACACATTAATCAAAGCTCGTAAAATAATGAAACTGCTCAGTGCTCACCACCTAAATCACATGATCAATGCCCTTCACTAACTCCCACAATTAATTATGAATACAAAAAGCTTCAATTTTCATAGTAATGTTTTTCTTTTCGTCACATGAGTCAAAACGACTCATTTCACTTTAATCATTTTGGTTTGCTTATGATAGAAGCAACTACACCCATCAAAGATCAAACCAGTTTAAACCAAAAACAAAACAAAAACGAACCAAAATGGGCAAAACAAGTTTTCAAAGGCTGTGTTTTTGCTTACTCTGTTCTGGAACCATGCTGTGTGTGTATGAACCTAAACTTTCTCCTCGGAGTCACCAACTGTTTCTCTTTCTCATCGACGGTACGGACTTGTTTCCAATTCAGAACATTTCCGATTGAAACATTACGTTTCAGCACTGGTTTAGGAAGATCGATAACCGGCTCGTGCTGCTGGTTCACATGGCTCAAGAAGGAGTCTCGAGGAAAGTTATCTCCTTTCATCGACCGCTTTGCTCTGACAGCTTTCTGGTCTTTCCATGACTCTATGTTCCACTTGCGAAACCCATCTTCTGCTTCAAGTTGCTTCACTCTAGCAATCTCTACCCGGTTTAACGCCGCTTCCAAGGCTTGTCTACTTAGTTTAACTTCTTCATTAGCTTCCTCTACCTTTCTCATGAGCTCTGTTCTTGAGACATCGGTGGATAACTCTTTGTTCATCTGTGCTTGAAGAGTTAAAAGAGATCTTGGAGGCTCCTCCGGGAAGCAAAGTCCGTCTTGGTTTCTCCCGCTGGATAATATGTTCATCTCAGCAATCGCAAGTGCTTCCGCTGCTCTTGCAGCTTCTTCCATTTTCCTTGCAGCAAACAATCTCATTTCTGCAGTTTTCAGAGAGGCGTTGCTCTGTCTTTCCAAAGCTGTATCACTGGTTTCAACTACCATCTTAACCTGTTCACATTGCGACTCACTGGTTTCGAATCTCTCTCTTTGATCTGGACCTGCTGGTTTTAACCTCAAACTGTTAAGCTCCTCAGCTAGAGACGCCACTCCAGGGAGATCTTTCTCTTCCTTTGTTTTCATATTCAGAGACTCAACATAGGATTGGATCACTGGAAGACCATCCATGGTTTTACGGTGACAGCGTTCTTCAGTGATCTCTTTGATGTGTGAAGGCAGATGCTCAGGGGTCTCAGTGGATCTCAGTGCTTGTTGCTGGAGCTGCCGTTTGAAATCTTCGACAATACTTTTGGTTGAACAAAGAGCTTCTAGAAAATCCAGAGTTTCTAACTCTTTCACAATCAGATCCTTCTCAAGCATTGCTGCATTCTCTTCCATTCTCTTTATGTCAAAATCTCCCACATCGTCCTGGAGAAATGACAAACCAACAAACATATAAAATTATAAACCAATAACAAAGCACACCTTCCTGGAAAAATAACATTTTTGGCTAATCTCAGAGGCAGAGCAAACAATTCAATACGACTTTGAAACTGTCACATCACACTTTTAACACAAAAAATAATCTTCATTGTGATAGATCATAACAGAAAGTTCTGAGATTCTCGACTTAGTTTCCTCTAGCATTTGGAAGAGTTTCGAACTTTCGATAGAATTCGACTATGGTCACCAAAATTGCATCACCAGCTATCAAATTATTAGCAACTTAGCACACACATACAATTAACACATCGCATTTCAAAATTTCAATGCGTTAGTATTCGCAGATGCATTTCAGTAGAAGAAACTAATCCACATTGCAAATCGGAGATTACAAATAGAACTCACGCAATTATCTCCGAGCTTGAAGGGAACCCAAGACCCACGGCCAATAAATCCAGCTACTGCCTTCTGATCCGAAACGTCGATTTCAGCTCTCGAGCCTCCTCTCATAGTATTATCCGGGTTGAAATACTCGGATCCGGATTCGATTCTCACCTCCCGGATTCTGGGTGTACCCGGAATCGCCACCGTCGCAGGGTTCTGATGTTCCTCAGCCATCTCCGTCTCGAGAATCACCAATTGGTTTGTCCAATTCCAAGGGAAAGAGAATTAAAGAGAAACTCATCGGAGTAATCATAGTTACTCCCCAGAAGCAAACAATAAAGAGAAGAGCTCTCGAATCAAGTAATTCGCTATGATTCTGTTTTCTCGTTAGGGATGCATTGAGGATAATAATGTGTGAGTACGTGGCTTGTTTTTATTGGTTCTTGCCACGTAGAGTTTCTCTTTGACTCTGACTTGACTCGCGTTAAATTCGGGTGCATCGGTGGATAACATGATTAACAACAAAGTCCAAACCGGTTAACCAAACCGGTTCACCATTTACGCAAACCGAACCTGAAATCAACTCACTCAAACGTAAGCTTATTTTATTTTTGTGGAATAGATATTTGTGTCTGAATACGATATAATATCCAGAAATTGACATAATTTCCCCATGCGATAGTACATTATATAATGTGTATAACTAGATAAAGTATGCTGAAATAAATAGGCAGGAGCGTTGTCATGTACATTATTATAAGTTCTAACCAACTTTGTGGCCATCGAATTAAAATCAAAATCTTAGAGTAGAAGAGAAATGGACCACGTACATATATACGATCGAAACCTTCATTGATTATACAGCCTCTACCATCTTCCTCTCCTCCCATCCAACGGTCCAAATTCACCACCGTCCTCTTTCTTCCGTCACGTTTCTATTATTTATTTTTCTCTGCATATATACGTAGTCTTCCACTCAAATTAGCACCGACAAAAAGCAGGTTTTGTGTTAATTAATGTTACGAGTTACCAGTTAGCAGTAAGATAGTGGTGAGTGTTTATTCATACGATATGATAACGTAAATATGGAAGAGAGTTGACTATCCGTTAACTAATCTTTTCATTTGACGTACCCATATCGAAACTTTTTGGTTGGAGTTGTTCCTTATTACGACAAACAAGGTTTTAAGATTTTTGGTGGGTGTGAAGTCTTCATATAGATTAAACTTGTAGATTATGTAGCTAGTCAACTAATTATTTCCTTAATAGAAAGAACACCAAAAACAACGTTAATTGAGGGGAATTCTATACAAGGCAAAATATGTGAGATTTAAGCATTGAAATTGTAATGGCATATAGCTTTGAAAACTTACTAACTATTACCAACAATGTGATCCCCACGACTCTCCCATGATTAATGAAAAGAGGCATTAAGTAATGCATACACATCCAACAGTAAGATAGCCACCTTTCATTTATTGTCTAACCATTTCCTTGGCCTTTGTATTATATCATACATGTATTATGCTCATCCATATGAAAATTTCCAAAAGAAAAATCCCAAAAAAAATAATAGAAAGAAAACAGAATAAATATCCCCACTTACAACCATGCAAACAAGACTTTAGAAAAGTAGATCACACCCCTTTGTCTCTCTTTAATTTTTGTGTTCGTGTGAGATTTTCAAATCACCTCCAAGGTAACTACAACACAAACAAAGAGTTTGTATTAAGATGTCAGGAAGATTGAGAGATGACGTGGAGTACTACTCTGCAATCCATGAGGGGCAAGGCGATGGAGAGAGATCCTCCTACTATGGCGGAGCCTCCGTACCATTCATATGGGAGTCAACGCCAGGCACACCGAAACACAACCACTTCTCTGATTTCTCTCTTCCTCCGCCGCTCACGCCGCCTCCATCGTACTACTCCTCCTCCGGGTTATTGTCAACGCCAAAGAGACAGAGCAAGGTGAGAACACAACTAACAAGAATCCTGTCCATGTCTCTGTTCCATGACCTCAGGAAGAGCAGTAACAGTAGCAAGAAGACGACCAACACTGTCTCTGGGTCATCCTTTTCTTGGTCGTCTACGTCTTCTTCATCTTCCTTCTCCTCCTCGCCGCCACATTCTTCCAGAAAACCAGTGAGACATATAAAGAACTCGCTGGTTGTGGACGGTAAATGCAAAGAGGACGAGCTTCCATCGTCGCCAACCTCGACTCTGTGTTACTCGAATGGTGGAAGGAAAGGGTTTAGTTCGTCAATGGGGAGTATGAAGAGAGCTCTGTTCTCTGGATCCACTGGTAAAGTTCTCATCAACAAGGCTTGATTATGTGAATCTATTGTGTTCTTGATTCGTTGCTTTGCCTTATTGAACAGAAAGAGTATTATAATGCTTGATGTGTGAATGTAACTCTATGATGTATATATATAAATATATAGTCTGTGTTGTGCACTGGCCTTTTGTTATTTCAAGAAAGTTGTCCCAGTAGAACGAAGTCAAAATATTATATAAACTGATAGATCTGTTGTATACACAAAGGTTGGCATGTCATGTGTATTAAGGGATCAGTGAAACATTCCCTGTGAGAACTGAGAAGAGACCTTAGCTATACAGTAGATACGTACGAACGGGTTATGGTGTGTCATTGATATCCTTAAAGATCTTACTTAGTCTAAGTCGCTACTAGATACCTCTTCTTCTAGCAGCTCAAATGCATCGACCTCTGCAAAATAATCTCTCTGCTGCTTTATATAATCCGGAGAAACTCCATGCGCCAGCTTATCTTCCTCATGCTTTACCCTTCGCTGCCTCTGTAATGTAAGCATAGAGTAACGAATTAAATTTGGAGAAAACTTGTAGATATACCAATGAAGAGTGGAAGAAACAAGTTAAAATGCATATCTCATTAAACAGCTATACCATAGTATCTCATGACAATTGCAAAGAGAAGAATACACATGAAACTGAAAGACTAGACACTCATCTCTGAACTATGCGTAGCACTGGTGTTTCAGATATGATGGCAGAAAATGTTGTGACCAATCATTGTTGAAACATACGATGCACTGATATACAATTTGCTAGAGCCAAGATCCATTGACACAAATAATGACTTTTTCACAGAAAGATAAGAGCAACACAGAACTGTTGCACTCTGATAAGTATATAGCTACAGCTTTCCTGATTCACCTTTTTGGGAGCCGCTTTTGAAGACTTCGGTTTGTCTCCATTTGCTTGAGGTGTTTTCTTCCTGTGATACAAATTTCAGAAAGAGTTACTAAAACAAAGACAAGCTTGGATTTAACATAGGCCAGAAAATGCTAAACAAATCTGATAGGCATATGATACTGATAAGTTCAACACTAATACCAATACTGACAAGATTATTTTCAAAAGAACAGAACAAGCCACAAGAAAGCATCCACAAATTAAGTAGCATATACAATGTTCTAGCCTGATTCCACATGTCCCTAGCTACCACTAGTCATACCAGGTCTCATATTCCTCAAAACTCAACAAGTATATATCATCGAATGAGTTTCATACCCTGAGCTTGAGATTAAGTCCAGACGAAGGCGAGACACTGCACCAGATGGAGATTCGTCTCTATTCCTTTTCTTTCCAGAAGCCTTCCTTCTTACCGTGTAAACCGAGAAAGGCTCAGCAACCTCCTTGTCACTAACGCCTAGGCATAAAACAGTTCTTAAACATCAGACTAAGATACACACAGAGCAAATTAAGCAAAATTCCCAATTGAAAACTGACGACACTGAAATCAAGCTTGATATCAGTCTCCAGTCCAGTTAATATTAGTGCCATTTTGAGGATTTAAGGAACATGGTGATGAATCTGATGACCCAAACTAGTTCTCTTTCACAGGAAACGTGATAATTCAAGCATCAATCAGCAATCTAACCATTCCTCTTTCAATTCCTAAGAACACAGAATCGACAAACAAAGCCCTAGAGTTGCGCACAAATTCAATCCAATTGAAATTCCCTCAGTAGAAGATGGAAATCGATATATTAAAACCAAATTCGAGCAAACCCATTTTCAGGTGAATAAATTACCATGATCGGAGCGCGAGTTCTGGGGACGAGAAGGCGCAGAGGCCGGAAAACCCAGATCGGTAGACATACGGCGAGTTACGGGTTTAACGCTAGTGGAAAGAGACCGGGAAGCGCTTCCGTCACCAGCCTCTGATTGACTAACATCTTTGGGTTTCGGGGGACGAGAAGGCGTAGGGGCCGGAAAATCCAGATCGGCGGACATGCGGCGAGTAACGGGTCTAACTCTCGTGGCAACAGACCGGGAAGCGCTACCAGCACCAACCTCCGATTGATTAGCATCTTTGGGTTTCGGTGGACGAGATGTCGTAGAGGCCGGAAAATCCAGATCGGCGGATGTACGGCGAGTTACGGGTCTAACGCTCGAGGCAACAGACCGGGAATCGATTCCGGCACCAGGTTTCGAATTGTTGACATCTGCGGCTTTCTCCTTGAACGAAGTTTGATCAACTAACCTCTTAAGAGACGAAGTGAGACTCGGATTGGCGAATTTGACGAGAGAAGCGGACGAAGAAGATGACTGTTGGGGAGCTCTAGAGACGATGTTGGTGCAATCTCCGAGGGGTTTTCTCTGCAATCTTCCTCCAATAGACCGATGAGCTTCCATTTTCAACCGGAGAGTCGGAATCGTCGGATTCACCTGAGAACTCGGGGGAGAAGAATAGATGGCGCCACTCCTAGTTGGCGGGAAAGTAGAAAGGATCGAAAGGAGAAGATTTCTGAAGAAGACTCGAGAGCTGGAGGGAAGAAACGAAAATTTGGGGATTTTCCTTTTTGTGTGTGTGTGTGCGTCAACAACTATGATTGGGGATTTCTTGAGCCCATTTTGGCAATTTTATCAGTGGGCATAATTAATATGAGCAAATAAATTATTAAAGTAGAAATTAATATCTGGCATGTAATAAACTAGAGTATGTATAATTAAGATTTGATGTCACTTACCAAAAAATAATAATTAAGATTTGATGTCGTGATCTTTATTTTCTGAAACTTTAGGTGTCTACTATTTATAATTTTTTAACTCGTGATCTTATAGACTCTGTTTAACTCGTGATCTTATAGACTACGTTTGAATAGCAAGATAATAAAAGATTGAAGGGGTCTATCTGAATATAGAAGAATAATTCAGTAGCAGAAATATTTGAGGTTACTGGAGTTCTCTCATGTTAATCATAACTTCATAATTAAAAATGGTTTACTATATTAGTAACATTTTAAAAACGTAAAATCATGAAAATTGGTATACCAATTATCACGTGTTTTGTTCATCATTCACAAGTTTAAGTATTTTACAAAGTCACAAAAACATTTAGGAAACAAATTCTTGCAGCAAAATTTTGTGAAAAAAGAACAATTTATTAATGTGTCATGTATATAACTATATATGTACATGATGATCTACGTAAATAAAAAAAGAAAGGCATGCCTGCATTCAAATACCGAAAGCTTTTAAATTCGCGTGTGACTTGTGAGTAACTAACGTAAAACATACTATATGCTTTAAAATCTTAAAAAATAAAATACTAGTATTACAATATTTTTTTATAAGTGCATAGTCAAATATATTTAAAGAAATAAACATGTAAACTTTTAATAACCGACCCCTTATGAAAATGTAAAAAAAAAAAAGTACTTGGTACTACAACTAAAATATATGTGTAGTACAAGAGAGAAGACCCTCATGAATCCTCTCCATTCATTTGTACAAGTTGTACTTTCCGTTAGTGGAAATTAAAGTTGGTAAGCTTTTTTCAAAATCCGGTATAACTAACGTTCCTAAAATCTTTTTATTCAATTGGAATATGGTGATAAATGCAATAATTCCAATAATGCTCTCGTTTCCTTTACGCTAACTTCTCCTCCTCCGACGAATCTTTGCCTTTTGCGTTGCTATAAATAATCAACAACACACCATTTCTTCTCTCATTCTACAAACAAACATCTCATTTCTCTAATTCGCTTCATCGACCTCAAAGCTAGCTAGCTTCTCATTTCGTTTCATCTATTTCTCTAACCATGTCTCAGGTAAGTCTATATGACTCTGATCTCTCTGTCTCTTATCTTTTTGTGTGTTTCTCTCTATTTCTTGGGTTTAAGTCTGGTTCTTGACGTAAACTATGAAATCATGTTTTGGAAAGCCACTTATATAATCAAGCAACAACGTTTATCCGTGTTCATTTCCAAAATATGCTAACTATTCTTTAGGATCCTAATTACTTATGTAGTTATCTGTTGAGTGGTGTTCTTAAATTTAGGCGAGCGTTTAGATCGGTCGATTAATCGCTAAGTTGATGGAAGCTTGATATTTTGGAATCAATTAATAGTAAAACTAAGATGGTGACATATTTGGACCGGACTGGTCCGATTCCGGCTTTACAGTATGGTTCTAATTTCTCACATTCTTTTATTTAATTGTGTAATCAGACCGTCGTCCTCAAAGTTGGTATGTCATGCCAAGGTTGCGTTGGTGCCGTCAATAGAGTTTTGGGCAAAATGGAAGGTATTTTTTCTCTATTCCTTTTAATTGTCTTTCAAATACTTTATGAGAATCATTTGTTTTTAATTTCTTTTATATATGCCTTATAATTCGCTGACCGTAGATTTCATCATAAAATAATATTCTCAGGAGTTGAGTCATTTGACATTGATATAAAGGAGCAAAAGGTGACAGTGAAAGGCAACGTTGAGCCTGAAGCAGTGTTTCAAACAGTTTCAAAGACTGGAAAGAAGACTGCTTACTGGCCTGTGGAGGCTGCGGCTGAGCCCAAAGCAGAGGCTGAGCCTAAGGCTGAGACCGAGGCTAAACCCGAGGCTGAGACCAAGACCGAGGTTGCTAAGGTTGATGTTGAACCAAAACTCGCAGAAGCCGAGACTAAGCCATCAAATGCTTAAGTACTAAATGATGACAATGGTGCTTTTATAGTCTATCTTTGCACTTCTTATTATCTTTTGCTTTTGTGTTGTTGCAAGGAATGCTTTACCTAATATTTTAACTTTTCAAACTTTTGCTAAAGATGTTGGACCCCATGTTGTTCTGACTTTCTTTTATTATATACTTTTAAACTTTTGAAGTGTTTAATAACTAAATAAAGACTGCAATCATCTTAATGTCTTGACTTAATATAACTTAATTCATTCAGGCATCATCTGTCTGAATATTTGCAACAAAAAAAAAGAACCATAATCAAAATAAATTGTAAGATGAGCATGCTTTCACGTTTTGAAACCCACAAGTTTAAGTTAATTGTGACCATTAGTGATTTTTTTTTTTTTTAAAAGTTAGATTAAGGTTTAAGGTGGATTCGATATCTTTCCTCCTTGGTATCAAACAAGCCCAAAACCAATCAGACTAATGGATTTTTTTCTACATGTGGCCCAAAATTTGATAATATCAACATGAGCTAAATACATAATAAGCTCAGAATTCAGATTTAGGACCACATCAGTATTGATTAGCTTGTCGTTAATTTGATGGATTTTTTAAGACTCGGAACGAACCTAATCCATTCCGGGATAAAAATTTCGTGCTAAACTCGGATTGCATTCTCTAATATCAAATGTATGATTAATTAATCTTGAAGCTATAGATATACGCGTATCCGTGGAGCGACGTGCTTACACTACACATATTCGCTGTTGAATGGTTGGAAAGTCTTTTTCTCTTTCCCAACTTTAAAGTCTTTTAGCTTTTGAAGCTATCATATCCTTATCCTACATACAAAATTCCTCTCTAATTAACTCTTCATTAATTGATTTTACTAAATATGTACGTTTAACGCATCGTTCATGTACATGCGAAGCATATCCAACATGCAAGTAAATGAATTAAATATGTTAAGAATAATTTCGTTATCCATTAATTAATCATGCCTGAAGGTTCCAAGTTCCAACTAGACAATTGCCTCAAAAGATTCCTTCATGACTTGTAATAATAACATTTACGTTGTTTTATTAGTTAAATTATGCTCAACAACTCTTTACGGAAACAATCATGTATCGAGTCGATTATTAACGAAATATATATATAAAAAAAGTTTCTCAAGAACGTAAACATCTCTAACCAACTCTTGAACAATAATTTAACAACTTGAGTTCGAAGCAAGAAACTGCTCCTCCATCATCGTCCTCTTTTGTTCTTCTTCATATTCTCAAGTTTTACTTCAAGAAAATTGCGTGATAGCTAGAAATAGAAAAAAGAGAAACTGCAAATTCACCAAACGAAATGGATTGCTCAATCTGCACCACAATTCCATCTATTTTAAGGCCACCAAGGAACACAATATGCGGCTCGTGCTACGAAGGGGCTAGAACCACTATCGAGCTGCTCAAGAAGCTCGAGGACTCGAAAGAAGTTCATGACAAACCTTCTGATAAGTCCACCGTCAACAACGGCTCCTCTCTTTCTGCTTCTCCTTTATTTTCTTGTGAGGTAAGCTCTATAATTTGTATTTGTAAAGAGATATCAATTTTTAAGATATATATCAAAATACATTAATGGATCGGTTTTGTGAATTTAAATTATATTCCAGCCGCAACCATTAGAGAAGGTGATCAAATGGATGAAAAAAATGAAAGAAACCGAAGAGGAGCAGAAGAAAAGAATAGTCTTCTTGAGCAGCTTTGTCTCTGGTTTCCAAGAACAACTTCATGCTGATATTCATTTAATACCTGGCGATGATGGCCCTCCGATTCCTGCACATAGAGCTTTGCTGGTAATCTCAATCATCTCTACTTCCTTTCTTATTTCTACGGCATGAATTTTTCTCTTTTACTTTTTTGTTTGTTTGCCGTTGTTTTCAACGTTTATACGCTATAATAATTTGTTATCCATTAAAACGAAATCATAATGTATATATTTTTAATTCATCAAAATTCATTAGTGTTTTGATGTTTACGTTTAAATACAAATTTCAAACTATTTGATGAAAACAAATATTACAATAAATATTTTTATAATCTCATCGACTCACATATCATTTACATGTATAAAGACATATACAACTAATTATGAAGATTTTGTGTGCTTCTATATATGTAGGCTTCAAAATCCGAGATCTTCAAGAATATTCTAGATTCAGACGGATGCAAAACCGCTCCAGAATACGCCATAACGCTCCAAGAACTGAGCTCCGAGCAACTTCAAGCTCTCTTGGAGTTTCTTTACACTGGTACATTGGCTTCAGACAAGTTGGAGAAGCATGTCTATGCGTTGTTTGTTGCAGCTGATAAGTACATGATTCATTACTTACAAGAGTTCTGTGAGCAACATATGCTGAGGTCTTTGGATATCTCTAGCGTTCTTGACGTTCTTGATGTTTCGGATCTTGGTTCGAGCAAGTTGCTGAAGGAAGCTGCTTTAGGATTCGTGGTGAGGAACATGGACGACATCGTTTTCTCGGATAAGTACGAAGCTTTTTCTCAGAAGAACCATCATTTATGCGTGCAAATTACTAGAGCGTTCTTGACAGAAGCGAGAAATAAGAGACGTGATTAGTTTTACTAGTGAAAAGATCCATGAATGATTGATTAATGTAATTAAGTTTTTGTATGTTTTACTGAACCCATTCAATATTTGATTTATTTTTTAGTAAAAGGTTTTTTTTTTTTTTTTTTTTGAACAACTTTTTAGTAAAAGGCTTATTTTACTAAACTGCAAGAGAAACAAAAAAGGGGGGAAATTGCCCAATTTCATTAAGTAAAAAGACTTTTATTTAAATAGAAAAGTACTGTTTTGATAAAAAAACGCTTCAAACTCCATTGAAAATTTGAAGCACTCTAACATACCTCTCGACGAAACCCTCCGTAAATTTGCTACCAATTATATCCAATCTCATTTGCGTGTGAGAGTGTGAGTTTTTTGTTAGATAAGTTTAGGAATTTTAAGGAGAGAAAAGTGTCCTTTTGAATGTTCATTTTTATCTACTCAAGCTTTCACTAATAAGTGATGAATCTATAAACTTCATGCCAAACAAATCACTTTATAGCAATTGGATTAATTAGAAGGACATACAATTGATTTTTGTTTAATCATATGTCTAACTAAAATTCCTCTTTAGGTAGAACAAATGTATAATGTATATAGAGAATATGAATACTTGATGTAAACTAGGCTCTCGGATCATGGCTATCATTCCAGGTCCTGACTGCTACGGCCACTGCATGTTTGACTGCTTGAGCATCCATGTTTTCACCATCATCATTCTAGAATTAAATCAGATTAAATAGAAAGTAATATCTATAACTAATATGAGTGAAAATTTTGATGAATGGAGTAATATTATTCGATAAGGATGATGAGGGAGAATTGTGTTTACATCTGATGAGCCAATGGCATGAAAGCTAAATGAGTCCGTACATGAAACCCTAGCTTCAACAACGTCAAGTCCAAGATCTTCAAAGGCTTCAAGAACACAAACCAGCATGCCTTCCTCATTCTTCCCGGACATTACCTTTATCATGAACCCCTTTTCTAGGGTTTCCACTGTAACCTATCAATACAGAACCCCAAAATAAATCAAAATTTATATAAATATAAATGCATCGAAGAGTATACGTATATATGTTTATATACCTTGGAATCGGTAGGATCACGGAAAGATTGCTCAGACGTGGTCTCACTGTTGATTTTTCCGACTTTCTGCTTAAGCTTTTTGATATATTTTGATGCATCCACTATGATTGAAGATTCGCTCTCCTGCAAAATGTGTGCGTTTAATTGGCATATAAATGAAATGGTTGAGTTTAGATTCTCAAAGTACAAGTTTAGTCCAAGAAAATTTCCCATTTCAATTATCATATTTTGGCTCCTTTATGTTCATTATGGTTAGGACTTAGGAACGAATCAAGTATAAGTATAAGTTGAAGATATACAAAGAAAAGAAATCCAAATAGCAGCATATCACTAATGATAAGTCAAATTCCGCCAGATCAGACTTTTCATACAAAAATATATATATACGATATAAGGAGTAAAATTTGATCTCTAATAATGAGTGGTAAGAGAGAGAAACAGAGTCATCAAGGTTAAGAGGGATATCTGTGAATATGAGGATATATATATAACTATATTACTAGGACTGAATTTGGTTTATAGTTATAGAAGAGATCGAATATGATTACAAAAAAAAAAAGTAAGAAAGAAAGTGGTGGAATATGATTACAGCATCAGAGTTAGTGATTGAGCGAAGCAATTGAAACTTCTCACGCAGAGAGGAACCTCTCTTGTGTTCCCTCGAAACCATTCTTCTGTGCTTTAGCTTCTTCTTATCTCGTCCTCTTCGGTTTCTCTTCTATATAAATAGAGTAAGAAAGAGGAAGTAAAGTAGAGGTCCGATTTTCTTCAAAGTTTATAGGATCCTCTCGTCTCTCACATGTCTGCCTTATAGTCTCTCTTCATCGCTACAAATTGTAATATACGGACAAATGCGTTTGGTATCTCGTGAATTACTTGATTGCCGCTATGTCTAGTTACACGTTATTCCATATTGTATATACAGTATAGTTCTTCTGCATATACGTATACGTGAGAATACTGCCAAACATAAATAGGTAAAGGAATTACTACAATTTTTGTTTTCATTTTCTATGCACGTGTGAGTATAATTTTCGATGGAATTGCTTTAGTTAAATTAGAAAGTACACAAATATTTAAAATTACATATATAAATAAATTTCTCTTGAGGGAAGACTAGCTCTTAGGTGGTTTATAAATTGAGTATGTAAGTTGCCAATTAAGGAAAAAATAGATTACATTTTATATGCCTTCAAATGGTAACTATCCAAAACAAAACAAAAAATGAACAGAATGAAGAAACAAGATGAGAGGAATAAGTGGTTCGCTCATGTTTTGAATAGGAATTATTTTAATTTTCTTCCTTGTTCTAACAGAATCTAAAATAAACAAATTATCAATATTTCTTTTCTAACAAGTGAACCGACAAGATCAAGTGCATTTTCAGGATGTTCCATTTATCATTGACGTGTCCAATTCTGGTGTGCACTGAATTATGCGCTTGTCTCGCTTTAATTGGTCTTGACCAACTCTCCAAAGGCTTACACCTATTGTGTGCGTGTGAGTGATTCTTGAGTATATAAGGTTTGGGGAAATGAGGAGAGGGCAAAAGTAAAAACGAAGTAGGCAACCATGATAGCTCGTGATCAAGGATGAAATAAAATTGTGAAATGTATAAAATATTGAAATAGGAGAGCATCGAAAGAAGTGAAAGAAGAGGATAAAAGCAAACAGAAGAATGTTAGTTGTGATTTTGGAATGCCTCCAAACACTCCTCACGGGGATCTTTATGAATGCCACCATCTACTTCTTGTATATATACTACGTATGTGTACGTTATATATGCATACGCATAACATACATCATTCATGCCATTCGTAACGAAAAAAAAAACTTCTTAAAATTGGATTTGATTAAGGAAAACAACAAAAATATTCCATGTTTCTTGATTGATACACACAAACATTCAAAAATGTACATGAGGCATGTGCGTATGTAAGCGCGTACATATCATAAGAAATGTGATGAGAAGAGAAAATATGAAATTGTCTATATCCCACAAGGACATATAAAAGTATCCATCAATTCACATGTGTACCGATTAATCATCACCGCAAAATAATACTCTATACAATAGACAACCCTTTTTTTCTCTCACGTATAGCCTCATAGATATCCTATAGTACTATCTCTCATATTCTTCTACTTTTACAGTCTGTTTTCTCCATATTTAGGGTTTTAATTGCTCGGATTTGCCAAAAGAAGATGACACTCACGTGACTTGCACTTCGGGAAGAACATTCACATTCACATGCACAATTTGACGATATTAAAAAAAAAAAGAAAAACAAAACATATTAATCTCTAGAGTCGAGAAAAAAAATGCATTCGTCATGTAGAGTAAAATAGGGAGAAAGGGACGTGAGCGAGAGAGCTCAGACATCAAAAGTTCATATGCATAGGAAACTTTGTCTCTTCCAATATATTCTTGTTATATTGGTTAATATACATGAAAATATATTGTTCTGCTGTGTATTAATCGTGTATAGTAAAATGTAATAAAATAATATATCGTATGAATATGATAGAAGGAGAGGAGTGGTCGAGATAAAAAAAATGATCTTTATAATGTCACAATGATTAATTTGGTTAAAAAATGTTAAATGTCCCTTCACTCTCAAACGTGTAGCTGCTCACACAACTGTTTTCATGTTTTATTCTATAACAAATTCCAAAGACAACACCTCTTTTCTAGTACATATGTCGTCTTTCAAACAGATTGATCACCGATGAATTCCGGGACACGTATATGGCTTGAAGAGGTCGACTTGTTTTTTACGAACCTGCTCTACGATTAATTTGCACACGAGTACTTTCAGCATTTTCGTATTTACCAACTGTTTTACCAAAGCATTTTTTGCCTTAATGAAACTTTTAGCCATGCCAAACACATGTAAAGGTAACCGTTCCATTTTGGTAAACTAAACTCACACTTTTTCTGAAAAAAATCATCAGTAGTTTTAAAATTGTTATTTTGTATAACAATCAGCTTTAAGAAACTGTGAAAAACGCAACATTTGTTATTTTACCAATATATATATCCTTTATTCTTCTTTTTGTTTCCTTGTACTGCATAAAAACAAAATA
This sequence comes from Microthlaspi erraticum, assembly GCA_902728155.2. Classification (NCBI taxonomy): domain Eukaryota; kingdom Viridiplantae; phylum Streptophyta; class Magnoliopsida; order Brassicales; family Brassicaceae; genus Microthlaspi; species Microthlaspi erraticum. Next base: position 384,401 of record CACVBM020001829.1, on the reverse strand, counting down.
TAAAATGTAAGAAAGTCTCGTGTTTGTGACAGCTATATTTCCTTTGTCTTCTCTCCATATGTAACGTATTACGTATTCCCTTGTCCGAATCAAATATCATTCCATGACACTTCAATCAATATTTTATTTAGCATCATAAGAAACTCCAATGTTTTTTTGTTTTGTATAATTTTATGATTTAACAAAAACCGAAGAATCCAACATTTGTCTACTAGGCTAAATACCACCACATGTGAATAGAACATTAGACGGTCTCCACTGTTTTAGGTGAAGGGTTCAATTCATCCACTATATGTCACTATTATAAACGTCTCGAATGGTAAAACCAAATCTAGTTTTTTTTTGCTAAATCCAAGATGTGAATTTGCATGAACTGTAAATGAACATCTAGAAAGGACCAAAACGACAAAGTAAACATAGAAAACAAAATCTTAACATGAATGTACAAAAACAATACCCATTCCATCTGCCCCACTCTCTTCTTCTAAGTGACAAAATTATCTTAGAGAATTAGGTCACGGGGGTGACTTTGAGCTATCAAACACCGATCACTCCTTGTTTTGACATAGCATGCGTAAATTATATATAAATGAAGAAAATATCTCTAATAAAAATTCATTTATTTTTCTAGTAATTGGGTATGTATACATTGTCTTGGCACTCATTGGCAGTAAAATAATCATTATGAAAGAAGAAAAAACAGAAATGAAAGAAAATTCCTTTAACAAATATCTCGTAGGCGAGAGAAAACACATGAAAACGAGTGATCATTATGAAAAATTCATAAATCTTTCAAGAATTATATCATGTTCGAAAGGAAACACTTGTTTACCAAAGAAATAAATATATAGAGGAAACAAAAACAAAAGTTACTGGGCCTTGTCAAGGTTTGATTTCGGCCCATTACTGAAAGAGAAATAATTGTTTCGATTTTATTTTCTTCTCGAACTAAATAGATAGATTTGTTAAAAATTACATTATAGCTACCTGAAAATTAAGTTTTTACATTTTGAGGGACTAAAGAACATCATCATCGACAGAGCAACCCAGGTGTGGTAGAAGAAACACAAGGAAGATTTCAAGCTTTTTGATCAGTCATGCGAATTCTTGTTGCTCGCGTAGCTAACGTAATTTCCGAAATTTCCCTTTTTTTAAGCTTTGCTGTACCTTTCTTAATTCTTTTCCATCAATTGGTTTAAACGGGTCGTCACCACCGATTCATCTGAAATCTGAAGTGAAATTTGCAGCATTTTTGCAGAGGAAGAAGTAATGCATATCCTCCTCGATCTCAGAATTTCTCCTCATTGACCAAAAAAGGTACCTCCTTTTTCCCCAGTCTTCCGCGAGAATCGTCTCGTGGGCTTAAACCCCAGATTACGATTAGAGTGAAGTCTTTTGATTTGAAATTCTGATTAGTTTTGGTTCAATAGTAGTAGTAATCAAGTCCATTATCACTTCACAGTAGTGAGACTCTCGATTTCAATCCGGATTGTCACAATTTGTTGTAATGTTATCCTACATCAAAGTGGATACTTTGTTTGATCAATCAGTCCTTTTAGTAATTAGATACAGTGGTTAAGGAAAGAGCCATGAGAGATTAAGAGTAGAGGAGGTATTGATGTGTTGATGAGCTTGACTTTGCTTCCATTTTGTAGAGGACCTAACATTGGAGGAAGATGCTGAGAGGAAAATAGGCTGGTTGCTCAAACTTTTCTTCGCTGGAACAGCAACCTATGTTGGATACCAGTTTTTCCCTTATATGGGTATGTGAATGTCTAATCTCAAATCAGCTTTTACATTTCTCAATTGCAAATTTTGTTGCTGTATACTTTACTGATGAGTCATTTGGTGGTTTAGGTGATACTTTGATTCAGCAATCTGTGTCGCTTTTACATGTGAAGGATCCCTTGTTTAAGAGAATAGGAGCTTCTAGGCTGTCTCGTTTCGCCATCGATGGTAAAGCTTTGTAATAACTCAATACCTCTATCTCTAATTGATTGGTTATAAGAAATAGATTTGATTTTAAGACTTATGTGGTTCTCACCAGTGCTGATATGTTGTAATCATTTGGTTTGTTGTGTATAAAAGATGAGAGGAGAATGAAGGTTGTAGAGTTGTGTGGTGCTCAAGAGCTTCTACATATGTTGGGGAATGCTAAAGATGACAAGACAAGGAAAGAAGCTCTAAAGGCTCTCTCTGCTCTCACTAAATCAGGCAAGACATATATATGCCTTTCGTCTCTTATGTTGAAACATTCTCAGGGTTGTCGACTGATATAATCTTCTTTAACTCTCCTTTTGTTGCAGATGAAGCTGCGAACTTCCTGGGAACTAATGGAGCACTCTCTATCGTCAAATGGCTCCAGACTCTTTGGAAGATTCAGAGATTTCAACTTACAAGTCAAACATACTCAAGAAGCTAGATGAGAAAAACCTCGGCCGTCTCTTCCCTAAGGTTCTATTTACATAAAAGGATAGATCAAGAATCATGAGTATAATAAGTATCTCCATACTCATTAAGTCTTTTTCTTTTATCTTCCTCAATTCCAAATTAGAGCTCTTCAATTTTGTTCCGAAAGAAAGGAATAGTTTGATTGAAGATCAATCGAGCTTTTGGTCTCAGTACACTCTGACTCGGATGTCGTTTGTTCTTTTGAATAATGGTGTATCTTTCTCTAGTTTAAGTAGCCATTCCTATAGCTTTTACATTGCAGTTATTCTTGTTTATGAAAGTTTATAATTACTGGAACAACTTCAATCAAAAAAAAGAAAAAAGAGAGTGAAACTGTGTTGATGCTTGCGGATAAGTAAAAACTAAAAACAAACCTAGTAAACTCTAAAATTCCAATTCAGTTGAGTGGGGAATCGAAGCTGAGATGATGTTGAAATCCTAGGCATAGATTCTATCTCCTTTTGTGTCTCTTCAAGATTGCAGGAGGTTAATTTTGTTGCAAAGAGGGAGATCTCCACTGCCTTCAAGCATTTTGAGTTGGCGAGAATGTATGCCAATAGTTGTTTCTCATCTTCTGTTGCTACACAGTCTCTCCACCCAAATATCTCTAGGTGAGACGACAAGCATTCGGGAATTGAATTGGGCTGGTTCCAGGATGGTGTGAGAGTCCCCGCCCACTTCTGATGATGTCATTACATAGAACTTTAATATCATATCAAAACTAAATCTAGATGCGTGTCTACTTGTTTAAAGGGATGATGGTACTTACCGTGTTGATGAAAAGAGTCTTTAGTTTGGGAGAGTTTTGAAGCAAAAACATAAGGGGTTCCAACCAATCAACTGAAGTTGCTGTAAGGAAATGCAACTCTATGAGCCGAGAGAAGTTAGTAGCGCTACAACAATGAACCTGGTGACAGAAAATTAAAAATAAACAACATTACTTGACCAAGAAGCAACAAGGGACCAATATGAAATCACTACCATTGGCTCGGTCAAATGCAAGAGCAGACGTCTGGCAGAAGAAAGACATGTCAGAAGCTTGCCATCGGGGTTAGGAACATTGCCTATGTATGCCTCATCAAGGCAATGCATATTCTCTAACAAGCAGTAGTTTCCCCAAACATCATATAATTCCATATTTGTTATTGCAGGGGAATCTATTACCAACCACCCAGTGGGATCATGATGATGATCCCGCTCAAGAGGAGTCCAGTAGTACAATCTTTTCAAGGAAGGCACTTTCACGGTAAAATTTTTCAACATGTCGTTTTTGCGTCTGAACACCTTGATATACTCAAGAACAGGGGAACTTGATAAAAGGCTAACAAGAGAGTCTTCGTCTTTGTACACCACGTTCATAAGCATCAGATACAAGAGAGATGGTAGGCGAGCCTGGGAAGAAACATCCACTAGAATCTGGTTGGACAGAGTTAAATCAACGAGCGTGTCGCATGTGTAAAGAATCTTAGGAAGCCTTGTTGGCACTCCGATCAAGTTGTACTCGAATTCTACCACTTCTACACCGCGTTTAACTGCGTTCTCAACGAACTTCCGGACATCCACATGAACCGAACAAAGTATGAAAAGCAAGCACTCTAGTTTCGGTGCCTTGTGAAGTTGCAATGCCTGCTCAAGGCTCTCGCTGCCTTCGTCTTTGAAGGAGATTTGAGGCATCATCGTCCAGATATGACGCCATCGTTTAGACAAGACTGCAGTGGCGGCTGCGACTTTTGTCGGGACGAAGTAGAAGATCCGTAAGAGCATATCGTCGGGTAAATCACAGCTTCTATTTTCGATTCTCTCATCCGCTTCGGTTGATAGATGCCTAGTATCCGACATAATATCCCACAAAAAAAAAACAAAGACCAAGCCCTATCCCCCTCTCTACTTCTTTCTAGTCGCTCTCGTTTTGTATACGAACGTAAGAATTTAAAGACTCAAAGAAACTTGAGCTCTCAATCTCTCTCTAAACTCATAAGCTGTGACACAACTTGACACTTTTCCTAATATAATAATAAAACACTTTTCCTAATCCTAATAGGAAACACTTATATTTAGACAACTTTCTAAACATACTAAAATAAAATAAAATAAAAACTTTAAACATACTTTTCCTTTTCTCCTTGATAACCATGACTCTGTTTAGGATTAGGAAAGCTTCCATCTTAAGCTTACTCCCAGCATAATTTATTTCACGCAAAAGTTCTACAAAGACTTGACTACAGACTACAGTAATCAACTAAATAATACACACGCAACATGTTGAAAAAACCCTAATTTTATTATTAATTTTTAATTTCTTAATGAAGTATCGGAAATGGACATTTTTTACCCTTTCTATCTTGCTCATCAAGCAACATGCTGTAAAAGTGTAAAGTGACTGAGACCAATCGTTTTCCAGTATACTGTTCATGTACAATCTGTTGAAGAAAACAGATTGTTCTGTCAAATTTACCAAATGGAGATTCAACAACATACATGTTCAACAACAGAAAAAAACCCATACATGTTGCGGAATTAGAAGATTTTTTGTTTTTCAACTGTTCTCTTTTTATTTTTCATTTACGTGTTCTACACATCTTGCGGAATTTTTTTTGAAAGAATTAGAGGATTTCTAAAGTAAATAGAAGAGAACAATTGAAAATTATACCAATAGCTATCTGTGAATCAACAGTTTCAACTGCTCCGATGATAAACTGAGATTTTCATTGCCAATAAGAGCTACCACTTGTGGAAAGAACGGAATAATTTAATTTCCATCAATAAGCTTTTGTTCTTAGTACCTAATCATATATATGAAAAGATGTCAACTCTCTCTATATTATTGACACATGGATACATGAGAAAATGACACATGTTATATAATTTTCATTTAAAAAAACAAAAATCTAAAAGTTTAATATAACATTAATGCAACTTTTGGTCTTCTTTTGTGCTTATTGTAACTTACAAAATACATTTTCATATAATTTTCACTTTAAAAAAAAATATCTAAAAGTTTAATGGAATTTCAATGTAACTTTTGGTTTTCTTTTGTGGCCATTAGAACTTATAAAATAAAATAAAACTATTATATCACTTTAATATTATTATCTTTCGTCATCAATCTTGAATCACTATTAAACATTTAAGTTCTCTTAATATACAGAGAATTGGATTCAGAAAAAAATAATGGCAGAGAATCATAGTGTGTTCCACGTACCGGTGAATAAATAAAGAGTAGCAAGGGTATAAAAACATGTGATAGTATACAAATCTACGGGTGTTATTTGGGTTAAAAGATTATTTACAAATCTATAATTGTTTTATACTCCAACCAAATAAGAATTAAGATACAGATGTTATTTATATCATTTGGAGTAACATTTTTTTTAAACTATAACCACAGAAAAATCCGTGCGTACGCGCGGACATTGATCTAGTACCACATGATTTGGAAATTCATTGTTCACTACAATAATGGTCTCTATAGAAAGTAATTCACGGAATAATATTTAAAGAATTGTAACGTTTGATCTTTCTCTCATTTAAGTAGCAACAAATGTTGCACCACCTATTCCTATAGCTTACAGTTTATACATTGTATTTTCTCACAAAACCTTCTTCACATGTATCAAATAGTCATATAGATGCTAAGGAAAGCTAATAATTTTACACATTTCTTTGAAGTGATCATAAGGAGACTTGTTTGCAAAACTTTTTTCAAATATCAGTTTGCTGTGACTGTGAGACTGTATAAATTCGTCGAAATGGCGATGGTGCTAGTGGCAACAGCGAGAACAAGCATTATCGCAGCTACAGTCTTCTCTCTTGAAGTGGACACACCATGCACATTCCTGCCATTTCAAAACCAGCGAATAAGGACGACGATTTTTTCAGGAAAAGTGAAGCAAACTAGAGGAAACAAAGCTAATGTACCTTAAAACAATGGCTGCTGGAAAAATGAATGCTATTGAGACCGTGGTGGTTGATCCCAAGAACTGAAAGAAATACCAAATGTCTGGTACCGCGATCGCGGACAAGAAACAGCAAACTAGTAAAGCCAGAGTGAGTCCGATGAATCTTGTCGAGTCTTTTGCCAATGATGACCTCTTTGGGAACAGAAGCTCGTCGAGGTTTGCTCTCAACGAGAAGTTCATGAGAGGAAAGACAAGCATGAGGTGAAGCGCGTAGCTGAGCCTGACAACGTCGTTGAAGAGAGAACCAATGGAAGAACCAGAGCTCTGGTCAAAGTTCACTAGAATATCCGACATTGTTGCATCTCCAAACAGAAGATACCCGAACAATCCAGTAGCGAAGTAGATTGCAGCGCACAAGACGACAGAGATCTTAGTTGCTGGGATCACCTTTAAAGGATCTTTGAGCTCAAATCCAATTGGATGCACTGCAAAAAATTTCATCACCAACAGCAAACTCAGAAACAGAACAAAAACAGAGGAAAAAACAGAGGAAAAAACAGAGAGACAATACTAATTTGGTATAAAGAATGGATTCTTGCCATTGAAATGAAATGTGAAGGCGGTTACTATGACAGGAGAAGCTGTGAAGAGATTCCAGAAAGATCCTGGGAACTAATGTAGATTTGCTGCAGATGAAGCTGCAAACTTCCTGGGAACTAATGGAGCAATCTCTATCGTCAAATCGACTCCAGACTCCTTGGAAGATTCAGAGATTTCAAATTACAAGTCAAACATACTCAAGAAGCTGGATGAGAAAAACCAGGCCGTCTCTTCCAACTAAGGTTCCCTTTACATAAAAGGATAGATCAAGAATCATGAGTCTAATAAGTATCTCCATACTCTTAAGTCTTTTTTTTTATCTTCCTCAATTCCAAATTAGAGCTCTTCAATTTTTGTTCGGAAAGAAAGGAATAGTTTGATTCAAGATCAATCGAGCGTTTGGGCTCAGTACACTCTGATTCGGATGTCGTTTGTTCTTTTGAATAATGGTTTTAAGTAGCAATTTCTATAGCTTTTACATTGCAGTTTCTGACAACCTATTTCACAAAGATATACATAAACATGAGAGAAACAATCTGAGGAACCAGACATCCCAAGTCGGTTTGCCGTTTTTCATTCCACCTCCCACAATCCAGCCTGATAAGGGTTCGATGGGACCGTTGAGGACGGACCAGCGTGGAGTTGGGTCAGGAAAGATGCGCATGCATACGTACAAAAGAGTGATCTTTTGTCACGTACTTAAAATGGTCAAAAACTAGAGACAATACAAAAAAAAACATAATTAGTGCTCGTTTAATGCTGTTGTAATCAAGTCTTTTCTTGTAGTTTTCTATAATTTCTGTCAATAACTGAAAAAAATGGTATAAAATCTTCACATTTTACCCCAAAAAAAAACATAATTAGTGTTCGACGTAGGATAAACAAGGTCAATGAGTCAATCACAGTTTATGAATCTTTATTATTGTTAGAATAACTTAAATCAAAAATAGGAAAAAGAGAGAAATTGTGTTGATGCTTGCTGATAAGTAAAAACAAACCTAGTAAATTCTAAAAATCCATTTAAGTTGACTGGGGAATTGAATTGAATTGAATTGAATTGTCTGGAAGAAATTGAAACTCTATGAGCCAAGAGCAGTTGTAATCGAATGATATTTAATACAACAAAGCTAAATTTGTATCCTCAACTAGATGACAAAAGCGAAGCTAAATAAGCTCAAATTTTTATTATTCCTTGAATTTCAAATTTTCATTTGAGTTGGAAAATTTTCAAGGAATAATAATGAAACCTTTGAGCTTATTGAGAACTACATGTAGATTTGGTCCGCTCGGCCCAATGCTCTTTTCAATCAAAACTCAAGAGTGAATTCGTTTGATCCAAGCATGATGAGGGAATGAGAAAGATTGATCGGGCAAAATGAGGGCAAAGTTACATATATTGAGAATAAAGATCAAATAGATAATACGTTACATATCATATCTTAGTAATAAGTTACATACCGACATCAATGGATACAAAGTTGCATGATCTATTTGGCGACAACGGTGGAGTCAGTGTCGGAAATGGCGGTGGTGGCATAAGTATTGCTTCTCTTTTGATACTCTACTCAAATAAGTTGTTTGGTCTATGCTTAAGTTGTTTGGTCGATGCTAACCAAATGATCTATAAATCACATACACTTTGATTGATAAATCAATCACACAAACGTGTTTTAACCACCAAATGATCTATAAATCACAGACTTTGATTGGTAAATCACAAAATCGTGCAATGTTTCACAATTTCTAAGGTTTTTACCAGCCACAAAACTTTTTACGAATCCCACCATTCTACAAGCGTAATGGTGGTAACAACAAAAAATAATGTCATTTCACAAACTTTTTACGAATAATACCTTGCAGTTCCATTTCAATTAATACAGTTTTTTGTATACAATTATGCTACTAACAGCAATTACCAAATCAACTTAATCAACATTTTCAACTGCTCAGATGATAAACTGAGATTTTCATTTTCCGATAAGAGCTACCACTTGTGGAAAGAAAGGAATGGTTTCATCCAGATCAATGAGCTTTTGTTCTTAGTATTGAATACTGTCTGAAGATCTAAAGAATTGTAACGTTTGATCTTTCTCTCATTTAAGTAGCAACAAATGTTGCACCTCCTAGTCCTATAGCTTATACATTGTATTTTCTCACAAAACCTTCTTCACAGATATCAAATACAGATGCTAAGGAAAGCTAATAATTTTACACATTTCTTTGAAGTGATCATAGAGGAGACTTGCTTGCAAAACGTTTTCAAAGCTTAGTTTGCTGTGAGACTGTATAAATTCGTCGAAATGGCGATGATGCTAGTGGCAACAGCGAGAACAAGCATTATCGCAGCTACTATCTTCTCTCTTGAAGTCGACACACCATGCACATTCCTGCCATTTCAAAACCAGCGAATAAGGATGACAATATTTCAGGAAAAGTGAAGCAAGCTAGAGGAAACAAAGCTACTGTTACCTTAAAACAATGGCTGCTGGAAATATGAATGCTATTGAGACCGTGGTGGTTGATCCCAAGAACTGAAAGAAATACCAAATATCTGGCACAGCGATTGCAGACAAGAAACAGCAAACTAGTAAAGCCAGAGTGAGTCCGATGAATCTTGTCGAGTCTTTTGCCAATGATGACTTCTTTGGGAACAGAAGCTCGTCGAGGTTTGCTCTCAACGAGAAGTTCATGAGAGGAAAGACAAGCATGAGGTGAACCGCGTAGCTGAGTCTGACAACGTCGTTGAGGAGAGAACCAATGGAAGAACCAGAGCTCTGGTCAAAGTTCACTAGAATATCCGACATTGTTGCATCTCCAAACAGAAGATACCCGAAGAGTCCAGTAGCGAAGTAGATTGCAGCGCACAAGACGACAGAGATCTTAGTTGCTGGGATCACACTTAAAGGATCTTTGAGCTCGAATCCAATTGGATGCACTGCAACAACAACAAACTCAGAAACAGAACAAAAACAGAGAAAACAGAGAAAATATTTGGTGTAAGAGATTGGTTCTTGCCATTGAAATGAAACGTAAAGGCTGTCACTATGACAGGGGAAGCTGTGAAGAGATTCCAAAACGATCCTCCATTGTTCAGCTCTGGAAAGAGTCTTGGATTCTTGGTTTGACCTTTCACTAGCGCGGAAATGGCAAGCACCGAGCTTATAACCACAAACAGCACCGCAAGAAGAAACGATACCGCAGAGCTAAATGCCAGTGTTTCTACACAACATAATAAAATTCATCAACGATCTCATAAATTTGCAAACTTATTACTGAGTTTCTGAGAAGGCAAGATTATATAACTTACCCACACGTCTGCACAAGACTAATGGAAGCAAGACGAAACCGTAGATGAACAACAAAGCGAAGATTCTCGTGTTCCACCAGTGAGAACCAAACCATTCTTGCAAAACTCCAATATGTTCGGATCCTCCGTTGTCGTTACCGGAAAGCACATCTCCTGAGAGAGAAACACACAATCCCAAAACCCAAACTCAGTAATTTGTTCTTAAAATTCAGATGGTAACAGAAGCTATCGAATTACTTTACCTATGATAATCGAGAAAATGATCATACATCCGAAAGTGGCAACCATCGTAGCAATCTGTACAGCGACGGATCCTGTTTTCCCGAACGACTCTTTCATGACTCCGGCGTAAGTAGTTGATTCGCCGGCGAGCGTCGATTTCATCAGAAACCCAGCAGAAATTGTGGAAAGCCAAGCGATGATCGCGATAATCAATAGCGCTGGGATTACTCCGAGAACCTTAAAGGCCGCCGGCATTGACATTATTCCGGCTCCGATTATGCTCGTCGAGACGTTGAAAACGACGCCGGAGGTTGATCCATGCTTCTCAGACGACGGTTCTTGCTCAGGCAAGAGAGGATTTTTTATCTGAGGAGACATTCTTCCACACCGCCGGAGAGACTTGAAAAATTGCCGGCGGGAAGAAGAATTATTGTTTTTTTTCTGTTGTTGTTGTGGTGTCAGAAAACGGCTTCATATAGCCACATGGTTAAGCGGGTCAAAGTACAATAATACCCTTTGAGTTTGTGTGTATTTGTGATCACCGTTGGGGGTAAAACCGGGTATGACAACATTTGACCATTGGAAACATGACAGGGTGGTCCTATCACATCAAAGATATCACCAGATGATCTTTTCGTCACGTACTTTAAAACAAATATTTCTGATAGAGATAATCAGATAAACGAGTTCAAATGAATTTACACCTAATTTTTTCTATTAAAAACATAGAAATGAACAAAAACATATGGGTCAAGAGCTAAGTGTCCACTTGGAGACCTTTTCTGGAATAATATCATTCATTTTCATTACAAAAGAGGGTGTATCTAGACGGAATAGTGGCAAAAAGTGTTAGCTAAAATATACTGTTTGTTTCAGGAAAATTGAGTATAATTTTAGCTCCCAAGAAACATTGAAAAGTCTGAAGATGTAATGAAACTCACTATAATCAATCATCATAGGCGGCACAAAATATGATTCACGTTTAGATAAATTATGCTAAGAGCAGACTTTTGGATACTGTTCATTCAGACGTGATAAACTAGACTAACTAAGAATAATTAAACACTTTCTAGTTATACTTCTCTTTCATTAGATATCATTCTATCACGAATAGCACGTAGCATTGTATAATTTGTTTCTACTTATGGTTATTTTTAGTCAAATTTTTTCTGTTAACAAATTTCGATTTTGTATGTGGACAGGATACATTGTATATGGTCCATTAAGTTGAAAACATACAAAAAATCATTCTGTATGTTGTATATTACAACAAAACTAACCAGGTTCAATATGTTATTTTTGGATATAAAGGTTTGTGTACAATTTCAATCTAAGGAACCAAATACATTTTGTTTGTTCTGTTGATTTACAACATCCAAAAAAAGATGGCAAACTTTGTTGTGGGCTTTCAGTGCCCAATACTTTGAATGATAATAATAGGCCCAACTGTATCGGTTGAAAAATCTTCTTTCCCCTAGCAGAGTTCGTCTGATTTTTCGCTTACGATCAGATTCTCGTCTCTCATTGCTTCGAATAATCGAAGCAATTTCTCTCGAGGAAGGAACGATAAACATTCAACGAACAATCGGAGCGCTGAGGAGATAAAGAAGTATACTATCGGAGGTCGATCGGAGTTTAATTTCGATTCTGAGTTGGGGAAAAATATGGGGGATCATCTGATGAGAGCGGAGGATTTCGAGAAGAAAGCTGAGAAGAAGCTCAACGGCTGGGGATTATTCGGATCTAAGTATGAGGATGCTGCCGATCTGCTCGAGAAAGCTGCTAATTCCTACAAGCTTGCCAAATCATGTAAATTTCTTTTTCCTCCAGCCGACCTTATATGTGATTGATTTTCGTTTCATTTGATTGCTCGTGGATGTTTCCGGGCTCTGAGAAATTAATATGTATGAGGATTGAGGAAGACAATTGGAAAATGGAAACGTTTGGTCTTAGGTTATCGATTGCGGTGATCCGTCCATCGTCGTGTGAGAAGTAGAGTAGTATCTGTGTTGGTATAGGGCGTTTTTGATCTGTAAAGAAATTTTGAACTGATTGCAAATGAGAAAACTGAAAATCGTATAAACATCTTCTGAAACTAGTGGAGATTTAACTTTCAGATTGCTCGATTAGAGTTTTATAGGTTAATTTTTTTCCTGATTGTTGTTCGATGTTTCAACAGTATCTATCTCCTGCTTATGTGTTTTTATGTGACTGTTCAGGGGATCAAGCTGGAAAAGCTTATCTGAAACTCGCCGACTGTCACTTGAAGGTAAATAATTTGGCTGCAAACATGAAACTGGAAGAGTGTATTGATTTATTTTATATGATAACATTGCTCTGCAATTGCAGTCAGACAGCAAACACGATGCTGCTAACGCCTATGCCGAAGCTGCTAAATGCTACAAGAAAGTTGACACAAATGGTATGTCTACGCCACTGGAAAATTTTAAACCTTTGATCCAAAAGCTACTATTTTCAGTTGACATTTCAGTAATACAGAATTGATAGAAACTCCTGTGTTTTTTTCATTTCTTTATGCATGCGTATCATGTTCTGATACAACCATGATCTTATATGCAGAGGCTGCATCTTGCCTAGAGAGAGCAGTGAACATATTCTGCGAGATAGGAAGGCTAAACATGGCTGCCAGATATTACAAGGTACTATGTGTCTCTTTTGAGAGTGAGTTAGAGAATACACTCTAGTACGATACTGAGAAAATAGTTTTACTGGGGCTACTGTACTCCCTTTATTTCTCCTGATTCGTAAGATGAGTGCTGATTTGTGTTTTTTTTTGGTTTATGTACCAATAGTTGCTTTAACTGTTTTCTACTTTGGCAGGAAATTGCTGAGTATTATGAAGCCGATCAGAAGATCGACCAGGCTGTTACTTACTTTGAAAAGGCAGCTGAGTTCTTTCAAAATGAAGAAGTGACCACTTCTGCAAACCAGTGCAATCTCAAAGTCGCACAATATGCTGCCCAGTTGGAGAAGTAAGATTTTCTGCACCTTACCTTCTTTTTATGCTTTCTCTTCCTTTGGTACAGTGATAAGCTGAAACCTTGTTGAACTTTGGGAGAAATTGATTGATAACGGGCTTGTTGTATCTTTGATTTATAGATATGATAAGGCAATCAAGATTTATGAAGAAATAGCAAACCATTCGCTCAACAACAACTTGCTCAAGTATGGAGTTAAGGGCCACCTTCTCAATGCTGGCATGTGCCACCTATGCAAAGCCGATGTTGTTTCCATCACTAATGCGCTGGAGAAATATCAGGTTCTTCTTCTTTTTCCACATCAAACCCCCGTAACATCAGCATTCCGGTTGGACTTTGACATGATTCTAACTTCTACATTTCCGTTTCTGCAGGATTTGGATCCGACATTTACAGGAACACGAGAATGCAAGTTCTTAGGGGTAAGGGTTTAAACTGCGGTTGGTTTATGGTGATGAAAGGAGTATCTTTACAGAAAGTGTGTTATAATTTAACTTATTTATTCCCATGAGCAGGACCTTGCTGCTGCTATTGATGAAGAAGACATTGCAAACTTCACAGATGTTGTCAAGGAATTTGATAGCATGACTCCGCTGGTACTGACCATAACATCTCTCATACAAAGAGTTTGAATAGTGTTAAATTTGTCTGATCTTAATCATGGAAATGGTATATTGTTGCAGGATTCATGGAAGACAACCATGTTACTAAGGGTGAAGGAGAAGCTGAAGGCCAAGGAGCTTGAGGAGGATGATCTTACCTAAACATATTTGTCGGGAGCTTTGCTTATTGATTATTGCTGGTGTGTATCATCGTTTGTGTCCCGTTACTTCAAAGTTCGAGTCTTCGTTGATTTCATTGTGTTTGGTTTTGAGTTTTTAAGGTTTCTTAAGAGGTTTGGTCGAAACGGGTTTGTTTGATATCAGTCAACGTCTACATTTGTTCTCCGTGTCTCATCACATCATTTATGAGAACTTTTCAAGTCTATGGAAATTTGCTTCTACGTTCAAAGATTTGATCTTCAAATGTTTTTTTTGCATTGTTTTTTTTGAATTTATTTTTATTTATGTAATAAAATGTGTTTTCACTAAAATTTAAGCCAAACATGGATGGAATACGTTTGATCTTTTGCCTTTACTGATACGTAAACATGTGAAAAACTCTGATTTGGCACATTTTTGTGTTTTTTCTTCTCTAGCTGCACGTTTTCTGAAAGATAAATAACAATTTATGACAATGAATAATGCATGGACGTTACATTGAAAATTTTCGTACACATATCTTGAGAAATGAATACGTATACACCGATAAACAGAAAAAATGGACCAAAGAAAGACATTTGAGGACAAGATACTCTAACACCAATTCTCATTGTCATCGACCATAACAAGCAAAGCAATGATAAAAGCATAATCAACCTCTGGATTTACCCTCACCCTAAAATTATATTTCCCTTTGCAGAAACTTCCCCATGTAAACTTATGCGTCACCTGCAAACATCACCCACAAAACAGAAGAAAAATGTAACGATCAATTCAACAAAGCACTAATAAAGAAATGTTGTTTTATGATCATGAATGTGTTTTAAACTTTTTTACCCCTACCCCGGCGATGAGAGCATCCGATTTGAAAACTTTGAATGATATATTCGAGTAGCCACCAGAAGCATGAAAATCACAAGTAGTGCTCTTCTTGACATTATTGTTCTCAGGCAAGAAAACATCCACAGATGTTTTCAATGAAACCGCTTGAGATTGCTGTACCGTGAAGAGCAAGTCTTCTCTCTCTTTGCTCTCTCCTCCATGCACTTCCCATTTGTTCTTCAACGCAATCCCCTGAAAAAATACACACAAACATACAATGTCAAGAAAGATTTTTGTTGCATCAATGGTGGTTTAAAAAATATTGAATCTTTTTGTAACCTTTTGACGCATTGTGAGGATTGTGAAACCAGCTGGATCACGCATAATCCTTTTACGGTTAAACCCCCAAGCTTGTCCATCAATTTGCAGGAGAAGATTCCCGCTTGGATCAAACACTTGGTAATGATCTTTGGAGAAATTTTGAACTTTCCTCTTTACCATTAAATCCATTGGGTATGGATTACAGAATTGATCGCTCACTACGCTTATCGTGGGATCTCCTACTTGCCATTCTGTTTTCTTGTTCTTCGGCATTGATTCTATTTTGTAAAAACTCAAGAAGATGATTGAAAAAGATTATGAAAGGCTCTTTGCTTTAGAGCCCTTGATAATTCTCCTTCTGATGAAGAATTATCAAAAACTGTTTTCACATTCTTTTTAGCAATAATATATCAAGATTTTCACTTGCTCTGGCTGTTAAACCAGAGTTTTAATCTCAACCTTAGAATTTTTAAACCCATAAATAAACTTACTTTTTAGATTTAGAATTAAAACGACTAAACAAGTGCTATTTTCAGGTCCACAGAAATATTCTCAATTGCCAATTGTATTATCAATACACAAAACATTTACAGAGAGCTCTTATAGTTACAACAACATATCATAGGTTTTACAAATCACAATAATCTTTAATCAAATTATATTGTTATTTTTGTTATATATCGAACTTGATATGTAAATAGAAGAGAAGGTATCAGTTTCCCCCACGTTTGTTCTTTCTCCACTCCCATGGCTTCTCTGGATTTGAAGATGACCACAAGCCAATACGCTTATGCCTAGCCTCATTTTCCCACTGATTTCAAAAACACACAAAAAAATTGTTAACAAAATCAGAAATACTAACTCAAATATACTAAAGACACTTAGGGTTTAAAAATATCATGCCTTTGAAAGCTCTGCACGCTTGTCGTAGGCTACATAATGCCAAGCAAGACCTTTCTTTAACATTACTTCTTGTACAAATTTTCCATTGCAATAAATATCTCCTACACATCTTCCATAACGATCCTCTGTATATACTAACACCTTCAAGATTTTTCCTTCGACCATCTTGAGTAGCTCATCGTGTGCCTCTTTTCCAAAAGGCATTTTACTTTCCGGTGAATCAATTCCCCTGTTTTCGTTTCATATCCAAAGTTGTTCTTAGAACCCCTGAAATATCTTTGATTCAAGAGATTTAAGATTCATAGAAGTTCTTTTACCTTAGTCTAATTCTGAATTTTTTAGCAAGCACTTCCTCATCCTGAAAATTTATCATCCTAAGCACAAGATTAAAAAAAAGGTCAGATGAATATTATAAATTTCATAGCTCAGTGATCTTCTTGTGAAGTGTATATCAGAAACAAAAACCTGTAACCAGAAGCTACGATCTTCTTATGGAGTGCATCTGCTTCTGTATAGTTCTTCTTCTGGCGTGCTTTGGCTCTTTTAACCACTGCAAGACTCACTTCCTTAGGAACAGAAGATGACACAATCGGGTCTTTGCTGCTAACATACACAGTAACTGTATCCCCATCTGCCACAGATTTTTGATCCACCTTATTTCAATTAGCACAATTTATTGATTAGCAACATAATTAATCATCATGCATAAACTATCTAACATTTCGAAGGGATTCATAAGTTTTCTAACCGGAAGCGTATTAAGCTCAAATTTAACTCCTTCAGGTATAGACACAGGAGACTGATTAGTAGGTACTTCATCGAGCTCATGAGACGAAGGTAGTCTATAGAAAGACAAAAGCCCCTGACAATGTCCACAAACAAATCAATTACACCAAAATTAACCAATAGTTTTTCCAAACTTATAAATGTTTTCACAACTTGAAACGTTATTCATACCTCAACATCGGCTTTCTTATGCCCTTTTAGAGTCGTGATAACAAGCCTTGCGGCTTCATCAGCAGTCTGAGGCCGAGGCTTTGATTGCTTCCATGCCTCAAGTATTTTTCCATACCTTAAAAAATATTTTGGAATATACCAAGGCAAATTTAAAATCTGAAAAAAATACAATAAGAAAGATGTAGGACGATCTGTGTATTGCTTTCTTTACCAGTTAGCTTGAGCCTTCTTGGAAGACACAACGTAACTTCCAAGCCCTTCAGGAACCTAGGAATAAAGAATATTAAAAAGTTATGATCACTTTCTTAAGAATTTTGAAGAAAAAAAAACATTTTAAACTTGTGAATTGTTATTGATTCTGCTTAAGAGACAAAGGTAACTAATCACACAATTCACTTGGAAGTAATTTTCAAAACAGAATGAAGAGAGAGACCTGAGAAGTGGTCTCGAAGTGGAAGAGATCACGGGAAAGAGCTGAAACGCCGGCGGTTGAACCGAAGACGCCGTGAGGCTTATCGTCCGTGGTCGGATTTAGGCATTTCCGGTAGAGTAACCTAATCGCGTTACCCATTGGTTTTCGATTCGATTTCTTAAAACAGAGAGAGAAAAGGAAGAAAGAGTTTTGATCTTTCTTCCTTTCTGGTATGGAAAGTCTTTGGTCGTTTTTCCTGGCAGAGAGGTTGTTTGGTTAACAAGCGAAATCATACGTGGCAGCCTTTTATTGGATGAGAAGCTAAAAACGATCGTCTTTATATTTCTAGCTAAAAAGTAGATAGTGGTTGCCTTGTCGTGATCAGATTCGATGAGATGTTTAATGTAAGCAATCTTAACGACGCATCGAGTGTTCCCATTGCTTATTTTCTCGACTCAGTTTTTTGTTTTTCAATTTGATTTCTAAAAATTCATTTTCAGTATTTAGGTTACCCAAACAAAAACAATTTCATTTTTGTTACATAGTAAACTAAACCTAGTTGTGAGACAGAAAAAGAAAGTAAATTAAGTATTTGCACATTAACGATTCCAAAAACCAACTTAACATGCATGGATCCACAAATTGTGGGAATAAACATAACTTGTAAGGAAGATTTGCAGAATTAAACTTGAAGAGGATGTGCTAAACAATATAGCGCGTAATGTCAACTCTAGGACATGGCTACATTTATTGACGCCGGTGAATGTAACCATTTACACTCTTAGCAATTTACGATTTAACGGAAGAATAGAGAAATGCAGAATTGTATTACAAGATGTGAGTATTGATATAACAAATGATTATTGATAAAAAATTAAGGTCATAAACTTACAGTTAATCTCTTAATACCTTGCGATTAAATAAAAGTGCATAATTTTTTAACAAAGAAAATATATAACCGTGCAGAATTGCAAAGGTTTACTTAATACATTGGGAACACATGGCGTTTTCTGATTTATACAGTAATAAGTTTTTAATATAGCTAAAAAATGTAAGACCAAAAAATGTTGGGGGACTTAATTTGTAACATAATTTTGTTTTGGGTAATTTTATGTGAACAAAATAATTACATGGTTTATTTTGAAAATTTGAAAGAATTGACCAGATTGGTTTTACTTGTTTCGTGGCAAACATTGCTACTGGATTTGGGGAAACACAATCTCAAAGATTCTTTCGATTGTTTGCCAATATCAGTGATCTGCCCACTCATATGTGCCAAATTGTTCTGTCATTCATACCAATCACAGAGGCTGCGATCACTTCCTCTTTCTTGAAAGCTTTGTTCTGGATGTTCTGTGCATGTTTTGTGTATGTTCATCTTCCGAATCTGAAGAGGCTATGGGTTGATAATGCGGACTTTGGAGAGAGTGGCGAATGGTTTTACAACCTTGTCTCTAGACTGTCCGATAATTGAGGAGTTAATTATGGAAGATATTGAGTGATACACTTGGATTCTCTTGTTGGAGCAAAAATTCTTCTCCACATGAGAGATGAGGAGAACAATGACAATGAAGAGAGGGAGAGGTGAACAATGAGGATGCTTCAGCTTTGATTGTGGGGATAAAAAACGTGAGCCTCTTCTTGCATACACTTGAGGTAAACATTAAATACCAGATTGTTGTTTCTGTTTTGTGATGTATTCTGATCTTGTTGAAATGACAGGTGCTGACATTCCGATGTGAAGAGTTGCTGGTATTTGAACACCTCTCTCAGCTAGAAATTGAGAGCAACCTTCACGTAGGGTGGAATTCGTTGCCGAATCTGCTGAGCCATTGTCCACTTCTACATACCCTCATCTTCCGGGGTAATTAACCAAGCTCACTTAAATTTTCCAAAGATATGCAAAAACACATTCAGATAACTTGTATCTCCATTGTCCACTTTATCATTGATTTTAGGGACTTGTCCATGAGGCTAGAGAAACATGTGGGGACGTATGCCGGTGCAACGATTTGGGGAAAATCCTTCTTGCCTAGGGGCGTGTCCGGTGAAGGTGCTAAAGTGTTTGAGCTTGGTCATGAGGTCATGCATTTCTTGGTGAAGATGCCTCATCTTGAGAGACTCGTGCTGATCTGCGATGCATCACTTGGCAATGATGCTCCGGCTCAACTATCCACTGCAGTTTGCGGGATGGGATCCAGACAAAGCTTCACCCATGTGCCTAACCCAAGTTATCGGTGATAACCAATAGATGCTTATATCAATCTCTACTAGACTAATACTAGTCTACTAGACTAATACTAGTCTACAAAAAAAGTGCACAACTTCAAAGCTTTACTTAAACAAATCGGGAACACGTGGCGTTTTCTGATTCACAAGAATAAATTTATATGTAGCGAGAATGGTTTTAGTATAGCTAAAAAAATGTAAGGCAAAAAAAGCCTATAGCCACAACAATCTTGACCACTTGACCAATTGACCTTTCAATTTATCGAAACAGAGTAACAGTGTCAGCTGGTAGTGAGCTAATTCGATTTCGGCAGCCATGCTTTGACTATCATCTTCATTCTCTACCACCGCTCTTCTGCTCGCTATTGATTCTAAATCCCATGGCGGCGACGATAGCTACTATCCTGGCTTCAACCCGAAATCCCTTTCTCTGCCTCCGCGAACAACCGTCTGTGAGAAGTCGCTATCTAGACCCCTGTCGCAGCCGATGGATTCCCAGATCCATTCGAGCATGCCTACCTTCCGACAAGGTCTCTGTCGCTGTCCCTTCGATTTATTCTATCCCCTGCCTTTGCTCATAGTTGCCTGTCCAAAGTTCGTGAGCCCTTGGTGTATGGTCGTGTCTCCTGTTAATTAACCGTTTTGTCTCGTTTGGAGATTTTTGCTTTGTTGACAGGTAGGTGGTGAAGGAGGCATTTCAGCTTCAGCTAAAAGATTACATTTTGGAAAGGAATTTCTGAGTTTTGCTTCAGATAATTTCTTGCCTTTAGGTAGATTACACTCTGCTCTTTCCATTTTTTTCCAGTTTTCCACTTGGTTTACAAAAAAAAAATGAAGGTGGGGTGAATGTTTGTCACTAGACCATCAAAATGTCTGATCAGAAGACAGAAGCTAATTGATTGCATCAAAATTCAAATTTTCCATGAAGCATGTAACTATCATTTTCTTCTCAATATATAATTGCTTAGCACTTCAATGTGATAGTTTATCTGACCTCTGTAATGTTTCCTGTACATTTCTCTATGATATGATTGATTTTGCTTAAGCGTGGTTTCTTAGGCCAATTGTTCTGGAGAACTTCTTTGTTGCCTAGTCATATCTATATAAAAGTAGAACAACAATGCTTGGTGTACTCTTTACTTTGTTACTTTTGAGATTTTAATCAGAAGTTGTGGCTGTGTTGGTTACTGTTTGCAGCTCTTGTTAGTGGAGTGGGGCTGGGATTTGCAAACCCATCTCTTGGCTGTCTTGCAGACAAATACTCTCTTTCAAGGTTCAGCACTTGTGGGATATTTATCATATCAGGTGATTCTATCATTCTATGGCATAAGCGTGCAATTGTTTTGTTCTTCACGAGTTCGAAGCTAATCCATTGTGTACCCCTTTCTCTGTACTGTGGAACAGGCTTGACTTTACGTACTGAAGCTATTGGCGCTGCTGTAAAAGGATGGCGACTCGGAGTCTTTGGGCTAGTATGTTCTTCACTCGTTTTTCTTTTTGAATTTCTGTTGGTTAAACTGCATACTGAAGCCCAAACTACTCCTGCTTTTTTTTTTTTTTTTTTTCAGGTCTCTATTTTGTTGCTCACTCCATCCTTCTCAAGGCTAATTATGCTGGTCCAACTCCAACCCCGGGAACTTGTTACAGGTCACTCTGTCTCTTGCTTGCACTTAAAGTGATTCCAAAGATCATGTTCTTTCCTCAAGTTGTTACTAATAGTACATCTATAGTTTTACTTAAATTGTATCTGGCTTGATAACTAGCCACCAGTTCTATATATCTAATTTTTGTAATTGCTGAGCAAATATAAGTGATCAAGTAGTGGACGAAAGAGCTACCTTTGTGATTGTGTTTCCAACAGCTCCATATTGATGTTTTGTTTGAATCTTGATTTCGTTCCTTACATTTATTCAATTTCTGGTTTAGAGTTGTTGGAAGGAAAGCATTACTTGGATAATGATGAAGCAACTTGATTAGTTATTGCTCTCTTGATACTTTATCCCTCAGTTTCCAGCTCTGTTAATTGACGATCAATAGGGATTTAAGGCTCTAATACATATTTGTGTCCTCATATTATTCACAGGGCTGGCTATATTTTGCTGTATGCCAACCACCTTATCAAGTGGTGTTGCCCTCACTCACGTACTCAGTTTCATATATGACTAATCAATATTTTGTGCTTAATTGTTTAAGCTTGTGTGCTTTACTGACACTTATCAAATTGCCGATTCAGCTTGCTGGTGGCAATTCTGCTCTTGCTCTTGCGGTCACAGTTACATCCAACTTATTAGGAATTCTAACTGTAAGTTTAACCTCTTACATTTTAATTGTTCTCCCTTTGAAAGTAAAATTTGATAAGTTAATAATAGTTGACCTCTTTATCAGATTCCATTTTGGGTATCAAGATACGTAGCTGGGGGAGTAGGGATTTCTTTTCCTACTGACCAACTATTCAGAAGTCTTGTAGTTACTCTGTTAATTCCTTTAATCATTGGCAAGGTGAGACAATCTTTCTTTTTGCTTAGTTTTCTTCCTCTTAATAAAGTATGTGGTTAACCTCTCATTAAGAACATCTTGGATGTGATTGGTTGCTTTCCCTGATGTTTAAATGAACTTTTCATAAACAGTCAAGTTCTATCACTGACCATTTTTCAAAGCGTTATTAAAAGCTGGGGTTTGACATATTTGTGTTTTCTTTGCTACAGGTTGTTCGAGAATCATTCAAAGGTGAGTGTCATTTGTTATCTTTTCCTTTTCCAGTGAAAATAATCGAATATAAAAACATTATGGTTATCATCTTGCATGTGTTTAAATGGTGATAGAGATAAGTGGGTGTAACATAAACCATATAAAGTAGTTTTAGAGCAGCCACTTTATGGTGACATTGGATCAGAATGATTAATCTCTTGTTGAAATGTGTGATACAGGTTTCGCAAACTTTGTTGACAGTAACCGTAAACTCTTTTCGAAAATCAACGCAATCTGCCTCAGCTTGGTAAGTTATGAACTGTTAGTCTTCCATAGTTTCCAAGCCCTTGAAATTTCACCGTCGTTAGTCTCCAATCTGCCTCAGCTTGGAGAAGTTAATAGTATTTTATCTGATGAAACCATTGTAGGTACCATGGATCCAAGTTAGCAGGTCAAGATCACTGCTACTATCCGTTGAGCCAAAGGTTTTTCTTGCCGCCGTAGGCATTGGAATGTATGCATTCTTCTTTAACATATAGAAAAAGATGCTAAAGTGAAGAATCACATGGAAACATTTGGGGATTGACATGATTATAAACGTTTCTTACAGATTGCTGCATCTTTCTCTACTAGCATTCAATGCTGTTTCGATCAGCATCCTCTTAGCTGTTTCAGGTGATGGCAGTAAGAAGAACTCCAAGGGAAATGCCACTGCAGTCTTGCTCGTTGCAAGCCAGGTAATAATAAAGTTTTGCATTTAGCTCCAGTTTCAATCTTATAATTTGAAAGTCATGGCTCGGTTTTTGTTTTCTTATTCCGTGCCATAGAAAACATTACCGGTAATGGTGGCGGTGGTGGAACAGTTACGAGGTGCATTTGGTGAAACAGGGCTCTTGGTTCTTCCTTGTGTAGCTGCACACCTGAACCAGGTTGATACATTATAGATACTTGTATTGTGTTGTGTCTTCTTATTACCATTGACATGTATTTTCTCGGAATGTGTAGATCATGATCGATTCCATACTTGTCAACTTATGGCTCCGGAAGCGTGATATGACTTCGACTGATGTAAAGACAGCCTGAGAGAGAGAGGGATAGAAGCAATGAAACCAAAGTTGTGGAGAAGATTACGTCTTAAACACATTCAGTTTTAGATGATTATTGATAATCTCTCTGAATGCTTGAGTCATGCCCATGTAGTCAAAGTTGTTTTAGGTGTTTACTGGTCCATTTGTATGATTTTGACAATGTAAAAATATCTTGTAGAGCTACTGGTTATTATAAGACTTTTGTGATAGAAAATGTCTAATTGAAAACATCAAATAATTTACTTTTACGACAAACCATCGATAACCATCACTGGTTCTATGTCAATTAGTCATTCCTTGGCATAAAATACCAAACCGAACGGTTTTCAGCAGATTTCAATTACGTCGGTTTGGTTTTGGAAATAGATAACCGACCTTTTCCTTTTTTTTTGCTCTTGACTAAAATAAAATAGAGAAACCCTAATTGTTATCTCGACCTTCTTCGGTTGAAACTTTCGACGGCGACTCTATCTCTATCTTCTCCGCATCTTTGTTCGTGATTGTTAACCATCTCCGAGCTTTTTCATCTCCATCGTTTCAAATCAAGGTGATTTCTAGCTTTAACTTCTGTTTCAGTGATCATTATCTGGGTTAGCTATTGAATTTTGGCAAAGTGTCCTTCTTTTCTTATGAATACCTCCGCACAAAACGAAATTTCGAAGCTTGTAGTTGTTGTGTTAGGTTTTGGAATATATCTATCTATTTAGAGCACAAACGTTGAATTGTAGCTAATGTAAACACATACGAATCTGCCTGTGTCGATGAGTCGTTCAGTTTTCTTGTTCAATCTGAATTAATACAGTTGTTTTTTCTTTTTCTTTCAAAGCAAGTGTTATTGAATTGAATTAATTTTGTTTTCAATTCCTCTTCATCTGGCTGTATCTTTCCTTTGGATATGGTGTGATTTTTATTCAGCTTGCTTACTTTTTGGTGTATCAGGTTACATCAAGCTCTCTTGTCAACGAAGATGAATTCTCGTTTTTTCGCTCAGGTTTGCTTCATTACACTTGTTTAATTATCGAAACATGTTTTGCCATAGGCTTTTAAATCTCCTGCTTGGTTCAGTTTCTTTAATGAATTGCTTGCTATGTTCACAGGGTGGAAGTGAAAGTGATACTGATACTGATATTGAAGATCCTGTCATCGAGGTTCAGAATACCGACGTCAATAACCGTTACCTTCAAGATGGCAGTGACGAGGAGGATGAGACGGATACTAAACGTGTCGTTAAGGCAACCAAAGACAAGCGTTTTGAGGAGATGACCGACACTGTGGAGAGGATGAAGAACGCCATGAAGATCAATGATTGGGTTAGCCTGCAAGAAAACTTTGACAAGGTCAACAAGCAGCTTGAGAAAGTTATGAGGATTACAGAGGCTGTGAAGGCTCCGACCTTGTACATCAAAACCCTTGTGATGTTGGAGGATTTCTTGAATGAAGCTCTGGCGAATAAGGAAGCTAAGAAGAAGATGAGCCCTAGTAACTCCAAGGCGTTGAACTCAATGAGACAGAAACTGAAGAAGAACAATAAGCTGTACGAAGAAGATATCGTTAAATATAGGGAGTCTCCAGAAGTTGAGGATGAGAATGAACCAGAAGAGGAGGACGAAGAAGAGGACGATGAGGATGACTCTGAGGACGATGTTGTCATAGAGCCTGGGTCTGAAGACGAGGTGGATGGACCTGCTGATAACCGCTGGGAGAAGATACTAAACCCAAAAGATAAGCTTATGGAGAAGCTGCTTAACAAAGATCCTAAAGAGATAACTTGGGATTGGGTCAACAAGAAGTTCAAAGAAATTGTGGCTGCTCGTGGGAGGAAAGGAACTGCACGATTTGAGCTAGTGGATCAGCTTACGCACTTGACAAAGATTGCCAAGACTCCTGCGCAGAAGCTTGAAATCTTGTTTACCGTTATTTCAGCACAATTTGACGTGAATCCAGGTCTCAGCGGACACATGCCTATCAATGTTTGGAAGAAATGTGTGCTGAACATGCTCACCATACTGGACATTCTTGTCAAGTACAACAACATTGTTGTGGAGGACACAATTGAACCTGATGAGAATGAAACTTCAAAGCCAGCAGACTATGATGGTACAGTTCGGGTATGGGGAAATTTGGTTGCGTTCATAGAGAGGATTGACACTGAGTTTTTCAAGAGTTTGCAGTCTATTGATCCTCACACCCGTGAGTATGTTGAGAGATTGAGGGATGAGCCCATGTTCTTGGTCCTTGCTCAGAACATTCAAGACTATTTGGAGCGGATGGGTGATTTTAAAGCTGCTGCAAAGGTAGCCTTGAGACGAGTTGAGTCAATATATTACAAGCCGCAGGAAGTTTATGATGCTATGAGGAAATTGGCTGAGTTGGTTGAGGAAGATGAAGAAGCGGAGGTGGCCGAAGAGGAAAATGGACCTACTTCTTCATTCATTGTTGTTCCAGAGGTTGTTCCCCGTAAGCCTACCTTCCCAGAGAGCGGCCGAGCAATGATGGATGTTCTTGTGTCCCTAATCTACAGAAATGGAGATGAGCGGACCAAAGCTCGTGCAATGCTATGTGATATCTATCACCATGCTTTGATGGACAACTTTGTGACTGCTAGAGATTTGTTGCTGATGAGTCATCTCCAAGACAACATTCAGCACATGGACATCTCAACTCAAATCCTCTTTAACAGGACCATGGCACAGCTTGGTCTTTGTGCCTTCCGTGTTGGAATGATCAATGAGGCTCATAGCTGCCTCGCCGAGCTGTATTCTGGTCAAAGAGTGAGGGAGTTGCTTGCTCAAGGTGTCTCGCAAAGTCGTTATCATGAGAAGACACCAGAACAGGTAATTACTTATATTCTGTTTTTTTTTCATCATATATTTCCGACTGAAACAGATTTGAGTATGAAAACTATTCAGTTGAGCTTAACGTACATATATAATTATGTTGCGTTTGAGGTCTCTATTTTGTTATCTTTTCATACAATCTAGTCCTCTATTTCAACATGTATGCTTATGGTTATGACGTTACGTTCAGTTTTATTTTATTTTGATAAATTGTACTATTGATTTATACAGGAAAGGATGGAGAGGAGAAGACAAATGCCGTACCACATGCACTTAAACCTCGAGCTCCTAGAGGCTGTTCACCTAATCTGTGCCATGCTACTTGAAGTCCCAAACATGGCAGCAAACTCTCTTGAATCAAGACGCAGAGTTATTAGCAAGAATTTCCGTCGCCTGCTTGAGATCAGTGAGAGGCAAGCGTTCACTGCACCGCCTGAGAATGTACGTGATCACGTCATGGCAGCCACAAGAGCCCTGACCAAAGGGGATTTCCAAAAGGCGTTTGAAGTTTTGAACTCTCTTGAAGTCTGGAGACTGCTCAAGAACCGGGACAGCATCCTCGAGATGGTGAAAGCTAGGATCAAAGAAGAGGCTCTAAGGACTTACCTGTTCACATATTCAAGCTCCTACGAGTCCCTAAGCCTTGATCAGTTGGCCAAAATGTTTGATGTCTCTGAAGCACTGGTTCACAGCATTGTGAGCAAGATGATGATCAATGAGGAGCTTCATGCAAGCTGGGACCAGCCAACACAATGCATTGTCTTCCATGAAGTGCAACACAGCAGATTACAATCATTGGCTTTTCAGTTAACTGAGAAACTCTCGGTTTTGGCTGAAAGCAATGAAAGGGCAATGGAATCTAGAACCGGTGGAGGTGGTCTTGATCTGAGTTCAAGGAGAAGGGACAACAATCAGGACTATGCAGGAGCAGCATCTGGCGGTGGGAAATGGCAGGACAACATGAATTATGGACAAGGAAGACAAGGTAACAGATCTGGTTATGGTGGAGGAAGAGGGCAGCATGGTCAGTCTAGAGACTGGTCAGGGCAGAACCGAGGAGGGTATGCAGGAAGAGTTAATTCAGGAAACAGAGGTGGTATGCAAGTGGATGGCTCAAGCCGTATGGTAAGTCTGAACCGAGGTGTTCGTGCTTAAAGATGATGACCAGAACAGACTGTGTGTTGCTTACTTTAGCCTCTACTAAGACCTTTTGTTATGTTTTTTGGTTTTTTGTTTATCGTGGGTTGAACCTTTGGATCCTATTTCCTTCACAACAATTTGTTTGAAAACTTATATTGCTTGATTCTCTGGAAATGATTAGAGCTATACATTGGCTAGTTTTCTCAGTTTTCTGTAGCTGAAGTAGGGAAGATCTTGTTTCGATTCTTGTTTCAGCGATTCATTGAATTAATTTCTTGCCTTTAGGTAAACTCTGCTAAAAGAATCATCTTTTCTTTCCTCTGCAGCCACAAATGTAACAAACAATCTGTGTTTCTCTACTCTAACCGAACACACTCTTGATGTTGTCTACTACTATTTTCCTGATCAAATCAAAAGCTCACTGTATTTCTACCCAATCTCAATTTAAGAGTAGCAACACAATACAATACATTATTATACAAGAACAACATTATAACATATGGCTCCAACAAAGAACTATCCATAAAAGAAAGAGGAACGTTTTAACACAATAACCATATATATATAAGAAAAACTATGTGCATTTTTAACATTGTCTGTAGTACCTATTTCAACCTATTATGTGCTTCAGATAAGAACCTGAGCGCATCTTCCATACAGGGACGGTCAGACTCGTTACTTGTTACGCAGAGAAGTGCAACCTCAACAGTTCGTTTCACTTCTCCTTGTTCATAACTACTCGAACTCACTTTGTTTTCTGCGTATACTTCTCGTAGGAGAACATCCTTTGGCTTGTTATCTACCAATCTGCCTGCATTCCTCAGCTTCCCATTTGTTAAGATCTCCAAAACAAGCTCTCCAAAGTTGTATATGTCCGTTTGCTGCTCCTCTCTTATCACATCGTTCATCTGATCTGCTTTCAGAGAGTTCAATGTTAGAAGCAACACCAAATGGTTAGAAGTACAGTACCTGTGTTTTCATGGTTAGAAGTACAGTACCTGTGTTTGCAGTTGAAGAGACCAAGCCTTTGCTCAAATGCAGCATGTATTTGAAACCAAATTCACCCAAGCAAGGTTCCATGTTATCATCATCGAATAAAACATTAGTCGACTTCACATCTCCATGTGGAATTGCAGGGTAACATTCATGGTGAAGGAAGCAAAGCCCTTTTGCAACTCCACTGATGATCCTCTTCTTAGTTTCCCAATCTCTCTTCTTCGTCTTCATCTTCTCAGCCAGAGTCGTCCCGGTATGCAAGTTATTATCATACAACACATACGCAAGATGATTGTTGTAACAAAAACCAAGCAACCTGACCAGATTCACATGTCTTGCATTCCCCATCTGCGTTAGAACTTTCAACACAACACTCTTCTTCTTCCCTTGAAGTTCGATTTTCCTCACTATGACTGTTATTCCTGTTGGCAGAACTGTTTTGCAGGGTGAGGCAGTAGGTTCTTGTGAATCAAAACTCCTCAAAACATCATCAGCTGTGAAATGAGGGAGTCCTGCAAAAGACACCATCTTCCATTGACCTTGACTTCTCTGACGAACATAGTACAACCCCAAAGTTCCAGCTGCAATTAGTACAAGAAACACTAGACAAGCTACAAGAACAGACACAAGTTTCCTTGAGCTTGTGTAAGCTTCACATGGCTTCAGAGGAAGTCCACACAGGTTTGGATTCCCCTCATATGCATGTTTCCCCATTGACTGAAACACTCTCTCAGATGGGATGGAACCACTCAAGTTATTGTCTGACAAATCCATCTTCTGAAGAGACCGGCAAGCAGAAACAGTTGGTGTTAAACTCCCTGACATGCTGTTGTTACTCAGCTCAATAACAGTGATGGACTTGCATGATTCAAACTCAGGGAGAGCTCCGGAGATACTGCAGGAGGAAGCAGAGAAGTTGTGAAGACGCGGCGCAGACCAAATCTTTAATGGAAGTCTGCCTCCAAGGTGAGGGTTATTGGAGATATTGAAGTATTCAAGCTTTGTAGCTTTGGATATATCTTGAGGAATGCCTCCAGTGAGTTTGTTTCTTGAAAGGTCTATGTAAGAGATATCAGGAAGCTCTGTGAAGCTAAAAGGGATCACACCTGAGAAGGAGTTATCTTCAAGCCGGATACGAACAAGCGTGGAGCAGTTTGAGAGAGATGGAGACAGAGTTCCAGTGAAGTTATTGGAGAAGAGCATGAGCTTGAAGAGAACACCTCTTGAGCAAATACCTTCAGGGATCTCTCCTTGGAAACTGTTGGTGGACACATCAACCCATCTGAGCTTTGACTTAGTCCCCAAGGTTCTTGGAAGTGAGCCAGTGAAGTAATTGTTCCATATGAAGAGAGTGTCCAAAGAAGGAAGCTGAGCAATTCCTTCAGGGAGAGTCCCACTCAGCTCATTGTACATAAGACTCAACAGCTTGAGATTCTTCAAACCTGAGAAGCTCTCCGGTATGGCTCCGGAGAGGTTGTTGTCTGAGAGGTCCAAGTTCACAAGAGAAGTGATTTCTCCGAGCTCCCATGGGATTTCTCCGGAGAGATGGTTTCTAAAGAGGAACAGAGATTCAAGCTTTGTCAAATTGCTGAAATGCTTTGGCAAGAAGCCGGAGAGATTGGCTCCGGCGATGTCTAGGTACTTGAGCTCACTCATGTAACCGATTTGCCAAGGGATTGATCCTTGGTACGAGTTGTAACCAATCTCCATGTGAGTCACAGTTTTCAAGTTCCCAAGCTCTTGTGGTATGTGTCCGCTGAGTAAGTTTCCTCCAAGATGAAGAAACTCGAGATTCTTGAAAGATCCGTATTGACTCGGGATTGGTCCGGTGAAGTAGCTTCCGGCGAGATTGAGTACTTTGAGATTCTCTAACTGAGGGAGATCGATTGGTAAGGAGCCGGAGAAGCTGTTGCTCAAGGCGTCGAGCTGGATTAGGTTCTTGAGCGATGAGACACCGTCTGGGAAACGGCCGGAGAAGTTGTTTTTGCTTATGTCGAGGGTTATGAGAGTGGTGATGTTGAAGATGTCTGGAGGAAACTCGCCGGAGAAGGAGTTGTCGCTGATGTTGAGCTCGAGGAGGTCGGTGAAGGTTGTGAACTGGTTGGTTGGGAAAGTTCCGGCGAGTTTTTTGGAAGAGAGGTTGAGGGAGATAACGGAGGTGGAGTTTCGGTTGCATCGGACACCGGACCAGGAACAACATGCGACTAGGTTGGTGTCGGAAATTCCGGGAGTGGTGATGAGGAACCAGTCTTTCAAGGTGTTGGAATTGTCGGTGAGTTGTGATTTTAAGGTGAGAAGGGACTCTGTTTGAGGGTCAGCTGATTCTGCTTCTGCCATTGAAGCGAGGAAGAGGAAGAGGAAGAGGAAGAGATGAAAGTAAGCGCAGAGTTTACGCTTAGACTCCATTGGAGTTGGAAGAGGAATAAGGAGAA
The DNA here is from genome assembly GCA_902728155.2 of Microthlaspi erraticum. Classification (NCBI taxonomy): domain Eukaryota; kingdom Viridiplantae; phylum Streptophyta; class Magnoliopsida; order Brassicales; family Brassicaceae; genus Microthlaspi; species Microthlaspi erraticum. Next base: position 353,337 of record CACVBM020001829.1, on the reverse strand, counting down.
GAGAGAGAGAGAAAGAGATCTGTGAGGAAACAAAAGCGAAAGATAAAGAAAGAAGATCACATAGATGAAGAATCTGACAGTGGAAGAAGAGAGGCGAAAAGAAAGAGATTTATGGGGAAGTGAGCTCTTTTGTGAAAAGCTGGGCGCATTGATTGGTCTAAAAGTGAAACATTATTAATTAGTTTCTTACTTTCTTTGATTGAGAAACAAAAGGCTCAAATGGTTCTCTTTCTCTTCTGAAGATTTAAAATTATTAATGGTGAGGTCGGAGGTTTTCTTTTTCTTAATCTCACATTTGAATCAGAAACTCTGTTTGGTTATTGCACCAAAAAAAAAACTCTGTTTGGTTAATTATTCCGAGGGACAAGAATCTACAAAAGAATTAAAGAACCCAGCAATATTCCTAATTCTAGCATGACGATGATGGAGTTCAGACTTCAGACAGTACTTTTGTCTGTTTTGAGAGATTTGTGCAAAGTCCTCAAAAACATTTCTGATATCTGGTTAGGTGCGATTCCATTTATTTATTTCAAAAAGTGAATAATCGTGAGTTTGAGCAGCAAAGTAAATAATCGTTATCTTTCAAAGCCGTAGACTGATTCAGTCTTTGATCTGCACTTTAATGTCCTCAACAAAGCAGAAACATCCTGTGAGAAAAGCTCTTCTTCTGCAAGTAAAAGGATATGAATTTGTCATACAATCAAAATGATGCTTCTTGAGGTTCATATGTGTATTGGAACAGAACAGATGGACAACATTTGTTAAAAATGTACTTGGGAAAATGAACGTTTATCCAACTGGTTTGTGCACACCATCCATTGCTACATCATTACATGATACTTTACAAGAATATGACAAGACTAGGTACCAAAATTTCATTTCGAGAGAAAATAAAAGAGAAGCAATCGACTCATAGGATCCTATGGTAGATCAGCAGGACTAAAGTATAATAAAAAAAAAGAAACTATATTTAAACCATCACTATTTCCAAGAAGCACAGATACAAACACAAAACTTTACAAAAATTGTGCAATTATGCTCATTTCAACGATCTAAAAGCTTTTGGAAAACAGCTATTAATCGATAACTAGTGGGGTAACCTCAACAGTGTCATTGATTATCGAGCTTGTCAATACTTTCCTCTTCCGTAGCTTTACTCTCCACCGTAGTAGATTCTTCCAACGGCTCCGTAATTTCCTCAGAGGCTAGGATGCTTTTCTGAGTCTGTAGACCCGTAGAGCGCGCAAGATCAATCCATTGCTGCAACATTTTCATGAAAAAATGGGATCAAGAGGATTTAAACTTCCAAAAATAAACAACAGAAAAGCACGAGGAAACCAAAATACAGGCATGTAACTCTGACCTGTGTTCCAAAATATGAGTTAAGTGTCCTCACAACAAATGAAATCACATTTACAAGTAGAGGTTGAGAAGAAAGCTCATCAGATATGCGATGCTCTATTAATCCAGCAATTATCTGCATTTCAAGACGCTTTGACGTTAAGAGGCATAAATCAAATCGTAAGAAGAGGATGTTACATATATACACCATCATACCTGGTAACGAAGATTTGCAGATGTTCCCAGAAAACCTCCATAAACCATTGCCGTCTTCAGAAGAGGAGATCTCTTAGGTTTCTGAGCAACAACCAGCTCTGGTTTAATGAATTTTCTAACAGCATTCAATGCATTTGAAGCTCCCACAGCTGCGAAACTGGAAACGACTCCAACGCCAGCAAGCTTCAAGCCACCAACAACAACTGCAGCAACTCTAAGATTCAGCGTCCAATCTCTTCCAGCGAGACTTTTCTGAAACGCATTGTCAGGTATGGATCCTAGGAGGCTTCTCAGGGCGTCTATGCTGTCTGGTCCAGTGGTCTCATCAGCATATGAGAGAAAAGACAAGGTCGGTGCAGGAAGCCAAACTGTGAAGAAATCAACAACTGATCCTCTCACTGTATCCGTTATAACATAGTCGATTTCTTCAAAGAAATTCTCTTTTCTCTTCTCATATTGTGCTAGAAGTGTGGTTGTTATTGATATCGCCTCTTCAATAGCTAACCTATTCAGGAATTTCGGATCAGCCAACAACCTTTCTCTGAAACCCTGTATAACAGATTCACAGTGAATCATCTTAACTGAAATAGGACATGTGGTGTTGATGGACTGATATTCAACTATGCAAGCTCTACAATATTATAGAGCACAACAGATATGCAAAAATCTAACAAAAGAAATATCATCCAGAATGGATATACCTGGAACCGCTGAGCAAGCTCAGAAATAAGAGGGTACTGCTCCAAATCAAATAAATTCTGCAGAACCTCAGGTGACACCAAACCAAGGTCCAATCCATTTTGAATATCCTGGAAGCATGGAAACGATTCCATCATTATGAGCTTATGACATACAAGCTCGTGTCAAAGTTTAGCTCAAGAGAGAACAGAACTGGACTGCTTAATCAAATATACCTGTGGAAGAGCATCTCGCCTCCTGCCAGCTGCATTCATTACTCGAGCGATCTCTGCTCGGTCAAAGCAGTTTCTACTGCAGGGTCTAGCTGCGGAATACCACAAGAAATCAGCAACTGGACTCTCGCCCTCTCTTCTCAGGTACTGTCTTTCAGGGTCTAGTAACACAACGACTTGGTTTTTCTTCGGGAACTTCCTTGAGATCCTTGCTGGCAACCCCGTCCCTCTCGAGCCATACTCAACATGACTCGCCCCTGTCACCACCAATAGTAGACCAGTCCCACCTCCATCTGCCACTGCTTGTAAAATAACTTGTGACATTGTATGGTCTTCCACAACTCTTGCTTGCGCTGACAAATAAGAGCTTGGTCCAAACGGAACAATCTGCGTTGGGAGGCTCGTATCGAATGTAGATCTACGTGAAAACGAAGAAAATCCTGAGATGAACCCAGAACCAGCAGGTGGAGTGTATAATTTACGCTCAGCCTTTGATAGACCGCGGATACCCTCTGCTTGGACAGTTCTTAAAACCTACATCAGATGCAGCAGAGTTCTCTGTCACCTCTCATCACAGTCCAAATGCAGTGTTTCTGATAAGGCTACATGTCCACAAAAACCAGACTCATGCAACTAACTCTATCAAGATGTAATCAGTTCCTTAAACTTCAGTCACAGAGAAAACAACAGTAATCAAAAAGACCATTGCGTTGCATCTAAAACCAGTAGAGAGCCAAGTGATTAAAACGAAAACAAGCAGCATGATCAAAGAAATCAAGAGACAAAGCCTGAACTACAATGATGAGCCAAACAGTGAACTACACCCAAAACAAACTGTGAAGTGTGTAAATTTATAAGATGTCAAGACTATACCTTGAGAGGAGTGCCACAAGCAATTAGCCTAACCGAGTTATCACGACAATAAGTCAAAAGAGGCTCATATTCTTGCCAGCGTTGCGCTGGCCAATCTGCCACATAAGACTTCAACGTCTCTCCGTCAATCCTGCCACCAAAGTTACCATTTTCAGCAACGAACGCGCCAAACAATATTCACGATCATATAAGCTGCAATCTTGAACTTGCATCCAGATGCAACCAAATTGTCATTGTCCTCTCTTTTTCCAAGATTATGAAGATCATATTTTAGTACAAAAGGCATTGCAAAGACTATTGCACATTGAGAATAGAAGACGAAACGATGAAATTGGCACCTTTTATCCATGAACTGATTAAGCTGGTCCTGCAAATCGAGAGGGAAAGCTTCGAGTGCCACAGAGAATTGACGCTCGCTCTCGACGCATCTCTTCCTCAGGTTTCTAACGATTTGGAGTTCAAGTTCCTTGTCGTCTTTGGTAGGCACTTGCTCCGCCTCGCCGAGGTACACAACCCTCGCATTCATCAGCTTCTCCCACACTTTGTTCTTATCTTTCCCAATCGCCATCGGCTCACCAATCGCCGTCGCGTCATAGATTCTCGATGTTATAGTCTCTTCCTTAGGCGGCGGTGGAGCAGTCGGAGGAGCTGCTGATTCCGTAGGCGAAGTCACAGTGGCGGAAGAGCTCTCCTCAGAGGCTAAAGAGAGAGACGGCTTTAGAAACAAGGAAGCAGCGGCGGAGAGGAGTGGCGGCGCGAGGAGAATAGCGCGGCGAGAGAAGGCGGTTCGGGATGGAGGATCGGAATCAGAAAGAGCCGCGACGGAAAGAGAAATTCTCTTTCTAGTGACGTTGATCGGAAGATGAAGGCCATGGAAATTACTGCGGCGACGAGGACGAGAGTGGCAGGGGCAGTGAAATGATGGATGAGAAGCCAAGAGATCGTTCGTGGTGAGTTTCATTGCTCTCAAAGAAGAGAGGTCCGTTTGTACACGTCAGCTAATGCCATACATCGATAGAAATAAAAGCGAAGAGAAGAAATGAAACATTCGTCGTCAATTTTTCGATTTTGGGTATGGTCGGGGAAGATAAGAGCCACGTCATCCTAATTAAGAAAATCGGCAATTATTATTTTCTGGTGCAGAAAATTCATACACGAACCAAAATCCGATAAGAAAAAAGAAAGAGATTGCGAGTGACAACTGACAAAACCACAACGTACATGACAAATGATGATGATATCAAAGATCAAAATAGACTCTTCGTAGCAATTAACCGATTACATTATCAACAAAAGAAACATAGGAGAAGATGAATATTACAATCATCTCCGGATGAAGAGATTACTAATTTGCCGTGGAATTGGGCTGAAGAAAGAAACCAACCATCACTTGATTGTGGTGTCCAACGGCATCACGGAAGATATGGTTCTCGTTCCTCCACCTCTTCTAGTGTTACTCCGCCGTTGCCTTTAAGGGAACCTCCGTCACGTATGTTCCCAACGTAGCCATTTCTTTCTCTCCCTCTTGTTTGAAAGCTATTTTTAATTTTTGCTTTGTTTTGGTGATGAGATATTACATGTTGTGGCGTTGGTTTAGAACTTTATATAGTGTTAAAACCAAAAAAAAAAACTTTATATAGTGGACGTGACGGTTAAAAACATGGTCTTAACGGTTTCTTATATTTCATTTTAAACATGGACGTTTGAATTGTGGCCACATATTTATTTTGAAGCTAAGAATCATATGCAAATATGACGCAACATATATTTGATTTGAGGATACTCTTGCATATGACACGACATATATGTTGTCTAAGGTGACCTTATCGGGTTTTACATGTATACTTCGGTTTATCATGTTTTTTAGGTGTATATATAAAGTTTTTAGGGTTTGTAAACATTATCACACAAGTTAATAAGAAACTGTATATGTCATCTCAATTGATCGCTCTTAATTCACAACAATATAGCATACAAGATTCAATCTTTAGGACTTGAAAATGTTTGAAGCGCATACAATACCTGAATCAATTGATGAACAGCAGAAATTAGGTCTCCAATGAATCATCATAAAGAAATTTGACAAATCAATAAAAGATTTCAGAACATTTTCATAGCGGCTTAACGTTTCAAGATTTGCCTTGAGAAGCTCGGTCATATCACTGATTAAATTAACTTTGCCAAATTGACCTAATTCAATCGCCTCAAAAGTGGATTTGTGACTGCACTAAATGCACACATGATATGTTGACCTTGCATGAAACGACAATGCAATCAACATATTCATCACTAATATTTGTTGAAATGATACACAAAATGCTATCAGATTATTGGATGCAAGAGGAAGATTGGGTACCATATCGCAAAATCTAAACCCAATTTTCCATAAAAGAAAACTAGACGTGAGAGGACATTCACGTGAAAACTGAGCAACTAAAACACTAGCCACTCCCTCCAAACCATAAGCAATCCCATCCCAATTTGGATCCGTGTAGAGATGCTGTCCCACTTCATTAATGAGGTATTGAATCGACAAGACTCTGATTTCAGTTGAGGATGTTGTGAAACCTGAGGAATGCTGTGAATTGTCTTGTGAGGGAAATCGCCCAGAAAACCGATGTCGTTCTCTGATTCAGGACTGCATCTAGGTAAACTGAATCCCTATAAGAGAAATAATCAGACATCTTCGAAGAAACCCTTCATTTTCGAAGAACCTTGAAAAACCCTGAACCCTAGATTTTTAGCATTGTCAATTAGATCGATCTGCGAATTAAGTTTGTCGGGTCAGGTTTTGGGTAGGTTATTGGGTCCGGGTCCCTATACACGTCATCCTAATTAAAAAATCGACAATTATTATTTTGAAAATTCATAAACGAACCAAAATCCGAAAAGAAAAAAGAAAGAGACTGTGAGTGACAACTGACAAAACCACAACGTACATGACAAATGATGATGATATCAAAGATCAAAATACTCTTTGTAGCAATTAACCGATTACATTCTCAACAAAAGAAACATAGGAAAAGATGAATATTACAATCTCCAGATGAAGAGATTATTTTTTTTGCTAAGAGAAGAGATTATTAATTTGCCGTGGAATTGTGCTGAAGAAAGAAACCAATCATCACTTGATGTTGATATCATGGAACGATGGCAAGACCGCAACGAGTGGCTCCCCATAACCTACGGAGTCTGTTTGCACATGAAGCAAGAGTTTATATCATAAGTTTTGTGTAAAAATCAAAGTGAATGAATATTCAAGGATAAGGTTTGAATACAGAGTGTTTTACCTCCGTCATCTGAAAGAAGCTTGAGGACTTCCCCAGCTACATCCGACTGTTCCACAAGTAGCAAAGATCGATGAGTCCAATTCGATTGTTTCAAAACAAGAGATGGGTAAATTAATTAAGCTATTATTACCGTCACTGGAAGTTCTGTTCCTAGCTGATGCAAGTATCCAATAACTTGGCCTTCCTTTATTTCATCACCCTGCAAGATAGATATATTATTTGCTAAGAATGGGACAAATCTTTGATTTGAAGAGTTGGAAAAAAATTTAGTTAGAGTCGTTTACCTCTTTACAGGTAGGAGCTTGTTTCTTTCCTTTTACAGTTCTGCTTCTCTGAAACTTGCCCACCTTTGCGCAAGAGAAGAGACAAAATCAGATCAAACAAAATAAAACCAGATAAAGGGATATGAAAGCAATCACTCTATTAGGAGGTGGTGGATCTCATACTGAAGGAGACGTGACAAGAACGTAATTGGAAGATCCAGATTTCTCCAAAGCAGCCAACTTTGATGATTTCCCATATGAATCATTCATAAATGGAGACACTTTTGCACAGGCAGGTTTTGCTTGAGATGGGCTAGGAGCTGCAGAAGCTGATTTGTTCATAGGTTCAGAAGGAATTGGAGGCGCCACGGTTGGAGAAATATCCGCCACGGGAATGGGGTTTATGTCCTCTCCAATCTTCCGCTTTAGGTTCATCTCGAAATCTCCAACCTGTAGTTTAAAGAAAGCATTTCATCAGCCTCAACTCAAATAGAGATAGTAGCTACATACTTGTGTGACTTGAGAGGCGGTGAAGAAGAGACTTGCCTTAAGTTTCAGGACAGCAACCTCAGTCTCATCACACATCTCATGAACCAGTGCCTGTAACAGAAGGGTCCATACATCATGTAGAAAAATTAAGAGAAGATTGCCTAAAGTTATGCATCCAAAATCCGGATGATATCTAGAAAGTGGATATAAGAATACATTTGTCAAATCCAGCACCTAGCAATGTATAAGCAAAAGAAGCCTAACATGTAAATTCCAAAGAAGGGAAAAAAAAAAAGAAACCTCCACTTCTTTAGGGAAAGTTGTCCGTCGAACTGTATTCTTCCGATTTGACACAGATGAATCTACAAAACCAAAGATGAACAAAAGGTCAAGGAAAGAAGATTAAATGTTCCGATACTTGCATGACACTATAGTATATATTATGGCTCCAAGATGAAGAAGAATGGTGAAAAAGATAAACTCACCATCACTTTTGGTTGTTGTAGATGATTTAGAGGCCTTTGCACGTAACACAAGCGTGTACTCGTTGCTCTTCTTGAACCTCCAACGTTGCACACAAGAATTACCAGTGGCAAACCAGTTTCCAGAAAGCGAGTGAACCTTACTCTCTGAGTTAATGGCGGACCCTAAAGTCTCTGTAAAATGGAGCGACAAATGTCACGCTTAAACACTAAATCCACCTTCTTTCAGCTGCAACAAAACACCTTAAAGAAATACCAACGAGCTAAACGAGAAACGAATCTGATACAAATTACTGAATTAGACATAAAAGATCTGTAATCGAAACCTAATTCAGATAACAAAATTCCAGTCGGATCTATCAAAACATGAAAACCTCAGATAGTAGTAACCGTATCACTGATAAGTTTCTCTAAGAAGCAACAATGAGCTAACGGATAACTCAGATCAATGCATTTCATTTCGTAGTGATAATTTCACTCACAATCCTCCGTTTTTCTAATTTCTCTCATCTCCACTGAACCAACAGAATATAGCAAGAATAAACGAGAGACTCACGATGGAGAGATCCGAGAGCTGCAGAGGACTCCATTAGATGAACAAAGGCGCGAGCTCGAGAGGAGAGAAAAAGCTTTTTGTTGATCCGACGCGAAAATATTTGGGTTAGTTAAGCTAAAATCGGTTGAAGAAGATGACGGTTGGTCAATTTAATTTTTGAGCGGCCTTCTTTGGTAACTCCGTCCGCCGCAGCTACCGTCAACTATTCTTGGTAACATGCGCCCAGGATAAAATCGCGTACGTTAGTGATGAAACTGTGGCAGTATCAATTATTGACAAAAAGTAATGTCAAACCAAAAAAAGTTGTTTAACTATTTTTCACTCCTCTTCATTCATCTTTTGTCATGATACTAATTCCGTTTGTTACGTTTGATGTGGACCTATGTATCAAGTGGCTTACATGCGCCATGGAATAAATCAACAAGCAATACTGAAAAGTACAAAGGTAGTAAAAATGAAGGACTTCATCCGAGTAAAAAACACAAGCCTGAATATAACACATTCAATCATTTGTCGAGAATTGATTCAAACTGCTAATATTTTTGTAAGATCTTTGACACAAGACTCATTCACTACCGATTCTTGATATTTCATGATACCAGAACCAATTGGTACAAAAATTCCAAGGGATGTTTTTGATTCTTTCTCTCTTCCCTAGGTGGTCTTTTAGGCTTCTTGTATCAAGCATGCTTCAGGTAGTCTAAAACTTAGGCAAAACATGGCCTGCAATGTACGAAAAAACAAATCCAGTCAGGAGCTATACGGATGATATATTTCAAAATATTAGAAGAAAAGAAAGGACAGAACAATAAGAACTTATCTTACCTTGTTTGGCGCAACATCTCTAACCTTGTGGAAGACCGGGTCTTCTATACGGAACTTTAATGCAGTTTCAGCTTCCTTCACAATATCACAAACGCTGTAATTAGATTTCTGAAGTATGCAGAAAAAATGCCGCCAGATATTATATTCAAAGAAGCAATAACGAAGATACACAATTAGGAGGGGAGAGAAGAAGAGAGTGGATCGTTGATTCTTACTGCAACTATCGTCTCTGTGGTTTCGCTTGCACGAATGAAACAATAGCAATGGATCAAAGGAAGAGCTCCCTTCCAATATCTCCTTTGAATTACATTACTGAAAGCATCTGCAAAAACAATTACAGAGCAAAATATACATAAGCAATATGATAAGAACAAAACCTAAACACTTTTATTACTCTAACAAGCCTCAATACATGGTTCATCTCCTATATCTATTGATCCTGGTTCTAATTAACTTGTAGTTGATGAACTCTCTATTTTATAAGCTGACAAGACTATAGTCCAAAATATTAAACAAAAAACTATAATCGTTGGTAGCATACCGAGAAACTCCAAGGCAGAAGCTGGAAGGTTCATAATAACATGGTCGATATGTTCCCATGGCTTTGCAACTGGAAGCAGAGTTTGTCTCAACCTCTTATTTCCATTTCCTTCGACACTCTTCCGGTCTTTCCCTACTCCATTCTCTGCAATGAATAAACACCTCAGTGATGATCCCCAAGGCAATGTTAACTGTTGGAATCTCTTAAAGCAACCTTCTGAGAGATTTCTTACCTGTCTCAGAATCACTAGATGGCTTCTTATTTGCACCAAGAGGCTCGTTTATGCTTGAGACTTCTTCCTTTGCTTTGTCATCAGCAACTGATTGCAAATTATTCTCACAAGTTGAGACAGACATCAACTGAGAGGTAAATTTCCGAGCATCCATATTGTGCACACAAATCAACTCATCAACCTTGTTGAACTTTGCATTGATCTTCAGGTACCGAACACTGTCTGGATTCAAATCATTTGCATAAACGAAGCATCCTTTTTGCGCAGCTGGGATAGCAAACGGTCCAATACCAGCGAACATGTCACACACGGTTTCTCCAGGTTTGAACAGAGATGAAAGGCGCATGTGCTCATGCTCCAGTCTTGAATTCCAATAAACCAGGCTGTAGTCCAGCTTGAATCTTGCCCCATATTGCTTTACTTCTGTTTCCATCCCGTTTTCTCCAGCCAACACTTCAAACTTTGGCACTCGGAACTCATTAGAGATTGTCCCGACTTTGTTAACAATTGTCTTGATCCTTGGATAATTTTTCTACGAATAGAAAAATGATCAAATAGAACATCAGATGTCTTTGCTGTCATGACACAGAGATTTCAAAAGAACGATGTCCAGAGAGGAATGTCAAAAACTTACATCGTAGATAACCTTTGCTATAACATCTTTGAATGGAAGGAGCTCATCATGTAGATTTAAGTGGGCAATATGACCTGCACATAATGAGATAACGATGTTGGTTCTAATGAGAGAGGCTGTGTTATAAGGTAGGTTCTTAAGTTTAGGAAGCAAACTGAAATTTAATACTTACCTATTGTTTCGAAAGATGAAGGTATGTCCACTCCATCTGGCAAAATCTGCTTCAATATTTGATCTGCGAGAAGATAACGATATCAGAAGGTTTTATATCACCTAAATAGAAGGACCTAAATAACCAAAAAACAGCTAGACCACCAATAGCCTGTGAGTTGGATTCCCTCACATCCTTAGTAATAACAAAAGAGAAATACAAACTCATGGGAAAGACTATTCCTAATGAATTTGTTGCCTTACCTGCACTCCAATAGGAATAACCGAGAGTGACTGAATGAGGAACTACTTCAACTTCACTTAGTTTCTTAAGCTGGTTTACTTTTTCCTCGGGGATGTCAGACAAATCTGTCCTATAACAAAAACAATTCATGGTTAATACGAATCATTCTGCCACTTCCACCATTTTCTAAACTCATTCCCAGATAAAGAATAAACCTTACCAACATTTTTAACAGCTTCGGATAATATCACCAAACGAGTCTTTTCACAGGTAGGATCTTCAATGATGGGCTTAATCCGTGGCATGTTGAGCATGTATCTACAAGTTATCAAGCCAAGGAACTTCATTTTCATCAATAAGAACATGAACTTGATTCGATAAATTCCGAGCTATCTATCTACATTGCGATAACTGCTTGCTTCACTTTCTCATTGAACTATTCAAATTTTTGAGATAAAGAGCAAGGGAAGCAAACAAATTCTTGAAACTGAGATGATTCTGGGCGCAATAATTTGAAAAGTTCACTAATTTATGAACCTCTTGAGCAGAAAAAACGTACCCATTGAGTATGCGAGTAACGCTTTTACAGAGCTCACGGGGAATTCTAAGAGCCCACAGCTTGAGATTGACATTGAATTTGCTTTCATCGAACTTGCTTTCATCAAACATGGTGCTAAATGGCGTCGTTATACTATGCTCGAGTATCAAGAAGAAGAAAAGACGAAATCGACGGAAGAAGAAGAACAAACCACCAGACCGGAGCGTGAGTTAGTGCAAGCCGTGAAGGTGAGTGAGTCGGAGACTTTTTTTTTAGGGTTTAATTAAAAAATCAACAAAATTGATCCAGAGAAAAAAGAAGTCTCTTAAAAAACCAAAATGAGGATTCGAACCCGTGACTTCACGTTTTGGGCCGATAAGGGCCTAAAATACACGGAAACTCTGATCAGCAGGAGCTCTGCAAATCTTGTCTTTTTTCGATCCCATCAAAGATCGAATCCTCTCGGCCAAATTAGCCGGACCTAATCTCACGCGCCACCGCCATGGCAAGTCCACCGACTCTCCCTGTCACCAACCAGCAAGCTGTTCAATCTCAGCCGCCAATCAACACGCCTGCCTTCCGTAGCTTCTTCTCACGCCTCACCACCTCGATCCGTGATGGCTTATCACAGCGCCGTCCATGGACGGAGCTCGTCGATCGGAGCTCCATGGCGCGACCTGAATCTCTCACCGACGCTTTGTCCCGGATCAGGAAGAATCTCGCCTATTTCAAGGTTAACTACGTCGCAATCGTCTCCCTCGTGCTCGCCTTTTCGCTCTTCTCGCATCCTCTCTCCCTCCTTGTACTCGTCGGTCTCCTGGGCGGGTGGATGTTCCTCTACCTCTTCCGGCCGTCAGATCAGCCGCTGGTCGTCTTCGGCCGCACTTTCTCTGACCGAGAGACCCTCCTTGCTCTCGTTTTGTCGACGATTGTCGTCGTGTTTATGACGAGCGTCGGATCTCTCTTAACCTCCGCGCTGATGATTGGCGTCGCGATTGTTTGCTTACACGGTGCGTTTGTGGTTCCGGATGATCTCTTCCTGGACGAGCAAGAGCCTGCCAACGCTGGATTGCTCTCCTTCCTCGGAGGTTCTGCTAATTCGGCTGTTGCTGCCGTCGCGGCGAGAGGTTAAGAGCTCTCGATTCGATTCAGATCTCGGAGACGAACATGGATTTTGAGATGAGTATTACGTGCCTTTTGATTACAGTTGTGATTGTAACTCCGTATTGGTTTTAGCGGATTGGTGTTGTTGAATTGAATGTAGATTCGTAACGAAGCTCTTCTGAATTTAGAACTAAGATCCTTTTTCCCAGTATTTGCTTATTGTTCGGTGCGTTGACACTTTTATCTTCAGATGTAGAAAAGTTGAAGTAGATCTTTGTCAAATCGTTCTCAGATTCAGTGTTAAGATTCCATTTCTCCTAAATCTGTTTGTTCTCTTGTTTCTGTTACGAGTAGCAATGTCTTTTAGAGCATTGTTCACCAAAACTAAGAAGGATCTTGATGCAATTGGGGTGATTATTGTGAGTTCTATTAGCTTTCAGGATTCTTTAGTAGATTGAGGAGATTATGACATAATAATTTGATCTGAACGCATTCAGCTATAAAATTCAGTGGTGTCAAAATGCCTATTTGGTGTTCGCGAATTACTTAGATGATCTCTTTGGAGAGTGTATGTAGTTAATAATGATCCATTTGCTTGATCTTTGATTCATCTTGGCTTGTAAATAGAGAACAGCTCTTTGGAGTAAAGCTGGTGAAATTCTCTTAACACATCTTGTTGTATCATCTTCTTGTTTGATATTTGTGTTATATTCAATGTCAAAGCACATTGAATATTTTGACATTGATCGGTCTAGTATTCATAGATGTTTGTATTGGTGGGCTAGTGACATTGATCGGTTTAGTATTCAAAGTGAGAATCTTTCATGTTTTGTGGGGGAACTTTATTTTTCTGAACCTTAATCAGATATCCAGGATTAATTTTCTAAGTAGTCTTACATCGAGGTATATGAAATATATCGCCGTGAAGTCGGATCCAAAAATTTGAGTCTGTGTCTACAGTTCAAAGTTGCCGATAGAGCTAATACTGGCTTGGATCATTCTTGATGTAATCTCAAGAATGCTGGAGATCAGCAAGATATCAATCTATCACGGTGTCTTAGTTTTGAGTTCAAGTCCAGTGTTTAGTATACGTGGCTTGAAAGAAGATATAGCAATTTGCTATTTTGCAACATTGGTTTGAATTATTGGTTGGATTGAATTATCGGTTGTGAGTTGGTATGGTGTCCGAGTTTAATGATTGTGTATGAGAAACGTGGGATGTGAGTAATCATGTGACAATGTACCTTTGAGCGAATTCTTGGAGTTTATTCCTACGGTTGAAAATTTGGCAATTTGGCGTAGTCTAAGAAATTTTAAGGGAGAATCCACATTTCCCTACAAAATGCAATGCTTGTTTCGATTCCTTCTAATTTATGCAATATTTGTGTTGAGACAAGCAAATCTTGTGATAGCATTTACAATTTATGGCATATCATTGTCTTATTTTGTAAGCGTAGGAATGAAATGTCACTATGCACTTGACATGTCCTTGAAATGTCAGTATACAAGAGAATTTGAAAAAAAAATGAAGTTCAAAAGCTGCATATCTAACGGGTACGGTACACGCGTACCAATCAGAAAACTGTCTTAAGTAAAAAAAAAAGGTAAAGACAGATCAACGTCAACTAATTAACCTCGTACGGCACAACCCTTCTTTGTTTTTCTATTGGGAAAAGTTTCGCTTTCAAGTTTCAAAGTGGTGTGTCTTCTACTTCTAAACTACAGTACAGTATAACTTTATTCATTCCACTTCGGAGGGTATTTTCGTAATGAGCCATGAATAAAATGGATTTGTTAGTTTCACACACTTGGGTTTAGCAGATCTAGTGATCTATGTCTCATGGGACCCACAAATATAGCCGTTAGTAGGAGAAGTGAAGGAGCGGCTTGTTGTCCAACTCCATAGGTAAGCTCCGTCGCATTAACCAAAGCTGGTCCTCAAAATAAATTAAATCGAATTATGTTGTCTTCGTAAAAAAAAAGAATAATGCTGTCTTCTTTTATTTTATTTTTGAATTTGATCAGACGAACAATACTTTGATCTCTTACTCAGATTTGGAATTCGTAATACCTAATCCTAATATAAACTCACACACAAATAATTAAGAGCTAAGAATTTTTTTTCAAAATATTACAGAACTGACAACAAGTGTAAATTTGAATCTTAACATTGAAACCCCAAAAAATATATAAAAATTTGAATATACGTGTTTACCATCATCAATCTTGGTCAGAAGTCAGAACATATTGTATTGTGAATAATGATTATAAATTTATAGTTTCTCTTTTTGAAACTCATATAACCGAGACAATATTTATTAGATGTAGTGTAGATTTCTCTATGAAAATGAAATCTACATTCCTTGACAACAAAGTGATTCCAAATTCCCAATGATTTTTTCCATATTTTATTTATCAAACAGTTAAACAAAATGACACGAGCAAGAGTGACCTAACGAACAAGACAAAGTGTTCAAACACAATTAAATAAGAGAAAAGGGTCAATAAATGAAACTAGCCGTTGGACCTCATTTAGTATTAGGCGAGACTGAGAGCCTCTGCTCCACCCCCCAACCTCTTATTGCCATCACCTGACCTTTGTCTCCTCTTCTCTCTCTCTCTCACTAGAAGATAAAAGATCACACAAAGATTCTCTCTCTCTAAGATGGTCACGTGCTGTGTTCTTTTCCAACGAAACCATTCTCTCTCTTTACAAAACTCTTTCAAATCCAAAATCTTTCCCTGTTCCATCCTCCTCACCAATTAAGACTCTCATTTAACCTTCTTCTTCATCTTCCATGGATTTTCTTACCAAAAATCAACCTTTCTTCTGTTTCACCCCTCTTAATCTAATGATCAACACCGTCATTGATCAACCTCAGGCTTCACTTCGAAGCCGTTTTCTCCTTCACCTAACCGTATTCCTCCTCTTCTTCGTCTCTCCCGGATCAAGCCAAGACTGGGATGGTGTAGTGATCACTCAAGCTGATTACCAAGGTCTTCAAGCGGTTAAGCAAGAGCTCATTGACCCGAGAGGCCACTTGAGAAGCTGGAACGGTACTGGATTCAAGGCTTGCTCTGGTGGCTGGGCTGGAATCAAATGTGCTCAAGGTCAAGTCATTGTGATTCAACTCCCATGGAAGGGTCTTGGAGGTAGAATCTCTGAGAAAATCGGACAGCTTCAAGCTCTCCGCAAGCTCAGTCTCCATGACAATAACCTCGGAGGCTCAATTCCAATCTCTTTAGGACTCATTCCTAATCTCAGAGGAGTCCAGCTTTTCAACAACCGTCTCTCTGGCTCGATCCCGCCTTCTCTCGGTGTCTCTCGTTTCCTTCAAACGCTTGATCTCAGCAACAACTTGCTCTCTGAAGTGATTCCACCGAATCTTGCTGGTTCCACTAAGCTTCTTAGGCTGAATCTCAGCTTCAATTCACTCTCTGGTCAAGTCCCAGTGAGTCTCACTCGTTCATCTTCTCTTCAGTTTCTTGCTCTTGACCATAACAACCTCTCTGGTCCAATCCTAGACACTTGGGGTAATAACAACACTTCTCCTAGTCTTCGTGTCTTAACTCTTGACCACAACTCTCTCTCTGGTCCATTCCCATCTTCATTCTCCAAGCTAACTCAGCTTCAAGACTTTTCCTTTAGTCATAACAAGATTAGTGGAACCCTACCTTCCGAGTTAAGCCACCTCACTAAGCTTAGAACATTGGATATTAGCAGCAACAGTGTTAGTGGCCAGATTCCTTCAACTCTAGGGAACATTTCTTCTCTTACACATCTGGATTTGTCTCGAAACAATCTCACCGGAGAGATTCCCATTTCGATTTCTGATCTGAAAGGCCTTAGCTTCTTCAACGTCTCCTACAACAACTTATCCGGACCGGTTCCTACTCTCTTGTCCCAGAAGTTCAACTCAACCTCATTTGTCGGAAACTCACAGCTTTGTGGATACAGTGTTTCAACGCCATGTCCTACTCTAAAGCCTCCTTCACCGCATCCCCGGAAATCATCCCACAGGAATCTGAGTACCAAAGACATACTCCTCATTGCTTCTGGTGCTCTACTCATAGTCCTGCTTATCCTTGTGTTTATTCTCCTCTGTTGCTTGCTGAGGAAGAAACCTGGAAAATCCAAACTTAAGGGCGGAGAAGCTGGATCCGGAGTTGCTGCAGCCGCAAAGACAGAGAAAGGAGGGGAAGTTGAAGCTGGAGGTGAAACTGGAGGGAAGCTGGTTCACTTTGATGGGCCTATGGCGTTTACTGCGGATGATCTCTTGTGTGCAACAGCAGAGATTATGGGGAAGAGCACTTATGGAACAGTTTATAAAGCTACGCTTGAAGATGGAAGTCAAGTTGCTGTGAAGAGGCTGAGAGAGAAGATCACCAAAAGCCAGAAAGAGTTCGAAAATGAGATCAATGTATTGGGAAGAATCCGGCATCCGAATCTCCTTGCCCTAAGAGCTTATTACTTAGGCCCCAAGGGTGAGAAGCTTGTCGTCTTCGATTACATGTCCAGAGGAAGTCTTGCCACATTCCTCCATGGTACAGTTTTATACATTTCCTTAGAAAAATTATCATTTTTTGTGTGGGAAATATCAATTAGAACTAATGTTGTCATGTTTTGAAATTGCAGCAAGAGGACCAGAAGTTCATATCAATTGGCCTACGCGAATGAGTTTAATAAAGGGAATGGCTCGTGGCTTGTTCTACCTTCACACGCACGCAAATCTCATCCATGGAAACCTAACATCAAGCAATGTACTTTTGGATGAAAACATCAACGCAAAGATCTCAGATTACGGTCTTTCAAGGCTAATGACAACAGCAGCAGGATCAAGCGTGATTGCAACAGCTGGTGCATTAGGTTACAGAGCACCCGAGCTCTCGAAGCTGAAGAAGGCCAACACGAAAACCGATGTGTATAGCCTCGGTGTGATCATACTGGAGCTTTTGACCGGGAAATCTCCGAGCGAGGCCTTGAACGGTGTGGATTTGCCTCAGTGGGTTGCTACTGCGGTTAAGGAAGAGTGGACTAACGAGGTTTTCGATTTGGAGCTGTTGAATGATGTGAACACAATGGGTGATGAGATCTTGAATACGCTGAAACTTGCTTTGCATTGTGTTGATCCTACACCATCAACAAGACCTGAAGCTCAACAAGTTATGACACAACTTGGAGAGATTAGACCCGAAGAGACGACAGCAACAACTTCAGAACCGTTGATTGATCTTCCTGAAGCTTCTGCTTCCACAAGTCAATAGAACAAAATGGAGTTTTTTGGTAGCTGGAGTGTAGTGGTAGATTTTTTTGCAATTCTTTAATTCTTCACGTAATTTCTTTATTTTCTTTCAGTTTTGTGTTGTTTAAAACATTTCATCATCAGTTTGTGTTTGTAAATACTGTAAACTGGCTATGCTTCTCTTTCATCAAATTTGGTTGTCTGTTTTCTCAAGCATCATAGTGAAGAAATTGAAGCCAGCAAGTTAAATCCGTGCAAGGACACAGATAACCCGGTTCAACCACATTTCAATTGATTTTGGGGCCATATTCCTTTTTTATCACCAAGAAAATTTGTCTTTTGCTTCTTTCTTTTTACAGAAAAAGCCGAAAAGGCAAATAAGAAACGTCAAAAAACAAGCGGCCCAAAATGAGCACAAATATCAACGCAAAATATAAATATCTTCCAGCAGAGCGATAGTACCACAAGCCCTCCACGCGCCTGATGCCAACTCTCAATCTCGACCATCCACGTGTCACCAATCCACAGCCTCATCATCCATAAAACCTCACTTTATATTTCCTCCCTTCTCCGCCACCAATCGCCTCACATAACCTTTTCTTCTCCTCCCATTTCGTTGCAAATCTGAGACTGAAGAGCAAAAAAACTTTCCAGGAAAAAAAAAATGATGCTCAAGGCCGCTTCATCTTTCTCGCTCGTGAACATCCATGGAGGGAAGAAGGACATCTCTCCTCTCTTCTCTTCCGTTTCCTCCCCGACTGATTTCTCCTTGAGTCTTCCGGTTTCTTCGGGAAAATCCGGAAACCTCTCCTTCTCTCTCCGTGCCTCTAAGGCCACCACCACCCAGACGGTAAGCGGCGTCGTTTTCGAGCCGTTTGAGGAGGTGAAGAAGGAGCTCGATCTCGTCCCTACGGGTCCACAGGCTTCACTTGCTCGACATATGTTCTCCCCAGAGTGCGAAGCCGCCATTAACGAGCAGATCAAGTAAGTTTTCAGTATCGGGTCGAATTATTGTTGGTGTTATGGATTAATCGTCATGGATTGAAGCATTTGGTGTTGGAATTTCTGCTGATTGACGTAGTTTTCGCTTGATCTGGATATTGGATTTTGAGTATCTCGTGAATCTGAATTTCGTCGATTGCTTCTTTTGTTTGCTGCAGCGTGGAATACAACGTGTCTTATGTGTATCATGCTCTGTACGCTTATTTCGATCGGGATAACGTTGCCCTCAAGGGTCTTGCCAAGTGAGTTTTTCTGGAAACGTTGGAGTTTATTTCAGTCCCTTGCTAAGATTCGTTCTGTGTGTTGAGAATCGGTTGTTTGGTGTGTTGCTATCAGGTTTTTCAAGGACTCGAGTGTGGAAGAACGAGAACACGCTGAGTTGTTGATGGAGTATCAGGTCATTGGCCATTGATTTCATTTTGTTTCATTCGTAAGCCTTAATATCTGAGCTTCGTTTTCTAACACTTTTTCATTTTGGCTTCTGTGATGTACAGAACAAACGTGGTGGGAGGGTTAAGTTACAGCCCATGGTGATGCCTCCGTCTGAGTTTGATCACCTTGAGAAAGGAGATGCTCTCTATGGTAAGCTTCATTTCCCATTTCTGAGATTGTAGATAATGAGTCCAAGTAGAAACTCATAATATGTGGAGAAGCTTGTTTGATGAGGTTGTGGTTTTGAGTTTGGAATGTGTAATTTATGTTCTTTGATGTTGCAGCCATGGAGCTGGCTCTATCTTTGGAGAAGCTAGTCAACGAGAAGCTTCTAAACTTGCACAGTGTAAGACCATCTCTCCATAGAAATTATCCACTTCTTGTTTGTTGTTAGTGGCTTTCAAGTCTCTTAATGCAACTTGGATTTGAATAATGTGGACTACAGGTGGCTTCGAAGAACGATGATGTCCAGTTGGCAGATTTTGTTGAGAGCGTGTTTCTAAGCGAACAGGTAAAACTAAAATGATAGTCACGTTCTATGTTAGTGGCAAAGATCCTGTCAAAACGGAATCTAATGAAGTTAAAATAACATCAAATTCGCAGGTGGAAGCAATCAAGAAAATCTCAGAATACGTTTCTCAGCTTAGAAGACTCGGCAAAGGACATGGTAACCATTTGCTCTCTAAATTTAAAAACAATTAAAAACACGTACCTTAAGTTATATACTTCGTGCCTCAGACTTTGTTAATGTTTTCAGGAACATGGCATTTCGATCAGGAGCTTCTGGAAGCTGCTGCGTGATCGGTTTTGGCTGTAATCTCACAGTTTGGTTAACTTTTGAGATATTTTGAGTAATGGGATGTATAACTTGTGTGAGGTAGACTTTTTGAAGTATCTTTTATTTTGTGAGGAAAAACAAGCTATGATGATGTTCTTTCGGTCAACTTCCTTTTTGGTTTCACTATTGATATCATGATGTTTTGTCCCTTTCATTAAATATGTGCTCAAAAGAGTCCAAGTTTGCCAGTTACATGAGCCCATTATAACATTTCAAATCAGCTAATGAAAGTGAGATAAACAAATACGTAGTACTGTTTTATTTCATTGTCTGGCTTATATTCTTCCATTTTGGTAAACAAACTAGTACCAACAAATTCTTTAGCCAAGAAACGAAAAAAAGTGGTAACCAATTGAAACTCGTCAAGTATTACACCTCGTAGAATTTTGTTAGACAGTGGTAGAAACCAGGTACTTGTCTTCCGGAAACAAAAGTCCGATTTCATCAAGTATTAATATGCTCCGACCTCGCATTTCTTTGTGGTAAGTGTGGTTACCCAAATAAACAAAGCCAAAAAGAAAGACATGGAATATAATTATCGGATATTTGGTACAATAATATACAATGGATGAGTTAGTTATCAAGCCCGTCTAGCTCAGTTGGTAGAGCGCAAGGCTCTTAACCTTGTGGTCGTGGGTTCGAGCCCCACGGTGGGCGCTTACTTTTTCCTTTCTCATTTCTCCTGAGCCTAGAGAAACGGCGTCGTGGAAGAGGGACATATGGGCTTTGAGTTCTTGGACCGTCGTCTATTATTCCATAGAATCTATTATCCATAGAATACTCAGCTTGTTGATGAGTTGATTTTGTTGAACAAGACAATTTGTATCACAGATGTGGTCATGCATTTTTACGTTAACTTTTTAGATGTTTTGAGTATGAGATGTCATTGTAAAATTTCTTTGTAGCAATAGTCTGTTTCTTAAATCTCTACTATCTCTTCAGGTCTTTCAACAACATATAGTGATTGTGATCCTGATTCTGCGTTTGTATAGATAAAAGAAGTGTGGCCTGATAACACACAAAAGCTTTGTGTTGCAACTTTGGAAATTACACTGAACACACAAAAGTAAAACGGAATAATAAAGTTACATTTCCGGTTTACGGTGTAGACAAATTTCACCATTTGAGAGATATTTCAGAAAAACCTCTGAGGACTTGCATCCACTAACGTGCACATCCAAAAAAGATTATACAATCATGGCATCATAAAGATAAAAGATTTATTTCCATATCTCACATCATGTCGTAGCTACTAATAGCATGACACATGTCACAAGATTTATTTCCTCATATTCATTTGCCAGTCTTGTTTTCTATTTTTAGCTCTTTACTCATAAAACACAAAACTTCCTCTTCCGCTCTCAAGATCGATCAGAGTCTCTCTCTGTTGTGTAGACGACGGAAGAAAAAAGAACGAACGATGAACATCTTCAAAAGTCGGAAATTCTCAGGCCTCTGTGTTCTCTCAATCTTGCTCGTATCAGTCACAATCCTCCTCTTAACCAATGACACAATCGATCTCTTCCCTTACTTGTCCCTCTCTTATCTCCGTCGATCTTCTCTCTCCAACATCCCCACTTTCACACCAACCCCGAGTCCCACCAATGACTCTTCACCTCCTCCTCCTCCGGATTCACCGGTTAATGATCATCCGGTTGATCAAGGTTTGCAACTGGACTCTTCGCTGCCTCGGGAATCACCGGTTAACGATCATCCGATTGATCAAGGCTCGGAATTCGATCGGCTCGGAGATTGGAACGTGAGTTTTGAAATGGATTGGAAGAGATGTGAGAGTCCAGATTACATGCCGTGCTTGGATAACACAAAGGCCATCAAGAAACTCAAGTCGAAGAGAAACATGGAGCACAGAGAGAGGCATTGCCCTGAGCCTGCACCGAAATGCCTCGTTCCTTTACCAAAACGCTACAAGGTTCCTCTTCCTTGGCCTCAGAGCAGGGACATGGTGAGAGACTCGTTTCTATTTTTTCGGTAAGATCTTTTCTTTGCTTCTTGAGAAAAAAAAAACAAACAAACAGGTTTTCTTGGTTCTTGTTTCTTGATTAGAACTTTATGATTCTTCTGCTTTTCTAAATTCTTGTATTTTTTTGTTCTTTTTCAGATTTGGTACGATAATGTTCCTCACTCGAAGCTTGTAGAATACAAGAAAGATCAGAATTGGGTTCGTAAATCTGGACCGTTCTTCGTCTTCCCTGGAGGTGGTACTCAATTCAAAGACGGTGTTATTCACTACATCAACTTCATACAAAAGGTAAACAAACAAACACATTTTTTCATTGCTTTTGTTATACTCATTTCTTGATTTTACGGTTATTTCTTTTGACAGACGTTACCTGTTCTTGAATGGGGGAAGAAAGTGAGAGTGGTGCTAGATGTTGGTTGTGGTGTGGCAAGCTTTGGTGGGACGTTACTAGACAAAAACGTGATCACGATGTCATTTGCTCCTAAAGACGAACACGAAGCTCAGATTCAATTCGCGTTAGAACGCGGGATTCCAGCTACACTTGCTGTTATTGGAACTCAAAAGCTTCCTTTCCCTGACAATGCTTACGACGTTATCCACTGCGCTAGATGCAGAGTCCATTGGCATGGATACGGTTTGATAACAATCCGATTTCGGTTATGATTGAATTTGTTGGGAAAAGTTTCATGCTTTGTTAATGGAAATGTGTTGTTGTGGCTTCAGGTGGTAGACCGATTTTGGAACTGAACCGGATTCTAAGGCCTGGAGGGTTTTTTGTTTGGTCAGCTACACCGGTTTATCAACACGATGAAGTGCATCGCAATGTTTGGAAAAGTTAGTTATTTAACTAACTAACGTCTTCTGATTATGTTTAAGTTTTAACTAACAAACAGAGGAAATTTATCAATGTTCTGTTTTTGTGATTTTGTTTCTCTTGAAGCAATGGAGTCGTTGACTAGATCAATGTGTTGGAAAGTTGTGGCTAGAACTCGGTTCACAAAAGTTGGATTCGTGATTTACCAGAAACCAGACTCAGATTCTTGCTATGAATCTCGTAAGGTCAATGATCCACCTCTCTGCAACGAAGAAGAAACAAAGAGAAACAGTTCTTGGTAAACGAAATTTTATCCATTTTTTTATTTCAGCAAAACAGGTCTTTGATGTCACTTGACTAATAACTCTGTTTCGAATATTAGGTACACTCCTCTGCTTAGCTGTGTACCGAAAGTACCGGCCGGTCCAACCGGAAAATGGCCTTCCCGTTGGCCTGAAAGGTTAACCGATAGGCCGGTTAGCCTCTTAGCAGAACAGAGCAGTGAAGAGATTTACAGAGAAGACACAAGAATCTGGTCTGGAACCGTATCAGAGATTTATCTAAACGGTTTAGGTATAAACTGGACTAGGATTCACAATGTGATGGACATGAATGCTGGTTATGGAGGGTGAGACAATTCTTCAAATCTAGTTACTTCAGAAAAAAAGATTATTTCTTGGATTTCTTATCTTTTGTTCTTGATATTGGTTTCAGATTTGCGGCTGCTCTTATAAACAGACCTCTCTGGGTGATGAATGTGGTTCCTGTGCAAGTTGAAGACACGTTATCGATGATTTTCGATAGAGGTTTAATCGGGATTTACCATGATTGGTGTGAGTCTTTCAACACTTACCCAAGATCATATGATCTCTTGCACTCTAGTTTCCTTTTCACCAATCTTTCTCAAAGGTAAACTTTTTGTGATTCTTGGATTGGACTGCAAGCTTGGGTTTTGAATCTGCAGCAAAACTAAATTCTGTTATTATTTTTTTATGTTCGCAGGTGTGATTTATTGGAGGTGGTAGTGGAAATAGACAGAATAGTAAGACCAGGAGGGTACCTTGTGGTGCAAGACACAGTTGAAATGATGAAGAAGCTAAACCCTATTCTTTTATCTCTCCGTTGGTCAACGAATGTGTACAAAGGCAAATTCCTTGTTGGCTTGAAGTCTTCTTGGCGTCCGTAAACACAACATTCCATCCTCTCTAACAAGGACCAGAGTTGATTAGAGAGATGTTGAATATTGTTTTTGTGGTGCGGATTTTCAAATTTGTAGAAGTTTTTCAGTTGAGAAAGTATAGGAACCAAATTGAGCTCAAAATTATTTTCATCACATTTTTAATAGATACATAAGATTTTAAAAGTATTGTCATCATATTTTTAACTAGAGAAAGAGAAACAATATAAGACTAAGTATTGTCAACATTTATGATGTTTTTTTATTGGGAATCCTCCAGAGGGCAGGGGGTCCTCCAGCTGCTAGGGTTTCCCAAAGCCATTGCGCAGCGACAGTTATAGGTAACTCTCCAGATGAGCTTTGAGGCAGAGCTAAAAGAACATTGTGGTTTAGCGACCTCAAAACGTCAAAAGCCACGACGAACGCAGGGTCTTGTGAGATGTAGCTGGAGACGATTATCATCACATTTGACGGTTCACGTCGCTTTTTAGCCCATGTTAAAACATCGTCAAAGATCCGAGTAGCTCTAGCATGTTTGTTACCTGCGGGTACAACCATGATTCCTGCGGAGGTGAAGTCATCCCAGTTCCTGTTCCTCTCACCATATGCCGTGAATGACACTCTACCAGTAGTATAACCATTATCCTTAAGCGCTGAGGTGATTTTCGTACGAATCAAACGAGGATGAAGACCATCAGGGACATGACAACCCCACACGTCCCAAAAGACAGCTATGGCAATACTTTGCGAGACATCATAGCGTGAGCTGACACGTTTTGAGAAAACTTGTGAGCTCGTGGGGGCTCCTCCAGATGCTAGGGTTTCCCAAATCCATCGTGCAGTCACATTTTCAATTAGGTATCCGGGTGGTGCAATCTGAGGATGAGCTAGGAGAACATTGTGATTTAGCGACCTCAAAAAGTGGAAAGCCTTGCCGTACGCAGATTCTTCTGACATGTCTCTGGAGAGTATCATCAGGTTCAGGTTCGATGGTTTGCTATCACTCTTCATTGCGGACTCAAGCACGTCCCGGAACATCACACTAGTTCTAAGATGTGCTGAAACATGGGTTGCGAGAGGGGTAAAGTCGATTTTGTCCAGCGGACCATAAGCTTTGAATGACACATCACCATGATAACCCATGTTCTTAAGAGCTGATCTGATATTGTCACAAATGACACTTGGTTTGATATCACTAGCTACCGGACAATCCATCACGTCCCAAAACACGACCGTGTCTACTTGTGAGCGGTCAACTTGTGAGTGGTCATGTGGGGGTCCTCCAGCTAATAGGCTTTCCCGAAGCCATACAAAACTTACATGGTTAAGTAGGGTTTCTGATGGTTTTTTACGCTGAGCTATGAGAACGTTGTGGTTTTCGCATTTCAAATGGCTACTACGTTCTGCGTGAGTCACCAAGTCATCTGAGATGTCTCCTGAGATTATCAACAAATTTGATGGTTTACTACGATGATCGATATCAATTGCCCACATATAAACGTCTTCCATAATCTGATCAACTCTGTCACGTTCATCTTCTTCTTCTGCGGGTATGAAGATGATTCCAGCGTCGAAAAAGTCGTCGCGGATCTTGTTCCTCGCACCAAAAGCCCCAATTGTTACATTACCACGATAACCCTGATTCGCAAGAGCTGATCTGATGTTCTCATAAACCGTATCAAGATGGACACCTCTAGGTATAGGGCAACTGCCGACGTCCCAGAAGACGGCCGTCTCAGCCTCTACGAGGTTATATAAAACGTAAAAATGCATAAACAGTTACAACAGAAAGGAAAAAAAGAAGAAAAAACAACAACTGAAAAATGAAAACTTGATCTAGACAAACATGAGAAATCTTACCGGCAAACCTGCAGGCCAAGCGAGACATATTTGGATGGATATCAAGTTAGACCTTTTGCTGCGGATGAGTGACAAATCGTCTGTTACATACTGAATATAATCAAAGTTGTATTGAACTTACCAAATGGTTGAGTATTTATACAAGTCTATTGAAACAAATTATGGGTACAAATTAAAGGTACATGAGTAAACTTATGATAACAAAAAGTTTTAAATACTAAAATCTCTGATTTGTTTCTAAATTTTAATATTATTATTATTATTTTTACATTAAATTAATGTACATTTTGAATTTATTTACTTTTAAAATAAATCAATCAAAATTGAGTTTCTCTGACTGTAGTTTTGATAGTGGGCTTGAATTAAACGATAGGCTTTTAGATGAGTCCATTACGGATATGAAAATTAAAAGGACAAAACCGAGAAAACACATTGATCTGTGTCATCAATCTGTCTAAAGCCCCAAGTAAAACCCTAGCTCCCAATTCCCTTTAATCCATTGAGCCGCTTATAAATCCTTCACTTGCATCGTCTAAATTGAATCTACAGACTCGTTGAGAACCACTATTCATCTGCAAAAGGTACTTAATTTCAGTGAACCCATTTCATGTCTTGTTGATTTTGCTTCACTTATTTTCGTAAAAGCACATATCGAAGGCTTGCAGATAACGTCTAATTAAATCGCCTGCGAGCTCAATATTTGTGCGAAATCTTTAAACCATCCATTTGAGATTTAGAAAAGATCTCTGTGTTATAAGAATTTCTCGTTTCTTATCGACAATTTTAATGGTTGGGACATTTCAATCTCGATTTTTTTTATGTTTTTAGCATTTCTAGATCAATCAAAATGTCTCAATTCTGAATAATTGAATCCTTATCAGCTTGCATTGAATCAATACAATAGTAGCATCTGGTTACATCTAGCTTACTTTAATTAGTTCATCAAGTGAAAGATTCACAATTTTTGCTCTTTGAACAGTTTGTGATCTTGAGTCAGAGGAATTGATTAGGTCTTAAGTCGTAACCTTAGTATCTTCAGAATCATATCTGCAACGTGTCTTGATGATTTACTCTGTTATTGCTGAAAAATGACTTTGACATAAACAGGATTTTGGAGATTTAGGTGAAACAGAGGGAAAATGGCAAACCCTAAAGTCTTCTTCGACATTTTGATCGGAAACATGAAGAAGGGTCGTGTGGTGATGGAGCTATTCGCAGATGTAACACCGAAAACAGCAAACAACTTCAGAGCTCTGTGCACGGGAGAGAATGGTATCGGGAAAGCAGGGAAGCCACTACACTACAAAGGCTCAGCCTTTCACCGTATCATCCCAGGATTCATGTGCCAGGGAGGAGACTTCACACGTGGGAATGGAACCGGAGGGGAGTCGATTCACGGGTCCAAGTTCGAGGACGAGAACTTCAAGCTGAAGCATACCGGTCCGGGGATTCTGTCGATGGCTAATTCGGGTCCTCACACGAATGGTTCTCAGTTCTTCATCTGCACGGCCAAGACTTCGTGGCTTGACGGGAAACATGTGGTGTTTGGGAAGGTTGTTGATGGGTACGATGTGGTTCAAGCTATGGAGAATGTTGGTTCTGACAGTGGAACTACCTCCGAGCGTGTTGTGATTGAGGACTGTGGTGAGATCAAGAACGAAAGCTCATAAGTCTCGAACGCATTGGGTGGCAACATGAGAGATAGTTTCAGAGATCAATATGTACTGTGATGTGAAACTGTTTAGTTTTCAACGAGAGAAAATAAAGAAACCTTGAAAAGTTTGCATAAAATTTAGCTAGACTCGTATTGTATCATAACTTTTCTTCATGATGTCTGAATTTAATTGAATAAGAAAACAATGAAAAATCAAAAACAGAGTAACGCCATCGGAAACCGATTAGACGATTATCAGAGAGGTGTGCTACATTTTGTATGTTTGGGCTACGTTTGATCTTATAATTATAGTGCTTTTTAGTTTTACAAGTTCTATAGAACATGCAAGGTTTTGAAAGAACCCCATATCAAAAATCTTATAATCATTCAGTATAACATACATATAAGACTGATGTACAATTAAAGTAGATTGCTAATTAATATACGATGGTTTTGACTTTTGAGTCCTAGATCTTTCACAATTCACAGCTACCATATGCAATATGGTTTGTACTTTTGTAGTACCATTTAATATATGAGCCCGTGACAAATTCAACTAATTCGTGGCCCTTTACAGTTTTAATTTTGCTAGATCCCCAACCCCCGAAGAAAATGGCTAAAGCAGGTTCCAACACAAATGAGTTTCAGATATTTATCTGTACAGTGATGACAACGTGGCTTGGGAAAGTTGCTGATATAAGCCATATAGGTAAGATGTGTTGAAAGGCTGAAAGCGATGGAGAATGTTGGATCTTAGTTTACGGTACTGTTTTATTAGAAAAACGGAAATGCATGGTAAATTTCTTGATGTAGACATTTGGTTTTGGTTTTGTTCTTGGTGATCTATCTTTTTCTAATTAATGATGGAGTGTTTCATCTGTTGGTTTTAGTTTTGCATATAGAAGCTGCCAACCTCTCTTTGGATCGGATGATTGCGAAAAATTTCTACTCAAAATATAAAATTGTTGACTTTTCCAAATGGGGCATATTTCTACATTTCTGATCATGTGGGAATTATATGGATTGCTTTCAAACTCCACCTACCCAGTTTGCCGTCGTAGTTAATGCTATCTTTGCAACTAAAAAGTCTAACAAACTTTATTCCAAAAAAGGAAGAAAAAATCTAACAAGAGAATGGTACAGTCTTACATTTCTTGACCATTAAGAAGCCAAAGCCCACCATCGAATAAGACTTCACCGTTATATGGCTCCCTTATCTTATTTATACAAGGATCATATATACACCTTTATAGAAAGCGCATGAAATATAATTTCTGCAGGGGGAAATTTAGAGATTATAATCTGCTTACACTGTAATGGAGTTTAATATTTTTCGACTATGTCGTTTGATTCTGGTTGCAATTTTCATCTTCCACGGCTCGTCTTATTCAGAAGGTAAATAATTAATTTCCTCTACCAATGACCAATCATTCAAGTTATATCCATCTTAGCTTATTCAATCAGTGTCCTAACTCCAAGATTTATGAAATATTTTTTTATCGAGAAGCTGGAAACTATAGATTTAGGAAAGATGCAACGTTAGCACCAAAGCTATCTCACTTCGACTACATAGTCATCGGAGGAGGAGCCACCGGATGTGCACTATCCGCAACGCTCTCTCAAAACGCTTCCGTTTTAGTTCTTGAACGTGGTGGTTCTCCTTATGAAAACCCGACCGCAACAGACATCGGAAACTTCGCAAACACACTCTTAAACACAACATGGTCGCAGCTTTTCATCTCCGAAGACGGCGTTTTCAACTCACGTGCGCGCGTGTTAGGCGGAGGCACGGTGATAAACGCGGGATTCTACTCACGTGCGGAAGAAGATTACGTGGCGGAAGCTGGTTGGGAGAGCAGTGAGGTCGAAGCGGCTTACGAGTGGGTCGAGAAGAAAGTGGCGTTTGAACCGCAGGTTGAGGGATGGCAAATGGCGTTCAGAGACGGGCTTTTGGAAGCTGGAGTGATTCCGTACAACGGTTTCACGTACGGACATATTGAAGGGACGAAAATCGGCGGTACAATATTTGATCGGGATGGTCATAGACACACGGCGGCGGATTTGTTAGAGTATGCTAATCCGAAAACGATTGTTGTCTACTTGCATGCCTCTGTCCACAAAATCCTCTTCACCACTAAAGGTATTGATTGGTATTAAATGCATGTCTCTGTGCATTATGACTGAAGATTGAGACAGCAGTTAGCTACTTTACTTAGGTGTGGATAAAGAAACGTAGGTTACACGTAATCGAACTTTTAATCACAACTTGTGTGTTTTAGTTGAAATGTTCTTTTTTTTCAAAAACATATAATTTTTGAACACTTGTTTATCTTTCGGATATGTTCTTAGTTTTATTTTTTTAGCATTTGCTTATTACATTTATAACTCGTTCGGATATGAAAATATTGGTTTTTTCTTAGGAAATCCAAAGCCTAAGGCATATGGGGTGATATTTCAAGATGCAAATGGAGTGTTCCACACAGCTGAACTAGCTGCACAGAACGCAATGAATGAGGTGATCTTATCAGCGGGTGCCATCGCAAGCCCACAGCTATTGATGCTGAGTGGTGTGGGAGCTGCGGCCCATCTTACAGCCCATGGAGTGAATCCGGTTATCGTAGATCATCCCATGGTGGGACAAGGAATGGGTGATAACCCAATGAACCCGGTCTTGATTCCTTCTCCTGAACCAGTAGAAGTGTCTCTTGTCCAAGCCGTTGGGATCCCAAAGTTTGCTAGTTACATTGAAGGTGGAAGTGGCTTAAGTCTCTCCATTAGTTTGACTCGTGCCTTCTTCGACGGCGTTTCAAATCTTCTCAATAAGGTATACATAACCATAACCAATAAGTCAATACACCAAAATGTTATAAATTTGGTTTAACATAAGGTTATTTTTGTTATTTAGGAAAAACTCCCCAACCAATCCATCTCAAACATTTTGAAATCATTGGATCTTCGATTGAACGTGACGACAAGAGCGGGTGTGATTATTCAGAAAGTGGCTGGACCTACCTCGAGAGGTCATTTGGAGCTACGGAACAAGAATCCAGATGATAACCCTTTAGTGACTTTCAACTACTACCAAGAGCCAGAGGATTTGGATAACTGTGTTAAAGGACTTAGTGCTATTATTAAGGTGATAGATTCAAAGGGATACTCCAAATACAAGTACCCTGGAGTGAAGGGGCGTGGACTATTGAATCTCATTCTTGCCCTACCAATTAATCTGAGGCCAAGGCACATAACTTCCACGTTCGATTTGAAGCAGTATTGTATAGATACGACAATGACTATTTATCACTACCATGGAGGTTGTCAAGTTGGAAAAGTGGTCGACAATGATTATAAGGTGTTGGGGGTTGATGCTTTGAGGGTCATCGATGCATCCACGTTTCTCAAGTCTCCGGGGACTAATCCTCAGGCCACGATCATGATGCTCGGAAGGTAAACAAATGCATAAACCAAATGAATCAGAATTATCCGAACATGTTATTAAGATTAATGATTGTTGGAGAGTTATAATGTGTAGGTATATGGGGCAGAAAATTCTTCGAGAGAGGGCGGCTTAAACTCTGACAATGAGAACAATATATTTTCACCGTCCAAAGAAAAAAAACTTCTGAAGGCAGTATCCGTTTAGTGTATATCACATAATTACATCTATTTCATTTCATATACACAAGAATGTGGAATGTTATTTTTAGACAGAAAAAATGTGTAGTTATTTTGTTCATGAACGAAGAAATTAAGTTACTATTGATGTTGTTAATAACAATTTGTGATGTACGAATGTGTGATCTTAGAAGCTAATGCTTTATAACTTCATATTGTAGACAGTGAAGTAACATAACATCCACCATATCTTACTATATTAATATAAACAAGATCTAACATGGAAATTTATCCCCAAATAATATACAACATGTAAAAGAATGGAATCTATGAACCAAATTAATGGGAAATATAAGGTCTTAATTAAATTCGGAAGAAGTCAAAAGACATAAAGGAAACGTGATGATATATGTGTGGTTCATTTTATTTGTTTCACATACGGCTCTGAACAAGAGGGTTATCCAAAGAATCCAATTCACTATTATATATAGGCAGTGAAATAGAGTCTTTTATGCCCCAAAATATATAAAGGAACATATTATAAGTTCTTGAGAGAGTAAAATTTATAGAGTGTATTCACACCAAAATGTATTATCATATATTCCGATTTTTTCGTTTTATTATCGTCGCATTTTTCGCCTTCCACGGCTCGTGTTATTCTGAA
This sequence comes from Microthlaspi erraticum, assembly GCA_902728155.2. Lineage (NCBI taxonomy): Eukaryota > Viridiplantae > Streptophyta > Magnoliopsida > Brassicales > Brassicaceae > Microthlaspi > Microthlaspi erraticum. The sequence continues at coordinate 321,371 of CACVBM020001829.1, read as the reverse complement.
AAAGGTACGACCATCACTTTCTTCAGTAACCATTTCAATTTATGACCTTTTTAGGTTATTCTTATAATATATTCCAATTTTTTGATGAAAATTTGTTTTCGTGAAGCTGGTTATTATAGTTTTATGAAAGATGCAATATCAGCACCAAAGTTATCTCACTTCGACTACATAGTCATCGGAGGAGGAACAGCCGGATGTGCAGTAGCCGCAACGCTCTCTCAGAACGCAACCGTTTTAGTCCTCGAACGCGGTGGGTCCCCTTACGACAACCCGACGGCCACAGACATCGGGAACTTCTTAAACACATTATTGAACACAACACCAAACTCATGGTCGCAGCTTTTCATCTCCGAAGACGGCGTTTTTAACGCACGCGCACGCGTGCTCGGAGGAGGAACGGTGCTAAACGCTGGATTCTACTCACGGGCGGAAGATGATTACGTGGCGGAAGCTGGTTGGGAGAGAGAAGAGGTCGAAGCGGCTTACGAGTGGGTCGAGAAGAAAGTGGTGTTCGAACCGCAGGTTAAGGGATGGCAAACGGCGTTTATAGATGGTCTTTTGGAGGCTGGAGTGGTTCCGTACAATGGTTTCACGTACGAACATATTTATGGGACGAAAATTGGCGGTACGATCTTCGACGGTGATGGTCGGAGACACACGGCAGCGAATTTATTGGAGTATGCTGATCCAAATAAGATTACTGTCTACTTGCACGCTTCTGTTCATAAGATCCTCTTCACTACCACAGGTAAATTAAGTGATAATAATGTGATATACTTACTAAAGCTGTATTTTAGTTTTTCCATAATGAGATATTAAGAAGTTTAATATTTAACAATCATAAACAGTTTTTTTTAGTAAACAATTTTCTATATATATATATATATTTTTTTTTTTTTTTTTCCAAGACCAAGATAAAAGAAAGAAACTTCGGCACTGCTTTTATGATTTGTATGTTTATATATTAAAGAGTATATGTTAATAAACATGTTTTGCTTTTCAATTGTTCGCTGGTGTTTGTAAGCAAATAAAATGTATCATATGATTTTTTTCCTTTTCTTTCCAACAGGAAGTATGAGGCCCAAGGCAAATGGGGTGATATTCCGGGATGCGAATGGAGTGTTCCACACGGCAAAACTAGCGACACAGAGCGCAATGAATGAGGTGATCTTATCAGCGGGTGCCATCGCAAGCCCGCAGCTACTAATGTTGAGTGGTGTTGGTCCTGCGGCCCATCTTGAAGCCCATGGAGTGACTCCGATCATCCTAGATCACCCCATGGTTGGACAAGGAATGGGTGACAATCCGATGAACCCTGTCTTCATCCCTTCTCCTGAACCTGTAGAAGTGTCACTTGTCCAAGTCGCTGGTATCCCTCATTTTGGTAGTTACATTGAAGGTGGAAGTGGCTTAAGTCTCTCCATTAGTTTGACTCATAGCTTCTTCAATGGTGTTATAGATCTTCTCAATGAGGTACAAGCTCATCAGTTAACGTTTAGGTTATGTAAAACTGTTATTCACAAGACTATATGCTAATTTTATATGATGTTTTATGCAGATAAAACTCCCCACCAAAACACTCTCAAGTTTTTTCAAATCTTTGGATCTTCGATTTAACGTGACAACACAAGCAGGTGGGATGATTCAGAAAGTGGATGGACCGATCTCGAGAGGTCATTTGGAGCTGCGGAACACGAATCCAGATGATAACCCTTCGGTTACATTTAACTACTACCAAGAGCCAGAGGATTTGAATAACTGTGTTGAAGGACTTAGTGCCATAATTAAAGTGATAGATTCCAAGAAATACTCCGAGTACAAGTACCCTGTAGTGACCGGGCGTGGATTGTTGAGTCTCATGCTTGCCCTTCCCATTAATCTGAGACCAAGGCACATACACTCATTGTTCGATTTGAAGCAGTTTTGTAAAGATACCGTGATGACTATTTATCATTACCATGGAGGATGTCAAGTTGGAAAAGTGGTCGACAATGATTACAAAGTATTAGGGGTTGATGCTTTAAGGGTCATCGATGCATCTACGTTTCTCAAAACCCCAGGGACTAATCCTCAAGCCACGATCATGATGCTCGGAAGGTAAATACTTGAGCGTAAGCCAAATTTATCCGAACATGCATGTTATCAAGATATATGATTTTTTTTGTAGGTATATGGGACAGAAGATTCTTCGGGAGAGGGCGGATTTCCTGGAAACTGAAGAAGAAGCATGAAATATTAAACCTTGCTGATATGTTTCTCTTAGAATAAATTATATAATACGGTTTGAGAAAATCGTACACCAACGCTTTTATCCATACAAAAAAAAAGAGTATATCAAAGTTCAATGCAACATACTTATGAGCTATGGCGTCAAAAAATAAAAATATAACATGCATATGTACGCTAGCATGTGACTGCAGATTTCAATTTGTTTATACTTCAAAAGTATAGTATTCAATGTTTTCAGATGTATTTTGTAATAATTTTCTTTTTGGTCCCAGAAGTGTATAGATATATACGATGGTTTTGGATCCTAGATCATTCATAGCTCCCATATGCATGGTTTGTAGCATTTAGTATGTCAATGACGAATTTAATAAATGCATTGCCTTCACAATTTCAACTGTTTTTTAATCCCCAATGCCCTCTGTTATGCACATGCACTCTTTGTTAAAAATATTTTTTTTAAAAAGAAAGTATAGGTCAAAGGGAATAGCGAATTAGGTCAATGTGTGAACGCAAAGACATCATAATTACGTAAGGATGAAGTTAGATACGCGAGTACATGGCGGTGCATTTTGCAAAACATAATAATTATAGTATTATGATTTGCTCTTCTTTGTCCAATCAAACTCGATGACTTTCAGATTACGGCGAAACCGTTAGTCAACCGTATATACCTATATTATACTTGTAGTCTTATTTTGATTGACATAGGAAATTTGTTTAACCAAATTTTTTTATTGAATTGGTGTGAAAATTTCTATATTTTTAATATTAATTTAGATATGGTTCAAACAAAGTCTGGACTTGTAAATTTGGCCGAAACCTGTTTTTGGATTAGTCCGATCTATTAATGTCAAGAATTCTAATTGTTTCCTCAAAAAGAAAATTGAGTTGCGTCCGTAAAGAATTAAATTAAACAAACCGATTACAAGAAAATGATAGTAACAAATTCCACACACGATTGATTGCGGAAGAGTATAGATTAGGTAGATAGATACTTGTGTGGGCATAATTGTAGGAACTTTGGCTTCGAATGGTGACGCAGATCAAAATATACAGATTAAACAGTAAATGCAGATTATGTAGAACAAACACAGATCATGATCTGGATGTAGAACAAATGCGTATCAAACATATATAGCAAATGAAATAAATATAGTGAATTCTCATATTTGATTGAATATGAAATAACGAAAAAATGCAAATCGATTAAGATTTTTAAAAATAAACAACAAAATTTTGATTTTTTTTAAAAATACAATTATATATGCAAGAAATATAAGTATGATAATAAAGATTCGAAATATTAAATGTTATCCACAAATTAAATTTGATTACAATGTTCATTTGTTTTTTTCCTTAGTAAATTTGCAACTTTTTCTTTAATGTTAGGTAGGGACTTAGGTCTGGAACTTTTAACAAAATCCAAGATACCGAATCGGCCCAAAGACACAGAACAAAACCGAACCAAACGAACCCGAGATTGGTTATTAGATTTTTATACCAGAAAAAACAAACCCAACCCAAACAGGACTTATAGTTATGAACTTGAAAACCCAAAACTGGAAGTAATAGATGAAACAAATCTAGTGAATAATTGAATTGTGAAACAACGTAAAACTTATGCAAATCAAATATTTTTAAAAAGTAAAAATATAAAAATACAATTACATATGCAATCATTAGATTTATTGTAATAAATAATTTTGAAATAATCATTATTTAAATTTTAACTTCCATTATAATTATAATTGAATCAATATTATGGAAACAAAGTAAAACAAAATATATGGTATACTTTAAATGATTTAGATCTTTTATTTTAATTTATGCATATAATATTAAAAATTAAGAATGTTTTTTATAGCTAATGTGTAGTAATCCATTAATTCTTAATTTAAATGATAATGTTGTAATAATATTTTTCTTATGTTTTAAAATTAATTGAAAATTATACATTTTGGTTTCAAAAGAACTTATATATTTTATTTATTCATAATATTCTGGATGCAAAAGTTTAGTTTTCAAAATCTTGAAAACATTGGTTAATTTTTTTGGTCAACCATTGGTTAGTTTTTCAATTACTTTAAAATTTTGTAATATTTAAACAAATTTCCTTAGTTAAATATATATATAATAAAATATTAAAAATATGTTTGATAAAATATAATATAAAATCAATACGAATTTTGTGGATTTATTCGTAATTAAAATAATATTAATTTAATATTAATAAGCAATTAAGAAAAAAGAAAAAACAAAAAAATTGATCTGCACTCGTTCGGAGGGTTAAAGCACCTTCCTTTCAGATCAATTTTTTTTAACTGGATTTTGATCTGTGTACAGATCATTTTTTTTCTCCTTGCATTTTTTTTGTCTGCAATTAAAAGTGTGATTGTTTGCTAAATACAGATCATCTGTATTTGATTTGTATCTGCATTTACTCTGTATCTGATCTGTGTTACCATTCAGACCCAAAGGGTGGGCGGTGTTGATTACAATTATGGAATCTGAATCCACAAAAGTATTTTGCGTATGAAAAAAAAAATCTGAAAATATTGGAATATGGAGAAATAATTTTAAAAATATAAACCAACAAAAGTGGGGGTATTCCCATTACATCCATGACTATGCCCACATGACAAAGAGTTGGATTGAAAACGAAGAAAGTAACAGCCAAGCATTGAATTAGTCAGATACTCCTCCACGTACTATTTACATTTCCTGTTTTTTTTTTTTTGTTTTTAAAATCCACAATACACAATCATTCAACTTCAATCATCCAAATATCCACACATCAAAACAAAAATCCAAGTGGCACGTAAACCCCACCATCGTTCTCGTTATTTATGTTTTGTGTTTGTTTTCTGTTAAACAACATAAAGAAAACACACACACATCATCACAAAAAAAGGAAACCATTTCCACAGGCTACGGCAAGAGTCTTTTTCGACGGTGGCCTCTTCTTTTGAAACCTTTTAGCTCTGGCATCTTCAAGGTCCATAGATTCCTCTACTTTTTTTCCATGTTAGATTTTGTTTTTGTTATATAATAATATGTATACTCGATGACTCGACGTTTACCAATTACCACCAAGTCATTACCTCGTTCTTTACATGTTTTTCTCTTCTTCTAAACTCTAAATTACACCCAATTAAACATTATTCTTTTACAGCGATTAGTGTCGATCTTATTTTCTCTTATCGTCGAATATACTTTGAACAAAAAAGTATTATTGTTCATGAGAAAAGATGTTTTTGTCAACAAGGATAAATTATTTACTACTTCTCTGTAACCCATTAATTCATTACGGGCCAAACCACGGGGACACGCGCTTTAAAATTCATTAAATTTTTAAGGAAAAAAGTTGAAAAGTCATATTTGTTCTCACAAAATCGTTTCTCCAGCAGCCATGCGAGCTCAAACTGAAAGCTCTCTCTCTTCGTCTTTTAGCTAAACTTTTGATTTTTTTTTGGCTTCTTTCTCTTCTTCTTCAAATCCGTGATATCAGATTCAGATCGAGACTCGATTTTCTCAGCTTCCGCGTTTTTTTCATTGGACTCCGTGCTGCTTAACCCCTGCTTCCAGCTGTCGGCGTCTCCCTTTTACTCTCACGATGAGTAAGAACTGGAAATTCATTCGATTAAGGCTCCAAATGCGTTATCTCGTGCTTATTCTGGTGTTTTTGAGCTTCGATTCGTGCTGTTCGTCGAAATACGAAGGTATATTAGCGGTTTTCATTTCTATTTATTGCCTGTTCAGCTGCCGATAATTAGAAGCAAGCTCCTGATAATTTGTTCTCCCCTCTGTTTCGATTTCGTCTTTCAGGTGTGGAATCTAAACAAACGGCGACGAAAGATCCAGCGTCAGATAGAGATGCCGCGGATTTGTAAGTAGCAGCTTTCGATTTTTTTTATGTGATTGCTTTGGTGCTTGTTTTAGTATGTGCTAGGTATTTGAATAAGACCTCTTGTTGATTTCCAGATTTGTTTGATGCCTTCTTCGCTTTACATGACGCGTTTTGGTGTTCTTACTTCCTGCTAATTCGGTTTCTGAAGTGTTTTACCAATTTTGTTTGCTGCTAAGTTGTAATGTGCAACGTAATTTTATATTGTAACTTGGTTGTTGAATGTGGAATCAATAGGTTGTAAACATGTGTTGAAAATGAATTTTTGGTTGAGCGTCAACATCAATGTAGTTGGTATGGTAGATCTATGACTTTAACACCATACTTTTACATTATTTTTGAGTGAGAGTGGTAAACTTTACACTTTATGCTGAAAGAAAATTTGTTGTTAGTGGTTACAGAACTTGAATACAGACGCTCTCTTTTGCACATTTGTATTCTACATATTCTTCGACAGAATCATGTTGGTTTATACTCAAATTCATTTTACTTTGATCATCTTTTTGTAGGGGAGCTGTTAGTTATCACAGGAAATTACTTGGCCGTTTCCAGAACCCCTACACCAATTTGACTGGATACAAGGACCGTCCTGTGGCAGTTGTAACAACACCGTCGTCTTCTGTGCGTTCTCGGACATCTAATACCAGTAAATCCTCAACATTGCCTCCACCACAAAAAAGTCCTCCTGCGCCAATTGCTTCTGCTCCACCTCCTTTTTATGTGCCACTTGCGAATCTTCCTAGTCTAAGAAAAAGCTCCAAATCTTCTTCAAACAGCATGGTTCCTATAGTTGCTGGCTGCATAGGCGGTGCTGTGTTTCTTGTGCTTTTAGCTACTGGTGTCTTCTTCTTCAAAAGTAAGGCTGGGAAATCTGTGAATCCTTGGCGTACCGGTCTTAGTGGACAACTTCAGAAAGCGTTCATAACTGGTAATTGTCTCTCTACCCACTGATACAATATGTAAAGTAGCATTGTTTACTCTGGAAGATTGAGGTTTAACCTTGTGGACGTGCTTGTCTTTGTCAGCTCACCATTTTCTTTTGGTTTTAGCATTAATGATGTGTGATTTGGTGCTTCAGGTGTTCCCAAACTCAAAAGATCTGAGATCGAAGCTGCCTGTGAAGATTTCAGTAATGTCATTGGGTCTTGCCCCATTGGTACATTGTTCAAAGGGACACTATCGAGTGGGGTGGAGATAGCTGTGGCTTCTGTTGCTACTTCGTCTGCGAAAGAATGGACAAAGAACATAGAAATGCAGTTCAGAAAGAAGGTATTTACAATTACAGTCAACTAATTCAGTTCCCTTATATTTTCAACTGGTTTTTGATTCCTATTCCCTTCTCATTTACGTTTATGATAATTTCAGATCGAAATGTTATCAAAGATCAACCACAAAAACTTTGTCAACCTTCTTGGTTACTGTGAAGAAGATGAACCTTTCACTAGAATACTGGTCTTTGAATATGCATCAAACGGATCAGTCTTTGAGCATTTACACTGTAAGCAAAGACGCTCTCTACTCACATGAGTCATTACACTGTTTCCCTTGAGATTTAGAAATAAGAGACAATGTAACTTTTGTTGCAGATAAAGAAGAATCAGAACACTTGGACTGGTTAATGCGGCTAAGAATATCAATGGGCGTAGCATATTGCCTTGACCATATGCATGGGCTCAAGCCACCTATAGTCCACAGCAACCTTCTCTCATCATCAGTCCACCTCACAGAGGACTATGCAGTCAAAATCGCGGATTTCAACTTCGGTTACCTAAAAGGCCCGTCCGAGACAGAAACCAGCACCAATGCACTCATAGATACGCCGCGCATCTCTGCCGCAACCCAAGAAGACAATGTCCACAGTTTCGGTTTGCTGTTGTTCGAGTTGATGACCGGAAAACTCCCTGTGTCGGTTAAGAAAGACGACTCTGTAGATACCGGATTGGCTGATTTCTTGAGAGGAAAGACTTTGAGGGAGATGGTGGATCCAACGCTGGCGTGTTTTGATGAGAAGATTGAGAAGATAGGCGAAGTGATCAAAAGCTGTGTAAGGGAAGACCCGAAACAGAGGCCGGTGATGAAGGAAGTCACGGGGAGGTTTAGAGAGATCACGGGATTATCACCGGACGATGCGATTCCGAAGCTTTCGGCTCTATGGTGGGCAGAGCTGGAAGTGTTGTCCACTGCGTGAAGAGAGAGTAAGTACTAGTTAAGTTTGCTTCACAACGAAACTGTAAGTATTAATATGAATATTGTGTGAGGTTTTGGAGTCTTATTAGGTTATATAACGACTCAAGAATCTGGTCGATCCATTTGTTCTTTTTAAAGTCTTAAAACATAGTAACATGTTCAAGAGCACGGTACTACCCTTTTTTTGGTGTGCATAATGTCAATGGTGATTATTGTGTGTTTAGTTATTCATTCTTTAATCAAAATCAGGTTCTGAAGTAACTTTGAGGAAACTGATCAAGTTATTTATTCACCAGGAAAATCAGGTTTGATCGATCAGAGAATTTAGTTGAGAGTGGTGCTTTCATCATGAAATGCAGTTGATACAACCTACCAAGTAATAAAGAAGAAGAGAGAAAGAAGAAGTATACGAGGATAATTTAACAATTTCCGAATCTTCAACCATAAGTTCAAGTGTTTAATACTCACATAACCACCTCGTTCGTATACCACATGCAAAATTTCGTAGCTAATAATAATTAAACATATACTTTATTAAAAAGACAGGAATGCGTCTGCCGGGAGTCGAACGCGGGTCTATTGCTTGGAAGGCAATTATCCTAACCGTTGGACTACAGACGCTTTTGGCTGACTAAACCGTAGTTTAGTTTTGACTGTTAGCCTAGGCTTCAGATCAGGGTTTAACTAGGATTTATACTTCGGTAAGGGATTATGGGCTTAACTTAGTGGGTTAAAGGGTTCGGGCTAGAATCTCCCCGTTCCGGTAAGTTTCTTCGGTGGTACGTTTTATGTTATTCAAACCCTCGGATTTTGGGGGTGTTACAAAAAATCATAAACCGGAGCACCTCCGCGACGAACTCAAAGATGAGACGATGGATAAGATGATGAAGCCATCGACTTTAGAAAAGAGAAAGTTTAAGGCAAAGAAGAGAGAGATAATGAACAACGACGAAGCTTCTACTTCTTCCTCATGTTCTTCATCTTCTACCTCTAACCCTAATTCTACTCGAATAGTTTCGCGAGTGGCTCGTAGATTACGAAACCCTACGATGCGGTTAGGTATGGCTCGACGAAGCGTTGGAGAACGACAAGCCGAAGCCTTGGCGCTTTCTCTGGGAATGTCATTCGCAGCTTTTACAAATCTGGTTCGATCAGTTTCCAAACCTTATCTCTCTTTGCTTTAAATAAAACCAAACATTGCTTAGCTGAATTGTCTCTTCACACTAGTTTGTCTTGATGGCTTGAGCCTTATGACACAAATTTGTAGCTTTGATTGTGATTTTACGAAACCTCGACCCTACCAAAATTTGCATTGCTCTCTCTAATTTTTACTGTTTCTTTCTTTCTTGTTCTCTAGGTTCTTGAGAGAAAAAGTGCCGCGGATCAGAATGTTCATGTCGATGATCTTGCAGTAGTAAGTACTTCCGTTGTCAAAGAAGCTTTAGTCAGCGTAAGCCAACCTTATCTTTTCGATTTCTTCAATTCATAAGCTTTTAAAAAAAAAAGTAATTAATAGAGATTTGATTTACAGGTCTATGGTGAAAAGCTTGGTTCCTTTGCGACCAGATTTGAGAAATCATTTAAAAGTACTCTAAAGATTCTCAAGGTGACCAATGAATCCGCATTTGCGCATTATCAGTTAAACAATAATAATGTTGCGAGTTTTAATCTAGACCCTTCTACAATAGAAGGATCCTCATCAGACACCGAGCTAACTGCAAAGGAAACTTCATCTACTACGTCTACTTATGAAACTGTTCAAGGCGGTGCAAGACCAACCTCTTCGATGAACGAGCTTGTCCTGAACGAAGACACTCGACAACTCTCAACAATGTCCTTGACCACATTCGAACAACGGTCTCTAGAAGAGAAAGCACGAGCAAACGACCTATCATACATGAAGAATTTTCTTACAGTTAGGAAACTATGTCTGAAAGAGGCTGAGCTGGTACAAATGGAAGAATCAAACAACCTGAAGAAAATCAAAATAGAGATGGATGTCTCGAAAGCTGCTTTCAAAGCCGAGAAATTCAGTACTCAAAAACAAGATACAAGAAAAGACGAAATGGTCACGGTACTCAACGACTGGCTCGTCACAAGCGTCTACATCATGCTAATTGCTATGGTTTATGGCGCTTACATGTTCTCACAACAGAGAATCATGGAATGTGAGCCATCATCATCAGAGGAAGATGAATCCGGATGGGTTCCTAAACAAGTGTCACTGTTACACACAGAGTTTAACTTCTTGATTTGTCGGCTTCGTGTTTGGATACCGAGTAGCTTCAGTGTCTTGATGATCCTAATCTTCACTTACTTCATAATCCAACGGTCGTCGGGTATGAAGCAGGCGATGCCGGTTAGTTTCATCGTTGTTTTCCTCGGCGTTTTTTGCGGTTTGATTGGCAAGTTTAGCGTCGACACGTTGGGATGCAACGGGAAACTCTGGCTGATTCTTTGGGAAGTGTTTTGTGCTTTGCAATTGGCTGCAAATGTCTACATGTTGCCTTTGCATGGTTTGATCTATGGTCCGACTCAAGGGACTATGGTTCCTTATAGGGCACGGCGTGTTTTATTCTTTGGTTTGGTTAATTTGTTGCTTCCTGTGATTATTGGTTTTTTGCCATTTGCTGCTACATTTGGTGAATGAATAGATCTCTGAGATTATTTTTTTGTTACTCTTTTGCATTTGGATTATAGTCACGACTAAGCTTTTGTTAGTTCATATTAGAATTTTATAACAATTTGGAAGAGTAAAAATGGGTTTATCGCCACTTGCTGCGACATTTAGTGAATGAATAGATCACATATCCACTTCCTATATCACATGCAAATTTGCGTAGTTAATAAGAATCAAACACATGTTTGTTTGACAAAAGAAAACGAATGTAACTAATTAATATCTTTACCCCAAAGAGAAAAAATAATAATATTGGAGTCGACATGAACATGGCCCCATCAGTGTAATCCAAAACGATGCCATGTGGACCGTCGGATTAAAGATTGCATCATACGACAGTCACACATCGTCTACACAATCAGATCCTTCGCTGCTGGTTGGATTATATTTCTTTTTTTTCGTATAAAATAAAAAATGAAAGAAAAGAAGCAATCGTCCATTGAGAGCTTTGGGAGAGAGGAGAGTATATGCTTCGAGTATCTCTCCTTATCCCTCCTTCGGGTCCTCTTCAAAAACCCCCCACTCTTCCTCCTTCTTCTGTAACCTTCTCTCGCCATGGCTAATCCTCAAGCTTCTCCGATTCTCCATAACCAGAATCACCTCTCTCTTTTCCATTTCCGTACTACATCTCGTCCTTCCTTCAGCTCTCTGCATTTCGCGAAGCCTCTGCTCTTTCTCCCTTCTTCTTCTTCTCCTTCGTCGTTTTCTTCGTCATTTTCCTCGCAGTTATCGCAGAGCGAGCAGCAATGTAATAATCACCAGGTGAGACGCGTGTCCACCGTTCCTGTGGAGTATTCGACACCGACTCCTCCGGAATCCGACGATTTCCTATCGGAAATCGATCGGCTTAAGGCGCTCCGATCGAAACTAGACGTTTCGAAGGACCCACGGAGGAAGGAAGAGGTCATCGACGCTGATTCCAGAGTTCGTCGATTCTTCAGCCAGAATCGCGGCGGTTTATCCAAGGTTTTAGTCTCAGTCGGTTTAAATTCGAAAGAGATGTTTCTCGTCAAGTGTGTGATCGCGGCGGGGCAAGAGCACGCGCTATGTGTGGGGTACGAGGAAACATTTGAAGAAGAAGAAGAGGAGGAGGAGTATACAGTGAGAAGCTCGGTTAAAACCGCGCTTTACGCGTTGATTGAGATTATAGAGCGATTCGATGTGAACAGTAGCGGCTACAAAGGTAGAAGAGAGACGAGTACAGTTTTAGATGCAGAGGAGATTACTCACTTGAGAAAGTTCTTGACGTTTCTGGGAGAAATTGAACAGTTCTACGACTGCATTGGAGGAATCATCGGGTACCAATTCTTAACTTCCTTTTAGTACATAAATTTGACGAAATTACATGAAATTTTTCGATTTTGACTGCTGAGAAACGCATGATTGTGTGTCAGATATCAGGTTATGGTTCTCGAGCTTCTTCACCAATCAACGAAGAGGCATAATACTAATCGTTCACATGTTATTGAAGAATCATTGGATTGCCAGTACTTAGAGATGCACACTCCTAGCGTTCTTGACCTCACTCAGGAGAAGGAATATGCTTCTCAGGCGGCGCTATGGGGAATTGAGGTTAGTATTGTGCTATTGGTTTCAATATTAAGCGAATTTGCTGTGTATGGTTCCTGGACTGGGTTATAAGTTGTTGTACATATTAGGGATTGCCAGATTTAGGTGAAATATATCCCCTAGGAGGTGCAGCAGACAGATTGGGTTTGGTTGATCCAGAAACAGGAGAATGCCTTCCTGCAGCTATGCTTACTCATTGTGGACGAACTTTGTTGGAGGGGCTAATTAGAGACCTTCAGGTACAGGTTCACTAATTACTTAAGTGACTCTTGGTAGGTTTGTTTGTATTTGAGTGTATGAAAGGGGGAAAATTCAGCATTTGAGTTTGAGTGAACAACAGTATTTGTTCATGTGAGTTAGTAATGCTGTTTATCCTTTTGTTTTTGTAATTTGTAGGCTAGAGAGTTCCTATACTTCAAACTTTATGGAAGGCAATGTGTCACTCCTCTTGCCATTATGACAAGTGCTGCAAAGAACAACCATGAGCATGTAAGTTCGCTTTGTAAAAGGCTCAAATGGTTTGGAAGGGGTCAATCAAATTTCCAACTCTTTGAACAGGTATAGCGTACATATATTTTGTTGTCGTTTATGTTAACCTTTTCTGCAACAACTGTATATTATTACTCACAGTTCAAAAACGGTTTTTGATCTCTAGCCTCTCGTCCCAGCTGTCAGTGCTGAAGATGGTCAATGGATAGTATCAAAGCCTTTTGTGCCAGTTAGTAAACCTGGTGGTCATGGTGTGATTTGGAAATTAGCGTATGACAAAGGTGTCTTTAAATGGTTTAATGATCATGGAAGAAAAGGAGCAACTGTTCGGCAAGTTAGGTTAGTGATATACCCTTGAGAAGTTGTTCGTTGAAATAAAATCAGAACTATCTGGATTTATAGTGTTGATAATTGTGATATGGCAGTAACGTTGTGGCTGCCACAGATGTGACCCTCTTGGCCCTTGCTGGGATTGGTTTAAAGCATAAGAAGGTAAGCTTGCACAGCATGTTCAATATTGATCATAGATTCAAAAGATCATATTTATTACTTTTGGATCCAAAAACGATAAGGTTCTGATGTGGATTACAAATGGTCCCAGGTGTTAGCTTAAAGAAAATGCTAGGTATCATCACATAATCAATTTTCTTGTATATATGGTAAATAAGTTCCTTTGGGAAAACGAGCGTGTCATAGGCCTCAAAGTCTTTTTGGTTAAATTATTGGCTCAACAGTATCTACTAAGATATTGTATGCTTTACAAACTTGCTTACTAGCTGAGAACATATGTTAATGTGTCATCATCTTTCTACAATTGATTACCCACAAACTTTAACTTATCGAATCTTTATGTGACAGAAACTTGGGTTTGCATCCTGTAAACGGAATGCTGGAGCAACTGAAGGAATTAATGTATTGCTGGAGAAGAAGAATCACGATGGGAAGTGGGAGTATGGTATATCGTGCATTGAGTACACTGAATTCGATAAATTCGGAATCTCCAACAAATCACCTTCCTCAAATAGGTATGATATCTCTCTCATTGAATTTGTTCATGCGTAAAAGTGCTTATATCCGAAAACAATTCATAGCATTTCCATACTAGCTGAAACAGTGAGATAAGTGCAAAATTATTTCTTCTTTTGCTGTCTGTCTCTAGCGTTAGTTGTTTTCTCTTGTTCTCTGGTTATATCTGGTGCGGTTTTATTAGTGTGTCTTCAAGTCTTTTTCTTAATCATCTCATAGTGCCAGATCAAGATCAAATCATTAATTCCTTTTTACGTCTGAAGTTTGCAGGCTGATTTCCCTGCCAATACAAACATTCTATATGTAGACTTACACTCTGCCGAGTTAATTGGGTCGAGTAGCAATGTAAAAAGTTTGCCAAATATGGTTCTCAATACAAAGAAGCGAATTGAGTACATTGATCAGTACGGAGACTATCACAGGTTTGTAATCTGAACACTTATGGCTGACTGATCTTTCTGTGTTTCCTTGTTATCTTTCCAATTCCTCTGGACTTCTAGATCCCAAATACTTTGAAATATATACTTTAAATGAATTTAGAAGTTTTTTTTAACAACGTTAGCAACTTTCTCATTATTTTTCTTCTTTGGGCAGCGTTATGGGTGGTAGATTGGAGTGCACGATGCAAAACATAGCAGACAATTTCTCAAATAAGTTTACATCTAGATGCCAGGGAAGTATAGAAGGTAAAGTTATTTGAACAAGTTGCAACGATTTATGTATATGTGTATTTAAATCATTAAATCTTACATACTCTCTTAATATGATCTTATCAGACAAACTGGATACATTTATTGTGTACAACGAGCGAAGAAGGGTCACTTCATCAGCTAAGAAGAAGAAACCACACGCAAGTGCTGCATTACATCAGGTTATCTTTCTCAAACCATTTTCTTCAAATTTTTTTCTGTCTCATTGCTTTGATTTGGCATTCATGAAACCAATTTCTTTATATAGCTTAATTTCCAAACTTATTTTTTCCTTACAGACTCCAGATGGTGCTTTGTTGGATATACTTCGGAACGCATATGACCTCCTTACGGAGTGTGATATTAAACTTCCCATGGTTAGTTCATAGTTACATATCTATTATACGACTTGTTTTAAGTATCACTGCTGTTTCAGAGCTGTGAGGATGTTTTACATGTCAGTTTGGATAACTAATATTAATTTTGTTTCTCCAGATTGAAGCTAATGATAAGTATGTAGATGCCCCACCGCCGTATCTCATTCTTCTGCATCCTGCTCTCGGTCCTCTTTGGGAAGTTTCAAGACAGAAAGTAAGTCAACTGTTCACTATGCCGTCTGCTATTCTTCTAATGATTCTGAAATTATAGTAAATGCTTATTTATGGTTAATCTGATTTGTTCATTGTTACAGTTCAAGGGAGGGTCCATTTCTAATTGCTCAGAACTGCAACTAGAGATTGCAGAGTTCTCATGGAACAACGTTCAGGTTCCACAATCTTTTTCTGATAAGTAGATGTCGCATTAGCTTTCACCGTGTTGAGTTTCTTAAATTTTTAATCAGCTTCCATCTCATAGGTTGATGGTAGTTTGATCATCACTGCTGAGAATGCCATGGGTTCGACAACAATCAACGAAAATGGTGAACCAATATTACAGTACGGACTAAGGTAGAGCAATTGATATCAGTCGTGTACTTGAATATATCTTTCAGACACATGCCTATTATTGGTTTGCCATATGTTAAGTCACATAAAACCTTCTTTTTTTGGGTAGGTGTGGCAAGTGTAAACTGCATAACGTCAAGGTAGGTAACAAAGGAATCGATTGGAACAGTAAATCAAATGTTTACTGGAGAAACGATGTGAACCGGCTTGAGACTTGTAAAATCATATTACACGGAAATGGAGAATTCGAAGCCAGCAATGTAACTATACAGGTAACGTAAACGTGGAAGTTAAAATCCTTGTGCAAAACAGAGATTAAAGTGTCTGCTTCCAGTCATTTGATATCTCTACTCGCTTTGTCAATGTCAATGATACAGGGAAACCAAGCTTTTGAAGTACCAGATGGTCACAGACTGAAGATTACACAAGGAAATTCAGGTCAGTGAATCATTTCAAAAGCAATGGTGATAGTAAATGAGGCTAAATTGACACATTGATTGCATTATTTGGTGATGGATATATAGGTTTAAGCATCAACTTGGAAGCAATGAAAGAAGAAGTAATGGAAACAGGAAGCTGGTATTGGAACTACCAACTCAATGGATCCCACATTAATCTTGAACAAGTAGAGGTTTCACCAAACTAACTCAATAATCCAATATCATCCCAATGTAGAAAGTGTCATGTAATAAGTTTATGTATATTGCCAATAAAAGTAGATAGTTCCTTGCTGTAAATGTTGCTCATTTGTAAATTAAACAAATCATGTTCACCAATCTATCTCATGTGTTGTCTTTCTGACCGGTCCTCTCTAAAGCTTAGATTCATATTTGCTATCAAGAATAAATATACAAATCTGTATGCATCATGAAATCTTGTAAAAATTCCCAATGGGAACAAAGAAGATCCAGAAATGCAGAGAAGCTTTATCTTTAAGATCTCGTCTCTTTATTATCTCCCATACATCTACCACTAAGTTTTTTCTCTGTAACAATGGTGATCGATCGTCTCTTCTCAGAATCACTCATGGTTTTACAATCAGCATTGATGACATAAAAATCACGCAAAGCCTTTCCCATTTTCAATCCTCTCTCACGCATCTCTTTCAAAACCAACTTGGCTTCTTCAAACCTCTTCCTCTTAATCAGCTTACTAGCCAAACTCCCCAAGTTCTCTTCATCCAATCTCTCATCTTTCCCAGCGTAAGCCATCACGAACTCAACACCCTGCGCATAATAGCCACAAGCAATCATCTCCGCTATAACGTGCGCATGAGTGGCGTACAATACCGGCAACCCTACTTCCTCCATCCTCCTCAGGATCGCCATCGCCGCTTCCACTTTCCCCGATTTGCACGCGCCCAAAACAAGCGCGTCGTAAGTGCGCGTGTCCGGCGACATCCCTCCCTCCTCCATCTTCCTCAACACCTTGCTCGCCTCCGCCACGTCACCGTCGTAGCAGTGGGAAGTTAAAAAGTAGTTGTATGACGTCACGTCCACCAAAATATCGTGGGATCTCATCAATTCCACCACGCGCCAAGCTTCCTCGGTTTTGTTCTTCTTCGTGAGCGTGTTTATGATCGGGTGGAATGTGGACGACGTGAAACCGAATCTCCCGGTTGCCATATCGCCGATTAGGATCAGAGCGTCGTCGATCCGACCTAATTTGCAGAGACGAGCGATGAGAGTATCGTAGGCGTGTTTCCGCGTGTAACCGGCGTCGGTCTGAGGTAAAATGCGGCGGAGATCTTCGAGCGAGGAGGAGTAAGAAGCTGTGTTGGTTAGGAATTTGAAAGTTGCGGTGGTGTTGAAACAAGCGTTCACGACTCGGCTGTTTAGGAGACGGCGTACTGCTTCGAAATCGCCGGAGCTTCCTGCTTCGCAGATGAGGTTATCGAACTCAGTGGTAGTATGACGATGACGAGGATGAGCAATTGAATTGGTATTTACAGTGGAGATCGAACGTCCGGAGATTGATTGAAGGAGAAATCTCGAACTTGTTGCTCCTTTAACAAATCGCCGGAGAAGAGACATCGTCGAATTTAATTCACCGGCGATAAGGAAATGACCCCCTTTCGAATTCTCTTCTGTAGGGGTTTAAGCCGGAAAATTAAGGAAGAAGATGAGAGTAAATGGGCCTAATTAAGCCCATAAGAAAATAACGGGCTAATGTTATGTTTATTGGTCTCGTTCGTTTTCTCTAGGGTTTCTGGAATATATACTTCATCTTATTTTGTCACTCACCCTACGGAATCGTTGCGTAGAGTAAGATTTTTGTGAAAAGAAGTCATGAGAGCTAAGGTAATAATATGATCTTCTTCCAGTTTTCCTCATTTGATTGTTTGATTACTCAGTCTCGGTGTTTCAGAAAGTTTATTCCTTTATTCCTGAGTGAAATGAAATTAATTGTGGATCTGTTGGTGGTGTTTTTGTTTTTCAGTGGAAGAAGAAGCGTATGAGGAGATTGAAGAGGAAGAGACGAAAGATGAGACAGCGATCTAAGTAGACACATCTTATCTCCAATTGTTTTTCGTTTTTTCCCTCTGTTTTGTGTACCCTTTGCTTCAGTTTTTTTCTTAATTTCAAGTATTATGGGATACATTTTGCTATTGGATTAATACATTTTCAGTCAATGCTAAGCTTTATTCATCTTCATATTACCCTCTTTGCATTTGTTTTACAATATACCAATTACGGATTCGAGACCGATCAATTGTAGTATATCTTTTGGACTAGTAGATAATCAAATGTTCTTGGACATAGAGATTAGTCTTTTTCTCTCTTGCTGTTATAAAATTGATAATATCAAGAGATCTTGCAAAGCTGAAACTGTGGATGATGTAACGATGTGATCATCATCAACATATAAACTGTTGTTTAGTGTTTGCAAATACTTCCCATTGCTGTTTGATGAGAAGAAACTACAATGTAAAGGTTGAAATTCAAATTAAAGCATGAAGAAATGATGTGAGCAAAATTATGTGTACTATATTACAAACTTGTCCAAGATCTTATCTTTAGTTTTCATTGAAGTGAATAGCACCGAGTTTCCAGACAAGAAAAGTAGTAGCAAACATGACCGTGCTTATGAACACAAAGGAGAAAGCGATGATGAGTATATCTGCGCTTCCAGGGAGATCAAAGGTAAGGCCATTCTTGGGCATACCTCTCTTGCTATCATCAAGCATGTTGGTCGGTGCTTGGGGTAGACCCGGTTTCCGATTTGATTTCTTATCGCTTTCCTTGAGCACCTCAAGAATCTGGCTCCCCATTTTGGGTTTTGACGGTTTCGGTGTTGCCTCTGTGTATCGGCTGAGCACACGAGCTGCTCTTAGTCTCTCTCTTGCTGTCAATGGCGCTCTTTTGCCTGAACCGTTGCTGCCTGCTTCAACGGACTCAGTTCCTGGTTTGTTAGAGTCGACGGATGTTGTTGTGATGGAATTGTCATCTGTCGTTGAACAAGATAAAACCAATCTTCTTTTGCTTGAAAGTAATAACAACCTTGTCGAACAAATTGAAGAGATTTGGAACGTGAAAGGCAAAGGCTTTAACTGTATCACATGATTGGACCGGTTACGAAGCTTCAAAGATAACAAGATTTTTGTTAGCAAAAGCTCATGAAAGCATTGGTTTTTCGATCAATCAGGGAGATATTTATACGATTGAATTGTAAGGCTAACAAATCAAACTCAGTTCCAAATCTTCAGAGAAACGAAAAAACATTTCGATTTTTCCAGAAACCAAATTCATCGCAACTAAATTGGTTATACAGTCGTATGTATGAGAAGAAGAATATTATGGTGATGAAACACTTACCGGAGAACTGAAGCCGGGGCTGAGAGCGACGGCCATTGTTGATCGTGTTTTTAAGAGCGACGCATATGGGAAAGAAGAAAAACGGAAGCTCTCTGTGTGTTTGTGGCAGTGAAGCTAAGCTGAGAATCGAAGATTGGGTTCGCTCCTTCTTCCACTTGCGCTGTTAGCGCGTGGAAACTACGCAGTCGCTTCAATTTTTTAAGTTTTGAAATTGACCCCACATAAAAGAGGGAAATTGCAAAACACAACCACAACTATAGTTTGTTCATATGAAACACTAAATTATAAGCAAAAAGTAAAACATAATCGTTTTGAGACGCCACACTATTGTATTTCTTAAAATATGGAGAGGTCATTTGATATTGTCTTCAAATTTTGATTATATAATCCACATTTCAATCTCATGATGTGCCAAAATCTACAAAATGCTTGTTTGACTGTTTCATTGTTTGGAAAAGCTTATCTTGAGTCTAAACCAATTACTAAACTTAGATTCCTTAAACGCAAGCTGCAACTGAATTCCCAAATTTATCATGCAGCTTGTTAATATGTAATTATTCTGTAATAGAAAATTAACTTCTCTAACTAGTCTAGGACTAGGAACAAGTTACAACAACTCTTCTCCAAGTTATTAGTACTTGGACTTTTACAGTTTTATAGTTTTTCCCTCAGCAAATAGATAATGGTCCACTAATCATTGACTTTGTAAGTGATTATTAATCGTTTGCATTGATGACATGACCCATCTAAACCGCTTGTCTTTAGTGACTAAATTGCACATGTAAATTATTTCTTATAATATCTCATGTAAAATGCTTTTGTACAACATATGATAAATTCGGGATATATCTATAGATAGGTATGTCAATGGTGTCGTTGTCGTGAGAGCTTTTAAATATTTAAAAGAGTCCCTCCCTCTCATTGATCGGTCCAACTATGCAGCGATTACTAGTTTCGTTAGACCTTTAAACTAAACAAAAGTCTGAGAGAGGTTCTGATTATGTCATAAAATATTGACAATCTCCACATAAAAACTTAGACATGGTGTCGTGTAAACACAGCCGATTCCAGCTCAATCAAAACATTTTTCTTTTATTTTTATATATGATCACGATTCACGATTATACATGTCCCATTATTTATTTTAATCAATGAACAAAGACTTATAATTCTAATTCTAAGAGAAATAGTAGTATAGCCAAAAGAATGTCGGATCTTCCTGAAGCTAATTCTTCTTTCTCGAGGGAGATTTCGAAGCTTCCTCTTGCTTTCTGTTAATATTCACTCGAATCAGATTGTCTCTTCTGTGTTTGTGTGTTGTGAAGTCAACAGTATCTTGCAATGGCGACATCTTCTGGTGGACTATTCGACGACATGAATGTGTTGGGAGTGATCGGATATGTATTGGAGAAAACAAGATTCATCTTCCTCGTACCGATTCTTAATGTCCTGGTGAATCTATGTCAGGTCATCTCTTTGTTGTTGTTCATAGATGCAGCTTACATGGCCATAGTTGTAGCCATTGTCAAAATACGTGGACGAACACCACAGAAAGTTCTCAAATGGGAATCCTTTAAGAGCGATGACGTCGAGCTCGCTCCTTCCAGCAATCATCCAATGGTTCTCATCCAGATCCCAATCTACAACGAAAAAGAGGTGACTTGGCATTCAAACAAACAATAAATGTTTCACAAAACAGAGGACTCTGTTTCACTAGTGATCTTTTTGTATACAGGTATGCCAACTTTCGATAAGAGCAGTTTGCAAGCTATCATGGCCGTTGGATCGGATGATTGTTCAAGTGCTCGATGACTCAACCGATCCACACAGTAAGGTCCTTTCGTGAAACCCGTTTGAATCATTCTCCATTGATCATCCTCTTCTTCAACCTCACAAGTCACAATGTATCTAACTTTAAGTGTTTCTTTTTTAGGAACTTGTTAGATTGGAGTGTAAGAAATGGGCGAGTGAAGGTATAAACATAAAGTCAGAGGTTAGAGACAGTAGAAATGGTTACAAAGCAGGAGCTCTCACTGAAGGAATGAAACATAGTTATGTGGAAGGATGCGAGTTTGTTGTTATATTCGACGCAGATTTTCAGCCTGAGCCTGATTTTCTTGAACGTACTGTTCCTTTTCTCGTCTACAACTCTGAGATTGCTCTTGTCCAAGCCGGTTGGAAATACGGTTAGATCAATCATAATTCACTTCCTAGTTAGCTAAAAGACCCGTTTCAAGGTAATTTGATTTGTTCTTGTGTGTTTGTGTGTGTGCGTGACAGTGAATTCAAACGAGTGTTGTATGACAAGAATACAAGAGATGTCCTTAAACTACCATTTCGCAGTGGAGCAGAAGTCTGGATCCTCCATTTATGGTTTCTTCGGATTCAACGGTGGAGTATTCATGCATATCCATGATCTTGTGTGTTTTGTTATTATATGATCTAAATTTGTGTGAATATAAAGAAGATTTTTCCCTTTTTAGGTACTGCTGGTGTGTGGAGGATCTCAGCTTTGAATGAAGCTGGTGGATGGAAAGACCGGACGATTGTTGAGGACATGGATTTAGCCGTTAGGGCTTATCTAAGCGGCTGGAAATTTGTGTTTGTGGACGACGTTAAGGTGAAAAACGAGCTTCCAAGCTCATTTAGAGCATATCGGTTTCAGCAACATCGTTGGTCTTGCGGTCCAGCGAACCTCTTCAAGAAAATGGCTATGGAGATCATCCAAAACCAGGTTAATAAAGGTTACATAAATTTTTAACTTTGGAACAACACAAAGTCAATGAGTCAAATCACTGACTTCGTGTGTACCTTTTTGTGAGACAGAGAGTGTCTTTTTGGAAGAAGGTGTATTTGATATACGACTTCTTTTTGCTGAGGAAGATTGTTGTACACATCTTCACATTCGTCTTCTACTGTCTGATTTTGCCTGCTACCGTCATATTCCCGGAGATAGAAGTCCCAAAGTGGACAACTATCTACATTCCAGCAACCATCACTATCCTAAACGCTATCGCAACGCCAAAATCATTCTACCTAATTCTGTATTGGATCTTGTTTGAGAACGTAATGGCCATGCATAGGAGTAAAGGGACTCTCATTGGATTGCTAGAGACTAGTAGAGTTAAAGAATGGGTTGTGACACAAAAGCTAGGAGAGAGTAATACTCTCAGACAAAACCTCATTCCTCACTATAGCTTCCCCGAAAGGTTTGAGATCGTTTTTTTTTTCATAGCTCAATATTATTTTGAACGGTGATGATGTGATGATTGTGATGATGTGTTTGAATTTGTTGCAGACTCCGGTGGCGAGAGATAACAGTTGGGATGTATCTGTTCATCTGTGGATATTATGACTTTGTGTTCGGGAAGACGTATCTTTATGTATACCTTTTCTTGCAGTCTGTTGCCTTCTTTGTTGTTGGAGTTGGCTATATCGGTATGTCGGTTCCGAGTTGATCTCCGGTGACAAGTTTTTAACTTCCTTCTTCTCATTCATTCAAAAGGTTCGATTGTATAGAGATTAAAGAGATGTGGTTTTGTCAAGAGGTTACAGTTTCATTGGAAAATTATTTGTGGCTCACAACTATTGATCTGAACTAAACACCAAATGTAGATCACTGTTAAGCCGGCAGAAAGAAAATGAAGAGTATTGGTGAAGAAGATTCAACGATGATTAAGAGAAATACTATACTCAAATGTCTGCTAAACCACAATGACATTACAAAAACATATGAACACATTCTAACGATACTAGAGGCATAGCTAAGCTCATATCTGTCTCTACATAAAGTCTTGACCAAAGAAAAAAAAACAACAACTGTCACTACAAAGTTAATTACGGTCAGTAGCCTCCTCCCATTGGTGGCATGCCATATGGTGGCATCGGAGGCATTCCGGCCATTCCTGGTGGTGGCTCAGAGTAGAGTCCGGCCATTCCTGGTGGTGGTGCAGAGTAGCCTCCGCTCATTCCTGGCATTGGCGGTGCAGGCAAAGCCAGTGGCAGTAACTGAGCATACATGTTCTGCACCGTAACACAAACAAAATATGATGAAATTAGTTTTAGTTTTAAATCCAAAACATAACCCAATTGGAAGAAGTTTCACAAGTACCTGTTGCGACATAACCTCTTTATCATCTTGCTCTTTAGCCTTGACTTCTTTCTGAGCTTCGATCTTGTCCTTTATGAGTTCATCGACTTTTCCTGTGTATTCTCGCATAAACTACAGCAAACCAACATAATGAAATGTTTCGTCAAGAGAGAAATACAACAAAATCATGCAATGTTATAGAGACTGAATATGTCATTTAATGGAAGAGTGTGATTAAATCACCTGCAAGAGGTACGGGACGGCAAAGTCAATCATATTATTGATCCAAGCTAGCTCAAGCGCAACATCTGGTCGGATCAAGTCGTAGCAGACAAACAGGCATGTTGCAAAGCATTCCTTCTTTCCCTGTGTTCCACCACAAAACAGTATTGCTTCAGTGAATTGATGGAAACAAAATGCATGGCGACATATACATGGTTTCACAGCTCAATAAATTTTACTATTGGTTGCACTGTGAGAGTAATAATTAATTACCTGTTCGACGAAATAAACAAGCAACTCCTCTGCTAGTTCACGGTCTCCGGACTGTGAAGCTGTTTCCATGCAGTCCTTGTACAGCTTATCTTTTTTCGACAATGCAATGGATTGCTTCCACCTTCCAGCCTTTTTGTATATGTAAGCCGATACACGTCTCATCTCGAGAAGTTCATGTTTCTCAATCTGCTCATCAGATTCATCCAACAATAGTTTTGAGATATTGCAACATTCAATAATGCAAAGAGTCGAAGATTACGTTAAGTACTCACCTTCTGAGCAAGACCTATTTGGTCAAAGCTATCATGCAAATCAGTGGATTCACGCAGCCTTTCGTAATCTTCCTCTTCTACATAAATCTGGTTCAACGCTTCATTTACGGCGGATACATTGTTGCTCTGAACAGCGACCATGTAGGGCTTGATAAGAAGCAGCTGTCCAGCCTGGAAAAGAAAAGAAACAACATCAAGAAATGATTTGAAAGTGTTTTTCTTAGAACTAGAGCAAATAGTAGACTGTTGTTGTATGCATATAATATAAAAATAAGTGTATACCTTGCGCATGATGTCAACAACACGGGCATGATCCAACCTTAGTGCAAGGACATTGAGAAGATCGTTAATGATGTCTGGGTGTTCTTCCAAGTAGAAATGCACTGCTTTATAATATAACTCCACATTAGCAACTTTGGCGACAATATCTTTGAACTGCATATGATCCCAAGCTTCTGGGGAGTGGTTCATCACAGTGGTCGAAGCATTATCAAATTCATCATACTGGATGTACAGATAAACAAGTTCCTTCCAGTGTTGTTGCTCGTCGCAAGCTCGGATAAGCTTGGGAATGTTAAGTCTTGTTGAAAAGAGCTTAATATGCTCCATCAGTTTCTCTGGACGGTATCTAGCATATAGAACTCCTAACTCAGTAAAGATCCCCATGTGTGCACGTTCCAGTCCTAAACCACTCTCCATTAGAGATATTAGTTCATTGAAGCAGCCACGGTTCTGGTAATACTCGCTGACCTCTTCCAAATCATCAACCTAATTGTAGAAAGAGAAATGTTAGAGACGGTATGATCTACTTAACGGTAAGAGAAAATCAATACAGACTATTCCAGAAAGTTAGTAGAAGCTGCGCTACCACCATACATTCTAAAACTCTAAGAGACGTAATACTGCAGAATTAGCCTCTGGCTTTCTAGTATAAGAACAAAGAAAATACGAAAAGGGACATAAATTTTGAAATAGTAAGAATTCGGGAGAATACACATTACCTGTATAATGATGTTAAGCCCGCATATCTGTGCCAGGCGGAACTCTTCAGCATCAACGCAAACAAAGCAAACTTCTTTCCATGTCTTTGCACTGTTAGCTTTCCGTGCTGCATCGACAGCACCTTGGAACTGTTTCAACTTCACAAGTGTGACTGCTAACTTGGCCCAGTTAGATATAAATGCGTAGATTATCTTGGCAGCCTCATACATGGCTTCATCATATAAACGATCGCCGGCAGTTTGAAGATTTGCAACATTCGGCATCAGAATAAACTCTTCAATGTCACTCAACCTGTCAATCTTTGCATAGGCGTATATCAGTTCATTGTCAACCTTGGGCTCCTTCACTTTCTGCCTAACCATCAGAAGATATTTAACTAAGTCATGGTAGACATCCCCATCCTCAGCGGCGCGGATAACATCAAGGAACTGAGTGGCATCATCAGCACGGATAAATGACTCTATTGCATCACTAACAAGTCCCTCCCTAAGTTGAGCCTTAGCAACCTGACTCCAAACTGTATCATCTTCAACACGGAATGCAAACTCAACAGCTCGCTCGATACTTCTAATGTTGTCCAGTAACACATTAACAGCCTGGACATTCAAATTGAATTTCTTGAAAATAGAGAATCCTTCCTCATACAATTGGGCTTCCACAGCCACTTCCCCAACAGCAGGTCCATCAAAGTTATCCAATCTGTTAACATAGTCCATGACTCTCGATGGATCCGCCTTGATAGCTGTCAAAATAAGCAGATTTTGAAGGTTGGAGTTTCCACTGAAAGCTGAGTTCTGAAGCACAATCTTTTCGAGAAGCTCAATGAGTTCATGGGGTAGATCCGCGGTCATGAAAGCTTTCACAGCAGCTGACACTTGTTCTGGGCTCTTGCTTTCTGGTAAAGCAGTTGATACAACCTGATCAATAAGCTGTCTTCGATATTCATTTTCAGGAATAAGAACCTTATCCCAGAGAGTTTCATCCATCCTTTCAACAACATACCTGTATGTAACCAAGTAGAGGCATGTAAGTACTCAGCATTTAATGCCCAAAAAGAGACATTTCACCATGAAAATTTACATACCTAGCCTGCAATTTAAACAATGAGTTCTTGTTTGTAACATTGATGAGCTCATCATCACACTGTCCTCTTTGGTACGCCACAACTGCAAGGGTGGGATCCCGCTTCTCACAGTACTTTCCAACAACTCGAGAGTCATAGTAAGGGTTGGTAGTCAGGAAGTGCTCTGGGTTATTGTTGCTGTCAATAATAATTTTACCCAGGGCATTGTGGACATGCACATCTTGACTTCCTTCGCTAACCCGTTCCTCAAGGAACTGAGTGAGGAGTCGAAGTCGGTTTCTGAAAATTGATATGGAAAGTTAAGACCTAAAGATACCAAGGATGATAAACAAAGGAAAATAAAGATTAGGATAAACCTCTTCTCACACTCCTCGACAAGCGGTTCAACTGGAAGTAAAGTACGAACAGAACGGATAAGACCTTTGATGAAATCCTCTGGGCATTCATCATCCAGCAATTGCCCCACGACCAAGGGGGCATTGCCAGGATTCACCTATAAAGAGAGACATGGTGTAAATGGATTCTCAACAAATCAGATTCATTGATGATCTGTAAAAAGACCCAGTACCTTCTGTACATAGCCTTCAATATAACGAAGCATGTTGCTCGTGTAGAGGTAATGAGTGAGGTCCGGGACAAAACCAAAACGATCACAAACATTGATCAGCGGACGAGCGTCAGGAAGTTTAGCTTCCATCAGAAAGTTCTTGGTTTTTTCAGCGTCATAGAAATTGGATTCTCTTGTCACCCGCTCCACTTCGTTTATTTGGCCAGTTTTTGCAGCAGCCTCAATATACTTAAAGTGAATCTCAGGATCCTCACTGCCCCACAATAAATACAATATGTAAGTAGTTTCGTAGAATTATATAACAGAACCAGGTGTTTCTCAAAGTTACCTCATACTGATATAGGAACCCAAGAAAAAGTAGAGCCCCTCATATGACTTAAATTGCTCAAAAATTTTGATACATGAATCCACTCCCAACTGCTCACAATATTCTTTGCAAGTCTGCATAAACAGCTTACCAGTTAGTTTCAACCAGTATCAGTTTTTATTGCTAGAGAAAAATGTATATGCACCTGCACTATTATCTGCAGATTTCCTCTAAGATTGACCAGCAAAAGGTCCCTCATACACTCCAGAGCCCATTCACGAGATAGGGTACCAAAAAAGTCCACAAGAGCCTGATCAAACATAAAAATTTAGCCATCCATTATTAATAACCAGTTGGAACCTAACTCAAGCTTTTGAGAATATACCTGTGGTTCAATTGCATGGGTATTAACAATAACGCGCTTGATGTCTGGCAACTCCGAGTAATGCTGTATGGAACATTAGGGGGAAATTACTTAGGAAAGGTACGGAAAAACAGAGATAGAACACATAAATTCTCAGAAACACATGTGTAGTTTACCTTAAGAGACTGAATGAACAGGCCAGCTTTTTCACAGAGTTGAGCAATACGTGGACGATCATAGTGAGTGAACATCCCGTTGGCAAGAATTGCCTCAGCCACATTGGGAAACGTAACCAAATTGATCTCAAGCACCTACAAGAAAAGAAATGGCAAAAACGTGAGATGCTGTAGGAAGGTTACTTACACAGGCCGTCATAAGTTGATGAATTAAGTCTTGTTCAACCTTTGTCTGAAGAAATCCGTGCTCAGGTAAATTTGGCTTCAGCACATCCAATAAAAATGCTGTGGCTTCTCTGATCAAGTTTCTCTGACGAAAAAAAGAATAAGGGTCAGTTGGACCTTTATAAGAGAACCTATACATCCTTTTTCCGCAACAAAATTCCAGTAATTTATCTCAAGTACCTGAAGAAAAAGGTCTGTGATGGTATTATAATCAACTGGGCATCCTCCCTCCATTTGGGACATCATTAAAGCAAAATTGACAGCCCCCTGCAATTCAGAGTAACAATTATCAGCTAGATTTTCACATTAACTAAGAAAATCTTAGATGCATCCAAAGGTATATGTACTAAGAGTGAACAAATCAAATGGTATTTTAAATATAGTCTACTATACGGTTTCTCAAGTTATTAGTTAGTCTCCAAAGAGTTATTCCACTGACCTGAGGATCTGTACGAAGAATGGTTTGCAGGAGAAAGAGGTAGTCAGGTGTGTACCCAACCTAAAAAGCAACAACAATTTCAGTACCTAAACAATCAAAAATAATTTCTTGCAATAATAGAGAATTCATGGCATTGACCTGCTTCGAGTAGATTAAAATTTTGTCAAACTCTTTCCTTTCTGCAAAGGCAGCAACAACTTTGGGGGTCACCTTCGCTTTAATGTATATTTTCAGCGCAAGATCATTGTCCACAGTCTGAAATGCATATTCACCAGAATCAAGAGGTCAAAGTCAAGTCTATAAAGAGGTAAACATTTTGTGTTTGAGCTCAAGTCAAACCTTCACAAGGTCTCCTAGCGTCTCACTGCATTCCAATTTGTCCTCTGCCAACCAATTTTCCAGAAGATTCTTTTTATTTTGGTTCACAACAAGGCGAGAAAGTTCCAAGGACTCATACTCGTTAAGCTTCCCTTTAGTTAAGAGAGTCCCGAAGTACTGTAGCAGAGGAGGTGTTTGCCCCGCTTGAACAGGAACACTCTGTGACATTTATTAACAGCAATTAGTTATAAAAATAGACCTTTCAATCTTCCTAGCAGTGGAAGAACAAATCACTACAAATCCAATCACAGGAAACGGTGAAAACCTGAAATTTAGCAACTGTATCAGGTGTTCGAAGTATTCCCTGAGGAGAGTCTGCAGCAAGCTCAGCAGCCTCTTTATACTTTGTTTGCGCAAAAAGCTCTTGGAAACGTTGGACAACCTATGATAATAACAACAAGAAAGAAGAAATTGAAACAATGATGTTAACCCAGTTTTAGCATCAATTTGAGAATAGCACATTTTTGTCTAAATAATAATTGGCAACTATAGTTTCTTCACATCTCATCAGCCATTTTCAACTGAATATTTTTCGGCAAAATATGATCATGATAGTATAGAAAAAATTGTTTTGCCAGTCTTATTCTACTCAGATTTGTTCTCACGTTTCAACATCTCAAATAATCAATTATAGCTATCACAACTACACTACTTGTTCATCCATTAATAATACATAAAATATTAACGACATGGACTAAGATTTCATACACTACTTACCAAGTTTTCTGCTCCAGGAAGGTTCCCTCTTTTCGCAAGACTGACAGCAAGCTCTAAATTGTTCAGCTGTAACATGTGGTACACAAATTAGGATAGCTTTCTTACCAAGGAAAAAATAGTACATTAGTACTTCAAAGTTAAAATTTACCTGGCCACTAACAAAAGGTATTATAGTTGCATCATTAACGGTTCCAAGAAGGACTTGCCCCTTCCTATTGATTGCATAAAAACCCCCGACTGCTGAGGCATCAGAAGTCAAAAATATGGGATCTGGACTTATTCGATTTCTGTACACAGCAGTAGCTGTCTCCAAATCGTACACAAATAGTAGCCCAAGCTTGGTGATGACGTAAATCAAACCGTACTTTTGAGATACCTGAAAGATGATAAATAGACTTCATGAAATTTCCCCATTGACATTTCTAGAAACAGAGGAACCAGTTATGAGCTACAAACCTGCATAGCAACTGGAAAGTCATCTTGAAAATCCGGAGGGAAAAAGAGGTCTGCTTGCTTCTTGCTAAAAGATGGTTTTCCTGGAGACAAATATCTCTAACAGTCAGGACTTGGGACTATGCACAAGAAACTTTTTAATACAATACAGAGCAACATATATGATCCTTATTGACACAATATAGTAAGGTTTTTCAAATGATATATAACAGGTTTACTTGCAGAGCCACACAAGAAAAATCTCTAATAAAGTTGAACTGATAAAGCAGATGAGAGTGACGGAGAAACCACAACCTGGTTGGGCACCAAGCTCAATCACATGCAGCTTAGAGGTTATCTGCCCAGCATTAACACTCTTCGTTGCAAATGAAATAAGAGTAGATGGATTTTCATTTCCAGGGACCTGCTCGGACAAATCAAGTAGACATTTATACTCCACCCAAGCTAAAATTTAAATAAAAAGGAGAAAAAAAATAAAGAAAATCAATATCAGATGAATGTCAGACCTTAAACTGAGCAAATGAAGCAGCATGAGCTTCAAGGGCTTGACTACGCTGCTGATCAACAGAAAAAAGCTGCATATTCCCTTTCACCAGTTGTGGTCTCTAAAGAAAGATCAAAAACTCAATATCAGAAATCAAAAGTTGAACCAATCAAGAGCATTAGAGGAGCAAAAATAAATACTCGTTGAACATTATATACAACAACAGACAATGAGGTTACATAACCAAGTTACCTCAGGTGAACCAGGGGCAATTCCAATCAAGACTAGCCACTTTTCAGAGGGATCACATTTATAGTTTATAATCTGATTGTTTGCCAAGTTCGCTGTCCTATCAAACACCTTAACAGGTGGAGAATCACCTGCCCAAGAACATATAAAGACATGCAAATTAGAACTAAACACGAAAAATAAATATCTTAGTACAGAATTTGAGATAGAAATGCAGAATACAGTACCCTCAATTGACCAATGATATACAGAGGTTTGTGTGACCAAACCCAACATAGTTGGGGAAATCCACTTCCAAAACACGACCTGCACATGAATGGGGCAGGCTGAAGTTCAAATTCCAACGTGATAATAAACTATCAATACTAGATTAGGAAATAAATTCTCACCTGCTCAGGCATCTGATGTGATTTAATTTTCGATTTAGCCTCAATGTTGAATATCTGTAGATGATCCTGAGTGGTGCCCTGTAGTTGAGCTTTGCACACACACACACAAAGAAAAGAAAATAAGTTAACTACCTAACAAAAACGGAGATGGTACAAACTGCAGAACAGAAAACCAATCACAAAATTTCCTGTGACATAATGCCAAACAACAGATTCCTTTCTGATGGAAAACTAATTACTCATTAAGAAAGTACATTTAGCACCCAACTACGCAAAGTCTAACAAAAAAACTAAAATCGAAAGAAGTTAATTTTCTACACTGTCACGGTCAACGTGATTCATGCAGCATCCAAGAATACTTCATCCAGTCACCAAATTCACCTAACAAACGTAAGTGAAACTTTATATTGCAGCATCTAATCTAATGGTGAAAAGCACTAATTATGCTAAAACTCATATATCCAACACATGCAGTTGGTCAAGACACTTAAGATTCCACTATAAGCAACCATAATTTGTTTTCCTCATATGTGACTACCTTTCAACGCAAGAATCCTTGTGTTGGGATTCATTAGTGCGGAATCTGCAGTGATAGGCCTCCTCAAAGGCTGCGTAGGCATACTCATGTCTACAATCACAACACTGTTCTGCGGCGAAGTTTCTCTCACACAAATGTACTTGTCCGACTCCATTGTAACATGCGTAAAGGTGATATGTTGCTGATTGATCCCAACGCTCGGGAGCTACAAAAATCGCATATTTCAGAAAACTCAGAAGTATTTTTCTCTCATATATCTCAGATCGAAAAACTTTGTCCACTGCATGAAATCGAACTGAATACAAGCTTGGAGTATAATAATCCTGTTCTACACAGATCTGAATGTTCAATATCCGGAGAATCATACAACGAGCTGATCACTCGTTCGAGTTCCTCGGTATGCTAATTTCCAAGTAAACACATTCGTGGACTAGCGTTTACTATACGAACTAAGTAAATCTTCGATCACGGGAGTGCTTATTTGATATCAGCCTACTCAATTACCGTGAGAGGGAGTTCTTCCAGAAGCGGATCAAATTCTATGAAAATAAGAAAGAGACTTACCGTTAGGATCTCCTTCATGATGATCGGAGCGTTAGCGGCAGCCATGGTGACACCGGGATTAGCAAAACTTCACGAGCCGGAAACAAGTACTAGTAGAAAGAGTGAGTGTAAAAGAAAAAGGGGTGGGTGGAGAAGACGAAGACGAAGAGAAGACAAAATTCTCGAGTCGCTGCGAGATCTGAGGCAGCGATTTTCCCTTTCTCAAGTTAAATGTAATTTGTGAATGAGAGGAAAATGAGATTTTGTAAATGAAATTGACTAGAAATGGGTTTTATCAAAAAAAAAAATTGACTAGAAATGGGAAGAACCAGACTGGGTGACGAAAAGGGCCTATTATTATCAATGCATGGGCCTATAATTTCTGAGATGTAGCCCAATAGGTTTCGATTGGTCAAATATTCAAATGAGAAGTTTGGTTAATTCTAATATCTTGATGAAATTACAAAATTCCACCACCATTTCCTATACAATCTAATCATTATAACTAGAAATTTGTGCAAGAAAAAAAATGTTTGGCATATTTTTTTTAAGATAATTGAGAGAAGCTTAGTTTATTAGAGGATGTAGAAGATCCTAAACATCATTGTCAAATATTGTATATTTAATATATAAAGATATTTACAGATTTGTATCTATTTAGTTTAGGAACCTCTTTAGTATATAAACCTATATATTTAACCTATTCATATTCTCATGAGAATAAATATCAATTCTTCCATCATAAGCTCTCATCACTTATAATATAGTTATCCTTGGTGTCAATGTCCTAGAAAACTCATTTACCTTTAAGATCTTTTACTGTTAGTGTCCATTTTACACATGTAGTTTCTCTAAGCATCCAAATTTGATCATATTTTTTATTTACACCACTCATCCACCATTGAATAATTAACTTGAACACACAAAAAAACACGATATCTTCAATTGAAGTCACTACAGAATATAAATTTTAAAATCTATAAATAAAAGGTTAATATTATAAGATAACTAAAATTTGAACATTACATATAACTTGGAAAAAAATATGCGCCTAATAGTACCACAATATGTACAAACACTTGTGAATTATGAGAAATTTAACAATTTATAACTACGAGTTCTAATACCATTCAAAATCTTACTTTCCAACAAAAAGAAAGAAATGAATACATATTGACCTTTGATATGTATTTATCCGGTGAACAACATATCAACCGTTCAAAGATACAGACGATGTGGGCAAGTTTTACCCAATTAATTGAACAAAAAACATTTGGCATCCTTTGCTTTCCACCTCACTCCAAAGTTTAAGAGTACACAAACAGTTAAAAGAAAAAATATTCCATTTTCATCCTAATAGACACTCTAATATAAGAAAGAAAAACACATTTCACAGTTACAATTTAAGAAAAATTATGAACATTATGACATCAAAATAATAAAATTTCGAGGCACCCAATGGAGCAAAGAGCGAAAAATTAAGAGAGATTGAATCCCAAACATTTTCAGTTGTTATCTTTAGGTCACGAACGAGAAATAATACGCGAGTAAAGGAACTCATTCCACGTGTCAGGCAAACCGGGAAGACACCAATGGATACAGTCGGCGTAAGTGTTGGGATCGGCTTGTTGCTCCGGCGTCAGCATTTTGCCTTGTCGGATTGTGTGAACCGAAGTGTGAGCATCTTTCCGGAACTCGGAGAGTCTCGTGATGTTGAGGAAGTAAACCGGAACTTTAAGAGAACGCGTGACGTTCTCCGCTACTGAAAACAGCCTGTAGTCTGTTCCTACGCTGAATGGCATTGACATGTTTAGGATCGGTGTCGTCTCCAGTGCGCATTTTATCCCATCTGGATTCTCCCAATCCAAGCTCCTAAGACATAACCACAAATTAAAAAATTAGGAGGTATTTTCTTAATCTAATAAAAGGTACTCTTTAAGACAACACAATACAGTTAAACGTATTAGATGAGGTGGTTAAACCAACTCTTTAAAATAAAAGATTGTAGAGAATTTACGTTTTATGCTAAATTTGTATATTATATAGAGTTTTCAAAGGACAAAGACTTGTCATCTCTTTTTCTGGTAGTTTCTTGGTTTTCAAGTCACGGTACGTCCGCAGGTTGATACTAACTTTTAGAAAGGCTAAAGAATCATATTATAGCAAAGTTAATAGAATAAAGCTAAGTGCCATTAGTGGTAATTTCATATTGCAAGCAAAGCATCACTAGCTAAGAATCAGGTTATCTTAGTGGTAATTAAGGTGAATTAGAGAGAGAAAAGAAAGAAGAAGTTTACTTGATGTGGAGAGGAGACATGCTAGCGAAGAAAACAGTGGTACGTAGAGGATCAATATTCTGTTCCACCCAATCTCCCCAAGTCTTTAACACTCTCTGGTACGCTACTGGCCGTTTGATCTCTTCGTACTCAGTGTCTCCTTTATCGAACGATCCTCGTCTGTTTTCATCAATTCCACAGTCTCACTTAATCCACAACTTCGTAACATAAAACGTATATATATGAGCAAATATTGTAGTAGACTTACAGGACTTTCATGTCGAATGTGTTCATCCACCAGATGTAAGTGTTGAAGACCAGATAGTCAACGCCTTTCCAGTTGACTCCATGCTTCTCAATTGACTCAGGCATTATTATCCGGTTAAGTATACTATGCAGATTTGGATCATCCGAATTCGATTCCACCAAAAATGGCGCCCAATAAAACTCCACCGTCGCATTATAATCCTTTAAAAACCAAAAATCTCTATATTAACTACTCTCATATTCAGCAACTCCACCAAATACATTAGTTGAAGTTTGTTAATTTACCTCGATTCGGAAGACAGAGAGAGAACCGGTTTTGTTCAAGCTCTTTCGACCGGGAGGAACCACTGATTGAACCATGCAAACCATCGATTCCCATTGATTCCGGTTAAGCGAATCCCCAACGAACATCATTCTCTTGTTCCTTAGCTTCTCCAGCAGCAATTTCGCTTTGAACCTTCACCGAATCAAAACAAAAACCCAGAAAGAATTAGATGAAACGAAACTAAATCAACCCAATGATCGATGAAAAAACAGAGCTTTTACTTTGGTAAAGAACAATCTCTCGGCTGCCATCTCCAATTCTGATACAGAGAGTCTCTCCTTCCGTTCCTCATGCACGTCACTTGCGCCGTTAAGAACTCGCAGTGATCCTCTTTGTACAACGGATGCGTCTCGTTATCGAAAACCCACTCTCCGGTGAACAAATCGCACTCCTCCGGCGGAAACTCCACGTCTTCTTCTTCCTCCGTCACGGCAAAAAGCTCAATTTTCTTCTCTGCCTCTGTTTTCGTCACCTCCTCTGTTTCCTTCACGGAATCTTGATCCGTGTCTGGGGTTTTAACCGATTGCTGAATCGGGTCTGCGTTTCCCGCGGTGGATTGGATTGGGTCTGAGCTCTTGATCGATTCCTGTATCGGTAGTGATGCGATCTCTTTGATCGGTTTCGTCTCTTCCTGCTGGACATCGCTGGGTTTTGAGCTTGAGAAAGGGAACTCGGCGATGGATTTGACGTCTTCGTTGTACATGAAGATCCCGAAGAGGAAAACAGAGAAGACGACGACGAAGATCGAGAGATTACTGTTCTTCCTCTGTTTCATTGTGACTCCTGTTTCGAACAATGGGAATTTTCTTCTCCAGGGATGCATTTGATTATAAAAGAAAAGAGTGGAAGAAGATTTATATTGAAAAGAAAAAGAAAAAAATAAAATCTCTTAGAGGCTCTCTAAAATGTCAGAATGTTTGTGAGAGAGGGAGAAAGATCGATGGAAATATAAGAGCAACGAATAATGATTTTTAAAAATACGAAATTGTTATTGTTTGTTAACGTTAATTAGTTTTTGTGATTAAAAGTTTGGTGAGGTGGGTTTATCTTGAACTGGTTTTCAAAGGCTTTCAGGTGAAGAATTTTTTATAAAGAAAACTAAGTTGCTATGTGATATTAAAATGTAATCTCATTCGCTTAACTAATCTATTTTGAAGTTGTTACAGCAAAGAGTTTGGAGCGAAGAGTGGAATCAAAGATTCTAGAGTTTGTCTCAATCCTCACCTAAAGAAAGGGACTATACGATGGATACAACAATTGTAGAAGCAGCATCTTATTAATCACATATGGATTACAATACCAGATTATTAATAGGGTGTTCCTTTCAGACTTAAACATAGCATTTTTTATTCCCCAAAAGATGGATCAAACGCTAGGTTTATGTAATGTGCCAGTTTAACCATGTTTCAGCATTCTTTACGTATTTCGTAAAAAGTTATTAAAAAAGGTAGATTAGTACTAAAAATCTGTAAGAGAATTTGTATATGGGTTGATGTTGTCTACAATATAACTAACAGTTGAAGATTCAAATAGGGACTGTATTGGTAATTTGGTATATACAAAATGTTTATGCTAGTGACAATACCAATTATGTTCGTTTCACGTATTTTATATCTGCTAACTGAATTATTTCATGTATTCTCTTCGTTTCATATGAAAAGCGAACAGAATTAACGAATTTGTAAAAGCAATTGGTATCTTGCGTCTAAATCCAAACTAGCTCTAGCAACAGTCGCCAAAACTTGTTGTCATGATACATATCACATATTAGTTTATGTTAATTAAACATAATTTTACGCCCCCTAATCACCATTTTAAGATAGCTTAGCACCAAACTAATCTTTCGCTTTCTGTAGCAATCATGCGTCCATCGCATGTTGAGGGTGAAGCATCCGTGTTCGTTAGGAGATAATTAAATTCATATTAATCTTCCCCTTGCAAAAATAAAGGGAAAAAAAAAAAAAGACAGGTCAAAAATTCAGAATGATATATGAAGCTTTCTCTTTGAGATAAGTAAAGGCTAAGGAATCTCATAACACACACACACACACAAGTATATACACAGCGCACCAACCATCACCAATCCATTTAATTACATCATCAGCTCCTCCTACATATATAACATACAGTATACTACTATTTATTTTCTTGGCAGATTTTGAATACTTTATTACGACTCCATTTGGCTTTAGTTGTTAGTTCAATATTTGAATCCTTTTGCTTTGAACCAAAGCCAAAGGAACCTAACTTGAACTTGTTGTATTTTTGTTTGTGGGAGTCAGACACACATGTATATATACTTGGCCTCTTAATTTTAGATGATAAATTTGCTTGAAGTTCACCACGTGCATAATGATGTGTCTGAGACACACACGTGCCTCCTATAACACATGTACAGTATATGGCATAAATAAACTCGTAATTTCAATCCATCTTTACCTTAAACATAACAACATACAAAAAAAAAGAGAGAGAAAGGAGAGCATTATCCAAATACGTAACAAAAATTATTTAGTGTGATGAAGAGAGGGGAATGAGGGTGTGATAAGAGAACTTTTTATTTTTCCTTTGAAGTTATTTATAAGGTGATGAAGATCTTAAACCCTGTGTTGAAGACCATAAAGTAATCTAATCCCGTATGTTCACACACTAACGACATTCTATCTAGCTAGGGGTATGGTGGCGTTGTAAATGTTGCTTGTAAAACCTTTACCGTTTTTTAATATAAACAAAAAAAAGAGGTGAAAAACGACCACAGTGGGAGTCGAACCCACGACCTTCTGATCCGAAGTCAGACGCGCTAATCCACTGCGCTATGCGGTCAATACAAATTGATAGTTTTTGGAGAGCTTGAGAGAGTATCATCCACGGCTACAGGCCCATAAGTTTCGTGTATATAAAGTCAAAGTTGAAGGAACCCTAAATTTCCGGTTTCGATATATAATATGAGGTCGGTGATTTAACCCGTACTCAATCTTTCTCCCTCTTTCTCTCTCTCTCTCTCTGATTGAGATTTCCGTTGGGGATTCAACACCTATTTGTTTTCCCTATTTTGAATTTATTGTTTCTTTAGGTTTATGAAGGACAAGGTGGCCATGAATTCTGAGACGTTGGTGTGGTGGGACATGGACAGCTGTCCGGTTCCAGCTAGTTACGATCCTAGTCTGGTCGGTCCAAGTATACATTTGGCGTTGGAGAAATTAGGGTACCGTGGTCCTATCACCTCACTGCCGTTGGCAAACTAAAACGCACCTCTGAAGACGTCCTGCGAGCCATCTCTTCCACTGGCATCCCTGATAAATACGACCTAATGGGTATGTTTTCTTATCTCTTTCTTTCAACAATCGTATCTCAATTTAGTTCCTTCCTTGAGTGTAATCTTCTTATTTAGGGTTTTAGATTCAACTGACTGTATATGAATTACGTTTGATACGGATTCGCTCTCCTAAAATGAAACAGGTCGTTATAACTCTTTTTGGAAGGAGGTGAAAACTTGGCAACTTAATAATCCAGCTCCGGCTTCAATAATGCTCATAGCCGGTTCCTCTTTATTGGAATTGTTGTCTCCCGATATCCGCTCCTTACAAAAGAAAGGATACAAAACGCTTTTGGTGTATCGATCTGCTCCGCCCAAAAAAGATCCAAAACTGGTCACTTCTGCTGAGTGGCGCTGGAAAAGCTTACTGAAAGGTGTCTCTGATGGTAAACTGGAGGCAAAAAGAAAGATTCTCCAGGAAAAGCGCAGTGAAAGGGCTTTTACTTGCACGTTATGCCACTCTGCTTGGCGAAGCGTTGAAGCATTCACAACTCATCTCCAGGGTTTAGACCATGAAGTAAAAGTAAGCCCTCCCCTCTCCTTTTGTATCATCACTTGTACATTTCTCATTTCTCATTGTTTTATTTTAAACAAGTGCTTCTCGTAATCATGAATTGTACTTATTTCGTCTCTAAAACACTGTAGGAATTGGAGTACTTTTTACACAACGAAGCTAAGCTTTACCGTCGAACGAATGTTACTACTAAACTGGTGAAGCGGGATTCTATTTTATTGGCGAAGAAGGCAAGTTTTTATATCTCAAAGTTTTTCCATTAAGGAGAGTTTAAACAAATAGACAAATAGATAGAAAATCTGATTTCTTTCTCAGAGAGTACAATTGTTTCAGAATATAGAAGTCCAGACTAACTCTGTTTGATGCTAAAAACTCTGTAGATACAATGGGAGAAGTTGAAAGAGAAGTTGAAAGAGAGGGACCAATTAGCATCTCAAGGCGAACATGAACAAGGGAATGTATTGGAGGCAAAGTTTTAATATTCTTGACTTGTAGCGGGAAATGTTGTATTAACTGAATACTTATGCTTCTTTTCAAATTATTTTCTTTTACGGTTTTACCACTTTAACTAGGTCTAGGTGTTTAATTTTATCGGCGTTTTTATGCTTGGCATTTTAATTATTCTGCAAAAGGAAATCGTTATTAGCTAATGATGATATCCGTTGAACATCAAATGATTCATATCCATTTTAATTAGTCTGCATATAGAGAAATGCTTATGTTGTTATTGAGGTTGTGTGAATTGAAATCAGCAGGCCGAAAACAGATCGTGTATACATAATTTACCATGAGTTTCAACAGTTTGATCAGATCGTGTATATATAGTGGCAGTCGAACCCACAGCCTTCTGAACCGAAGTCATGTTGGATATCAATCCAAGTCCCAGATCGGAATATTAGACAAGAAGTGTTTAATATATAAGTAATGTCCAATCTAACTAGTACGAGACCTTTTGGGAAGGAGCCCAATAACAAATCCGTGAGAGTTAAGATACATGGACCCAAAGCGGACAATATCATACTAGTTGAATGGTTGGACACGGGCTTTAAAAAGCCCTTTAAGTCAGACGCGCTAATCCACTACGCTATGCGTTTACATCGGACAAATGCGTTTCTCAAATTGTGAATCGTGATAAGCGATTACAATCAAATGCTTTTGGTCTTTCTTGGCTTTGAGATTTCTTTGATCGTGAACTTTGCTCTACTTGTCGTTTTCATGAATTGAGCCGACTAAAAAAAGGTAAGAATTGCCAAGTATGCAATGTAAAAAACACGGGCAAATCAATATCCAAATATTCATCATATTTTTAATCAAGAAGAAACAATATACTAGGAGCAAAACAAATGAGTGATAGAAATGATAACTTACACATGGATACTCACCTAAGTCATTGGTAAGGGCTGTGGTTGCTCTGTACAGTCCTAAATCTCTCTACATCAATACAAATTTAACAATTAAGTTCTCATTTCATCTCTTTCCATTTTTGAAACACAGAGCAATTTTTTTTATTTCAAGTTTTCTAGAGCACCAAATTAAGTGCTCTTAGAATTCTCTCTCTTCTCTTTCCTTATTAATCTTTTAACATTTATTTTTTAATCTATTATTTATATATCTTAATTTTGTTGTATTAATGTTATATTTAATGACACAATATCTTACAGCATTAAAATCTAGAATCACAGCCAAAATTTCTACAGCATTAATTCTACAGCAAAAAAATTAAAGCTACAGCCACAACCAATCATACCCATAAATTACAAAATGTTAAATAAAGCAAACTCAATCAAAGATTTAGTTAATATTTAAACTTATATAATTTCATACCAAAACACTGTAAAAAAGCATTTTGATAATGTTTATGATACAAAAACCAGTGCATTAGGTGCGGGCAATCACTTAATATTTTAATAAGAATCATGAAATTAAAAATATTATATAAAGTTTAAAAATTGATTTTTATGCGACATAATAGTATATCAAATCGTTCGCCCACAGCTATAAGCCCATAAGTTTCGTGTATATATAGGCCCATAAAATTTCGTGTATATATAGTCAAAGTTGAAGGGAACCCTAAATCTTACGCCTGCTTTTCCAATCGAGATCTCCTATCTCCGTCGCCTGAAAACCGTCCTGCTCAATCTCCCTGTCCTGGCGTTTCAGGATTCGATATATAATCTGAGGTCGGTGATTTAACCCGTACTCAGTCTTTCTCCCTCTTTCTTTCTCTCCGATTGAGATTTCCGTTCTGGATTCAGCACCTAATTAACTACGTTTTGTTTTCCCTGTTGTGAATTTATTGTTTCTTCAGGCAAGGCGGCCATGAATTCTGAGACGTTGGTGTGGTGGGACATGGACAGCTGTCCGGTTCCAGCTAGTTACGATGCTAGTCTGGTCGGTCCGAGTATACATTTGGCGTTGGAGAAATTAGGGTATCGTGGTCCTGTCACCATCACTGCCGTTGGCAAACTAAAACACACCTCTGAAGACGTCCTGCGAGCCATCTCTTCCACTGGAATCACTGTTAAATACGACCCATTGAGTATGTTTTCTTAATTCTTTCTTTCAACAATTGTATCTCAGTTTAGTTTCTTACTTCAGTTTAATCTTCTTAATTAGGGGTTTTAGATTTAACGGACTGTATATGAAGTACTACTTTTGATATGGATTCGCTTTCCTAAAATGAAACAGGTCGCTATGACTCTTTTTCGGATGAGGTGGAAAGTTGGCAACTTCGTAATCCAGCTCCGGCTTCAATAATGCTCATAGCCGATTCCTCTTTATTCGACTTGTGGTCTCGCGATCTCCGCTCCTTACAAAAGGAACGATACAACACGCTTTTGGTATATCGATCTGCTCCGCCTAAAAAAGCTCCAAAACTGGTCACTTCTGCAAAGTGGCGCTGGAAAAGCTTACTGAAAGGTCCCTCTCTCTCTCTCCCCCCTCTCTCTCTCTCTCTATCACAGTGCTGAATTTACCACTAATGCTTTGCTTATGGTTTTCTGATTTTATTTTCACAGAAGCAATGGCTTCAGATGGTAAACTGGAGGCAAAAAGACAGATTCTTCAGGAAAAGCGCAGTAAAAGGTCTTTTGTTTGCACGTTATGCTACGCTGCTTGGCGAAGCGTTGAAAAATTCGCAGGTCATCTCCAGTGTTTAGACCATGAAGTAAAAGTAAACCTTCCCTTCTCCTATCGTATCATCACTTATACATTTGTCTATGTCTTCCTATATATACTATTTCATTAAATAAATAAATTTCTCCATATCCTATTTGACCACCCCATGTTACTATTTCTTAAGCAGAAGTTTGAGACTGCAATTGATACCGACTGTCTGGATAACCTTGATCAAGAGATGATGGAGAAAGAATTGGAGGCAAGTTTTTAATATTCTTGAATTTCTCTATAGACGTTAAAAGAAAGAAATATGTTGTCTGTTTTCTTAGAAACAAGTGCTTCTCGTAATCATTAATTGTATTTATTTCGTCTCAAACACTGTAGGAATTGGAGTGCTTCTTGAAAGAGGAAGCTAAGCTTTACCGTCGAACGAAGGTTACTACTAAACTGGTGAAGCGGGCTTCTATTTTATTGGCGAAGAAGGCAAGTTTTTATATCTCAAAAGTTTTTCATTAAAGAGTTTAAACAAATAGATAGTAAATCTGATTTCTTTCTCAGATAGTACAATTGCTTTCAGAATATAGAAAGCAGACTGACTCTGTTTGATGCTAAAAACTCTGTAGATACAATGGGAGGAGTTGAAAAAGAAGTTGAAAGAGAGGGACCAATTAGCATCTCAAGGCAAACATGAACGATGGAAAGAATTTGAGGCAAGTTTTAATATTCTTGAATTTCTCTACAGTCGAAAAAAGGAAATAAGATATCCGTTTTCTTGGAAACAACTGTTTCTGGAAATTATGATTTTAACTTTTGTTGTTAGTATAACAATGTAGGGAATGAAGAAGAGAAAGTTCGTGAACGAGGGAGCTGAGTCTTCCCGTCAAAAGAAGGCAAGTTTTAATAACAATAAAAAGAGTTTGAACAAATAGATAGAAATATGATTTCTCAGAATGTACGATTGCATTCGGTATATATATATAGAAAGCAGACTGACTCTGTTTGATGCAAAACACTGTTGTAGATGAGACTGGGTTGAGAGAAGGACGAACTAGCATCTCAAAGGCAACATGAACAAAACTAAAAGATAGAAGTCATACAAATGTGGCCACTGGGTTGTTTTCTTTTAGTTTAAGACATCATATCATATGGTTTGTAGTTTGTTCTACTTCCTAAATTCCCAAATTGACTTATAATTAATCTTCTAGCGGGAAATGTTGTATTAACTGAATGCTTATGCTTATTTTCAAATTATTTCTTTTACTTCTTACGGTGTTACCATTTTAACTAGGTGATTAATTATATCGGCGTTTTATGCTGGCATTTAAGTATTTTGCAAACGGAAATCGTTATTAGCTAATGATGATATCCATTGAACATCAAGTGATTCACATCCAATACCGAGATCTGCAAATAGAGAAATACATCAAATGATTCATATCCAATTATTAGCTTTTGTTATTGATGTTGTGTGAATTGAAATCAGCAGCCTAAACAGATCGTGTAATGGTACATAATTTACCAAGAGTTTCAACAGTTACAGTTTGATCAGATTCAAGCTAATTTATGAAATTGTATCAACAGGAAGGATGACACACTTTGATCTCTTCCCTTGTTACTTATTTAGATTTGCCTTCGGCTTTTCCTTTGCCTTGACCCTTCTTAGTGTCTTAGCTTGAATCCTAGCAGCTGCAAGTAGGACTGTAACCGCGATCTGCAGTGACCAGCAAAGTTGAAAACATAAAAACTATTGTGTACTGTTTTGTTTCAGTCTGTGTTTGCAAGCCTTTAGAGTCAAACGGAATCTGTTAGATGGTTAGCACATCTATCAAAACACCAAACCAAGACACCAAGAGACAGCCTTTGGTAGCTAATGAAATCGACAAAGTTTCAGCAACAAAATGCTTCAGAACATATATATAAGCAAACCACTCGCAAATCAAATGGCAAATGGATGGAATACCAAATTATCAGAAGGCTCAACGAGACAAACTAGCGCTTATGTCCAAGAAACAACAATACTCGAAAACATGAAACGACTAGTCAAAAATTTGGATTATAGAAACACTTGCATCTGATTCAAAACATCACCAACCTGCCATAGGTTGATTTCCCGATCGAAAGCGTGTTACTTATCTCTTGGCTCCAGCAATCCGCTCTAACCAGGGTAAGAACCCTAAATGGATATATAACATCTTTCTACATAAGCAAGCTACTCAGCTTATAAAATCAACAAGTATTCTTTGGTGACCGACCAATTGCTTTACTAGAAGAAAAATTTCGTTTTACATTTGCCAATACAAATTCGACTAGAAAAACA
This sequence comes from Microthlaspi erraticum, assembly GCA_902728155.2. Taxonomy (NCBI): domain Eukaryota; kingdom Viridiplantae; phylum Streptophyta; class Magnoliopsida; order Brassicales; family Brassicaceae; genus Microthlaspi; species Microthlaspi erraticum. The sequence goes on along the minus strand of CACVBM020001829.1, from coordinate 276,934 downwards.
AAACCTTGTCGGAAGTCTTAATTCTCTATAAAAATATGCGAACAAGAAAACAAAAACCTGAGCTTGGGGCTCTGAAGGTGATTGCCCGGTGAAGCTAAAACGCTCTCCTAAAGAGCGAAAGTTGCGCCTTTGCTAAAACCCAAAAAGCTTCACAGTCGGAAGGCACAATAGCATCTCCGGCCAATCGTCGATTTTGTGCTATTGACTGGCGCGTGAGCAACCACCATGAGCAGTTGTTCATAATCTTCAAAGTAGCATATATATGTTTAAGGCTTTGTCCTACAATTTTTTTCGAGAAACCAATAAGAACTCAAGAGAAGTTGTGTTGTCTCACAATCTCAGTGAGTACACTTCACATGATGCACTAATCTTCAGAATATAAAGCAATTCATAGGTAAAATCTGTAATTCGAAACCCTAATAAATGGTATTTCTAATGATGGCAAAAGTAATAGTAGTAAATGTTAAACACAAGTAAAACAAAACCTACCGTGACAAGCAAACAATGCCATTTGTTAAGCTCCGTCACTCCTTGCTGCTTCAGAATATCAGCACCTGTCGTAAGACACGTAGAGCTCGAAATCCTCATCCCAATCGATCGGCTCACAGAGTCCAAAAGCCTCAGTTTCATCCCATAAGTCAATTCCACCAAAGGCGTGTTGTCGAAAATCTGAACACCTCTCACAAAACACTCCGTGGGATCCGAGAACTCGTTCTGAAGAACCGCCTCGTACGGATACTTAACGAGAGAGAGGTAATGAAACCAGATCCAGTACTCTGGGATTCGATCTCTGTTGATGAAGAAGCCACTGAACAGGAAGAAGTAAGCCAAAATGGCCACAACGATCGTGTAGCGCAACATCACGTGCGGAACGACGCCGGATAAGAAAGTGACAAAGGAGCTTCCGGACCAGAAATGAGGCAACAGAATAAAAAGCCCATTGGGCCTCCTTCGAACCCGACAGCCCAGAAAGTTGTCGTTGCGAAAGCTAGAGAGAGGAAGTTGAGCGAAGGGAAGGAGACGATCGCATGAGAGAGGACGTAGGAGGATCTCCAGATGTAACGTTCCTGGAGGAAGACGGGGAGAGCGTCGGCATAAGTGTAGAACACTGTAGACATTGCAAATGCGAAGAAGCCGAAGTGCTCTCGGACGTCTGTTGGGGAACTGTCTATCCGCCAGAAGACGGTGGCTAGATTGAACACGGTGACGATAACGGAGGCTAATCGGATACCGAATAGCTCCGGCTGTCTACGGGAGTTGAGGATTGAGCGTTTGGAGAGGGTTTTAATCTAGATCCAATAGGGATTCGCGAATGCAGGGACGGCTAGTGTTGTGGTTCTGCCACCGTGATAAAAGGCGGAGAATCCAGCGCCGCCACCGGAATAGCTTCCATCTGCTTATGTCGGCGGAAATGGCTTCTTTCAAGGGTTAATTTGGGTACGGAGAAGCTGGCGGAGTTACGGTTTGCATCTCTTACCAGCTCTTGTTGAATTCCACTAATCCTCTTGTGAGATCGAGTGCGAACTCCGTTTGGCTCTCGTTTTCCGGTCTCAAATTTCCAAATCCGGCGAGGGAACTCGGCAGGCTCGCCGGAGATACACTAAAGACGGTGTGGCCGCGTGGCAAGAAGATAAGACGCGGTCAAGTAAAAAGAGAACTCTGTCACTAGGCTGATGTATAGACATTACTACGATACTGCAACTCTCTACGATTCTCTTCAACACCTTCACCATCATGAATCCACACCAAAGTTGGTTCGTCGAGAAAGAAAACAATCGGATTACGGACGATATCGATTCCGATCGAAACTCCATGTGGTTAAATTAATGTTCGTCAGTTTTAATTTTTTAACGACTTTCATGTGTTGGTAGCGAAATATAAAGTGTGTAACTCGGTGTTATAAATTTCTTTTTCGGTGTGGATAAGATTATAAAATTGTGTGACATAAAATTAACAAAAAACAATGACCAAGAATAATGTACTTACTAAGCATATATTAATAATTCCATATCCAAAGATACACGATGATACTGTGCATCAGCCCAAAAAAGAGAGTTACTATACTCTGCAACTACATTCAATATCAAAAGATACTTACTTAATACGACGATTAATACGACGATATACGAAGATTAATACGACGATATAGTTAGGGATTATATTATCCACGATATAATTACTTTAACTACCAGATTATAGCGTGACGTTGAGGATTAGTATCGACGACCTTGACGAACTCTCTGTAACATTAAATTAAACAACAATCAGAAAATAAACAATAATGGATTATAGTTTTTAATCAATATCCAATATCCAATTTTTAATCGAGAATCAAGGATTATCACCTGAAAAAAGGGTGGCCTAGCATGTGTCATACCGAGAAGCTCCATACGCCAATCCCAAAACAAATTGGAAGCTTCTCTAAGCTCCCTAGAACAGTTGTGACTCCGAGCGGCGATAATTACTCTGTGGCCAGCTGCCCTTAGTTTGTTAACTTGGTTCAGAAAATCTCTATCCCCTGTGTATTCCCAAAAGTGAAATGGAAATCAGATTTAATAAATATTCAACCAGCAAAATAGTGTAATAAAATTCAAATCTGAGGTACCTGATATAAGCAATGTAGTCGCAGGTTTATGAGTTGATTTCCGCCATTCTTTCATCTGACTTTTTATTTCGTCATCAGCGATCTGTTTCTCCGCCGGATCCATCTTCAGAGCTATCCTCTGCTTATCAGTGACTGAAGAGGAAAATGAATTAATCAAAAGATAAATAAAAAATTTTCTTCAATCTCGGCGAGGGCATCGAAGTCGCCGGGGACGATGCAGTTCTCCACGTCCCACCAAACCCGATTTCTTCTTGCCCTTCTGTTTCTTCTTTGGACCTTGGCCAACTCGGCTCTCATGCCTGGAATGCAGTATTTCTTGAAGCCCTTTCCATACGAAGAAGCAACCATTCCAAACGAAGAAGAAACGGAGGAAGAAGAAGAGGCGGCGACGGCCAACTCACGCGAATTTAGGGTTTTGGTGCTATTTAAAGTATAAAGAAGAAGCGCAGTAGATTAGGGTTTCTCCCTAGGGTTTAAGAGGGAAATAGCCATATTGGGCCTGGATGGTCATATTGGGCCCGAGCATTTAATCGATGTAATGGGTGGTCTTTTTTTTTTTTTTGTCGGAATGGGTGGCCTTTTTAATCATACTCAGAAAGTGTGACTCGTGATAAGCGATTACAATCATCCAATCAATGTTTGAAAATTACAATAGAAACTATGAAGCTATAAAAATAAAAATAAAACTATGAAGCTACTAATCCAATTATATTTCTATCTTTTACTTATGATAGTGACTATAATTGAATCCCATTTATAAACTACTGACAAGTCGACAACTAAAGAAAAGAAAGGGAATAGCAAAAATTAAAGAATAAAACTGCAGAAATAATCCAAAACCAAATTATAAAACCATCTTTGTGTGTGTGCTTTGCTTACGCCACAGTCTGCCCTTTGTCTCTGTAAATTTTCTCAGCCCACGACATTATCCGAACCCTCTCATTCATCCTAAAGCCTCTCTCCGACACCACATTGTCCTTGACCAAAGAGTTAACCCACGACACATCTGGCTCGTTCCTGTAATCTCTCACTCCGTTACTGTTACCGTTATTGCTATTGTTGTTCCCATGGATTCCAAAGGAAACGCTTCTCCTCATCTTACTCAGCTCCTCTCCTTGCATCCCCCATTCGAGCTTCCCGCTAGGCGATCCCCAATCCGAGAGATTCGACTGCTGCGCCGCTGTTTGAGCAGCTGGTTTGAAACTCAAGCTGCGTTTCGCAAACGCGGATGATCTAGCGTTCATCACCGCCGCAACCGCAGCCGCAGCTGAAGACTCAAACCCGTGGTGAGGAGGCTGTTGCTGCCTCACCGGAGAAGAAGGATAATGCTGGTTCATGTTTTGACCCCTCGGAGAGGAAACATAAGACCCGAACGTCTCTTCCACATTGCTAAAACCTCGAAGTCTCATCTCCATCTCCATATCAAGATCCAAATCTCTTGCGCTCAACGTTGACTTCAATCTACTTCCTCCTCCGTTAAGCTGCAGAGCCGGTGGAGTCAGAGCATTCACTCTGTTCTGCCATGACCCACCGTTTCTTGGAGAGGAAGCCATCGGAGAAACCGGAGGAGTCGAAACTCCTGAAGAAGAATACGCAAGCGGAGACGACAAACCAGTCGGCTGCATCATCATCTCCAAGCTGCTAAACGGAGACTGAGACACAGCAGCAGAGCCAGTCGAAGCATTCACAGGTCTCATCTCTTCACGTCTATGCGCAAAGAAACAAACTTTCCTTGCACAACAAGTCTCGTCTTTACAGAGCCTTGTCTTATACTGCGCCGGGTGAAGCCACGACTCGAAAACCCCGTGCGCGTACTCGCAGGAATCTCCTTTCGGACAAGACCCTTTACGAAACTCAGGACAAGGAACACAAGTGTAAGGATACTTCCTCGGATCTCTTCTCCTCGCGTTCTCTCCCGGATGAACAAAAGCACACTCCGTCCAGTCGTGAGAGTAAGCTCTCGAACAGGGCTTGACCTTAAAGCTATACATCCTAAACTCGTCACTTCCGTAAACACCTTCGTTGATATCAGGTAATGACGCATCAGCTGGATACTTAGACACTGTCTTGATCTCTTCTTCTTCGACAGCATCATTGATCATAACACCGCCTCCTCGGAGCAACAACTCGACGGCCTTTCTCCTCGGAGCAGCCACGAATCTCGAAACTCGAACAAAGAGATCCAAAGGTTGATTCCCATTAGCATCAACAGAGTTAGCCAGAGCAGAGCCATCAAGCAAGGTTTTGATGACTTCGATCATGTTAACAGAACAACCAGCGACAGCACAGTGAAGCGCAGTGACTTTATCTTCGCCGGAAGCTCTGTTCACGTCGGATTTTCCGGTGGAAATGATAAAGTTCAAAACTTTTGTGCTTCCGTACGTAGCAGCAACCATTAGAGGCGTCCTCTGTTCAAGACCCATCTTCTTCTTCGACCCGAGACTTCTGCAATACCATAAACCAGGCTCGTCTAAATCGAGCCCTTTCTCTTCGACCTCTCTCTTGAACGATTGGAGATCATCACAGGCGGCGAATTCGAGGAGACTCATCGTTTCTTCTTTATTTGATTCGGTTTCTGTTAGGGTGTTTGAAGAGCAGAGATTGCTCTTTGGGCCGCTGCACATAGTATCTATCCTGTGGATTCATAAGAAATGAGAATTAGGAAACTGATAAGAGAATAAATCGCCGCAATAGAATCCAATTTCGTGTAACTTTTGCCATTTTCTAAGATTCTTATGCAGATTTTTAGCGGATTTAATAAAGCTAAGCACTTGACAAGCCAACGACTCTTTCTAATTCTACTCAATACCTTTTCTTCTCTCCGTTGAAAAAATCCAAGCAAAAATTGTTTTTTTCTTCTTTTGAGAAGAGGGGTCAAAGATAAAGCAAGAAAGCAGAGATTTTTCAGTTGGAGAAACTAAAAAACCAACCAACACACGAGCAGTAATGTCTCTAGAAATTGCAAAACTTGCAAACCGAATTGATAATTCCACAGAAGAAGAGGTACTACAAACCTGGAATGAAGTGGCAAGGAAATCAATAGAGGAAGAAAGTTGGAAGCTTTTGTTGGTTATTGAGAGTTAGGTGATGAATGAAGAAACAAGTGGGAAATGGGTTGGGTTTTTAAGAAGAATGGGTTGAGACTTGGGAGAGATAAAGGCGATGAAGGAAAGAGGAAGCTGCGCTCTTTCTTTCCTCTTTCTCTTTCCCGGTCTTCTTTATTTATTTCATTATTTTATATACTTTCTTTTTGAAAAGAAAATTTGGTTTTTCTTCTTGCAAAAAAGTCAAAAAAGTGGAAACGAAAATTTCAAAGATGACGATGTCGCTATATTGTGAAATTTCGTATTTTTTTTTGTGAAAACTGACAAGGAAATCATCTTATCATCGTTTACTTTTATTTATTAAAAAAAATTATAATTTTGTGGGTGGAAGTGGTAAATTGGAGTTGGGGAGTGTTAAAAAGGGACCCACCACTAAGATATTTGACCGACTAAACCGGTACCCCGTGGACACGCGTGTGCGAGTCCCACCACAGACACAAACACGCGCTTTGAAGAACACGTGAGAGAGACTGAAACCAGTCAACTCTTACTACTACTTGCTTGTGTTTGAGCTGTCCAATTTTGGTTAAAATGCGAGCCAAACCCAAAACGAATGGAAGAAGTGTGGTTAGTGTTAGGTCTCTACTTGATTATTTGGTATTTGTATCAAATTAGATCGACCAGGTTATAATTTTGATTTCCATATGAGTACTCTCAAAGTAGAAAGACTAAATGTTGGCTTTCTGTCTCTGCTATTTCAAAATACAGCAAATTCGGTTTCTGTTTATATATTACAAGTGTTTAAATCTTAATTTTTTTAAATGCAAACACAAAACTTGATTAGAAGTGTGTTTTATGTTTGCTTTCATTATCTATAGCAAAACATTTGAATGACCAAACATACATTTTTGTTTCTTTTGTATAGGTTTCTAAGTTGATGTAATGTTTATAAACATAAGCGATATTTAGTCACATAGATATACATAAATAAAAACAGAAAACTAATAAACTAAATTTGCACATCATATGAGTCAAAGGCGTAGGGCGAGCGCGTGGGGGAAGAGATAGAGTCAAGCACGCGTTCTCTAATCTTCATTCCCTTTGGGTGGGCGACAAAAATGTAATCACTTGGCTTCTCAATTTCATTATCTTCATCTTACTTTACTTGCCCACTATTAAATTAATCCTTCCCAAATCTTTTCTCTTCTTTATACTTCTAGGATCATTTGATCACACAAAACATGGTCGTTTTTATTATTCTTTTATTTGCTAAAGTGATCATGACTTTGTGGGAGTATATATGGATTTCGGCAACTTGGGGTCAGATATGTACAAGTGGGTTGAAGAGTCAAAACTTGGAAAGAATAGAGACTGCATTCATAGTCCAAATCGTTATTAGAAATTTAGAATACTTCTAAATGCTCATCTTCCAATGATTGGGGTTTCCTCTATCACTTTTTTTATTTTCCACAAACATTTTCGCTAGGTCAGATTTTGGACTACAAAAGAAATAATACAAATAGTCCGAAGTAGATGTCATTACTCATTTATGGCCCAGAAACACACAAGTATAAATGAATAATGACGGGCCAACGGCGAAGTCATATTATTATCTTGAAAATCCACACGACGTGAGTTATGCATGAAAATATTTTATGAAAAGAGGGTTATGGGAACTAATGATGTTTAAAGAGTAACTATGTGATAAGAATATGTATATGATCACGAAGGCCACTTTTGTTTGACCTTGCAAAAGTTCGTGTATCTCCTCCCACCACTGATTTTGTTGTTGATGGTATCTCATTCCACTCTCGTATTGTTGAAGAACTAAATTGATAAACTACAAAGAGGCTGAGATAAGAAAATGGAAACTAGTTCTCATTGCAACTTCGGCCCAATGATGTACCAAAAACCAATATAGCTCGTATAAGCCATTTTAGATTATAATGACCCAATATAAGCTTTTTAAAAGCGAAAATCACAAACATTTAAACTTTATAAAACGTTTAGTTATATGTCATACAATTTTACAGGTTCCATAACAAACAGTTTTATTTGTGTCATATAAATGGTAAATAGTTCTACATGTGCCACACACTAATAATTGATAACTTCACGTAATGATTTATATTTGATGAGATTTTCTATAAATCAATTTGATCAAGTAGCATGAAATTTGTCGCTTTAAACTTCATGATAATTAACTGCTTGTGCCGTTTAAAGCTTTGGGGGAGTAATTCGAATTGAATTTTGAACATATGGGTCAACTTGTATGAGGTTAGGATTCCATTTTCTTGATTTAACATAGATAATTATTGTATTATATGCATGTGAGTTTATATTTCTATGGAATGAAAGCAATAAAACGAAGTTGGCAGACAAAATCAGTTGTCGTATATTGTATAGTTTGGTTATTGAATCTTGACGTAGTTATAATAATGACTCAGAAACCACTAATACTGTATATATATGGAGATGACGATATGCTTCGCACCTTTCCGCTTTGATTGGTGTTTATACAGTTAACCAAATTGTTGAATAATTGCTTCTCACCATTTAACGCACGTGCCAAATTAAGTCCCCAGTGAAGTTATTTACTTTATCTCGGAGTTGCGTATACAACTTGTACTGTTACAAAGCTGTATCTTTGTCTTTTCTACTTTATGCTTCGCTTCGTCAATATGGAAAATCATTATTATCTAATAAATAATTTTATCCATAAGAAGAACTAATCAACAATTTTGAAATGAATATACACTAAACCATTGTGTATATACTCTTAAGTTTTATGAGAACATACACATACAAATATAGATGTATTTCTTGAATTCTAACAACCGAACGTAAGTAAAATAAAGCTAATCCAACCAAGCCTAAACAAATGCTGCTAATAATAATTTTACCAAAAAAATGCTGCTAATAAAAAAGTTTTTATACTTTCCCTATCTAGAAGGACAAAACAAAAAAAAACGACTATATTGACATTTAGATATCACTTAAATCTATCTCTGGTTTTAATAATTTTTTTAAAGAATTTGTGAATGCCACCAATCCACATAATTAAGTCACATGGCTGCATAAGGCATGATTAGACAGACTATCACAAGTGGCCCATTAAAGGGCGACTTCTGTGCAGTAAACCAGACGTGGCCTGTTTCTATTGGAGGACGATGGCGAATCTATCGTCTTTGTCTTTTGGTGCTTCCATTTGTTTAGTTGTCTGTCATCTCAACGACCAATTCTCCGACAAATTCCACTATTCGGTTTATCAAGGAAAATAGAAAGAAAAAAAGCACATCGAGTTTACTTTTTCCTGATAATATTATATGCTTTTCAAGTTTATCCAAGAATAATAAAAGTTACAAGACTAATGCTGTGCAGAGCCTAATTTATCTAGATGGTATTACTAAAAATTTCATGCATAAATCAATATTTTCTCGACGATTTTTAAAATAATTTCGAAACATGTAATGACAAAAACACATAACTATCTACTACTACTCGATCAATATGACAAAACACTCGACAGCAACGACAACTCAGTTTAAATATTTAAGTTAGCCAAAAAATAAAAAATAATTTATATTACTCGAATTAGTTAGTAGTTAGAATCGAATATTCTTGTCATGTTTTCTCGTTAAGGCCTATAATTTTCATCTTGGCATATGCGGCCGACAAGTGCACTACCCATCATATTAACGAAAGTGGACGACATTTGTTTTGGGACATACAAATAAATCTTCAATTACAATGCATAAAGATGAGATCACGTCGTGCTGAATTTTGTTTCGGCGCCGAAAATCGAAATGCATACAAACACAGATTCGAAATGACCTTAATCACATTTAAAAAAAAAAAATATTTCTGGATAATAACCAATTTTCAAATGTCGACACAAAAAACATCTAACACTAAAAATGTGTCAAATTGCTTTTTCTATTTATTTATGAATAAGTACCCTTCAGATGGCCTTGTCATAAGAGTTAAGGCTCTTAATTAACCTTTATTTTCTGAACAAAGGCTCTTAATTAACCAATTTGTGCATTTCCTTCAGTTGTTGTGTAACATGACACCAATTCAACTGATTAGATATAAACAAAAATATTTTTAGTAATAATCAAATTCAGAAGAACAAATACTTTTCGTTGGTACTTCTAATTTAAATAGCCTAATATAAAACGTGAAAAATTCAATAAATGTCACTCGACAATTGGCATCGACTTTTATGTAACGTTGCCCTCATCTAGACACTTTTTTTGTCTTGGCGATGTAAATTGATAGGTTTGCTAAGTATCTATCCCTTAAGATCTCCCTGTTTGTCGTTTGTACACTGTTATGCATGTGTCTAAGCATTGGCTCGTTGGAAGTGAATTAAAAAACGGCATTTTAGTTTGAATAAATAATCTATCTCAATTACAAATTCAACGGCCACACTTTGCTGCTTTGGCACTAAATTCCTAATCAAGTAACAAAACAGGTTACATAAATTCAAATATATATATTAGATGACTCGTTCAGATGTCGGATCAGACATCTCTTACTATGTGTTATAGACTTATCTAGTCTAACCGAACTGAGATACATATGAACCTAGCTAACTTGAATTATGAATATAGCATATAAATGTTTTTCAATCTCTTAGCCGAAAAGTTTATTAATATCCTTACATGTATAACAAGTAGATCATCTAACTTCGTCAAGTAGCGTGAGTTTTCGTTGTGCCACTATATAATTTGTTAATTCCGCCTATTAATTTGTAAGTCAATACAAAAAACCATTTAATATAATTATGCATGCCTCTAGCTCTCTCCTTTTCTCTATATATATAACTTTGGTAATACTACTTGTTTTATCCTCACCCTCCTTCTTCATCTTCTTGGGCCCTTAATCAAAAAGTAACCAAAGCCATGAACATCTTCCAAGATTGGCCTGAGCCTATAGTCCGTGTCCAATCCTTATCCGAAAGCAACCTCCAAGCCATACCAAATCGCTACGTCAAGCCTCTATCTCAGCGTCCAAACTTACCCTCTCACAACCACCACAACCCTCACAACACCACCATCCCCATCATTGACTTAGGTCTCTTACACACAGACGACATAACTCTACAGGCCAAAACGCTTGATGAGATCTCCAAAGCTTGTAGAGAACGGGGATTTTTCCAAGTGGTGAACCACGGGATGTGCCCTCTGCTCATGGATCGAGCTAAAGAAACATGGAGAGAGTTCTTTCACCTTCCTTTGGAGCTCAAGAACATGCACGCAAATTCGCCGAAAACTTACGAGGGATACGGAAGTCGACTAGGCGTAGAGAAGGGTGCTATTCTTGATTGGAGCGACTACTATTATCTTCATTATCATCCTTCGTCTTTGAAAGATTACACCAAGTGGCCGCCTTTGCCTCTTCATTGCCGGTATGTTTTATTCCCAAACTTCTTCTTACTTAGAAATAATATTTTTTTGAAAGCGTTTCTTCCCGTTTGCTAAGCTTCTCCTTTTGTTAAATTAAAATATCTAATCCTTTTTATGTAAATATTACTTAAAGCTACAACAAATTAACCTAGTATTAAAAAAAAAAAGTCACGTTCTTACAAAACAAAACCGACATACGAGTAAAACACTTATCAGTGGATTATAAATTAATTCATAACGCAAGTATATGGTAATATATATACTAGTTGTTCGAGCGAGCTATAATTTAAAATTTTATTCAAAGTAATCAAAACATAACAAAATTTAAACCACAAAGAATAATTCTTGTTATTAAATTATATAGAGAAATATTGGAGGATTACTGCAAGGAGATGGTGAAATTGTGCGAGAACTTGATGAAGATATTATCGAGAAACTTGGGATTACAAGAGGACATACTTCAAAATGCGTTTGGTGGTAAAGAGGAAGCAGGAGGATGTTTAAGGGTTAATTATTACCCAAAATGCCCTCAGCCAGAGCTGACTCTCGGCCTCTCTCCGCACTCCGATCCCGGCGGACTGACCATTCTCTTGCCGTACGAACAAGTCGCCGGTCTCCAGGTCCGTGGGTCTGATGACGCTTGGATCACTGTCGAACCAGCTCCTTATGCTCTCATCGTTAACATTGGTGACCAAATTCAGGTGAGAATTTTATTTGCTTTTATTTTTTTCATATAAGTTTTCTTTTCTAATCGAAACTCAGATTAGAAATATATTTTTGCTGGTTTATTCTTCTTGCAGTTGTTAGTTTTGATAAAGCACGTGCATGAATCTTTCTTCTAATTTTCTTCGTCCCTCTTTTTTAGTTAAAGTTGTTGATTGGAAATCAATAAGGTATCGGTGAAGTCACGTCGCCGTCTTCTTTAATTCTACATGTGCCGCTATTAAAGGAAAAAATAAATAAAAGTCCAAAAAAAGAAACAGAAAAACACATGTTTTGAACGTGCAAAAAGCAAAACTGTAGTCAAACAAATTTTGTTTTCGTTTTTTATTTTAGCAATATAAATCAATAACCACTTACATACGTTTTCTTTGTTAATTAAATCGACTTTCTTAAGAGCTGACAGATTTTCTTTTGAAGGATAAACCATGTATTATAATACTGTATTAATAATATTTTGGTATCAGTATATTATTCTTATGTCCCTTAATCCATACATTAGTTTATAATGTTGAGAAAGACAAATCTCGAAGACAACTACGCCATTATGAGGTCAAATTTGCAGGGTGTTTCTTTCTTCTTCCTGTTCTAACGACCACGTTTTTGTTATTGGTCAGATGCTAAGCAATTCAATATACAGAAGCGTAGAGCATAGAGTGATCGTGAGCCCTGCAAACGAGAGGCTGTCATTGGCATTCTTCTACAACCCAAAGGGCAATGTCCCCATCGAGCCATTGAAGGAGCTAGTGACCGTAGATTCACCAGCTCTCTACTCCTCCACGACCTACGATATGTTTCGACAGTTCATTCGCACGCAGGGCCCACGCAGCAAATCTCATATCGAAGAACTTAAATCCCCCCGATAGTAGAACGTGCGTACATTTGATTTATTAAAAATGAACTCTATATATATTTTTTCTTTTTCTTCTTCTAAATAATGAGCTATATATGCCTCTTTTTATCTATTAAAATAAATAAACTATCTATTGTATTGTTATGTGAGGATGACTACATTATTTCAACTAATGTACTATATATATTTTGTTACAAATAATGAATTATGCTTTCTTGACACCAAAATGTTTCGATTAAGCTCATATTAACATCTTCGGATCGGAATTCGGAAACCAAAACATGTTAATTTATTTCCTCTATACATATGTACTTTCTACTCAAGACTTTCGAACATTCAACCTTTGTACTGTTCATGTGGTACAGCAGTTAAACTATCGAATTTGAGCAAACGAAAAAATTATCGTGGACATTTTAAAATTAGACACGCAAACACTAACATAAGTCGCAGTCAATAAATAGACAATGGCAAATTCGCCTCATGCTAATGCAGCCCTTTCATTATAAGGCCCATTAAAATATGGGCTGATCAAGCCCAATAGATCGTACGCGATATATATATATTTTATTTATAGGGTTCGATTAAGGTAGAGAAAGAAGACAAAAGGGGTTACTAAATTGAATTTCGGAGAAGGAAGGAGAGAAGAAGCCACTGACATTTCTCTCCAAATGGCGGGATTCTCCGATGACCGGCGCAACGAAACATCGCATAAGAGGCGACGTACTCCGGCATCCACGAACAAATCTTCCGGTGACACCGAGGGAAAGAATAAACGCACAGCGACGCTCATGGATCTGGATGTCCTCGACTGCTCCATTTGCTTCGATACACTAACCGTTCCTATCTTCCAGGTTCGTTTCTCAAATCCCTTTCTACCTGCAATGCATTTCAAACTTGTTTGATTGATCATTCAGAGAGTCGTCACAGTGTTTTTGATTTGAAATTGGATCATGGAACAAATTACTTGAAATTGTGGCCGTTCACTGAGTGTATATGTTTAGACTGAGATCATCATTGTTAATTAGGATTTGAGTGTTATTGTTGATCATATATACAACTATTTTTTTTTGGCATTCAGTGTGATAATGGCCATGTAGCATGCTCTACTTGCTGCAAGAAGTTAAAGAGTAAATGTGGAACATGCTCTTTACCAACCAAGTCACGCAACAGAGCGATGGAGCGAGTTCTTGAACTACTTAAAGTTCCATGTGAAAACGCAGAATTCGGTTGCTCCGAGAGCGTCTCTTATGCTGAAATGTCAAGACACTTAGAGCGGTGCGTTTTCAGCCAACGTCCTTGCCCGTTTAGCGGTTGCGGTTGCGGTTTCACTGGCTCGTACGAGGATTTAGTTGAACACAGTGTCTCTAAACACGATGACACCTTGTACGAGTTTGAATGTGGAGAGTCTGTGTTTATCTACCCCAAAGTTGGTGAGAGGGTAGTTCTCAAGGAAAAGAATACAGGAGAAGGAGGAGGAGTAGGAAGAGTACTTGTGGTTGTGGAGTGTTTCGAGACGCCACAAGGTCGAATATTCTCTGCTAGCTGTGTTGGACCTATGTTTCCAGGATTTATGAGACTCTCCTACAGCTTCACATTAAGATCATCTTCCGGTGATGGCTTGTGTTTTGAATCAAGTGCCAAGAGTGTTCGTGAAGTGAGCGGTGAACCACCAAGCGAGCATTTTATGTTTGTTCCTTCTTACATGTGCCCTGACTACAAGCTGCGTATATGCATCACCTGGACTAATCCTTTTAGATCACGTAGAACTACTACATCATGATGACACATTAGTCTGATGCTCTTAATTGTCGTACTTTTGTGCTTTTAGGATTTTGGGAACGAGTTCTTGACGGTTTAAGTTTTTTCTTCTTTTCTTTTTGGAATATCTATTTCTTGCTTTTTGGGTTTATCAAGAGTTTTTTCTTCTGTTGCTCGTTTATAAAGTTTTATGTTTCTTGTTCTCTGATATGTAGTGATCACAAATCAACCAGATTAAATGTTGGTGATTCCTGATTTGTATGCGTGTTAATTTTGAAAATTGATTTTTGTTTAACTAAACGCAGCCGCTGCAGCGACGGCCAACATATAATTGTCAAAGTATCTCCTCAACCTCACCAACACTAATGTAGCTTGGCTATAATCTGATTTTGTACGCTCCTATGTCCATGGCACTAAAGAATCAAAATTAAGCAAATGCATAAACAAAATTGAATATCTCTCTTCATAACGCGATACTTCACATTCACAAGTTATCCTTCGCGTAATGTGAATACAAACCACAATTTCTATTGCCTTTTTCTTCTTCTTAGATTTGTAAATATTGTATAATTTTTATAACGCTATATATACTGAAATGGATCGAGCCAATGAAAACTAGCTAGGTTAATAGTAAGAAATTTAAAGCGGGATAAATGTTAATGTAAGTTGTGGTTTGAGTTCTGTTAATATTATCCAAAATCGTTGGTCTATCAGCGACTACTCTCTATATGTATCAAATAAATACTTTCTGTAAATGATAAGCTTTAGAGATAAGACAAACAATAATTGTCGATATGGGATTAGAGAGAGCGACTGAACATTTAAAGTTGCAAGCATGTGCTCGTGTGTGTATGTATGGAATTATGGATGTGCCTTTCTACTTCATACAAGCAATGAATGGATCAAATTTAAAACCAGCAATTACAAAGAAAAAGCCACGTGGATGGTTTGAAACGTTCAAATTTGACTGATTGGAATTGGAACCCTCGGGAAGACTAATGCAAAATGATTTGTTGACAAATCAAATACTATCTCAAGTTGGTTCAATCTTGTTCCCTTGTATCGAGCCAAAAACCCGGAATTATTAAATGGCTTTTGTAGACAAAATGAGAGCTGAACCGATTCAAAAATTAAACCGAACCGGGATAAAGCCAGGTTAAGGAAGATGTGTACATTGAGAAAAGGACGTAGAGAAAAAACCATATACTACTAAAGTACTAATCAGCGAAGGATCGAAGAAGCGTATTCGTACAATTATATAAACCTGTATTTATCCTATTGGCCCTATTATTTGCCTTTTTTACTTTTAACCCCCACTCCCATTTTCTTGGCGCGTGTGTTCTAACTCATGAATAAAATGTTCAGTTAGTTAAATTTTTAATTTAACCATCGTATACTGTAGACTTAAATTCTATACATAGCATTTATATTTTTAAATTAAATTCTTAATAATTTTATAAAAACAAATTATTGGAGTTTAATGCCTAAACGCCCAAGTGGGCGCGTGGATCGTATAATAAATGTCATTTTCAAAGGACTTCATCGAACCATCGCCATGGACACACCTCTCTCTCTCTCTCTAATTAAATCAAAATTAAATAAAATCATTTGAGAGAAAACAAAAGCAACGACGAAGAAGAAGAAGAAAAAAAGGGAAAGCCCAAATTTTTTTGATTGCTTCCTTTCTTTTTCAGGTCTGTCAGATTCCACAAACGTTGCCTTAGTTTTCACCGTCTGCTGCTTCATATTGGTTCCTACCGACTCTCAATGGCCGAGTTGACTCAGGCCGATGTCGTTTACTCGCCTCGGTCGCTTCAAGTCTGGAAGACTTTGGTGAACTGGCTCGCTTTTTTCTATCAGATCTTCCTTCAGATCCTACGCGCCGTCGGTTACCATCCTCTCCTCTCTTCCTCTGCTAAAGCCGCCGCCGATGGTTTCAAACCCTTACCGGCCATCGAGCTGCACGATAGAGCAGCGGAATCTCCCACCACCGTTGAAATCGCCTCCTCCGCGAACTCTTGCTGCACCGACGGCCAACGCAGCCGCTTCCAGAGACTCAAGGTATGTTTGAATTTTCGTTTTTCTTCTTATCGCCTGGTCAAAGTCTTATCTGCTGAAATTAGTTTGATTTTGACATTTATGGATGGAAAATTGCTCTATTGAATTCAAAATTTTTGCTCAAGCAGAAATTAGCAAAGGCACATATCAATCTTTGTTCCAATTTCTAATTTTTGAGAAATCTAAAACATCTGATTAGTTAAGAAATGTATAGTTTTTGCTTTGAAATTTCTCTTCCAAAAGTTTTGTTTTTGTGAAAGGATTCAGTAAGAAAGAGTAGACTTGAATTCAACA
Organism: Microthlaspi erraticum; assembly: GCA_902728155.2. Classification (NCBI taxonomy): domain Eukaryota; kingdom Viridiplantae; phylum Streptophyta; class Magnoliopsida; order Brassicales; family Brassicaceae; genus Microthlaspi; species Microthlaspi erraticum. The sequence goes on along the minus strand of CACVBM020001829.1, from coordinate 260,191 downwards.
GCTCTGCTTACATGTTGACTTGTTTTGTGACTATAATATTCTCCTACTATCACTCATGTTGAAAGCTTAGTGTCAATTGGTTTTAAGGACCATTAAGTTCTTAGTTAGGCTCATCATATGAATCTTCAGGAGCCAATTTTATAAGCTTGTCTAGTAGCTATTGGTAGTGTAAAGAGTAGTCTGAGAACAGAAATATGTGTGTTTGCAGGTAGTGCTGGACTTGGATGAGACGTTAGTGTGTGCATACGAGACGTCTAGCCTACCTGCTGCTCTACGAAATCAAGCCATTGAAGCTGGATTGAAGTGGTTCGAGCTTGAGTGCTTATCATCAGACAAGGTTTCTTTCACAAACTTGTTCTTCTCAAGTTAAGCTCACATTTTGTTGATATCGAATGACACAATTCACTCTTGTGGTGTGAAGGAATGTGATGGGAAACCTAAGGTCAATTATGTCACGGTGTTTGAGCGTCCAGGATTGCACGAGTTCTTAGAGAAACTCAGCCAGTTTGCAGATCTCGTTCTGTTCACGGCTGGTCTTGAAGGTCTCCTTAGTTACTACTTCTCAGTGTTATTCTTAAACTCATGCTCAAATACATAAACAATCATGTTTCTCATCTACAGGATATGCGAGACCGCTTGTGGATAGGATAGATACCAGGAAAGTGCTAAGCAACAGACTTTATCGACCTTCAACAGTCAGCACGTAAGTTATCTCCTGAATTGGGGAATGCTCTGTTTCTTCTTTTTGTGAGGGAGGTTGTTCTTGAAGCTTATATACATTGTGTGTTGCAATTTCTCATTTCAGGCAATACCGAGATCACGTGAAGGATCTGTTAAGCACATCAAAGAATATGTGTAGGACAGTGATTGTTGACAACAATCCTTTCAGCTTCTTATTGCAACCATCAAATGGGATTCCATGTGTTGCCTTCTCTGCTGGGCAGCCAAATGACACTCAGGTTGGTCACTACTCTTCTCATACATTTTTTTAACTCTTTAGATTAGTCTTGAATCTAATCGGATGATCAAACTTGAAGCTATTGGACGTTATTCTCCCACTTCTGAAGCAACTTTCAGAGGAAGACGACGTGAGACCGACACTTTATGATCGGTTCCGCATGCCTGAATGGTTTGAGAAGCAAGGCATACCACCGTCGTGCTGGAACGCTAAACCAGCTTAGTGGAAAGTAATGGCCAAAACCGAATTATCAGAAATCTCTAGTCCACATCAAAAAAGGCGAAGGAATTGTTTGGTATAGTAGTTTCAGCAATGGAAGTTCCACAGGAGGAGGAAGGCGGCAGAAACTACCATTCGTGTTGTTTATAAGCTATGGTAGATTCTTTAAAAGATTTAAGTCTTTTTACACATTCTTGGTTTCATGTAATTCTTAGCTTTCTCTGTAATTTTGTTAATGATCAAGCTTTTTTTTTCTTCTTTTCTCGGGTTGGTTCGGTTTGGGTATACAGACTTGATAGATTGAACCGAAGCAGAGATTGGGTATGGTTTGAAAATAAACAAAAGTGTGCTATGGTTAAAAGTCTTAAAGATCAAGATCATACCGTCCGCAATCACTAAACGAAAAAAAAAAAAAAAAAAGATTCAGGAATGAAAGGGATTCATGCATGCATTGCACATTCGAGAGATAAAGAAAAAAACTCGATTTTTATTTTTGTATATGGTTCATGTATCTTAGTCGCTATTATTATATCCATGAATAGCTTACGAAGTTAACTATTTCCAACAAACGTATCTATGCATGATATGAGACTTATATAATTCAATAGGCCACGACGATCTGATCAACAATATACTTGTTTTTTCTGAATATTGATTGCATCCGCAATCTAAGAAAAAATGGCATACTATAGAATACGACTCTTATTTATGATGAGAAGTATTAAAAACGATTTTACAGCAAAAAGTGTTTGCCTTAGATTGAAATTCTGAAATGAGTTGAAACTTGAAAGTCATCTCAAGATCCAGCAAAAAGCATTTGAGAAAGATTTGTCAATGTCCCTAATCTTAGCTAGCAGACATTATTACACTCTCCCTCCCCAAAACAATATAATACCGTTTTAATGTTTATTTTTTTAAACACATTTTACAGGTCGAAAGAGTTCATGAGGTTTACATTACAAGACCTGTCATGTTTCATTGTATTATAATTAAATGTAATTTGCAAGTAGTCTTTTATTTGATGGTCGGCCTTCTTATGTTTGTTGTTAAATGAGTGGATCGTTATTAGCTGTGCTTAGACTTCTAAGGCATCTTCACATCTAAACTAAGCCTAACTACTCCCATCAAATTTACTCTTTTTGTCTTCTTTTAATTTCTGCTTACTTTTATTTATTTTATAGAGCCAAGATTGAGTTTCCGCTGGAAACCAATATCAAGAAAAGAAAAGCACATTTGCGTTGACATTGGTGTTCTACATACATTAATTTGATGAACTTGTGAGGTTAAAAAGCATATATAGGCCTCCTGAAAAATCATGTCTTTCTTATTTATTTAAGAAATTTAGTTATTTTATTTTATTTTATTGGTAGTAGTTCACTGATTTGAGTTTTAGTTTAGTGTTTTCGCACGCCAATTCAAGATTTAACAACTATTCTTGCATGCATTTTATTAGAAAATAGTAACAATATAATACAATACTCATTGTTTGAACAGTATGACATTAATATAACTTTGGTTAGTAAAAGGGACGTGTTACGTGATTATTTTCATGAAAAACACGATCGATGGTTTGACAATTTTGAAGAATAAATCGATTATTTAACTTTAGTCACCTAACTGTATATAGTACGGCTTGACATTATTTGTCGCATATGTTCCTTTTCTGAAATGGACTACTGCAGCGATTACCTGCACTCTAGATTTTATTAATACAAGAAAGTTTATGATCACCGGAGCCTACACTACATATATGAATCACTCAGTGCGTTTGAACAAATTTCTTGATTTTGGGAAAAAAATGACCAAGCAATCAATCCACTTGAATTTTCCCAAATGTTTGAAAGAAAATACTATCTTAAATGATTGTTCTAACCCCATGGTCGGCCTTCTCATGTACATGTATGTAGTAGACACACATAATGAATTCTAACAAAAATAAACATAAAAATAAAGGAGTCGGATATTGTAAATTAAGGTGAAGGGATACAATTCAAAACTTATTATGACGAGTCTGAGCAGAAAATCATCCAATGAAAAAATGGAGAATGTGTTCATAAAATTCAGAGAAGGTATTTCCAAGTCTTCACCTAATTTTGGCTTCAACTTTGACTTGTATCCCCTCACCTTTATAATCGCTTTTACATATATTTAGACGATCCGTACCTATATTAGTAGTTAGTACAAATCAACGAAGTAACGCGAACTATATTCAATAGAAGAATTTTGGTCAAATATGGCCAGCCATTGAATAAGTTTATAAAATTTATGTCTTTTTTCCAAATTTATCACTGCTATCGATCATTTTCCTCTCACTCTCGGTTTTTTGAACTTTTCTTCGATCGATTTTTTCTTTATTCCAAACTCCCAAGCAGGAACTCCTTATGCAAAGTACATGCGCATTATAATAGTACTAGGAAGAATTGTTTTCCTCACTCTCGCATTTTTGTTGGATCAAAAGATATAGGACTATATACAGCAAGCTCTATTTATTAGAGAATTGTTATAAACAGTAAACAGTTTTCTTTTTTAGTCAGCATTTCTCTCATTACTTAAAACTTAAAAGCAAATTATAATGTACTATCGTCTTATCTCATTTCTTTTACTCTTTTTTTGTTTTTTTCAGTTTCATACTTTATATTATAAAAATGGATACTATTAATATAAAAAATGACAACTGTCATCATTGCTAATAAAGTAATAATTAATAAGATATCTACTATAAATAGATACAGTTTAGCCAAAAAATGGATACAGTTAATATAAAAACTGACAAGTGTGATTGCTAATTTTGACAGGCATGAACCGAATTTCCAAAATGTTACTCATATAAATCAATTGAGTTTCGGGTTATTGTTCTTCTGTTAATGTTTTTTACCTACCAGTCTCGGTTATTGTTTAAAGGCATGTGTATACGTAAAAAGTATAAAAAAACGAAAACCATACTCCATATACCGGAATGATGTTTTAAAATTTGGAAACAGAAAGTAAATGTTACGAATTGTTTTTTTTTTTCAAATTTTAAAAGGTAATAAGGTTTCCATATATTGGTAAAGACATGCTTTTATGGTAATAAATTTCCATTAAAATGCTATCATATCTAATTACCTAACATTTCATTTCACTGATTATAAATTGACCCATTGGTAGGGGGTGGATATTAATTGTACTAGTTTGTTTTGTATCAAAATTAATTAAGCATAGTTTTTAAGGGGAAAATGAGTTCCACTATCACCATTTGGGAAATATGGACATTATAGTTTGAATGCTATATTTACTGTTTACATGGGAAGTTTCATTTTCTTTATATTACTCACACTGCTTTTTTGCCTTATGAGCGGTTGTTGCATGACTAATATAAATGGAAATCTAGCATAATATAATATACGCACATACGTAGTATCTAATTACCGAAAACACTCGTGTTATGGTATTTAAATATTGAAACGGTCGAACGAATTCAATTCTGTGAGAATCATAAGATAAAATCTGCCATTAATAAGAGTAAAGATAGCTAATTACCAAAAACACTTGTGTAATCTTCATGAAATCCTGATTTTTTAAAATCCAATAACATTTTTTTTTATAACAATGATACAAATTAGTGTTTCGGACTCATTATGTAACCAATTTAATTGAGCTTAACAATTAATTACATCATAAATGAAAAACCAAAGAAAAAGTCGAACAAAAAAAGAAAATCAAGAAAAAGAAAAGAAACGTGACGCAAAATATTTAAAACGCATTTCCTAAGCAATTCCCACTGATATGTAATTACTGTTTTGTCTCTCAAATCTTAAAAACGCATTTATTCGTCGCTTCGTCTTTCTTCGTCTTCTTCGTCTTCTTCTCCTCTCTCCCTTTCTCTCTCTTTCTCTCTTACAGAGTCTCGACTCCTGAAAATGAACCAATTCAACTTAGACTCGACAAAGACGGCAGTCAAATTCAACCTCCATAGATGACGAGGTCTATCTTTACAACCGTGACGTTTTCCGTCACCATCGCCGTTATCTTCATCGTCATCTTCCTCCCGTTTCCTGCAACCGCCTTAGGCTCAGGCTCAACTTATGCCGTCGTCTACGGCTCCAACACCGTATGCGCCTTAATTTCTGGCCAGCCCACACAGCGCATCCTCTGTTACGACACGCGCGTTCGAACCGCCTTCACTCTGAATCCCGGAGTCTCCTTCTCCTCACTCGCCGCCGGAGATAACTTCCTCTGCGGCATACGCTCCGGTGGTTACAGCCTTCTCTGCTGGGATAACATCGGCAGCTACCCTCTCAATCCAAAGCGAATCTACCAAAATGACACCGTCTTGCTGGACAATCTCTCCGTCGGCGACAGCCAAATCTGCGCCACTGTTAACGGCACGAACGTCCCAAAATGCTGGAGAAGTGATCGATCAACGCCCACGAACGAAAGATTCCGGTCAATTACATCCGGCGTTGGTTTCTCCTGCGGCGTCTCAACTCAAGATAACCGAATCATCTGCTGGGGAAGAGATCAGCTGAAATCGGGTCGGATCCAAACCGGATTCGGAAACACGTCGATGATAAGCATATCCGCAGGAGAGTCACACGCCTGTGGATTAAACTCCACCGGGAATTTAATCTGCATCGGAAACAACGATTCTGGGCAGCTCAATGTTCCTTCGAATCAACCTTACCATTACTCAAAGCTCTCTCTCGGATCGAATTTCACTTGCGCGACGCGAAATTCGAACAACTCTGTTACTTGCTGGGGAGGAGGAGCAGAGCGATTCAACAATGTCACCGAAGGAATCTCGTTCGAGTCAATTTCTTCCGGGCCGGGACTAATTTGTGGGTTAATCTCCGGTAATCTCTCCGTTATGTGTTGGAGCCCATCCAATTTCTCGAGAATCTTTCTCCCTTTCCCAGATATTTTACCAGGCCCTTGCGTCGAATCATCTCTCTGCTCTTGCGGTGTGTATCCACAATCCGATAAGCTCTGCTCCGGTTCTGGTTCGATATGCAGCTCATGCCCGATCCCAACTCTGGCGAATCCTCCAAGCCAATCACTTCCGCCGCCACCGTTAGCTCCATCACCGAATTCGTCTCCGTCGAAAGCGTTAACAAGAGGATTATTAGCGTTTGGAATCGTTGGATCGATAGGAGCAGTCGCAGGGATCTGCACTGTGGTTTACTGTTTATGGACTGGAGTTTGCTTGGGGAAGAAGAAAGTTCACAACTCAGTCCAACCGACGATAACCCGCGGCGGCTCAACTAGCCGGTCCAACAGTTCGCCGCCTTCTCGGTCGTTAACCATCAGACGTCAAGGATCGAGAATGCTTTCGATGAGGAGGCAGAGAAGCGGGACATCGTCGATGAAACACGGGGATAAAGCCGAAGAGTTCTCCTTCTCGGAGCTCGCTTCCGCCACCGGAAACTTCTCTCCGGAGAACAAAATCGGTTCCGGAAGCTTCGGCGTTGTTTACAGGGGCAAACTCAGCGACGGGAGAGAAGTGGCGATCAAACGCGGCGAAGTAAACGCGAAACTGAAGAAATTCCAGGAGAAAGAAACCGCGTTCGACTCAGAAATCGCGTTTCTATCGAGGCTTCATCACAAGCACTTGGTGAGGCTCGTCGGATACTGCGAAGAGAGGGAAGAGAGACTTCTCGTCTACGATTACATGAAGAACGGTGCGCTTTACGATCATCTCCACGACAAGAACAACGTCGGAAAACACAGCAGTCTGATCAACTCGTGGAAAATGCGGATCAAAATCGCGTTAGACGCGGCTAGAGGAATCGAGTATCTACACAATTACGCGGTCCCGCCGATTATTCACAGAGATATCAAGTCGTCTAACATCTTGCTCGACTCGAATTGGGTCGCTCGGGTTTCGGATTTCGGGTTATCATTAATGGGTCCGGAATTGGGGAAAGATCATCACCACCTTCCGATGAAAGCTGCGGGAACCGTCGGATACATCGATCCGGAATATTACAGTCTCAATGTTTTGACGGATAAGAGCGACGTGTACGGGCTTGGAGTTGTATTGTTAGAGTTGTTGACGGGTAAAAGAGCGATTTTTAAGAGCGATGAGGGTGATGTGGAAGAAGGGTGTGTTCCGGTGCACTTGGTGGATTATTCAGTGCCGGCGATAACGGGGGATGAGTTGGGTCGGATTTTGGATCCTAGAGTTGGAACGCCGGGGTTAGGAGAAGGAGATGCGGTGGAGCTGGTGGCTTATACGGCGATGCACTGTGTGAATGCGGAGGGGAGAAACAGGCCGACAATGACTGACATTGTCGGGAATTTGGAGAGGGCATTGGAATTGTTTGGGGATAGTCATGGGAGTATCTCTAGTGGTGGCATTTGTTCTATTGTCTCCGATTAAGAGATTAAACCCAACTTTTGACATTTTTTACATAGAGAATTTTTGTTTTTCTAATAGGATTTTCTTTTTGGTTACTCATAATTTTTTTGGCTTTTTTTGGATGGATGATTGTTTTTCTTTTTGTAAATAAAATATAGGGTACTGCTGAGGAGAATTCGAGTAATCAGTATTTGTGGTCTAACCTTTTTGGTTGGAAAATGTATAATTTGGACAGCGGAGACCGAAATGATTAAATTCTTGGATTGCTTTTTTTTAGGAAGATGCAGATGATGATGTCGCATTTTGGTCAAAGCGTCTTGTTAACTTGAGTTCTGAGCCCGCATGTTAGCCAGATGGATACTTCAAATAATGTGGATGTTGTTATAAAAGTTAGTTTTTGGACTCTCTAAACATATTTTGTAATAACTATTTGAATGATTGCCCTAAGTAGAGAGTTATAGAGGTATGAAGATCCCTAACTTAGAAAAAAATTGTAACTCGAAGATGAAGTAGAGAATTCTGATTATATAACTAAAAAAAGCTGCTTATTTCTGGTTCATCATGTGTTTATGAAAATTCGTTTTGTTTTCAGATCTTAGGTTCATTGTTCAACAATTGCACAGACATTAAGTGGCGGAGCTAGGGAAATATTTCACACTCTGTTTATTAAGATAAAAAAAAATATAATCAACTGACAATATTTCCATATGATAGGGACTTGTCAAATAATGATTTGACCGGGGGAGTAATAGACATGTGAGCTACTTTGTCAGCCAAAATGAACACATTATTGATCTATTGATGTTTTCATAATATTTGGTTATTTTACCGCGACAGAAACTTAAGCTGGAACAATCTCAGTGGTCCACTCCCTCAGGCTCTTCTTGGTAAAGTTAAAATGGGGCTAAAATTGAAGTATGATTTTAATCTCTTCCAATTTTTGATATTCATCGAAAACCCATGTCTTAGTTTGTCTTAATTCAACACTTAACTAACTTGTTTACAATAACAGCATTCAAGGAAATCAGAACCTCTGTTCTTCCGGTTCATGCCACAAAAGGAAAAGTAGGATCATGTTACCAGATATGGTAGCATCACTCGTTTCTTTAACAAAAGAGAAAGTATCGAAGTTTTTAACAAAAGAGAGAGTAACTTCCGCTCAAAGTTTTTAACAAAAGAGAGTATTGGCATGACTTCCGCTCAACATAGAGGGCGGCTACGGCCAACACAGCCACACCTGTTCTGCAAAGAAATGGCATCAGCGTTCACACCTTCCCACTCTGCTCTGTCAACTAGAGGGCGGCTACGGCCAATGCCGCCACCACCGCCGTGGTTCCCCACGGCTGCTCTTCCACCCCTCCTACGACCGGCCACCCAACGTCCAGCACGGCCACGGCCACGGCCTGAGCCAGCAACCTACAAATCATAAATACAAGAAATAAGCAGCCAAGTAGAAATTACATCAACTATCAAGATTTCAACTACAACCAGAAGTCACAAACAAACAATGAATGATTATCTTAGACAGTTTTTAGTATTATTTAGATGGATATGATGTGTTTTAAAATAAATGAAATATAAATATATGTGGAGTCCCAAATTATACCAATGGAATTCTGTCTGCTCAAATTCTAAGAATTAAAAAAGCGCTTCGGAATTCATCTCATCCTTTACAAATTTAAATTTCTATTTGTTGATTAATAACTTAAATACTTTAATAAAATATTCCTTGTAAAAAAAAAGAAGGTATTTCAGCACATCGTGGTTTTCGATTATGAAAAAGGATTAGATTTAGATAAGAAGCAACGTAAAATAATCCAAATTTGATACCTGAATATTCAGTTTGATAACCTGCTATTAATTCCTCTTTCGCTTCTGGTAAATCAAACGGTAACCTCTCGCATTCTGCTAGGGAAGAAATTAGAAAAATGATAAAACCTATAGGTTGACGCCACAAATTCCATCCCAAAAACCATATTTTGATTGTGCCAGGCTATTACCGACGTCCAGGCTAGTCTCATCATCATCATCATCATCATATCCGTGTGCTTTTTTTCTCCATTTTTTTATTTTTAACCTCGTCTGGCTTTTGTTTCGCTTTCAGACTGATTTTGCGGCGGCTTTGGCTGACGATGTCGAAGCGATCATCGTCGTCGACGTTGGGGAGTCTAAGGTATAATCATTTTTTTTTTCAAATCCTATCTATAGTTTTTTGCTCCAATTGATTCATAGTGTCATTATTTTTTCTCCGAGCTTTCAGGCTGAGTTATTCGCCGATCTCTACTCTGCGGAAATCTCCACTGTCGACTCTACGCACAAGCTTGCATTACAAACAAATTATCATGTCACTTTGTTAAATTTCATGTATTCCTTATTCATACTAAGTAGAAACTACAACAACTATCAAGATTTCAAGTACAACTAATTTAACATTCCACACACACCAAAATATGATGAACAAGAAATCACAAACCAAAAATGAATGTGTACGCACAAGCGAGTTATTTGAATGAATGCCCTAAGTAGAAAATTATTTGTAACAACTATTTGAATGATTGCCCTAAGTAGAGAGTTATAGAGGTATGAAGATCCCTAATTTAGAAAAAAAAAATATGAATTGTAACTCGAAGATGAAGTAGAGAATTCTGATTAAATAAGTAAAAAAAACTGCTTATTTCTGGTTCATCATGTGTTTATGAAAATTCGTTTTGTTTTCAGATCTTAGGTTCATTGTTCAACAATTGCACAGACATTCAGTGGCGGAGCTAGATAAATATTTCAAATCTGTTTAATTCACTTGAGGACAAGTCTCTGGTGTTAAGGTCATAAACACATTTAAAATGTCAGATATTAAGAAATGTAAAGTTTAAAAATTATAAAGAACACTTAATCTTACGAATGAATGATCCATCACACGTACGTACAAGGAATGGATTCTTGGTGGTGTATACATATTGGTGTACTCGCATGTAAGACCATCCCACAAGAATTGCTGAGGAACACATGGATCTCCTTGCCAACTAATTCTACTCAACCCATAGCTTATCTCTATACTCTTGATAGCAACAACTAACAAAATTGTGAAAAGAATAAACCTAAATAAAAAAGTATCATATATGTACATATTAAAGCAAGCATATACTCACATTTCCGGTAACATACCGTCGTTTGCATGTGTTTCAGTCTGCGGAAACTCAACTGTTATGAAAGCGTCAATAGCATTTAGGAGAGGAGGAAGAGTTGAATTTGGAGTTCTTATCAGTTGCAAATTGCATATCCATCCTTCGCACTTAACAGGTGATGTGTTGAATAGATTATATACTTCAGACTTCTCAGGACTAACTGGTCCGTAACTAACATTTTGACCTGCGCTAATCTTGAATTCCCTCGTATCATTTCCCTTTAAGGATTGGATCTCGGTGACGTGGAGGTATGCATAAAGTAAGTCTTCCGATGTTTCCTCATTCCAAGAAATGGAAAATGGTGAACTCACATTTGCAGGAGTAGCTGCCGTAACCAACACGTCTCCCGGTAATTCATATTCGTTATCAGAAGTGTTGACTGAGAGAAGGCTTGTCCTTAACAATTTCCTTTCCGGCATGAAGAATGGACTCCATAGACGGTCGTGGACATCTTCTGGATACCTGAAGAGATATGATTAAGCCTTAAACTAGTAGTATTTACTTACCGACCAACATGTTAGTGATTAAGCAAGGTTGACTTATTTACCGGATTGTGTCTTTAGAGTCGGTCAAATAGACGCGGAACAGTTTCTTCAGGGAACCAGATTGAGGAACATAAGTATCAATTCTCAGTGGTCGGAGCTCTAAAGCTGATATTAGCGGCGTAGTTGTTCCCGTCTTAACAAGACAAACCTGCAAAGAAGTTGACCTCGGTTTGTGGATGATTTCCACCCTTGTACCGTTTACTTTTCTTTGCAAATCGACCGTGGTCCATAGATTTGAACCAAGATAAAGGTTTACTTTTCTCCGAGAAAAGGGTTAATTACTAACATAAACAGATATAGATAATGACTTCATGATGTCTTAAAGATTTTTGGTGGTTGTTAAGTTTTTGATTTGGTTGAGAATTGATTAGTCGCAAATGGAGCTTCCGTTTCTCGCATGTGCTACTTTCTTCCTCATTATACACCTTGTTATAGAACTTTTCTCTTCCCTCTTTTTCTAGTGTTCCACTCAAGCCCTCCTTAATATAAAAAAAGAAGGACTAAAGCTACAGTAAGATATGTTCTTCTCTTGTTCACTTTCCATCATTATTTTTTATTTTTCTTGGTTTTGCCACCAAAAACATTATTTACTTTAGTGTTGAAGGAAATACAAACCTATGTGTATCATGCCATAAAAAGTTTCCAGCGGTGGTGGTTATAGCGTCTGTTTCTTCAGTAGTGGCCATTATCGTAATTGTGTTATTTCTCATGTTCATTTTAAGAAAGAGAAATCCATCAGCTAGGAAAGGTACTTACTACAAAATAGCTAATGGATAAAATACATAAACTAAATAAGCTCATATGAAAAGTATGAAATATCATTGAACTTGGTTAAACTTTTGTGTGCAGCTATGCGCCCATCACTGGAAAAGAAAAGTAGAAGATTTACATATTCAGAAGTCAAGCAAATGACTAATAACTTCAAAGCTGTTTTGGGTAATGGAGGATTTGGTGTTGTCTTTCATGGTCTACTAAACAATGAACAAATAGCTGTTAAAGTTCTCTCTCATACATCAACTCAAGGCTATAAAGAATTCAAAACAGAGGTACATATACAAAACTCTTGAACAAAAAGATAAAAGGATAAAAAAATAAGTAAGATGATAACTCAATGAAATATACCCTTTTATATTCTTGATTTTTAGGTGGAACTACTACTAAGAGTTCACCATGTAAATTTGGTACGCCTTACTGTGATGAAGGATATGACTTGGCTCTCATCTACGAGTTCATGGAAAATGAGGACTTAAAAGAGCATATCTCAGGTAAAATATGAGTATGAATCTTTGAAGAATGTAAGAATTCTGAACTTTTGAAAGATTTTAACCATTTGGTAAATTGGTAAATTTTTACAGGAAAACGTGGTAGTTCTATCTTGACCTGGCCATGTAGACTTAGAATCGCTGCAGAGTCCGCACTAGGTTTGAAAAATTATTGTAGTTCTTATTATTATATATCTCTTTTGTTTAAGTTGAAAGTTGAAAGTTGAAACTTTACCTATAAAATAATTAGTTAACATGTAAATTATTTTGTGCTAGGAATTGAGTATTTACACATTGGATGCAAACCGAAATAGGAAGATGTAAAATCAATACTTTTTGGTTGGGAAATGTATAATTTGGACAGCGGAAACCGAAATAGGAAGATGCGGATGATGAATTGATGTCGCTCTTTTGGACCTTTTTGGTCAAAGCGTGTTGTTAACTTAAGTTCTGATACTTATGGAGCCCGCATGTTAGCCAGATGGATACTTCAAATAATGTGGATGTGGTGATAAAGTTCGATATAAAAATTCGTTTTTGGAGGCAACCAAAACAACGTAATAAATCAATTTAAAGAAAAATAGAAGAGTGGGTCCACACCTTAGACGTTTATATTCTCTTTGGTGACATATGTCTTCAGCTCTTCATGCCCACATTACAAATCCTTTTTCTTTTGGAGATAAAACAAATCCAAATTTATTGACTTTGAAGATTCGAATAGCGGTCAACAGTTTCATCCGTCTTTTGAATTTTCCAAATCGTTGTATTTCCCTTCTGTTTGGACGGAAATTATTATTATACTTCTCTTTTAAAATAGTTGATGATGGTGAAATGCTTTTGGTGTTAAGATATGTCTTGAAAAGCAATTTTGTGTCAAAATTCAACTTTTATTATACACAGTAGATTCAAAGCAATTTGATGTTAAGATATGTTGTAAGATGTTGTTTTATCGGTAGTTGCTATGAATTCAGGTCTTTAACTTTTGCAGTCCTGCATGAAGGTCGTGCTCGACATTCTTTCACCGTAAATCATCGGAGAGTGATTCCACTTGACAAAGGAGTCCAAAATCACCGGAATGTGTGAAATATGAAGCAATCACCAAACTAGTACCACAAATTCAAAACGAGAATCTCAAAACAAAGCTACATAAAAATTTCAGAAATATAGTAGCTTAAACAGAAACTATTGAGCTTACATCAACTCGGCTCACATTCAAAACAAAACTTGGACAAAAAGAAAAAAACAGGAGAAATGTTTTGGGGATCATACTTGATAAACCTTTGAGAGTCAACAAACGAAACTTACTCATCCATGTCTTCCTCTTCTTCGTCTTCACTGAGGTCAAGATCAGCAAGCAACTCCTCAATAGGCACAGTCGGTGCACCTTCTCCATCCGTCATCGAACCAGTCTCAGAAGCTTGATACTCCTTGTTCTTGTACAAGCTTATGTTGAACCTCAGCTCAGGGTTCTCTTCAAGATCCCTCAAAAACTCCTCATACTCCTTATCCGTCTTCTCCGGATCAGCCCTACCTCCTCTTGAATCATCCATCTCCATCGGAAGCGACTTAATCTTCCAGTTACGCGTCTTCCTCTGCTTCCTCTCCCTCTGCTCATCATAGCATTTCTTGATCAGAATCGCTTCAGGAAGCCCATTCTTCACACTCAGACGATACTTCTCCATCTCGTTATCGTTCACATTAGCACCATAAATGTCATACCCCAAAGCTTGATCTCCAGGTTTCAGAATGTGACCGAGATGAGTCTGCACGTAAAACATCTTCCCAATGTCAGACTCTCTAGCAATCTGGACGTAGGAGAGAGCATACTTCTGCCCTCCAACCGTCGCTTCACCAACAGGAGCCTCCACGTCAAACACAAAGTACTTCACAAGCTGCCTACTAGTGAGCGCAGACCGAAATCCGGATCTCCAGTACTGCCTCGCGTCCAAGAACGCACACCTCAACGTTCTCGGATCAAGAAGAGTGATGTTATCAGACACTTTCGTGCACACCACAAGCGGGCCAAGGTTCCCTAATCCGCTAGCGACTTTCGAAGGCAAGCAAACAAGATCCTCACGGCACACGGGGCAGATCTTGACAGAGTAAGTGTACTTGTAGTTGTACAAGCTGCTCTTGACATCATGAGACACCAGCTGCTGATCCTGACGGTACTCAATCGGCACAACTTTCCTCAGAAACTCAACAAAGCTATTAGCATGACTCTTATTCCCAAAGAAGAAATCAATCCCTTGGTCCACCTGCGTGATTCTGATAGCTCTTGAAGCAGCGTCGTGCCTCAGAATCAGCTGCTCAAGGTAGAAGAAAGTCCTCCTGTGAGAGACATGCTGCCTAAGCTGCACAGAAGCAACCCACTGATCAGGATTCGCCTGGAACCTCGAGCAAGACTCGCAGAGATTGTCTCTCACAGTGTACTCAACAGGGTACGACTGCTCAAGCACCGCACCGTTGAGAACCTCGGCTTGCACAGTGATCTTCACTTTGATTCTCTTGGAGTGAGGCTCGGTCCAGACGAACTCGGCGTTCTTGAGCTTCACCTTGTTGAGGTTCTTGAGCCTCTTGATGCAGAAGGTCAAGAGCTCTTTCGATTCCCACTGAGCTTTGATCCAAGTCTTCGGCGGCTGCAAGTAACAGCCACACTCAGGGCAGTAGAAGATCTGGATACTCTTCTGCAAACCTTCGGTGATGTCGACTTCGGATCGGAGGCAATTCACGCACATGTTCGCGGCGTTTGGCGGCATGGGAACACCGCATTTGCAACAGAGGACGCTTCCGACGGTTTGTTGAACGTTGAACATGCCTGACTGTTGATCCATTACTGACATCTGTAGTAGGCAACGGAGATAATGAAAATCAATCACAAGGAAACCCTAGAAATCAACAAGAGAATCGATAACTAAACACCATTATTAGACATTTGAGCTGGAAATTAGGGATTCGACATTAAATCGACGCAACAAATGGATTCCACGGTTAAATCTTTGACTAGTCTAGGGGATCGATAAGAAACCTTAAGAGTACGAAGAACGATGATAAATCGTAGAAGTTTGCTTACCTCGGAGGAGCTCGAGAGAGAAGAGAAAAGGGAGAAGAGAGAAGGCGGCGTTGCAGTAGGAAGAAAAGAAAGGTTACATTTTTATTTATTCGCTATAAACCTGGTGTAAATTGCAAAACAAACCTTATAAATCTTCTTTATTTCGAAATAGTGTAAAACATTTCCTTTAAATCATGAATGTCCAAAATCTCGGTTTAGTTCGGTATAGTATAAGGTTTTCGGTTTTCTTGTTACATACAATATTGTAAGCAATGTTTCAATAGGTGAAGAAAACATTAAATTAATGTCACAAAACTGATGGTTAACCTTGAGAAAATATTGTGAATTTTCTGTAAGAATACATGTTTTCTAACCTTAAAGCCACTAATTGACAAAGAAGTAGGATGGCAGACAAACTTTATAAAATCAACATTTTTCTTTTTTCACTCACAGTCACAAGACTCACAACTCAAACATTACACAATAAAATAAAAGAACATTCTCAATATTATGAACAAGCACCCATGAACCGAAATCACAAACCCGGTTTAAGTGTATGTACTATAATTGGTTTTATAAAAATGCTTCAAACAGAAAAACATTTCTTATATACTGATCACACAAACTCCAACCGCACAAGAAGCTTCACGGATCTACACTTGACCCCATCCTGATTACGCAGAGGAACGACACGTATTCCTTGCCTCAGCTCCCAAACCGGCAAGCAAGTTTGGCCTCCAAAATCGTCTTTCTCAGACATATCATACTCATGCACCTCTATACGCAAAAGAGCAAGCTCTGGAACCGTTAATGGGAACTCAAAAACCTCGTCCCAAGATGGTATCCAACTGTCTTCTAACGTTTTCGTCTTCTTCATTACTTTATCCGCCGGAACTCCAGCGATACCGACCTGAAATATAAATTTCGAAACTTTGTATCAGTTTCATGCCTCCAAACTAAAACTTTAAGGTTACTTATTTTTATTTTTTATATATATGTACCTTCGTATAGAAATCAGGTGGAGAGTATCGATCAAAGTGTGTGTGCGGAAAATCGTAGTACCATCCTTCTCCCATGTATAAAGTTACCTAGAAAAAGAAATCAAAGACATTATAATAAGTTCATGAGCTTTTTACCAAAACAGAGAATAGCTAGATAGAGAATAAGTATCTGACCCTTAGTGTTGTTTTTACAGGTAATGGAGCTTCCGGGTCAAATATGGCGTCGGGTTTTAGCAAAATACTGGGTTTCTTGATGTATCCACACCCTCCATTGGCTCTAAACATTCCTTGCATTACCCACAATTTTTTTCCTTGTCCCTTCCACAAGATAAACCATCATAAAGTCATTTCAAGAATTCAAATTTTCTTGCAACTATATACATGGTGGTAGATGTGTTACAAAACTAAGAGGAAACCTGCATGTTGAAAGCCACCATTTGAGCACCATGGCTCCATCCAACCAGTGGATTGTAATTTGATGAAGTAATTCTTGTTCCTTTTGGATAAATCCGAAGCATATTCCTCTGAGTAAACCTACATTGATCCACAGCGTTTCTTAAGACACACGTAACTGGAAACTGCATATGTTCTTTTGAAAAAGCAAAAAAAAAAGTCAATGTGATATGAGAAGGAATCCAAAATGGAATAATACCTGACAATGTCTTTGGCATATTTTTCTGAGGCCTTTTCGAGTTGTTCTTCACTCAAGCTAAGCCGTCTTACTTTATCAGGATCCACTTTCAAGCATTCAACCATTCCTCCTTTCGGTTTACCAGCCTGGATTGCAATCAGATTCTTGTATTCCGGTGGTGCATTCTTCTTAGTATCCTCATCATCATCATCGTCGTCGTCTTCTTCGTCATCATCTCCATTCAAATCATTCTGCAACAAGAAAGAAAATAATGTAAGAAAGAAAAAAACAAATGTAATAGAATGAAAAAGATGTCAAAAACTATGCAAACCTTTTTATTCAAACCATCATCATCCTCATCTTTTGGTTTCTTGTATTCTTTGGGAGGTTTAGTTGAGATGATGATACGCTTTTTCAAAAACGCTGGTGATGGGAACTCCTTTAAGCATTCTCCGGGAGGAGGAGTAAACAACATTTCTCCAAACACTTCAGTAATCATCTACAACACAACAAACATTATAATGAGCAGTTAAAGCAAAATGAAAAAAAGTGTTAGAGAAATGCAAAATAAGGTCACACCTCAGCAACTTTAGCCTGGAGATTGGGAGTAAGATGATCTTCAAGAGTTACAACAACTGGATAATCAGATACATCAAAGGCGTGCTCTCTTATAGCATTTAGACATTTGATCAGCTTCACAGGTGATGTAAGAGTCCTATTACAATGGTTCAATACACATAAGAAGAGAACAAAATGTTCTTAACCAATGACTCATTGGATAACTAACCAATAATAATCACTAAAATTAAAATCTAGGAGACATATTTATACATACATTCCATGAAGAACATCGATATCATCTTTATCGGAGTTTGGCCATAGATCCAATTCAATAACCCTGACACCTTTCTTCAATGCTTCTATTATAGGCACTTCACTACAGTCACTACTCAACTGATTACCAGTTAAATATGAATTATGCCCTGTAAATATGAAATAATGTGATAATGGAGCATCCATGTCTTGATTCACCTGCAAAAATTCATATACTCAAGAACCAATCTCCACTCCACAAATAATTAATGATCACATTCAATTATTTCCATCTAATTGATTTTTTTCTTTCTGGAAAATAAAAAAAGAATGGGAGAAAAAAACCACCTCATGAGAAGCAAGAGGAGAGTTATCGACACCAAAGAGGTATCTGAAGAAAGCATCAAGAGAGAGACCCCTTCGATGAAGAAGAGAAGATGATGCATTGACAATGGCTTGAGCTTCCTCTCTCGTCGCTTGATCTTGTTTCTGAACATCGATTAGAAACCTATGGAGAAGATCGACGGTCATGAGACCTCTGTCGGAGTAATTGTCGAAAACGGTCTTGATCTCATCCGGAGCAACCGACACCGTGTGCCGATACCTCCGGCTGAAGCAGAAACAGACTTTGTATGTTTGCTTCGACATTGTAACGATGAAAAGAATTCTCTCAAACTGAAGATTGAATACGAAAGAGAAGAAGAAGAAATGAGAGAAATGATGTAACCGCTGTCAATAGGAGTTATTTAGTTAATTATCTCGTTGGCAGTTTTGATCGTAAAGGTCACTTTCCGTAAAACTTGGGATGTAAGGTAATGTGAGTTTGCATTATTGGTCGACGTGGATATTTTTTGTCAATTTTATTTTTTGGTCGGCAGATATTTTTGCAAACTAATACTCCCTCCTTTATTTATTAATGAATTTTCTGTTTTTGGTGTTTCTTAAAGATAAAATTTATAGATTTTCAAAACATTGTTATTGATTAAAACAAAAGATTCAGATTTAATGTAAACATTTATGTTTTTTGGATTTCTATTGGTTTAAAGCTCTTAATATGTATGAAAATCTTAGAAATTTTATTTTTAAGGAATGGAGGGAGTAATTATTAGATAAGTGTTTTTGAATTTGTTGATGCAGTCAAACATCTTTTTAAATAATTAAATAGTTCCTTTCTTGCTCTAACCAGCTTGCAACTTCCAAGTATAGGATCCAATTCGCAGCTATGTTTTTAAAAAGATTGAATTCGAAAACAGTGATGTGATTAGCAAAGTAATATTTGCATATAGAAATAAGAATAATTCTTCGAAAAATCGAAAGTAGTGTGGTTCACGTCCATTTTGGGGTCTAAACAGTAAAACTAAATTATATAAGGGTCTTAGTGAAAAGAATTAATAGTTAGAGGGTAAAATGTTCAATAACTTCAGTTACTCTGCAAATGCGAAAGAGAAACTTTGGATAGTTTCTCAGCGACACTCTCACTTCCCAGGACCTTCTTTGAATCGAAGATAGTGATCGAGATCTGGGTAAAACGAAGAAGCACTTGATTCAGAGCAATCGAATTAATGGCGTTTACGGCGACTAGACTGGTCTCTTTCACTATCCTGTGGATTCTCGTCCTCTTCGTCACACTTGCTCTCATACAGGTTTAATTTAAACCCCTTAATTTTTCTAGTTTCTCGATCTGGTTTTGCGACATTGACTTACGTTTTTCGCTTCGATTTTGCAATTAGGTTAAATTGGCTGATGTTGCGGATCCTACTGTCAATGGGAAGATCGCTGATGCTAAGCTCAATCATGTGAGCAAAAGACTCATTTTCATTTTTGTTTTGTTCGTTTACAAATGGTGTGATTCTTACTAGGGTTTATGAAAATTTCTGAAATTTTCAGGTGGGAGAGGATTTAGAGGAAGTCACACACAAAGTTTACTTTGACATTCAGATCAATGGTACACCATCAGGTAAAAAAGTTTCCTCCTTTTTCTGTTTCCATTTTGAAATCAAAACCTCTGATTTTGTCATATGTGGAATTTGGTCTTGAAGTCTGTAAAATGGCTGTTTCTTGTTTGTGATGTTTGAGGATGTCTCTAATTCCGGGTTTGGATCAGTTGCTTAAGCACATTAGTGGATGCATTTTGTGTTAGTCTTTGAATTAGAAAATGGCTCTTTCCTTTTTCTCCCAAGAGACACTGTTTTATTGTCTCTAAGTGGTACTGTAACTGTTGGCTTGAAAGCTCAGAAATCTTCTACAGCTCACGCAAATTGAGTTTGAGAGTAACGTTTGCGTTATACTTTCATTTACAGGGCGCATTCTCATCGGCCTTTTTGGGAAGACAGTTCCTAAAACTGCAGGTACAGTGAAAAAGTCTTCACATTGTCTCTCGTTCTTGCTTTTTGAGGTGTTTTTCTTTACTGAATCCTTGGTTTCTTTTATCTTTTTGACAGAGAACTTTCGAGCACTTTGCACGGGTAGCCAAGTAACCTTTGTTTCCCTCCCGTTGAAACTCTGTGGTCTTTAGCCTCTTCTTAAGCCAAGAGAAACTCTTACTTATTCTTCCCGGTTGGTGCAGGAGAGAAAGGAGTTGGAAACATGGGGAAACCTCTTTACTTCAAAGGAAGCAGCTTCCATAGGATCATTCCTAAGTTCATGATTCAAGGTGGAGACTTTACTCGAGGCGATGGAAGAGGTGGAGAGTCAATCTATGGCGATAAGTTTCCAGATGAGAATTTCAAACTCAAACACACCGTGCCAGGTATGCTGCTAAAAGCTTAACCAAAGATGCCTCTCTAAGCTCAGTATACAAAAGACTTATTGGCTGAGTCTGAAAATGGGTTTTCAGGAGTTTTGTCAATGGCCAATTCGGGACCTGATTCAAACGGTTCACAGTTCTTCATCACAACAGTCACCACGAGTTGGTAAGTAGGCTTGATGATAACTTGCTTTTGCGTATCTTCTCTACCGTTTTGCAATCTTGGTTTTGATTCTTGTTTTTCTACAACTTGTGATTTGGAAAAAAGGTTGGATGGACATCACGTTGTGTTTGGGAAGGTGTTGTCTGGGATGGAAGTGGTGCGCAAGATCGAAGCTCAGGGACAAGAGAGTGGAGTGCCTAAAGTAAAAGTTATCATTTTGGACAGTGGAGAATTGCCTTTGTAATAAACTCTTCTTAAGGTTTCATCAAATACTTGAAAGATCGAACCAAATGTATACGTTTTTAGTTGTTTCAAACAGGAACTAATTTCATCGACAAGATCAACAATAGTTTAGTTGCCTTAACAACACTTAGTGATGGGGGCAATTCAAATTCTGATCCGTTCTCAAATTCCTGGTGCATATGAAAGTACATTTTGTTATTTGCTATTGTTTCGTTTTGGCACCTTTATTAGAAAACGAAGTCATTATTAGTTCCAAGAATCATCAAACATGATTGTTATTAAAAGGTAAATCAGACTAAAACCTATAGAACGAATGTAAAATTACGATCAAGTACCAAATAAAGTTATTCGATAAAGAACAGAGAAAACCCAAGGTCGAAGAATGTACATTTTGAAGAAAAAAAAGACATCTAAAAGAAAGAGAAGGGGAAAAGCTTAAGCATCATCTTAATCATGTGATTATTGAATCATAAGTTGTGAAATTTCTTGACAAACCAAGTCGTTGCTATCATGAGGACCCACAATCTTAAACCTGTTGCAAACAAACAAACAAAATAATTTCAACATTTTGGGATCAAACTTCAAAATACATTTTTGAATCAAAAGTTGCCAAGTTTGTTTTTTATTTTTTTTTAAAGTTGGGACTTGGAAATGTGATTGCTTGGGAAGAAAATAAAAATAAAAAAGGACTCTTACAATTCAAGAACTGATTTTCCTTCCTTGTACTTCTGGCTGTCAACATGGGAAATCACCTGAAAACACAAAACCATTTTGTAACTCCAGAATAATCGAGAACATGGATTATATATATTATTATGAATGCAAGTAAGACGAGTTTTCGTCTTACGTATTTCCAGCCAACGTTTGATCCACAACCAACACAGAAAATGTCAGTTACGGTATGAAGTCCAGTTATCATCATTCTATCTTCTTTCTCTCCAGTTGTAATGTTTACACTAAAGGATCATCAACATTCAACAACAACAAAGCGTAATTAGGAGTATAAAGAACAAACTATATAAGCACCAGTTCTTGATTCTCAGAGTTTATTTTTTTAACCAGAAAACTTACACCTGATTAAAGAGATAAGCTTCTCCATACTTGCATTGAAAAGACTGCACAAACACTAAGTCAGTACTATAAATCATACAATCTTACTGAAGAAACCATATACATACTCTGGTTTTACACATGGTGATCTCAGTTTCAGTCAAGTTATAAGTTCGGTAAATTCAAAAACTATAACTGACATTTAAACAAAGTGGTGAAAATGAGCGACATGGTAAAATCCTAAAATGAATCACTGAAAATTCTAAGAAAACGCATAACTATGATCAGATTATCAACAGTAAAACCACAAGTTTACTCAGATGAAAGACTCACTACACTATCAAAACGAAATGAACAAAAAAAATAACACAAACGAGAATGATCAAAAGATCAAACCTTGGACTTTAGGTCTTGGTCTCTAGTAAGATGGGTCTTACAGTGTCTGCAACTGTAGATTTGCCCTTCGAGATCCACCATGAAAACCCTACCCATCTTTGTTTGTTTCAAACGACAAAAATCTCCTTCTGTGAATTGAATAATCCCCAAAATCGAGTCTTCGGATTTTATAACGAGAAAGCGAAGATATCGATAGGAAAATTGTTAGACTTTTGGAGAAGTTTTCGGCAGAGTATAAAAACTGTAAAAAGATGATTCGATCTAATCGGATTTTGGAGGTTGAGTATTTAGCAAGAAACACGGATGATAAAAAACGGAATTCTAAATATCCTAGATACTAGCTACGCGCGACCAAAAAATGTAACTATCAAAACTTATTTAACCAAAAAAAAAAAAAAAAAAAACTATCAAAACTTTATAATTTTTGGAATTTAAAAATGCGAATAAAGAAGAATTTGGAATCAACGGACTACAGATATTTGTGACCGGTTAGCCGCGTGGTTTGATTGGTCTCGTAACTTTTACTGTTTTCGTCCTAACTAAGTCACTCTTCATGGTAGGGTAGGTAAGTCTATTTAAGATTTTCGTTTGTCATTTGTCAACAAACAATACATGTTTTTGGTAGAAGTTGTCTCGATGTAAATTGGTTAGGTCCAGTTTTAAGGCCCTTGACCCTATATTTCTAATGGATTGTTATGTGACATAGATTGGGACCAAATGCAGTTACTCTCTATAACTCTTATCTCCCTATCAAAATTATTTGTTCCGGTGAGAGTATCATCTATAAAAAATGATCCATATTGTTAGTTTGGTATACATAGAAGTTGTGGATTTTACTTTCTTCATTTGAGAACAGAATGATTTTTTAACGAAGGAGTTCATCTTCAAATTTTAAATTCGATCACATTTGTAAATGAAGCGTTTTAATCGGAAAAACAAAATTGCACTAGGTTCACATTTTCTTGAGCTTTAAGAGTTGCACAAAGGTCGAAATACACATATCACATATGCAAGCTTACATACATATAAGTTAACTATATATTTTGCTTCTTTTCTTTTTATAGTAAAAAAGAAGAAAGATGCCTTCGGCTTCTAATCTCATGGATGAAATTATGGTTTATATATACAAACAAAACATAACAAAAAGACAAAAGTGTAACGGTGGCTCATTCATTAAAGTAAACAAGAACTATAATGTCCTCTCTTTTTTCTGTCTAACCT
Organism: Microthlaspi erraticum; assembly: GCA_902728155.2. NCBI lineage: Eukaryota > Viridiplantae > Streptophyta > Magnoliopsida > Brassicales > Brassicaceae > Microthlaspi > Microthlaspi erraticum. The sequence continues at coordinate 236,372 of CACVBM020001829.1, read as the reverse complement.
AATTTAAAATCTATAATATATAGTAACAACTGCCAATTCATTGGAGTTGTCTTTTGTAGTCTCACATGGAAAAGCATAGGTTATATTAAGCCCCATTCGTTATCTGTTCTTCCATCCTTTACAGATTATCCTTTGGACCTTTCTGTAACCAAAAACACACAATAAACAACATTATCAGCACAGATATTCTCAAATTGGTTACCTCCACTATATATGACTCACACACTTCGAAAATGATAGTAATTAAAGCAACTTTAGTATATAATAATCAAGCTATTAATAATATATATGCAAGTTGGTGGTCCGAGATAATAATATAAGTAAAATAGATTAAAAAAGGATGAGATGTATTTCGTTACCTGAAACTTGAAAGGAGACCAAAAGGTCCAAAACCTTGAAGATGTTGCACTGATACGTATATTTATATAAATATAGCTGTGTATATATATATGTACAAGTGACGACTATCTTCTAATATAGCTATTTGAGTCTCTCTTGTTGGAGGAGGATCTTCTGGTATCGGGGTAACACATTTTTACAAGCCGAAACCTGAAATTTGATAAATCAAACACAAAACTAAAACATTAATTTACGCTTATTAGTCACACTTCATTCAAATCATGAAATATTAGGTGTTAGTGACGTTGTCATGTCTTAATACTTTATGTCTTAAATAATATCTACAGATTTTTTCTTCAAAACAAAGAAGATTAGAAAGCAATCCGTCATTATTCACACACGGTTCCCACTCGGAAACATCCGTATCCTTCATTTAAGAAAATGCGATTTATTCTTTTAAGGGCCCTATAGTTAAATCCTATTATTCGTCACTATCTAATTAGTTTGAATTAAATTGTTTAACACACAAAAAGGTGTAAATCGAAGTACAGTTTTTTTATTTGGTGAGTGAAAAATCAAACCTTCTAAACTGACCAGTCATTTTCCAACCTACTACTACATACAGCAAAAACTTCAAGAAGCCTAATAAGTGCCAAAAATGTGTAAATTTTAAATTCAAAACTTTGACAAACCCCCCACATGCTATTTCTGACCGAGTCTGATTTTTTATTAGTGGTAGAAGAACAGCATCCTAGTTTTTTTTTTTTTTTTAAGTAAAAATAATACCAGATTTGAAAATTAAACCATTTGATACGGCCTCTTTTTATTTTTAATACTGCTATTGTTTCTGTAACGGCTAAAAGTTACTTTCAAACAAAACAAATTATAATGTTTTGTAACGGCTTAAACAAAAAGAAGTTGAAAGAAGGGTAAAGAACAATAAAAAAAAGTTGAGAAACTTACGGATTCAATATCGATTTTGAAGACGAGGAGTTTTCTTCTCTCTCTACAACTTGTTCGGTACGCCACAACGATGTGACCGATGGCTAGGATCCACGAACAGACAAACAGAGCCACTTCCTCTGTTCTGAAATATCCTCCGACCACTGGCTCGCCGAATACAACCGCTGCTTTGAAAGATACGTATATCAAAGACGAAACAGAGCAAATCATCGTTATCATCAGATATGGACCCCTTGATAGTTTCGGTCCGTCACAGAGCCCGTAAACACCTGTAATCAGTAGAAGAAGAAAAAAAGTTAATTTTATTTCTGATTACGGAAAAAAAAGTATATTTTGTATAAAATAATTCAGATGAGACCAAAACAGTACTCTCTGGCTTTCTGCTTTCTATATTCTTCCGAAATTTGTAGAGCTGGATTTTCTAAAAGTTTCAATATTTTCACAAAATATACAAAAGAGCTATGGATTCCACAGTTACAGAAGTTTCCATATTTAGATTGAGGAAGTTTCCGGAATAAGCTGAAGGGTTTACTTACAGAGTATAATGGCAGATCTAATGATGGAGATGAGAGGAATATCGATGAGAGAGTATCGGAAATCGTAGTTGCTGAGGTGAGAAGAAATCGTCGCCGGAAAACTAGAAGGAGAGAGACGGTGTATAGAGGAGGAGGAGGAGGAGAGGATTGCTGAGGGAAGAACGGCGTCGGCGACGGCGAGGAAGATCGGAGCAGAGAAGAGGATGAAAGAGATGAACATAGTGAAGAGAACGAAGATCGTTTTTATTACTCTCCAGAGAGAGGAAGAGTATCTTCTGCTTTTGCTGATTTCTTCTTTGCTGATCAGACCCATCTTTTGATTTATTTTTCTTCTTCTCTAGGGTTTTTGTTTGTTTATTTACAGAGGATTTATGATGTTAAGTGATGATTTTGAAGAGAGAAGTTTTGTGAGAGATTTTTTTGAGGGTTTTTAAAAGGGTCGTAGAAAACAAATTTGACGACGCTGACGATAATGCTGATGTGTAATTTGTGTTTAAATAAAATAGTTTTTTTTTTACAATGATAATGACTCTTATTTTCTGTTGAATTAAACATATGAGATGATGTTGTTTTGGACGTCTTTTCCAAGGCAAAATTATTCTAGAACATAATATATGATGATATGTTTGATTTGGTGCGTTTAATAGGAATTAATCGACGAGACATTATTTAGTTTATATGATACGTTTTCCATCATTCTTATCCCATCGATTTTAATTTGTTAGGTGTAGCTGTAAATTTCATTATTAATCTCACGTTTGCGCTATAATATCTAAGATCTTACAACCTTGTGTTCTATGATCAGTGGCGGACCTACATAGGATGGAGTTCAATTGACACAGGTTAAATTTCAATAATTCTCTAATAATCATGTGTTTAGTGGCTGATTTTGTCAAAAACATTACTATTGAACCCCCTAAAAATGTCAAACATTGTATCTTTGACCCTATTAATTCAGCTTTTTACATTAAATTTTTACTGGGCTATAATCCATTATTGAAATATGTTGCACAATAATCGGGTTTATTTCATTTGTTCTTATTATTTCGGCTTAATTTATATTAAAAAAAACTAAAATATTTATATATTATTTTAATATATTATTGACCCACGTAAAATTAGCTTCTAGGTTCGCCACTGTCTATGATTACCTATTTGATACATTCAAGTATTTTTAAGTGTTTGCTACTTACTTTCGTCCTTTGACTCCGTCACTAAATTTGTGTTCGTATACGTTAGCCAATCAAAATTTTGTCTTCGTATATATATGAGAGCTAAAACACTTCAGCTATATCATTAACAACCCATGTTTTAGTCTCCCTAGAGTAACGGTAATACCTAAGATGGCGTGAAGCACAATATTCTCTGAGTTCCATTGAATCTACTTTGCAAATACACCTAATCAAATGGATATGTTCGTATCCGAGAAAAGGAACTTCGTTCAAAGAACAATGGTATTTATTTTTAAGAAAAGACATAGCAAGATGGCCGTGGTATTTAATGGAAGAAGAACAATCGTACTAGTAAAATATTGTTATTTGCAGACATTTTCCTATAAAAATGAAAGTGGGTAGTTAAGAAAACAAAAGTGGATCTAGAGGAATCGATCGATTTTAGTCATGTGGGCACTGATCGAATACATGCCGCTAATCTACACTTATTTTAGTTTCGTATATTTAATTAATATAGTCGTGTAACTTTCTGAGAATAAACATGTCATTGATGTTAAAAAAACTCTATATTGAAAACGAAAAATGATGTAACTTAACATATGCTTTACATGGAGTGTTATACTCGTTTTCAAATTGGTTATTAGTTGGTCACTATTCTCAGTTTATTACTGGAAACTACTACACTAGTAAAAGGTAGCAAAAAGGAAAAAACTGCAGTAACCACAAAACATGTTACCTCGTTTAAATAGTTCATGTCAGTAATTATTTAATAAATAGTTGATATTATATCTACCATTTTTTTTTTTGATAACTCAGGGGTAAATAACTTTTTTTTTAGAAAAATTAATGTTGTACGACCAACTAGTGAGTGAATTGAGCATCTCATTTAAAACGACTACAAGTATTAAACCACAAGTCACATGCTCTAGGGCTGCTGGGATTGACTAATGACTAGTAGTCTAATATCGAAAGAAGCTTCTTACCAATGAACTCACGAGAGGCATGTTTATTGGCCTTTATAGATAAGTTTTTAAAAAAAATAAAAAATCAGTCCATTAAATTGTATCGAAAATATAATTGTAATCAATCAAGGGATATTAATGTATTGACTTAAATGTGTATTAATATTTTCAATTTAAAAAGTCCTTAGTTTTTTTTTCTTTATCAGGTTCATATGTGATTTTCTTTTGTCGACATCAGTTTCATGTTTGATAAGAAAAAATGTTTTTTTTTTTTTGGTCAACAGATAAGAAAAAATGTAATCCCCAAAAGAAACTAAGAAAACTGTAGTTTCAGAGGAAATAAAAGTCGTTGAGAGACAAAGAAACAAAAAAAAAAGAAAAGTAGAGAGCCAAGTGTAAGCAACCGGAGGGGAAGGGCGGCGTATTCATCCGTCCACATCAGCTTCGTGTCTCCTTGAGCCTCCTTTACGTCGTGAGAATGAACCATTAGTCCCGAAAGCTTACATCAGCAAATCTCTTTCTTTCTTTTGTTTCGGATAATCATTTTCTGTAAATTATGTTTATCCATAATATTTTGTTCTTATTTCATTCGTCCACTTGGATTAGCTTTTTAATAACAGTTTATACACTGGCCATCTGGCAAAATCTGGACAAACTTTTTGTGGTTAACAGACAAATATGAAAATGCGACAAAGGAAAGCTTCAATATTTGAAACCATCTAGGAGTTGCTCACGGCTTACCACGTATTTCATTTTTATTACATTAGTTTTCCTAAGAAATATGACTCGATCATATAGATATGATTACTCTCTAGTTTCAATTTCTGAACCAAAAGCCTTTTTCTTACTCTTACACTTTCACATGTCTAAGTATAACATTAACAATAACAACAAACATAATGAACATAAATTCAAGAAAAATTCAAAATTTCCCTTACATGAGAGATTTGACTATTTTTGTAACATAGCATTGAATTTCTTATATTATTACGGCTTAATAACTCACTAACTCCCCGGAGTTCACGAGTAGAATTGAGTTACAAGCTAATTTATGTTTGCTTGTAAAGCAAGAAACCTAGATAGTTCAATCATTTTTATTAACAAAGGCAGACTCAGCCAAGTCAATGGCACGTGCGAGTCCCGCAGCTTTGTTCTGGCACTCACGGTGCTCATCCTCTGGGTCACTATCTGCTACAATCCCTGCACCGGCTTGCAGATAAGCTATCCACTCACGGCGAGGCATGTCTCTGTCTTTGTACGAGTACATTGTGTCGTGACGAGCTTGTGTTGGGAACACAATGGTCCTAAGTGCCAAAGCAATGTCCATGTCTCCTGTGAAGGAAACACTCCCGAATCCACCACTGTATGGTCCTCTTCTTGTCACCTCTAGCTCATCGATCAACTCCATAGCCTTCACCTGTTCCAAGAGAAAGAGACTATCTCACCAATCAGACACATATAAAGATTGAAACAAAGTCTTATGTAAGAACTAGTTGTTGAATTTGCCTTTGGGGCTCCGCTAACGGTTCCAACTGGTAAAGCCGCACGAAGAGTGTCCCAACAGGTCAGATTCTCTTGCAACTCTCCAGTCACCTGTTTTCACGTTTCAAAGTTTGTAAGCGTTTGCATTTACATTTACAGAAAAGAAAAAGAAAATACAATATGAAAGTAGTTTGATGATTGTAATATTTCAAGAACATTTGTGCTATACCGTTGAGCTGATGTGCATGACATGTGAATAACGCTCTATGTCCATGAGCCTCTCCACCTTCACTGAGCCGTTCTTGGATACCTGCTTTCAAAGAGATTGATAGAACACACACAAGTTTGCTTTCAATCATTGCTAAAACAAGATTTTGATCCTGAGAGAGAGGATTTGTCTAACCTTTCCAACATCGTTGCGACCTAAGTCAACAAGCATGATGTGTTCTGCACACTGCTTCTCGTCTTTCAACAGTGCCTTCTCCAACATCTGATCCTCTTCGAAACTCTTTCCCCGTCTTGCTGTTCCTGCTAATGGTCTGTTCACGATCTTGTTCTGTTTTACAAAAATCCAAAAGTGTTTTAGTATTATACATTACAAGAAGTTGAGGAGAAGAGATGATGAATGTGAGAGATGCTTACTTTCTTCACTCGAGTGAGAATTTCAGGACTTGACGCTACCAAAATACAACCTCTCGCCTGGTCAGCAAAACAGAGGAAAACAATGTACACAGTTTAGGAGATTAAACAAGTGATATACAAGTATAAGAATAGGTAACAGAGGGGAAGAGGAGTGACCTGCAAGTAACACATAGAGGGACTTGGGTTGACAATCCTCAAAGCTCGATAGACTTCAAAAGGATGAGCAAAAGTCCGGCGCTCAAACCGTTGACTCAAGACGATCTGAAAGATATCACCAGCCAAGATGTGTTCTTTGGCCTCAAGTACAGCATTCTTGTAAGCATCACTTGTCATGCTTGATTTCTCCAAAGGAGTCCCAAACTGGCTTGTGTGTAGGTCTACTGAACCAGAAGGTAGGTTAGGGCTGAAACACAAAGATAAGTCAAGTTAAAATGTTAATCCGATTGAAAAACAAAAAACAAAGATTCAAAGAGGGAAGAGCCAACTCACGGATTAATGCCTTTAATTCTAGAAACAAGCTCTTCCAAGTGCTTCACACCGTCAGCGTAAACATTATCAAATGAAGAGTTTCCAGACAATCTCACCCAGTGAATTATATGCATTTTCTGTTGAAATGAAGAAAATTCCCCATTTGAAATCTCAATCATAGACGTAACTTTAAAAGTTTTAAGAGTCCTAAACACTGTCACAAACCACTCTAGTAATAAAAAAACAACCATCAAACGCATACGTTCACTGTCACAGAAAAGATACAGACTTGCTAGATTAAAAAGCTCATTATATAGATTAAACACCTTTTGGACATGATCAAAGACAATGACATCATCATAAAGGCCAAGATGCATGTCTGGAAGATTTCGGTCATCGACAGGAGCCTTGGAGAAAGGTAGCTTTCGGCTTTCAGCATAACGGACCGTATCATATGAGAAATAACCAACCCAACCACCTGTTGATAGCATAAGCAAGAAGCTCATTGGTAATTTTCATGATCATTTCTTGAACAAAACCAAACAGTTAAAGCAATAAGCAAGATCTCTCACCACAGAAAGCATCAGGGAGATCATCAATGAGTTGAGGTTTCCAAGTCTCTGAGATTCTTCTAGGAATCACCATTGGATCTTCGACTTCCTCTGTGGTCACAGTGCCTTTCACATGATCCATCACTGTTACTTTGTTCTCCTTCGCCACGATTTCCATTGTTGGATGTGCTCCAACCACACTATATCTTCCCTAAAGATTTTTATAAAATCAAAGGTTTGTGATTTGACTAAAATTAAAAAAAATAAAGTAAGAGTAAGAAGAAGAATTTTTACAACAGTGGAAGCCTGAGTTCCTGGCTCCACTGATTCGAAAAGGAAGCTTGGAGACTCTCGATCATCTTCCTTGACCAGACATCGGTAAGCCAGAATGGGAGTGAGATGATCGGAGAAAATGGTGTGGCGGAGCGGAACTAAGTTCTCCGTCGTAGAACCTTTCATCGCATCACTTGCTGCGATGAAACCAACAAAAAAAAATCAATTCGTTAAAAAGAGCCCTAATGTATTCAATTTCAAATGAGCTTAAAGAATCTCTCTAAGCAAAATCGATTGGAAAAGCGGTAAAGTGAGTGTAAGGAGTTGGGATGATTCACGTTGAGAGGGATACGACAAGACAGAACCGCATTTGATGGGAGTGACGAAGGAAAGTGAACCGGAGGAGGAGCGTCTTCTTGAAACCCCGGTGAACGTAGACGGTGGCGAGATGCGGCGGTTTGACGGAGAGAGAGAGAGAGACGGATGGAAGGAGTCTGTATCATTCCGAGCGCGTTCATGATGTCGAGAATGGTTTTTTTTTTTTGACCGGAGAGTTTCGATTCAAGGTGGTTTCAGTTGTCCTTGAGAGGGAAGATATATAAAATGGACAAATTCTTTTGTATTTACCAAAAGGAACACTTTCCTTAACTACAATTTTATTTCTACCCCCGACTTTCTTATGGTGCAATTTTGGGCTGTTATGACTTATGACCACTTGACCTGAATTTCTATGTACCAGCAGCATACACCAACAAATGTTTGTGACGCATTAGACTTTAAATGCAAAATTGACATATTAGAAATTTCTCTTTTAGATGTACGTGTTACACGTTCTTGTCGAAAATTATAGATATGTACGGTGTGTACCATGTGTCGCATAACCATGGTCAAGTTTTAGTTTCGTTATCCATCTAACTTACATTTTCATTCAAAAGCAATTAAGAAGATTCTTTTTTTCTTTCTTTCTTTTTTTTTTTTTTTCTGGTTAGATTCTTGCTATTGTTTTCTTTGTCCGGCAGATTCTTTCTGTCTAAATGTTAGGGAAAGATTTATTTCTATTTTTTTTAACTTAATGTTAGTAAGAAATTCTATGGAAAATAATGTTGACCATAGGATGAAGATTTTATAGACGGAAACAATAAATCTCAAATGCAAGATTCTTTCCATTTTTCTTTCGAACGTTACAAACAAATTCATAGTCACTACGAAAAACTTCTGAGATGTAGGTATGTAGCGATACTATACAATAGGTTACGAAAAAAATTTGGTTAGGATCCTAATTGACGAAAAAAATCCGGATTTATAGTTACTTTGTGGTCAATACGTGGCTAAATCCTAATTGACGACACATTATTGTATATATGGAACACATCGTGGCTCATCCATGAATTAGAAACAAAAAGTTGTTTAATTAAACTTGAGAGCAGTACATTTACTTGGGTGAGTTTAATTCCGATTTCACTAAAATTAAAATTGATTGGTGGTTCGGTTTTGTATTAGTTTCCGGTTACGATCGGTTTTGGTTTAAGTGGAGCCAACATCCAAATCCTGAACAACTCTGTAGTTTGTTTGTATCAGAATATCTCCGGCGAGTCGGCGACTATGAACCGCTTCGTCCTAGTTTCCGCTGCCGTCTTCCTCCTCATCTCCGTCGCTTATCTTCCTTTGCTCAACGAACTATGTAATTACTGCTTCCGCTGTTAGCTCCCCTTTCCCGCCGTTTATCAGTTTTTTGTTTTTGTTGTTTTAGTCATTTTGACTTGATTTTGAAAGTCGTCGACTCGATTTGATGTTCGCAGATTGGTCAACGCTGACATCTCTTATACCACCGGTAAGGGTCGTGGCGGATTTGTTAGTGAGAAATGGAACAATCTTCACCAGCGACACCACTTTGCCGTTTGCCGATTCCATGGCGATTCGTAATGGCAGGATTCTCAAAGTCGGAAACTTTTCCACTCTCAAGGTTCTTCATTTTTGCTTTCACTCTTCTTCTTTCTTTTTTTTACTACTTAACTAGCATGAATCTGGAATATGTCATTCTCATGTAATTCGTATTTCGACGAAAGACAGGATTTTGTGGGAGAGGCAACAGTGGAGGTGAATCTGGAGGGGAAGGTTGTAGTGCCTGGACTTATTGATTCACATGTTCATTTGATTTCTGGTGGATTGCAGGTGATAAACAAAAACTTATTTGCATTAACAATGAAGATGATCTTGGAAATAGATTTAGACATGAGTACTCACGTTTACTTTTCCAAAATGTTATTTTGGCTGAGCACAGATGGCACAAGTTGGACTTAGAGGGGTGAGTCAAAAAGATGAGTTTTGTAAAATGGTCAAGGACGCAGTGCAGAGTAATTTCATTTATCTTAAGTACACTGAACATTTTTTCGCTTAAGTCGTTCGGTTTCTTAGTAGTTTGAGAGAGTGTTTTAATTAATTACTCTGCTTTGACGTGGTCAAAAAATGTATTCAGATGCAAAAGAAGGGTCATGGATTCTGGGTGGTGGATGGAACAATGATTTCTGGGGAGGAGAATTGCCTTCTGGATCATGGATTGATGAAATCTCTCCTCATAATCCTGTAAGAATTTTAATATGCTTGACTGATCGTGTTTTTCAATCGTAAACATGATCAGCTTGGTTACGTTTTTCATCTTCATGTAGGTTTGGTTGGTTAGGATGGATGGTCATATGGCTTTAGCGAATTCCCTCACGCTTAGGATTGCTGGTGTTACGAGTTTAACGGAAGATCCAGCTGGTGGAACGATAATGAGATTGCCTAGTGGAGGTAATGCCTTATGTTAGGCAATGTCAATATTCATATGTAGAGAAACTCTGTCTATGTTTTGATTGTATACTGAAATGAGTTGGTACTTGCTTTTTATGGATGACTACACTACAGAGCCTACAGGTCTTTTGATTGATGCTGCGATGGAGCTTGTCTCTTCCTTTGTTCAAGAAGTCTCAGTGGATGAACGTAGGGAAGCACTTCTTAGAGCAAGCAAATATGCTTTGAGCAGAGGCGTGACAAGTGTTGTTGATCTTGGAAGATACTATCCTGGCACTACAGATGAGCTCTCCTGGAAAGACTTTCAAGGTGCAAAATACTTTTTTTTTTTGTTGACCCTGAGTGAAATTACTTGTCAAATTCATAGAAGTTAAATGCTCCTTTTTATAGTACAGATGTCTATCTATGGGCTGATTCCTCGAAGAAGAAGATGATGATACGGACTTGCTTGTTTTTCCCGATCACGACATGGTCTCGTTTATTGGTATGGTCTCTTCAGAAGCAGCTCTTGTTTTTAATAAAATGGAATGATGATTGAGTCAAGCATCATTGTGTTTCTTTAGAACGAGAAACTTAAGCTTGTTTTCATGCTTATCTTCGTTGTTTGGGCTCATCTTCGTTGTTTTCATGCTTTTAGGAACTTAAGCTTGAAAAGGGACCTGTACTGAGTGAATGGTTGTATCTCGGTGGCGTCAAAGCATTTATTGATGGCTCTCTAGGTTCTAACAGTGCTCTTTTTTACGAGGTGAAGAGTTACATGTATATTATTCTTTCTAATTCATCTGCTATGCATTCGTTGAAAATATATTCATATAATGAAGTATACATTATAGCATTTCATTTTGTGTTACCTTATCTTTCAGAACCACTATAGAAATCCGAAGGTTTAATATCTATCTGCAGGATTATCTTGACACACCTAACAATAATGGGTTAGTAGTAATGGACCCTGAGAAACTTTCCAACCTCACAATGGCAGCAGACAAATCAGGGCTTCAGGTGTCTCCTTGTTATCTTTCTGCTTGCTCATTGTATTTGTCAGTATCTAAAGTCCAAACGCATATGTATGAATGTATAGGAGAAGTACGTTCAACAACTCATATCAGTTACTTATTTTCTTGTCTTGTTGATCAAGGTTGCTATCCATGCTATAGGAGACAAAGCAAATGACATGATCCTTGACATGTACCAATCAGTTGCCGCAGCTAATGGAGACCGAGATAGAAGATTTAGGGTGAAGTTTTCAATTCAAAGGATCTTTTTTCTCTGACCTATTTGCTTATCCTATCAATACTCAATATCTCTGATATGCTGGTTACAGATTGAGCATGCGCAACATCTGGCACCAGGATCTGCTGATCGGTTTGGTCAACATAACATTGTAGCCTCAGTGCAGGTTAGTCACTTTCCACTATCAAGGCATTTTAAAACTCATTTGGTTTGATCTAACATATCTATGGGTTTGTGAACAGCCTGATCATTTGCTTGATGATGCTGATACTGTTGCTAAGAAGCTCGGTTCTGAGAGAGCTCAAAAGGAGTCGTATCTATTCCAATCTCTCTTAAACGGCAATGCACTCGTACCATTTGGTTCAGACTGGCCTGTAATGTTACTATATACTCTCCAAATATTGAAAAGTTTTACATATTTTTTCAAATTCTTACTTGGCTCTGTCTTTGCATTTCAGGTGGCAGATATTAACCCTTTACGCAGCATCAAAACCGCGGTTAAACGAATACCTCCAAAGTGGACTCACGCTTGGATTCCATCTGAATGCATCTCTTTCACCGATGCTCTGACTGCGTAATAAGCCTCTTCTATATCATTTTGTCAAGTCTTTTTTTTTCTTCCATTTACTTAAATGTGTTTTTTTTTTTCAAACATTTTCGTCATCTTTCTTGATATGCAAATCCGCAGGTATACGATATCAGCGGCAAAAGCAGCGTTTCTGGATCATCACTTGGGGTCATTATCTCCGGGGAAGCTTGCGGATTTCGTCGTATTGTCTACAAATTCGTGGGAAGAGTTCTCAAAAGACGTTACTGCGTCGGTTTTAGCAACGTATGTAGGAGGAAAGCAAGTGTATCCATGAAATGATTATGAGATCTCTCTACATGATAAACAATGCTTTGTAATCTATCTGATAAATTATCTGTTTGTTTGTCTATGCACTTGGGAATATACACATATCACATATGAATACAAAATTTAGCATTTACAGTTACATAATCGAAATATTAACACTATACATGCATATTTACAAATTGATTTCGCAGTTCATATCCAACTACTGTTAAATGAAAATGTATAATCCAATATCCGCTTGGCTCTTTATATACGGAATAGATAGTCAGCTGAAACCAATTGCTTATCGGCTTCTAATTCACAGACTATTTATTTAAACATTAGACATACCGTGACATAAACGAACGTTATCCCAAATTATGTAACTGGATTTCGTAACGCGAAAAATACAGGAATCAAACACGGTTTGACAAAAAGAAAGATCAAGATAAATAAGGATGGTTATGTTTATCTTAAGAAATTTGTTTGGTGTGTCGGCTTTTAAAGCAAAAAGGATATTTATTGGTGAGAAGAGAGGACGAACTTTATGAGAGACAGCAACATTTGTAAAAAGGTTGTATTTTTGGTGAAGGGCCCACGCACGAGTCAGACGCGGAAAGGAAGAAAGCCAATCAGATGTGTAGCTGTACTATCTACGTGGCTTTCTGGTTCCAGCCGTCAACTCTGTTTGGTTCCACCACGTGGCACTTAATTCTAAGCATTGCCCCCACGTGTTATACCCTTTTTTTCTTCTTAACGCGCGAGATCACTTGATTGGTCGCCTTACGTATGAATTCTCTGGTTCTACTTGAAGTCATCATTTTTCTTGTTCATTTATTTATTTTTATTACTTTGAGAACAGGTTTAGACATCATTTATTGTCGCCACGTAAAGATCTGATGATTCTAGTTTTTTTCACGCGAAGGGGAGAACCTACGGAGTCGATATTAAATTCCATATTCTGATCAAGATTTTGTTTACCTTTTCAACTCTCGAATCATAGATTCATAGATAATGTTTGGTTTGACTCAAGTATGAGAGAAAAGAAGTGAGGAATTGGGAAAGAGTTGTCTTAAACGTAAAAGCAAGATCAGATATGTGCTAATTCATCTCAATCACCTTTTTGGTTAATATTTGTAGGTGAAAACACACTATATCTATATATCACATGAATTTTAATGAACATGCATATTTGGCTTCCATAAAACTAAGCCTTGGACATTATGCTCAAAATGTGAGGTTCTAGAACATGGAAACAGAGTTGCAACTTTAAACTCTTTCTTGAGATATACTCCCTCCGTTTTTTAAAGATAAATTTTCTAATTTTTTCACACAGATTAAGAAAAAGTTGATTTTCAATCATTAGTGCATAGATTTCTGCAATAAAACAACTTTTTATAATTTTAAACCAATAAAAATCCAACAAATATAATCATTGTATCTTGAAAACTGAAAAAGTGCATCAAAAAGGTAAAAATTTTATCTTTGTGAAACAACACATAATGGCTAGAAAATTCATTAAAAAAAAACGGAGGGAGTATGTCACAGTTTCAATACTTTTATGACAGACTGTATTACTTAGGTCGCCACACTCCACACAATATGATTTTACGAAGAGACGTACGTCATGAGACGAATGTGTGACATACTGACATCGTGTTATGTGGGTGTGGATGTGCGCACGTGTAAAGAACTTAACTGTTGAATTGCATGTCGACTATACAAATAATATTTAGCAATTAGTATAATTTCCCGAGGACAGGTGGCTGATTGATTCATATGATAATCTCCAATTTCGATATTTGGATATTCAATGGAATACGTTCCCATTCGTTTGTATCACCACAAATTATGTCGATGACTTATCTTCAGTGTTCACAACAGCTAAGCGATACAATGATTTCCTTTTTCTATTTCAACTTTGTTCTCTCTTCAACTATATGAGTCTATTCACTGGTTCCATTCAAAGTCATGGATTAAGGATAGCTATACATTGGGTCCCTTATATATTCATACCTTTTTCTTAGATCGAACATGAACATTCCACTATTTTTGATCTATGTGAGTGGTTCTATATTTTTTAAAAACTTCAACTGCATTTCTATTATTTTGGTGTGCAATCTATGTATAATTTAAAAATTTGCTATTAATATAGGTTCAGTTGGTATAATGTTTACAAACTCTAAAAAAAAAGTTGATACAGTGTTTATAGACCAGTTTCAAGGGTATACTAGAACTAACTATTAATTTAACACAACCCTTGTTCCAAAAAACAAAACTATTAATTTAACATTGTATATTTTTATTAAATTCAGGAACATCTACATCTAACAGAATGAGAAGAATTTTAGTTGGATAGGTTTTTGAAAAGTTCTCTATTAACTAGGTCTACAAATTTGGTATAGCTGCAAATAATTTTCAAGGATTGTACGATAAGACCAAATAACTTTCAAAGATGGAAGAAGATAGGGTAAAGAATATTAATGTTTTTAATAAACCACAATCAATACTAGCTACTATTTTTCCTACTAAGTAGACACCGACAATTTTATGTAATGGAACGTAACATTCGGAATGTTGAATAATTTACACAAACGGGATAAAGAAACGAGAAAAAGGAGACCAAAGTCAAAGGCTAGCTAGGACCCGTTCCACTCTCTTTCCCAAAGTCCTAAAACGCCATCGAAAGAGATTCCGACCAAACCTCATGTGCCCTCTTATTTTATTTTATTTAGGGCTTGACAAATCATCATTAGTGTTTCATTAATAGCAAGCTTTAACGCCTTTAACTACAGAAGCAGCATGCCAGTATCGTATCCATATCCTTACAGTTTGTAAGAAATTTAATGAGAAAAGAACATTTCTATGTCAAGAAAGATTTTGAATAATTCCTACAAGTAAGGAAAACGTACCGTTAAACTGATTGTATTCGTGAATACATAACTGAATGAAAGTTTCCATTTTCTACATAAAAAAAAGACAATAACAAGGGAAACAGCCGTTGTTGTACGTTGACTTTCAAACTACATATGATCTTTTTTCATTTTCCTATCCGTTTCCTTCAAATCTCTCGTGTTTTCTCTATCTATATAATATCCTCACATTCTTATATATATTAACTCACCAAACAAACTCGTTTTGTCAAAAAATAAATGGCTGATTTGGATTTGCAGAGGAAGATGGTATCGGACGACAAGAAGCTCCACGTCACCATTCCAGAGCAGTTTAAGCTCTCCGTCTCCTCCCCAATCTCTTGCTCCTCCTCCGCCGCTTGCTCCGCTTACGAGCTATACCTCCGCTTACCGGAACTCAGGCCTCTCTGGTCCTCTCTCGACTTCCCTCAATGGATATCCGAGCCGGTTCTCAAACCAGCTCTTCAGGCTCTAGAGATCACTTTCCGTTTAATCCTGACCGTTTCTTCCGACACACGTCCGTACATCAACCGCCGCGAGTGGATCCGACGGTTAGATTCCCTCGCTACGAGCCAGATCAAAATCGTGGCGTCAATCTGCGAGGATGAAAACGATGACGACGAGGAGAACGTATCAGCGGCGGCTCCGGTCAGCAATGGCTGGAGCTCGTTGAGCTTGCTTCCGGAGATCGCCACGTGTCGGACATCAGAGAGCATCGGGCAGAAGATCCTCTGTACGATCGAGAACGAAATGCGTTGGTGTAAGTATACGCTCGGTTTAGGTGAACCAAACCTCGCCGGAAAACCGTATCTTCAATACGACGCCGTTTGTCGCCCGGAAAAGCTACACAGCCTCAAGAACAATCCTTACGCCGATCACATCGAGAATCAAGAGAATCAAACGCTCTACACTATTCACCAGATTCTCGAATCGTGGATTTACGCTTCCGTGAATCTCTTAAACCGAATCGTCTCGAGAATCGACGAGGGAAAATTCGAAAAAGCTTCCTCCGACGTGTACTTGCTGGAGAGTATCTGGAAGCTTCTGACGGAGATCGAAGATCTCCACATTCTGATGGATCCGGAAGATTTCCTCAAGGTGAAGAAACAGTTACAGATCAAATCGGCGCCCACAAACGACGCGTTCTGTTTCCGATCGAGGGGACTTGTGGAAATGGCGAAGATGTCGAAAGCGCTGAGGGAGAAAGTGCCAGCTGTCCTAGAGGTTGAGGTGGATCCCACCGGAGGTCCGAGGTTGCAGGAGGCGGCGATGAAGCTTTACTCGAGGAAGACGGAGTACGAGAAGATACATTTGCTTCAGGGGATGCAGGCGGTTGAGTCAGCGGCGAAGAGATTCTTCTTCGGGTACCAGAAATTAGTGGCGACGATGATGGGGAGTGCGGAGGCGAACGCGAATAGAACGACGGCGGCGAGTCATCATCACGACTCGTGTGACTCGCTGAGTCAGGCGTTTATGGAGCCAACGTATTACCCGAGCTTAGACGCTGCAAAGACTTTTCTTGGAGAATTTTGGAGTAATTTGGCATGCAATGGAAGACACTGACACGACTAAAGTAAACACTATCCAGAACAAAAATATTTATGTAACACTACTGAAATTTTTTGGAAACATTTAACGATCAGTGTATGAATATATTATACATATACAACTCATTTTTTAGCATAAAAACAAGTCTTTTTTTCACAAAATCGGATGTTACAACAATGTTACAAAAGGTACAATGATACAAAGTACACTATGGCTACTACTATCTCTCTTAGTAAGCTTCTACTTGAAAACCTCCATAAGCCACCAATTACAAACTCTCTCTCCTTCTCTCTTACCGCAAGAGCAAGATCAGTTCTCTATTTTTACACTCGCTTTGTATAACGATAGCTAGAACGTGAAGAGTGTGGTAGTAGTACCCAGCGGAAGTGCATCAGCATGCGAAAGCAGCAATCACCAGAACCATAAATTGCGGCTATCGACGGCTTTCATGGAAGTGTAAACAAGTGGCATTCTCCCGAATTCTGCTACAAACCGGTTTACGCAGTGTGTTCTTTTCTCTGTGTGCCCTCCTATGCTACTGATTCCTGTTGAACCGATTTCATATATCTTGCCTACAAAAACAGAGGCCAAACAGAGCAGAACATGCTTTTCATTATCAGAATCATATGACAATAGATGATGGTAGATGGGTTCTCAATGTTGGAAATTTACCTTTAACCCATATAGGAGGCGCGTTTGTAGCATTTGCGACGAGGAATGACATTGCAATATCTTCACAGTTCCTGTAATTACATGAAATCCAGACTCAGGGTTGTGTAGTTTAATCACATAACCAGAGATGCAAATAACACAAAGAGATAATTTTTCAAAAGAAGATAAGGAACCTATTCTTGGTTGTGAATGCTCTGATAGATGCAGGCATGTCGTTTGTGTAAAGGCTGAGGTACTTTTTGTGGAAGAAGGCTGCCTTTGAGAGTACCATGCTATATGTACCACTCCACCAAACAGACCACCATCCGCTGTAGGTATAGTAATCGGCTTTATCATCCTGCAGAAATTGAAATCGACTTTCAGTTTCTTAGATAATGAAAGAAAGATAAACCCAAAAAACATGTACAGAGTTCTTCAAACTTAATTATGGCAATAGCTGTTAGATCATATGCATGGAGAGAGAAAGAGATTGATTATTAACTATGGGGAGAGACATTATCTAGATCAGTAAAAGAGAATGCATTTTTTACTATTTTGGTATATAAATAAGTTCTTGAAGATATTCAAAAAATAGAAAGTGACCGTACCGATTTTTCAGGCCAATGCACACGAGGCACAAACCCCACCATTGTCTCTGGAGCACTCTCCCAAACGTTGAATGCAAAATCCACCGTGTGACAAGGAAATATGATATCATCATCTATCGAGAAGACGGCGTCTGTTTTCAAGTCTTTAATCTCTTTAAACCTGTTGTTCAAACTGTCTTCTTTGTTTATATCGAATCTAAGCTCAACTTCATGCCCATCTCGTGACTTCTTCTTTATAACATTTTGAAGATACTCCTTAAGTGAATCTGATGGAGGTTTAGGTTCACTCCACACAATGTGGATAGAGTCAAGCCTAGAACATGATGCGTAGTGGGAAACAGACTTCTTTAAAAGATCATATCTCTTCCATGTGTTCATCACAAGTGTATAACCTTTCCTGCAGAATTTGAACATAAATCCATAGAATTAGACTATGAAGTCTGACCAAAAGCAAAAGGCAGAGTACTAAATAATCAAGTTGACACAACCAAATCGCTCAAGCAAATAAAATTTCTACAAAAACCTCTCGCAGCCAAAGAATGGGGACAAACAACCCAATATAGTATCAAAATCTGAGGAAAAGGCCAAACGAATCTCAGTTTTAATAAACACTTCACAAAAATTACTTCCATAAATTTCATTTCCTGATAAAGTATCTAAGTCTTCACCAACAGTTACTAATTTTAGAGATCCAAATCAAAAGTTAGACCAAAATAGTAAGATTTGCAGATAAGAGGCAGAGTCAAAACTCGAAGAACGTGTGCACACCTTGATCCGGAGATCCGATCTGCGACGGCGATTGAACTGTTAACCCAAGGCCGAGAAGATCGGCAAGTGAGTGTGATCAAAGCGAAAGCGATGCAGCAAAACAGAAGAAACTTAGTACTCCTCGCCGTCACGAACTTCCTTAATTTCTGATCTCCGCGGCGATAAGCTAATGAACAACCACCCATCTCTTTAGAAATATCGCCTCCTCCCATCTAAAGTAACCAATTCAGGTTTCTTCCAAAAACTGATAACGCGGATGATTGAAGAAGAGAAAGACGACTTCAGGTCAAGCGTGTCAAAAAGCGGGTCGACTCAGTCTTCGTTCTCATGCGGATTTTTGTTCTTCTCTTTTCCGTTTTAGTAACTTTCTCTAGATCAGAGAAGACGAGGGAGCTTTCTGGTGCGGCACGGCGCACAATAAGAGAAAACTATGCACCACGTGTTAATAATATTAAGCGTTCATGTTAGCTTCATTAACTACGATCTCGACGTTTTCCCGGTTCCATGTTGACGTGGCGAAGCTGTCACTTATTACGCTAAATCGTGGGGTCCCATTTGAGGTTTTTCATGTATTTTTGAGACACAAATTTATGGATTGATCAGTGAGGATTATACTCTAAAATGGCGCTAAAACAAGTTTTTTGAGCTATATACATTTTCACTTATATCATTATATGTAGCACCAATTTTGAAAATTCCCACATATATGTGAGCTATATACACTTTCATTCATAATCATTTTAAAAAAAAATCTTAAAATTTTAATATCAAAGATGAATACTTTCTTTTTTTGATAATCGCTAGCTAATGGTTTGATCTCTCTCTCTTAAATTTGAGAAATAATTTCCCATATTCTTTCTAATTATTATTTTGAAAATAAACATTAAGTCTTTTAAGAAATCATTTAGAATGCGATTGCATGAAAATATGTTTTCTTCGAAAATTCAAATTATAGTTTGATATGAGTCGGTTTGGTTTTAAATAGAAAGTATATAACAAAGCCCAACCGGAAGATAATGGTTTAGAGTCGAATATTTTATACTTGCATCTTTTTAATTTTTATTAGAAAGTGGCTGACATATACACATGCAAAAATAAAACCAAAACCCTAATCTCGGATACTCGCTCTTTTGGGCACACAAGCGAGACTAACAGAGATGAAGAGAGGAAGAAGGAAGAATCTGAGAGAAGAGGAGGATTTGAGGCTTAAGGAATGTCAGAGCCTTGACTCTCTCAGAGGTTCCAATCAAATTGTGGTAATAATTACGCCAATTTCATAGCGTTTCCTTGGGATTTTCCTTAGTCAAACCCATCTATGGTTTGGCCTAGTTCGTGTGTATCATGTTATAGTTTTAGGCCAATGATGAGAGTTTCCATTCAATTGTTTTTTTTTTCTTCTCTTTCAAGATAATGAATGCAAAAGGAGAGAACTCATTAGCATTGCTTTCTAAGAGAATGCCTCTCAAAAGAGGTAGTTATTTTTTTATATAAACAATGGTAGTGTACAAACTGAAGAAAAGAGGGAAGATCAAATTGCGCTTATAATAATATTTGTTGATTTTTGTTTGTTTGTTGCGTAGCCGTCACGGAACAAAAGAGAAGAAGAGGAAGAAGAAGAAGAAGAAGAAGAAGAAGAAGTGATCTGTGCGAGGTTCCTTTTGATGTGGTGATCGAAATTCTGCTTAGATTGCCAGCAAAATCGCTGTTAAGGTTCAAGTGCGTCTCAAAGGAATGGTCAACCCTCATCTCTTGTCCCTCTTTTCGCAGCCGTTTATTCACGCACACACGGCAAGAACAACAATACATCTCTCTAGAGGATGAGGAAGGGCCACGCATACTGCTATCAATATCACTATCACCAACGTCGTCTCCAGACAAGACTTGTTATGTGGTCGACGGGAGCATAACAGGGCATGCAGGCTTGTCCTTGAATGCTGTTCGTGGCTTGGTATGTTTCCCTGTAAGCGGAACAGCGTGTGTCCTTAACTCCACTACAAGACAAGTCTTGACCTTACCCGAGATCGAAGCCCATAGATACGATCGCGGCAAGTACTATATAGGATACGATCCCGTCAATGATCAATACAAAATAGTCTGCACGAGTCTAGGATCCTCGTGTTTTTGGGTCTTGCTACTAGAAGCTGGAGGAGGCTCGTGGAGAAAGGTGCTTGTTCATCAGCGTCATTATCCGTCAAAACAAGTATGGCTTAACGATGGATCAGTAGTACATTACACTGCTTGGATCAATGAGTACACTTGTGCGGTTGTGAGTATTGACGTAAGGTCTGAAGAGGTGACTACCATCCCAGTACCTAGGGAACAAGTCGGGGATGAGGTTGAGGAAGCAACTTGGACGAAGAAGGGTCTTATAAAATATGGTGGGAATATAGCTGTTTACGATCATACTCGCCTCGAAGACGAGGGTTTTGTGGATTTATGGGTATTGGAAGAGAAGAAATGGTTGGAGAAGAAGAGGCTTGTTTTGCAGCCTTGTCAAAGGCATTTAGTCACTGAAGACATTGAGTTGGTCGTAAAAGGTACAACTCAGGACGGCAAGCTCATCTTGGCACCGTTAGAGATGATGCATTCTCATGACTTGTACTTTCTGCTTTACGATGTGCACATCAATGATTTGAGAAAGGTTGAAATCAAAGGAGTACCACCCCTTTGGTCTAATAAATTCTGCTATTTTGGCTTGAGGTTAATGGATGAGAGTGAGAGAGAGCGCAGTTTTTGTTTTAAATCTCTCCACTGTTAAATTAAAACCCTTTCTTTCTCTAGCTATGAATTATTTATTTATCTAAAATAATGGAGCCACTTTCCTTATTGATTTTACAATTTACAGCAAGAGTTTTGGTGTGTCGTTTTAACAAAAGGAAAACAGGCATAAAGTTTCCAATTCCTTGTGGAGTTAGGATCGGATATGTCTATAAATAAACCCTTATTGTGTTTGTTCACGTTTAATACAATGTCCCCAGATCATTACGTCATGGAGAAGGAGAAGAGGACATACTCCAGGAGCATCCGTGATCGAGACCTAACTGCCGACCATTCTCCGGAACGTCACGGCGGGCGTCGCGGTGGTCGTGATGCAGATCACTATCATCACGAAAGGTCTCACGAAGGAAGAAGCAAGGAGAAGGAAGCGAGGAGTAAGAGGAAAGATAGAGAAGAAGAGAATAGGGATAAAGAAGGAAACAAGAAATCTAGGTTTTGTGGTGAGAGGAGGAGCAGGTTTGAAGATGTAGAAACTGTGAAGAAGAACGCTCAAGTCAGTCAAGGTTCTGTTCCTATTGCATCGGAAACTTCTAGTATTCGTCAAACCATTGAAGCTGCCAAGAAGCGAGCTCAGGAGGTGGCAGCTCAGATGGGACAGGCAAAGACAGAGACAGATGTTGCGGTTGAAGCACGGAAGCCGACCACTAAGTCCTTTGTTCTGCGTGTGGATGCACTTGGAAGAGAGATAGATGAACATGGACATGTGATTGCTAGTGTAACTAAACCAAGCCATCTTACTACATTGAAGGTTAACATCAACAAACACAAGAAAGATGATATTCAGATTCTTCAACCTAATCAAGTAGTAGATCAACAAGAAGAAAACCCCTATTTTGACCGAAGGATGGGTGATATCGATAAAAACAAGATCTCAAGACCTAAACGTATGAGTTTCCAGTTTGTTGAGCAAGGTAAATGGGAAAGAGATGCTAAGAGTTTGAAGCTAAAGTATCAATTTGGTGAAGCAAGAGCAAGAGAGCTCAAGGTGAAGGAAGCTCATCTTAAAAAGGCAGATGGTGATCACATAAACCCTAATTTGATAGAGTTACCTGAACGTGTCCCAAGACAAGAGAAGCTCAAGGAGGAGCCAATCTCAGATGATCATGTTGAGTGGTGGGATGCAAATATCCTCACGATCAAAGGCAACACTAAAACTCTGAAGATGGAAAAAATTACTCATTACATTGAGCATCCACGTCCCATAGAGCCACCTGCAGAGGCAGTGCCTCCACCTCCACAGCCTCTTAAACTGACAAAGAAGGAACAGAAGAAACTTAGAACACAGAAACGTGTGGCGAAAGAAAAGGAGAAACAGGAGATGATCAGACAAGGGCTTCTTGAACCACCGAAAGGAAAGGTGAAAATGAGCAACCTAATGAATGTTCTTGCGTCCGAAGCAACACAAGACCCAACCAAGCTTGAAAAAGAGATCCGAAAAGCAGCTGCTGAGCGTGAACAGGCTCACACGGACAGGAACGCAGCGAGGAAGCTAACTCCAGGAGAGAAACGTGAGAAGAAAGAAAGGAAGCTTTTTGACGATCCAAAAAAAGCTGAGACGATTGTGTCCGTGTACAAGATCAAGAAGCTATCGCATGGCAAAACAAGATTCAAAGTGGAGATGAATGCAAGACAGAACATGTTAACAGGGTGTAGTGTGATGACGGATGAGATGAGTGTTGTTGTGGTTGAGGGTAAGAGCAAAGCAATAAAGAGATACGGGAAGCTGATGCTGAATCGAATTAACTGGAAAGAGGCAGAGAAGAAAGAAGAAGAAGAAGAAGAAGAAGAGAATGGTGGAAACAACAAGTGTTGGTTGGTTTGGCAAGGAAGTGTTTTGAAACAGAGTTTTGATAGGTTTCATGTAAAAGAATGCTTCACCAAATCTGCCGCCAAGAAAGTTTTCACGGATGCTGGTGTTGCTCACTACTGGGATCTTGCTCTCAATCACTCAGACGACTAAAATGGCTCTACAAAAAAAATTTAAGTGTAAATTTGAATTTGATATTTTTTTTCTGGTCTACAAGTTGGTTATATGATTTTGTGTAATTTTTTCCTATTCTACAACATATAAATGACCAACTGCTTAATTCACATGTCTTACTTCTTCTTCTTCTTCTTAATATCCTTTCTCTATGGATCATCTTCGGAGGAAGAAGCAACGGACTGTGCAAAATCAGAATCCATTAACACACCGTCAATGGTGTGAACGACTATCTTCCCTCTCTTTAAACCGATCTCCTCAGTCTTCACGCCGTTGACCACAAGTCCACCGCCATTTCTCTTCTTCCAAATCTTCACTGTGAAACCACTCAACGACTCGTACGACGCCGTTTCGTCTTTCCTTATGTCTCTCTCTTCGACTTTGTAAGGAACCACCGAGAAACTCATGATCCTCGATACGACGGCGTATGTGTTGTCTCCGCCGTCGTAGCCGTGAGGATTTTTCGGGCGGCTAGTGTTTAATTTCAGCCCCAGATCTCGGCTGAATGCTTTGTCGGACGGTACGAAGGCGGTGAAAACCAGATCTTCAGGTAGCATTTCGATCATCATCTTCCCG
Organism: Microthlaspi erraticum; assembly: GCA_902728155.2. NCBI lineage: Eukaryota > Viridiplantae > Streptophyta > Magnoliopsida > Brassicales > Brassicaceae > Microthlaspi > Microthlaspi erraticum. The sequence continues at coordinate 212,307 of CACVBM020001829.1, read as the reverse complement.
AAGAATCCAATTTCGTCGGAAATTTCCCGGAGAAAGAGATGATTACCGGCGATCTGAGGTGTTTCCGGTAATCGGAGAAAGGAGATGATGAGAATAGGTATGGAAGAAACAGTGATGAGAAGAAAAAGGAAAACCACTGGATTCTTCCAGAATTGGTGTTTCTTCATCGTTTGCTTCTACTTTTGTTGCCCTGATTTCATCGATGAAGCTCTGCAACGAAGAAAGAAGAAGAAGAGAAGCTCGATTTTGGTAAAAATGGAGTTCGTAATTTGCAAGTTAAGACGTCTCGAAATTTGGTCTTGGGTGGGCTTTAACATAGTTTTGGGCCCAAATGATATTTTGCACAGCTTGGATTTTATATTTTTAAGCATTTAACAAATTTGAACATATGTAATGTTAATGTACCACAGAAAATTGGTTTTCATATTTGTGAGAAACGAAAGTTTGGTAATAATAATTTTTGTTGCTTCTCTTAATAATCCAAGCGAAAAAAGTAGATTATCCGGTTTATGGAGAAAATAAACATGATTCAAGTTTGTTTGTTTTTTAAGCAGTAACACCAATGGGAACAGTCTTGAGTCTTGATGTTCCGTAAAGGGTTTCTTCGAAACGGATGATCTCGTTCTTCGAGCCATAAGCAACTTGAGTTCTATCGTCGAGGTTTACGATGGTCTTGTCGAGCACAGACTTGTATCCATCACTGCTGAATCCTCCAGCGTTCTCCACGAGCAGGCCAAGAGGAGCCACTTCGAACAACAGCCTCAGCTTTGCCTTAGCCGTAGGAGAAGTCACGTTTGTGAAAATTCCTTTCTCCTTCACAATAATCTGTCAATCAAAACCAAAGTCAAGTTTCATTCATAGTTAGAAAATCCGGTTTAAGTAAGTGACTAGAGAAGAAAGAAACCTGGTTAACGTCAGGAACCATGCCTCCTGTGTATCGAAGTGTGTACTTCTCTTTCACGTAGTAATCAATCAGCTGATTTCAGAAGAAGAAGAAGAAGAGCATTCAGAGATTTTATAGATTCGAGAGCAAAACTTGAACTCAAGATTGATCAAAAGCAAGAACCTTGCTGTATTCAGAGTTGTCAAACGTGGCTCTCAAGTTTCCTGGTGAGAACATTTTCCCTTCATTGATCTCTGTTGTCTCCTTAACATGTTGCCATTTCCCTGGAAAACAACATTCCGAAGCTCTAAACCGAAAAGCTACCAAATAATTAAAAATCGGGATTGGACAAGAAATAACAGAGGAAATAATTACCTTCATCAAGAAGCAAGAACTCATGAGTTCCTGGAAACCCTTTAACAGCCAAGACATAAGTGGTTCTTGGACCGTAGATTCCCATAGCTGCAGCCACTTGATCTCCTCCTGTGACTCCGGTTAACTTGTCTCCAGGCCAAACCCCAAATATGGTTCCCACTGTGAAATTTGTATCCACAATGCTTGATCCATCCAATGGATCAAATGCCACACTAAACCCACCTGTCCCAAAAACAATTTCATACATTTTTCATAACCATTAATTCCGCATAAATGTCACTTAATTTTATATATGGACCGACCTTCCACTGGACCTCCCATGTCTTGAAGCTCAGGTACTTCTTCAGAGCACGCATACTTACACACATGAGAGTATTGCAAAGCCTAGTACACAAATCAAAACCTAATGTGATCATTTTTTCCGCAAATAAAACTTAGGAAAATAAGTTATTCAAAATGTAAATGAAACCTCAAAGAGAAGCTTATCAGCGAGCATATCAACAGCGAGTTGTTCATCGCCAAAGGAGTTAACACAAGCTGTTCCACCACAAGAAGCTGTTCTCACTTTGAAAGCTATTGTCCTCAATGCTTCTCCCATACACATCAGCAGAGATCTAAGCCCCTTGTCTGGCGTTGCTTGTGCCAAAAACTCTTCCTATACACACCCCAAAAGTAAGACACTTTCACTTCAAAAACAAAATTTGAACAAAAATTGAGTCTTTTCGTTGCTCTAGATTTTACCAAGCTTTGGCCGATTTCACATTTGGTCATAGTTGAAGCACCATTGTTCTTAGCCTTGGTGGCTTTCAATTGCGATCTTGGTGCTAGTCGCAGTGAATCTCCAAAGATTGAGCTTGACTTCAGACGCTGCTTATATCAAGTTGCAATTAGGAACACAATCGTTAGTAATCAGTTTTCTCACTCACTAGCAGTGAACAAATTCTACTTAGTACTCACACGTGTGTATGATCTCAGTGTCATAAGCATAACGGTAGAGGATACGAACCTTGAAGCTGGATGATGCAGAGAAGGAAGGAGGAGACACCAATGTAGAGGATCGCTGAGAAGAGACGCTTGGGAGGAGGATCCCACGTGAGTAGCACGTGACGCTGGTCTCCATTTGCAAAGCTTAAAGTTGATCGAAGAAGAAGAAGAAGAAGAAGAAGGGGTCGCTGCAGAGAATGGTGAAGACAAAGAAATCAGACACAAGTGGTTTCGGAGAAGATAAAGGGAGCTTAACTGTGAGGGTGCCACGTGGCGGTTAAGAGAAGATATGCTTACCTGCTTTGGTGATGCGCAATTGGGCAAAGAGAGAAAGTGAAGGCAAAGAGGATGGGTTTAGGCTTTGATTTGCCATCATTCATTTATTGTGTGGTTATCATTTTCAGATTATTATCGTATCTCCATTTCCACAAATCATTGAAATCACCACCACGGAACTAGAAACTGAAAAATATGATATAGCACACAAGTAAACCTTTTTTTGTTTCTATTACAAACATCTAAACCGACGGAAATTAGCCAAGTCCAGTTACGCATTCAGCTAGAACTTAGAACGCTTACTCAACTTTCGAAAAAATAAAATGATCAGATTGTTATCAGAGCCAAGTTTCGATCTTGGGACCTGTGGGTTATGGGCCCACCACGCTTCCGCTGCGCCACTCTGATTTATTGATATAAGTGCTTATTTAAACTTTAATATATCTATCTAACAAATCTACATTGAATGTTATAACGTCATTTGAATATTGGAGGATTGCTTTAAGATTCTTATTTCTGTTTTAAAATATATATTAACATTTCTATTACCATATTTTTGTTTTCTTCCGTAAAATGTTCATATGTTTTGGATTTGATCAAAGATAACCATTATAAGGAAGGATCTGTATGGTTTTGTCCGCATTTGAAAACATTACATATATCTGCAATAGGTTGAACCCGTCGTCAACCGGATGGATTTGATCCCATGCATGATTGATCACATCCCTAGCTTAGCTAGTTACAATGTTTCGTCTACCAAAATCATATTCGACTGTCTGTTTGCATTTACATATCAAATAAGCATTCGACCTAGTCCATATCTGTCTTTCAGCTCACCTAATAACTAAAGCCAAGACTCCAAAACATTCAATATAAAAGTAAAAAAATACACCCAGGCTTGCGTAAGCAAATAAAACCATACCACATGACACACAAAAATTCTATACCGATGATCATCAGTAGCGAAATTAACTTCTGAGATTTCGAATCTTCTGGCTTTGCCTCCTCCATCGGACAAGTCAAAGCTGTACTTGTTGGTCATGTTGTGATGCAAAATCCCCATATTTCTCATCCTTTGCTTGTTGGCTGTGAGTAAGCAAGCCTTTCAAGTTTCAAGTACATTTCGCCGAACAGCATTGTCTTATCTACTTTGCGGAAATAGGCTCCGGATCTAGGCCAACCGGTTTCCGCCACAATCAAGGGAAGATTCTCGTGGCCCATCACGGCCATGGAGCAGACCACAGAGTCGACCAGCATATCGAAGACATTACGGTAGTCAAGTCCGGTAGTGAGGTCGGTTAGGTAACTCAAAGGAGAATCATGAAAAAGAGCTAATGCCATTGTAATGCCGAAGTTGGATCGGTAGACATTGTAGGGATAGAGATTGATCAGGAACGATGAGTTGGTTCGTTCGAGGAATTGCAAAATCGGCCTGATAATCACATCTCCGATAGGTTGTTGGAACTGCGCCGCCGAGGGAGGGAAAGCCGTGGGGATGATGTCTAAGTAAGAGAAGGTAGTTGACACCGGAATGTTGTAGATTCTCAGATCCGTGAGAGATCGATGAACATTCTGCATCGCTCGGAGAAGGAACGGAGAAACGTCCGGCGAGTGTGAGATCGCGTCGTTCCCGACGGAGATGATTGAGATATTGGTGCGGCCGTGGAAGGGAAGCACATGGCGATAGACCCAGCGATTCGCGACGGAGCGATTGGAAGCGAGGAGTGGAACCATAGAATTGGGGACGGAGAGGAAGAGAGAAACGTTGGTGTCGGCGAAGGCGCGAATCATCGCCGGATCGGAGTCGACAAGCCTCACCGCCGGAATCTTCATTGAAACGACCTTCTCGGCGATTCTGTCCGGCGAGAGTAGTACGGAACTGGAGATGGAGTCTGGACTCGAGTAGGTGACTCCGATCGTCGTGGCGGAGGTGGTCGGAGGGATAGCTACGGCGGTTAATGAGAGGAGGAGGAGGAGATAAAACGCGGTGGAGTCCATTTTCTTCTCTGGCTTTAACCAATTTTGAATATTTGAATGAGCCATAAGGTCAAGTATTTATACATCTCTAGCAAAGTCTAACTCTAATACTAAAAGGAAACATATTACAAACAGGAAATAGAGAATTGGAAATTATCCGAAAACGCTTACTTTCAATTACACTATTTTCCCGTTCAACTAGACTCAGCGGAAACCTTACTAATATATGTAAATTTTGATTTTAATGTGGGAAAAGTAAAATTCAAAAAAAAATGGTAAATGGTAAATGTTTATCAGAGCCAAGTTTCGATCTTGGGACCTGTGGGTTATGGGCCCACCACGCTTCCGCTGCGCCACTCTGATTTATTTATAATTGTGTGGAGTTTGATAATTATGAAATCGTTACAAAAGGTATTTTAGTTAATGTTCTCTGTTCCCTTTGAGAAACGCTAAAGTTCTCATTTTTATTTAAGGAATGTTTTAAGATTCTTATTTCTGTTTCCGACCGTATATATATTTTTGTTTCTGACCTTATTAATATTTTTCCGTAAAACATACAAATGATATGGATTTGATCAAAATGAAGAATTCAAACTATGGTTTAGTCCGCACTATAAACGCTAAACATAAACCGATAGCACCTGTCCAATTGGATCCAATTTAGCCTATAAAGGAGTAAAGAGACTAGATCCGTCTTAGCTTGCCTCTGAACCGGACTGATGTACGGACGTAGCCCACGATCATAGAGAGTAACATATTCACAACTTCAGTTTGTGTAGAAAAACTTCCCTAACTTGAATACGTTTAAAAAAGCATAGTCATATTTTTGATAAAACTAACCAAACATGATTACAAAAGCCGGAATGGTGGAAAAATAGTTTGTAAATTCACAAAGCTCTCCAACAAAGTACATTGGTCCATATGAGTTTCCACATGTTAAGTATCTCTGTTCTCTTTACAGTTTATAGCAAAAAAGTTTTTTCTTGGAGTATATTGAAGAAGCTTACAATTTCAAGCTAAGATCACAAAACATCGTTGCTCTGTCAAATGAATCCTGGTCTGCTACAACTCCATTCGATCTGCCATTGATCAATATCAGGATTAGACAAATCGCACACACACGAAATGCATCATCTTCTACAGTGTCCATGTGTGACACCAAAATGACATTTCTCTGAAAGAGCTATTTCGTTGTATCTTAACATTCTTTCCAAATTCTATAAAAGCTTTCATTGTTTTTCATGAATTTCAACCTCAACATGTCACTCTAATTCAACAGTATCATCCATACAACAACGGTGATGGCCTCAAGTTCCTCTACAAACACTAATCTATCGGAACCTAAGCCAAAATCAACCTACCAAGTGATCCAATTTCAACGAGCCAAAAGAAGAATCAGAGGAACAGAGACATTACCTCTTCTTCTACATCAACAGGTAAAGCATCACCACCTCCACAACGAATCCAATCAAAAGCTCTTTGAATCTTCTGGTTTCGCCTCCATCCGAGAACTCAAAGCTGTACTTGCTCGTCATGTTGTGATGCAAAAGTCCCCAATTCCTGATTCCTTGCTTGGCTTCTTTCTCAACAAGCTCGAATACGTAAACCTCCGAAACACCTTCTTTCCTCAGTGGTGTCCCAGATCCGCTTCTCAGGTGCGTAAGTAACGCTCTCAAGAACATTTCGCTGTACAGCATCGTCGCATCAACTTCGCCGGCATCGATTCCGGAGCTAGGCCAGCCGGTTTCCGCCACAATCAACGGGAGATTCTCGTGGCCCATCACTGCCATGGAGCTAATCACGGCGTCGACCATCATATCGAAGAGATTACGATATCTAACTCCGGTGGTGAGGTCGTCTCTGAAATTGAAAGGGGTTTCTTCGAAAAGAGCGAATCCGATTGGAATTGGGAAGTTGGATCGGTAGATGTTGTATGGGTAGAGATTGATGAGGAAAGACGAGTTGGTTCGCTCAAGGAATTGAAGAATCGGCCTGATAATCACTTCGCCGTTGGGTTGCTGAAACTGCGCCGCCGAGGGAGGGAAAGCGGTGGGGACGATGTTGAAGAAAGAGAAAGTAGTTGACACGGAGATCTTGTAGATTCTCAGATCCGTGAGAGATAGGTGAACGTTCTGCATCGCCCGGAGCAGGAACGGCGAAACGTCCGGCGAGTACGAAATCGCGTCGTTCCCGACGGAGATGACTGAGATCTTGGTGCGAGGGTAGAAGGGAAGCACGTGGCGATAGACCCAGCGCATCGCGAGCGAACGATTCGAAGCGAGGAGTGGAACGAGAGGATTGGGAACGGAGAGGAAGAGAGAGACGTTTGTGTAGGCGAAGGCGCGAATCATCGCCGGATTGGAATCGAGAAGCCTCACCGCCGGAATCTTCATGGAAACAATCTTCTCGGCGATTTTGTCCGGAGAGAGTTGGACGGAATCGGAGATCGAGCCTGGTGTCGAGTAGGTGACGCCGATCGTCGCGGCGGAGGACGTCGGAGGGATAGCGACGGCGGTTATCGAGAAAAGGAGGAGGAGATAAAACGCGATGGAGTCCATTTTCTTCAGTCGCTTACTTTCTTGGAAAGAGAGAGAGAAAAAGAGAAATCGGAAACTGTGAATTTGCTCTGCAAAGAGACGAAAGCTTGAAGACGACGAAGTGCGAGAATGGGCGGGAGGATTCTGTTAGAGTGGTTAGTGATTCTTTGTGCTCCGGTGTATATTCGATACCGTAGACTAGCGACGTTGATGTAGCTACACGTGTCCTTTAAGGCATATGTTTGACTAAAAAAGTCTTACGGAGTTTACTCTTAAAACTCTCTAATTTACACAGAGCACAAGGAGTTTCAGAGAGCAGAGGCATTCTTTATTGACGATGGAAAAATAGTTTCAAAAAGTCACAGATTTTTTTATTGATACAAAGACTTTAGGAGACATGAATGGAAACAAGAACATCAAAGGATAGATTACAAGAACACGCTCACACACAAAAGACGCAAAGGAAAAAAGCTGAAATAAGTTTGGCATTTAACTTGAATTTAGACTAAGAGAGGAGAGGATTTTGGAGATTAAGATTCAGGAACCGCAGCTGCTGCTACACCAGCAGCGACTGCAGCGGCGGCTGCAGAGCGTTTGATAGTAGCGGATTTGATCAAGTGGTTGTAGCTTCCCTTCTCCTTGAAGAGCTGAGCGAAATGGTGCTTGCAGTACAAAATCCCTTCAAGAGCTGCATAGTTTGAAGGCGAAATGGGGCAGCCTCCATGTGAGCACTTGAAGCATGACTTGTGATATGTCTGACTCTCCACTGTTACCTGCAGTTTTCAGAATGAAGCAAGTTTGTTGTTTGTGAACAAAGAGAGCTTTCAAAGATCCTAGCAAGTTTACTCAGGTGGCACTATGAGAAGCAAACACATTCCATAATTTTCGAACTTGTTATGACTTATGAGTCTTCCTTTTACACGTTTAAACAGGCAAGCTAGACCAACAAGAACCTACATTTTCCAGGGACTATGCATATGTTCAAGACATCAAGTTTTCTGTAATTCAGGGGATTATGTATTTACTATCAGCAATGAAGAGAAAACACTTGAGAGAAACCTTGCAAACAAACGATCAAACTCATTTTTACTGTTATATATATCTCGACATAGATCATAGAGGACAGAAAGGTGAATCTTTATGGAAAATGCAAGAGTAGTGAGCTTAAACCAATAGTTACCTTCTCTATAGGATACACAGTTTTACTGCAAGTAGCACATTTCTCTTGTGTACCAGAGAACATGCCAGCAACTCGACTAGGGGTCCTTGTCTGAGAAACAAACACCAAAAAGGAGATATAAGAGAAACGTTCAATCTGATGAGTAATGTAACCAAACACATTCAATAAGAAAACATTTTACCAGCTCAGGACTTGATTTCTCAGCTGGTTTTGCAGCTGTGAGACAATAAAAGTTCCAAGACAGATTAAAAAATGGATAACCATAAGAAGGGTAAGTGAAAAACCTTAGAAATCAAGACTAGTACATACGTGACTGGAAATTCTTGTTGAAGCTACCAGACTCCTTGAAGAGCTGCTCGTAATGAGGCTTACAGTACAACACACCTTCCATTGATGAGTATCTGCTCAGCTGAATTATACAAAATACATTTACTTTATCAGCACACATCATCACAGTAGTAGTACAAGAGACGAAAAAGAGACTCAAGGGACCTGAAGCCTGCTTTTGCAGTGAGTGCATTTGAAGCAAGACTTGTGATAGCTGACTCCATCAGCTGAGAGAAGCTCCACAGGGTACACTGTCTTCTCGCAAGCCTTGCATTTCTGCTGAGTTCCTGTAAACGACATCCTTCACTTTCCTCACCTTCTTCTTCTCCTTAAATTACAAAAATCCAGAAACAATGAGGTAAGAAGAAGCCCCACATTGAGCAAATGCGTAATCTCTCAGAGATTCTAGATACCCAAAAAACAAATCGATCTGTTGATAATTGAAACGAGATTGTATCAAACGATCCAATCATAAAGGGACCCAATTCGAAACCGATCTCCATCGAAACGACATAGTATAAATTAAACGAAAAGGACAGATCTGCTAACCTCTCCTTGAGCTGAGACCTTCCAAGATCTGATCCTCCTCCAACGAAACTGCAAAAATTAACCCGAAAAAAAAAGCCAAATTAGTCGGATGAAGATAGCGAGATTCATGAGGGAAAAGTCAGCTTGCTCGGAAAGAGAGCTGTTACGTAAAACTTTCGTCGGTGTAACGAAAATGGAGGATCTGTGTGACGATCAAAGCGATGACGAGGAGGAAGAAGAGATGATCCAGCAAATGAATAGAAGAATAACGGAGATTGGGTAAAATCCTTTTTATGTTTACTTTTAGGCTTTTAGCTGGAGGAGCAGACAGTGGGGTCCCACTATGGCTTGTCCTATCTCATTTTTTTACTAAGAATTTAGAATTTGTAACAGCAAAACAATTTATTGGTTACAAAAGTTGGTGTTCTTATCTTACGGTATCTTTACCAAATAAAGGTTTTAATTATCTGTTTTTGAATTTTATTCTCCTGAAATATGTTCCACTTAACAACTCCAAATTAGGTAAATGAAAACTGGAATTGTTTGTTCATAACAAATAACACATACTGTATGTTACCAACTTACCATATAGTCTGATAAGGGTCCCTGCACTTTCGTTTACCAAATAGATAGAGATGCGACGACAAGTGAGCTGTTACATTGAGACTCTGACTAAGTATCAAAGGAATATTTTTTATTTTTGATGAATCAAATATTTTTAAAATTGAATTATAATTGTCCATAAAGAATGACTAGTAAGCATGAAAAAGTTTTAAAATTTCAATTAACCAAATTTTGACCAATTTATTTGCTTAACAATTTAGACATTCAAATTTGTAGAAAGGCTATCAATGGAGGAATAGAAGTAGAGAGAGCAAACTGGAACTCATTTGAATCTTAGTTTAAAATACTGTTTACTTCGTCTAGAGATAAACAAAACCAACAAGAGTCTATGAGAAAAAGTGAATAAAGGATAAACTATAGCTTCTGAGAAATGATAATGGAGCTTCTCTCTGATAGTTGTGAAACGAAACTCAGATCTTGAATCTACCCACCTGCATCAGAAGGAAATCGAATCAGGACTCACAGAAAATGTAAAACAAGATTTAGAGAAATGTGTCTAATGGCTCTGAACTATACATTATCCAACCTTACAACTATAACACAAGTCTAAATGGCTAATCTAAACTAATCTCCAAGGATAATGAGACAGTAATCATAAATGAAGAAAAGTAAAACGTGTATTGATGTTAAGCTTTACCTCAGATGTTGCTTGGGTACATGAAGACTCTGACTCTAGCTCCCTGAGATTAACACAACAGATACAAAAAAAGCAATGAGTCACAGAACTAAGGATTCAGAAAACATCCAAATAATCGAAATACATGTTCAAAGAAGATGAAGTTACCATTGACTTAGGTGGTAGGTTTGAGGTGAACTTGGAACGGACGACACCGCTGTTACCATGAGGCCTAGTGACTTTGCCCCAAATGCAACGGTAGTGAGAACCGTTCTTCTTTGTCTTGGCCTTGTAGATGTAAGCCAAACGCTTTCCCTTGTACCATGCAACCTCCCCTGTTGTGTTCACTCCTTCAATCTGGATCAGGGAAGTGTTTGGGTACTGGTTCGACTTCGACCTGAAATAAAGTTACATAAATAGTTTAAGGAATCAATCTTTACACAAGCAATCAAAAGATTCAAAACTATCAAGCAAAACTAAAGTTAAATCTTTAGTATAATAGCACAAAATGTATGCATCATTTGCAGAACCATAAATCAGAGACTTCATACACAGAATAACATTATAGAATTGAAGGCATTTCATACTTCCATCAAGATCTTTGCTAATATTAATACACAACTGATAAATATTCGAATCACATTAACTCAGGAACATTGCTACTAAACCCTACAATCTCAAGCCGCGACCACGCAAAATCGAATTCGGAAAATCTAAGGGGGTAACATATGGGAAAGATGGAAAATTTCAAAGTACCTCTTGTAACCGAGGACTGTTCCTCGAACGTACAATCTGCAAAACAGCAAAAAGCATAGATTTGGTGAGACAAGTGAACAACTTGCAAATTCGAATCGGAGATTCAGCTGAGAAAAACTGAGATGAATCTGGTCAAATTCGAAACGATGATTACCTAACTCTTTCTCCTTGGCGTCCCTTCATTTTCGATCTTGCAACTGTCTTCTTCTTCCTCTTGCCTCTTTTATGCCGGCGAGCGAATGACAGAAGAAAAGCCCTAGCTCTCGATATTAGGTCAAATAATATATATGGACTTCATAAATAAGCGCTGCACGAAACTGGGCCTATGTTTGGCTATCTCGAGCTGTTGGGCCCAAAATGTAATAAAGCTTAGCCCAAAAGTGACTATTTTTATTACAGTAACCACGTAATTAATTAACCGGACTAGGAAATAGCTTTCTCTCCTTTTTTTCTTGTCAAACTAACCGGAGCAGGAAACCAATAAAGTTAAATAACCATATGAAAATACGGCTTTGCAGTTTTCATACAAAATTAACCGGAGTAGGAACCAAATAAATATAACATTTTCGTTTCTTTTATCAGTTTTCAACATTTCGGATCCGAAATAACAGAATTCAAGCCGAATATAAGAAACTTTGGTTTACTAATTGAACAGAATTGAGTTCACACCAAACCGGAAAAAGACGGTTTAGCAATAATTGTAATGGTTTTGTGTGGACTATTAAAAATTTGGTACAAAAAGATTACAACAATGTAGAAGAGTAGAGTACAAAAGTAGAAGCTATTGTTAAACATCAGCAAAAACATGGAAGTTCTTGGAGTCAACAGTGATAAGTCTAACCGCAGCAATAGCAGCAGCGAGAGACATTAACCCAAAGAAGCAGACATTAAGCCAATGCCATAGCTTTTGAGCAGTGCTAAGCTTATCGTGCATAGCTACAGCGTACATGTGATTCGCTAATATGAACGTGAGAGGGAAAGTGCTTATCGCTCCCGTGAGGCTCATGAAATCTCCAAGAAATGGCAAAAGCGCAGAGAGAAGAGTACTCACAGCGAGGTAGCTTCCTCTTGCTACTGTTCTAAACAATAGATTCTTCAACGCCAATGGACTTCCTTTGATTCCAAACTTTGTATCCATATACTCATAAGTCGGACTCGCAAAAATCTACACACAAAAAAAAACAAAATTAGACTTGCGGTTTAAGACGCATAAAAAGTTTTTTTCTACGTGTTTATGACTATATGTTACAATAAAACAAGTTTATCTTGTGGTAATAATGTGCTATTACGGAAAAACACACACAATACTACGTAAGAAAACAATTTAAAGAAAAGAAAATTGTAAGCATAAACGTCAAACACAAACAAACATTTTGGAAAAATATTTTCAAGTAGAACTAAAAAGTTATACATTTGGTATGCCAAAATTTTCATAAAGTATTATGTAAACGTGAAGTAACGGTTTGGGGAAGAGAAACTTACATGTAAAGAGATCACAGATTGGAGAAAAGCAGAAATGTTAGCGAGGGCTTTGACCCAGATAGGTCCACTAACGCTGTTTAACAGATAAGTCGATGTGGAGGACCCGTAAGCCCAATAACCGATGAATGTAACGGCGTACATTGGTAAAACACCGGCAGTGAATTGAAAATACAGAGCCTTCATCATGTTTTTAACAACCGGTTGTTTCACTGTGGCCTAATCATTAACACAAAGATTAGTGTCAAGAACAGAACAGAGGAATCAAGATTGCAAGAATAGATAGATTTTTATCATTTATAGATGAGACTGACTTGAATTTCCGGGAGCATTCCGGTGTTGAATGCGAAAACAAGATTTGCTGCTGCTCCTGTTATGGTAAAGATTTTGTCTATTGATGATCCTTGTATCTTGTAATCTCTTGAAGGTTTGTTTACTCCTACAGAAAAAAAAAATGCAAAAAAATTAATTTATCAGTAGTAATGTTTTTTTTGGTTTATATGATGGAATCATTTTGAGGTTTTGATTGATCAAGAAAGTTTTACCATCTTTAGCTGATAAAACAATTGCAACAACAATGTAGATCAAACTAAGGACTGTTGAAACTCCGAGCCAGATTCCAAGAGCTGATAAATGAGGAATCCCAATAGCGAAAACCGCGCATACAAAACCAGCAATGGCTATAAAGTAAGGCAGTTTCATGACACTATCATCTCTAAAAAGTACGTAAACAGCCTACACAATGCAAAACCAAGAATGAGACTACATTAATAAAGTTAACCTACTTTCAGCTAAACTTTGGCAACAACAAAATCGGTTTTGGTTTTACCTTTAAAGCGGAACCAGCAAGAATGATGAAGCCACAGTTAATCATGAAAAGATTGACATATTGCAATCCCCATGTAAAATGGTACATCTTTTTACTACCATAGACGAAGCCAGCGAGATCTCGATAGCGGATGTGTCTTTTGCCACCAAACTCATGAAGCTTGGCGATGAGAGAGTTTGCGTAAAGGGAGATGGCAGTAGCAAGAAGGAGACCAACCACACCACCAATCCAACCCAAAGGAACCATCACTGTCCCGGAATATCCCAACACATAGGCACTGTTTATTCCCGTTGTTAGCACAAATGATACCTGAAACCATGAATCTGTACCATTTCCTCCACAGTAAAAAATCTTTTACCCACAAATGCAACATGTGAATAGTCAAGGGAAATGAAAACCGAGTCAACATAGCAAAAATCCCATTTTTTTTGTAGCTACAATTCTTGTGAGAAGAGAGAAACTGATCAAGAAAGTTGGATATTAAAGTTTCACATTCTTAAATCATCAAAGACAACATTTGCTATGCATGCATCAGCGAGGTATGAGTAAAATCAAGTAACAGAAGTATCAATGAATCTGACAAAGAAGACAAAAAGTTAATAAATCCTTTTGAATGTTTTTTTTGTCACGAAAAAGTTTAATTACTAAAAAGGATCATCATTACCCAATTGGGTATACTTTGTTTTGCCAAAGACAAAACAAAACTTTTTTTTTCTCGAAAAGCTGGAGATCACGCAATAAACGACAAATCGATTCACCAAAACAACCTTAAAAGAAGAAAAAGAAAAAGCAAAACAGGACAAAATTTTCAATAACAATTAAGATTAGGAAAGAGATTTAATTACTAAAAAGGATCATCATTACCCAATTGGGTATACTTTGTTTTGCCAAAGACAAAACAAAACTTTTTTTTTCTCGAAAAGCTGGAGATCACGCAATAAACGACAAATCGATTCACCAAAACAACCTTAAAAGAAGAAAAAGAAAAAGCAAAACAGGACAAAATTTTCAATAACAATTAAGATTAGGAAAGAGAAATGAAGATAAGAAGTACGAACCGCTGCTAATCTGATGAGCAGTCTCAGGGATTTCGACATCGAGGTTTTCCACTGCACTGACTTTACGGTTCCTAGCATCACTCGTATCCATGATTCCGACAAGAAATCAGCTAACTCTTCAGTTAGTTATTTGTGTCTCTGCCTCCAATTCCAGTGTAGTTATGTCTTCTTCCTCCTCAGTTTCGAGAACTTTGCTACGAAGACAGGTTTTTTATTTGCTGGAAAGAATCAAGCAAGATTCGTAACAGGCAAGTTCAATTCCACAGAAAGAGTGTGAAATGGAATCGATGAAAACGAAAAAGATGGATTCTGTTTTTTATGTGTTTGATCTTTCTGGTCAAATTAATTTGATGGGTCAGAAAGATGGATACGTCTCTCTGTGTGTGTTTCTGACTTATATGCACGCGATCCTATAAAATGGGCAACGACCATTTTTTAGTAATTTTTTTATTAAGGAAATACTTACATTTGTTTCCCCTCTCTATTAGAGCAAAAGATTACTACCTTTAAAAGACATCAAAGTATATCTCATAGTTGTTTTATTTTTGGAAAGTCAGATAAAATTCTATCCAATCAACGAAATTTGATATGATTGATTACGAGAAAAATATCACATTAGGAATTAGTCAAATTTTAAAAGAGCAGTGTTGTAATGTAAACCTGAAAAGTCAAAGAATAGTCGGTAAGACATCAACGCAGGTTTTCATTTTTTTTTTAGTGGAATTATTTTGACTGATTATAATGGCATCATATTCCTTTGACTTCTTATGACATTATCTTTTCATTTTTCAAAACGAAGTTTCCTCTAATTTTGTTTATTTAAAAGATAGATTCGTCTATATATGATTCGATTCTAAGACCAACCACATATCTCCACTTTGTTGGCATATATCCCAAAGCCCAATTAGGATACTCACTCCTACACAACCCGTCTGTCAGCAAAATTCAAAGTTCTTTCCGAATATTAAGAACAAGTCATCTACATTATATTAAGAAATAAAATTTTAAGTTGACAATGAAATTTAATACCAAAATCAGCAGCCTTTACGCAATCTACGTAGCTTGACTTTATGGAAAATACGAAAATCAACACTCCTGCGAAACTTTGTTACTTGATTTTTTTTCTCCAACATTATGAATTTATGATGATGGGAATGGGATTCTCAGTCATGACTTTGGAATTTGGTTTTCGTCGAGTTTAATAAATTTTCCAAAAACAAAAATATAGATATTCTCATCGCGGTCACATGTATTTGGGTTTTAGCATTGACTAGATCAAGATTTTAGAAAATTTCAGTAAAATAAAAAAATGCAAAAAAATAGAAAATAACATATCAGAGCCAGGTTTCGATCCTGGGACCTGTGGGTTATGGGCCCACCACGCTTCCGCTGCGCCACTCTGATTTACTTGTTAATTTTTGGATTTGAAGTTATATAATTATTATTAACAATATATCTATAAACTGTCATAATATTCTGGCTTCTATTTTGGAAGATACTCTTACTGATTGTTGTGGGTCAGTAAGATGAAAACAGTGTTTCATTTCAAATTCAATTCATGAGAGCTTGGTGGAGCTCGAGATAGAAGGTATCTTAAGGTATCAATGGAAACATTGTTGGTTCACATACCTAAACAAGGCACTGTTCGTGATGATAAATTTGACAAACGAATGTCCTTCTGTTGTTCAGTTTTTTGTCCAAAGGAAAGGTAGATAGTTTTTGGAGAAACTACACAGTAGAAACTCTATTTCTCTAAGTGTGATCGGGACGGTAAATACTAAACAGTGTACTTAGTAGTCTAACTTGGGTAATTTGTGGTAATGATGCTATCTTGGTCAGTACAAAGAGGAAAATATTTCGTATATGATATTTAAAGTTACCAGTTTTATAGTCGGATGTCATTGCAGATGTATAGTCCCCAATCCTCATGATCTTTCGTGATCATTAACATCGCCTCAAATCCTTCTCTAGTGAGAGAAATGAAGATCTGTATATTAGGGGGGAAAAACACTATGAACACAATTAGAGAGGAAAAAACAAATAATTTAAACGTAAAAACAATAAAGCATCAAACAGTTTTTTATTTTTTATCATTACATGCATTTGACATTCATCGAGAGTTTATATCTAATAGAAGGTTGACCCACGATGGAAAAAAAAAGGCTGAAATCCTTTTAAATGGGATCAATGGAGAAAAGAAAGCTTGACCAGTGAATCATTATCCATTACCATTAATTACTTTACAGTAAACAGTTAGCATTTTTCCAATAAAAGGAGGACAAATCATTGTATTGGAAATCTCTTTACACTTTCACAAAGCATCGAATAATTAGAAGAAATTTGATACCGACGGTTTTCATAGTTTCATTTTAAATACAGCTATCGCAACCTTATAAACTACGCTAACACAATTAGTCTAGTTATTTGTCTGTTCCAAGTTTTATTAAACTACCCTTACAAAAGTTATGTATTAGACAGAAAAAGTTGTGAAAAATTATCAAGCAGAGACGTAATAAAATCTACTATTACATATTGTTTTCAAACACGTTTATTCGTTAGAAATAAAGGTTGTACAGTCCTTCACCAATCAACGGAATATATCATCTCTATAAATTCTAGTAGATAATCGTATGGAAAAAAAATCCATATACATATTTATTTACCTTGTAGTATAAAAATCTACCATTCCCACATCATATATATTCCAGTAGAATTAGGACATACTGTATTTGTTCTTTTTTGTTCCTTTTAGAGAAAAAAAAAAAAAATCTGTAGTCAGCTTTTTGTTCTTTCTGAAAATTATAGAATAATCAAGAAAAAAAGAAGCACGGCATGACTAATATATACCCTGTCACATTGAACTTCACCCATTTTTCATTGTTATAAACTTATAATTAACGTTAATATACTAGTTAATTATATTCGTAGCTTCATTTAAACACATATGGCATTAGCCGGAGTCTCCCTACTGAGAAAACGAATTTACGGGAGTCAAGCACTTTTTTCTTGGGGTCAATTTGTTTCCTAACGACTGGATCCAAGCACTACGTGATCTAAGATTTTGAACTAGTAAGTTTAATGACTTTGAATAATTTGTTAATAACTTTTTTTACAAAAAGGAAGACCCTAAAAACCATAATTATCCAAAGCGTATTTTTTTTCCACCGTATTATGCTTATAAGATAACCAAAAAAGAAAAAGAGATTTAAGGTGTAAATATACGGTTTATGTAAGCAAATATAATGCCACAAAAACAGATTTAAGAGGTGTGGACAAAAAGGGAAAAAAATACCAAGTTCCTGTCTTCTTGGCATGTATCCTAAATCTGTGAACTTACTTGAAGGAACAAGGCCGAAGAATCTGCCGCCGGTTAAGTCTCCGATAGGGAAACCTTCTGACCAAAGTGGAAGCCACCAAAGGATGAATCCAAAGAGATCGCATGATCCGGAAAATGAAGCAAACTTTTGGGGGAGTTTTTTTTTCCATCTTTCGATTGAGAAAAAAAAACTATTGAAGAAATAATGCGGCTTAATTAGGATCAATGCGATCCCTTTGGATCCTTTCTCTAGTTGCTGTGAAGAACACTCTTTCTCTCTCTCTCTCTTTTCTCCAAGTGAGAGCAACGTTGTGTTTTTCCCGAAGGCCATTGATATAAAATATGGCCATGTTCCTCTTAAGTAGATAAAATACTTCGTTCTCTTTTTAATTTCCACCTTCTCATCTTTAAACTTTTTTTCTTTATTACTATTTCCACTTTGAGGGTTCCTTTATATTTGACTTGGATGAGTAAAAAAGACGTCTACACTTACGATTTAAAACCCTTCCCATGCTTCATTTTTTATTACCGTTATTGAAGTATTATATTTCACCGTTTGAACCTACACGTTGTGATTTACGACATCATTTATGTGATTTCTTTAAACCTTTTGGAAAGTCTAACGTACTATATATCACCAAACATGAATTAAGCTTAAACACAAGATTTAACACAGATCCATATAGTAGCATAGCATTATAAGAAAATGATTGTTTGAATCGCCGTGCTAGCTAGGTCATGGTAATTTAAGACAAATTAGGACAACACTCAGTTTTACTTTTCTGACGGCAATATTCCACTGTCTTATACTCCTGTATATGAAAATAAAGATAAGAACATAAAATGTGTAATCTTGTTTATGGAACATGTTATTTGTTGTGAATTTACAATTTATCACATGGTATCTTAAAAAATAAAATCCTAAACTTAAAGTTCCGTATGTAGAAAAATCTGGTTTTACAAAATATGTTCACTTTTCAACATGGTGGTAACATTCTAGTTGATTAAAACAAAATCTTGTTGAGAAAATAGAATTCTTGAGTTTAAAATTCACCTTGTAGAGAAAATAGAAAATGGTGGTAACATTCTAGTTAATAATCTTTCTCAAACAACCCAGACAAACTATCCCATCTTAGATATTCCCCACAAGTTCGGTGGCACTATTAATTATCTTTTTGTCGTTTTTATAAACTTTTTTATTTCTTCTTAGCTTATATTATTCGAAAGTTTATTTTTTTTCGTGGTCCATCCCATGTTCCCCTTCGCTTTTGGCACCAAACATTTCCTATAGTCTCCTTTAAATACTGTTTTAGGTTGTTTAAATTAATTATACAACAAATGTTTCATTATATTTTTATTTATTCCTAAGAAAAATGTGAGTAATAGTTCCAAGGATAAATCATTTTCTTCTAACTTGCCTTATACATAGGCACATATGCAATCATAGGATCAGATTCAAGTCAAAGATATGGTCATATGATTGACACCTAATAAAGAATTATTATATTAATGGATCCAATGCTTCTCCATTGCATTACACGTACCCGTATATGTATATTTGTATATATTGTATATGATTATATATTCATAATACTATCAAATATGTTCATTATGCATCTTAATAATTAAATTAGCTCGTAGACATCACATGTTTTCCATATTTTTTCTTCGAGTATCACATGCAAAAGCAACACATTATGGATTCTTTATTTTCTAAAAATAACAATTTGGCGAATCAGTAACCAAAATGCTAAGGATCTGTATTACTGGCGGATGTAATAAATCCATGATGTTGTGTGTTTCCAAATGAATCAATCTGCAGAGGGGTTTACTGTAACTATCATGGATAATAATTTCATAAATGTTTTTATTTATTTCAAAATACCAAAACGTGAGCAATCTTTAAACATGTCATCACTGCTTGGCTTGGCCAGGAGAAGAAAAAGGATAGTAAAAGAGCATGAGCATGTGGCCTACTGTGTTTCCCTCTATTCGATTAAATTTAAAATATTTTAATAAAATATATTTTTTGAAAAATAATATATATACACAAAAATATAGGTGAGAAAACAAAGAATCTACAATAAATCAGTGCACATGGAGAGTCTTTTCTACATAAGGGAGGTATTCAATTTCATACCAGACAAGGATAATCTTTGGCTTTTCCATGTGTTCGAACATGACTCGAGCTACATCATATATTTAACTGTATATATATATATATATATATATATATATATATATATATGTAAGAATAAAAAGCTTAAAATGTGAAATATATTTATCTTTCTATTAAGCAGCCAATATTTATTAGAAAAACATGAGAGTAAGAACAGAATGAGAATGTCAAAAATGTCACTAAGATTGTGGCAGTCTTCTCAATCACATGATTTGTGTTTGTGCTTTTGTGACTACTAGTACTAACTAATGCAAGTACCTTTTACTTTGGCAGGTAACGATATTCTTTTCTTTAACCATTAATTAAAAACATTTCCACAAAATCCACTTTGTATAAATTATTGATGGACCTTCAAGGCCTAAAAAACTGTTTACAGATAATTAAATTAGTACTTCCTTCTGTCATCATCATTAGGCCTAATCATTATCACGCCAACCCATATGGGTTAGGGAGAAAAAAAACTTGCAAGGCATTTGGTCATAGCGTGTACCCGAAATCAATCATGAGAATTCTTTAAGTTGTTAGATTTTGGGTGAAAAACTGCATATGATGCATATCAATACATGATACATCGACAGATCTATTGAGATCTTATTTCCTGTAATAATAATTGTATAAACACGAAAACAGTATCTAATATAATATCATCTGGTCTTAATATTCAAGTTTCGAAAGGAAAATCAAAAGTTTTGAAAGAAGTCTAGACGTTTTTTGCACCAACATTTTGCTAGACATTGATCAAATTTCGGGATCATTATAAGTGGGATCCATCCAAAACCAGTCTGAAAATTAAACTGTAAGTTAGAGGCTCTATTGGAAATTGATTTTTGTATATACGTACGACGGTACTAGTTGAAACAAAGCTAATGAAGATAGACATGGACGTGGCCCATGTACAAACCTTTTTTTTAAAGATGATGGGGGTGTCGGAAGAGAGTTGGATCACAAACGGAAATTGAACAAGCATTGTAATAGAAGTGTATGATCCTTAACCACTTTTCGTTTTTTTTCTCCTCCAAAACAAATACATCTATTGAATACGTATCATGATGTATATATGAATGTTGTATAAAGTGTGTGTATTTGGAGACGCACGTATGGATGTAGAGCATAGTGTAGGGTAAAATGGGAATGCATGGTTTGTAGTTGTAAATGGATGAAATCATGAAAATGAGATATACAAATAAGACAGCAAAACAAAAGTGGGTCACTTAGAAAAGATCCCAACGTAGAGAACATAATATTAGATGTCTCTTCTTTGTTGGACACCAACCCCAGTTCTGCACACCTCTTTGTCGTTCTTTCCATCTCCATATTTCGTACTCACCATCACAACTCATTATTTATTATATATTTCAATTTTAATATATGCATACGTAGGCATATTGTTTTAATCTTTAACCATCATGTTATTGCAGATTACTATGTTAATAATTACCGACAATAATCAGTTCAAGTGATTTTCAGGTAGCTGAATAATTCGAAATCAGTGGTTCCAATTCCGAATCTTAGCGAGTCATATTCATATATAGTTTAAATCAATTAGAGACTACCTCCAAATGCATATTTCTAGTTTAATTTGATAATTCAGAAAAGAAAAAACGAGGGCAGTGAGTACATCCATTGTTGAAGAGTTTTGAGTGGAGAAACGAAACAAGGACAAGTTGAATAAGAAGGCACCAACTCTTGTGGACCTACGTGCTTTGCATCAATGCTTCCACCTTTCAGTTCTCAAGTCGCGTTAATTTACAAGGTATGGCGTCACTGCACACTTTCCTCGTCATTTAGGGTACTCTTTTTATTAGTTTGGTAAGACAAATAAGGGTTATATATATGATTTATTTAATTGAAAGACAGCAACTAATCATCACATTTGTAATTGGTTAATATCAACGAAATTTCAAATCTGAATAATTCAGGAACTAACAAAGATATAAAAATTAGAGATAGTCACCCTGATATAATTAGACATGGATAATAATGACCATCCTCGAAGTGGTTAAAGACTACATGCGTAAATATGTACCTAAATGTATATTGGTTAGAAAAAGGTGTGAGAACAAAACTTTTGTTAGAAACGGAATGACGATATTCAATGTATCATTCAGAAGCTAGCTAAGATTTCGACGGGGACCATTTGGTGCTTTTACTTTCTAACAAAGATATCAACTTAATTTTGGTCCTTCTCAGATTAATTTTGCTAACGTATATCGACATGTCAAGGTTCAAAAAATTTAGAGTCGAGGTTGTCAGATTGAATCGATTTTTCGTTTTTAGTTTACATAGAGAGCCAAAGTGTTACTTACATGATCAGTCTCTTTGGTTGTGGAGTTTAGCATGCATGATATGTATAGATTGAGTAAACATTTACTCTATTTTTTTAAAAATGATTTAAACCAAAACGAAAGTGTCAAGAGTTGATAAGAAGGTATTAATAGCACGTGGCAACATTAACTTAGTGTCCAATAAGTAGAAGACAATGTCGTTGTCTTTCCCAATTCGGTTGTCCTAATTTTAGGGCAAGAGTATGTATGACTCGACGCTCGTGTCGTTTTCTCTTAGGTCTAATTTCAAACCATTGACTTGTGTATTACGTAACTTTCGTTTCCAATAGATCCGTAAACTAAAGCTACAAAGTAATGTGATAAAAAATTGTTGTTCGAGCAAAAGATTATCAAAGGACTATATCTTTTGAAAACCGTTTGATTTTTCTTGTTTATCTTTGCAAAAGTAGTATTGGTTAAAAAAAGGTCCCAAAAACGTAGAGCATAGATTGCCACAAGGTCGTTGTCGCTTTTGTCGTCACTGTGACTGCGTCGATTAGACGTCTCCATCACACGTCGCGTCCATTTTCCTCGTGGTGTAGCACGAGGCACGACTGACTTATATGTAGAGAATTAATTGCATGTGGTGTGGAAATTTCGATTACAATTAAGGAATTTATATTTGGTGGCGAAGAGTTAGGCTTTGAAGGGAAGTCCAGATTTACTGCAGAATAAATACATGACAGATCAAATACAGATTGATCTGTATTTAATTCACAATCACATTTTTAAGCTTCGAATGGTGATACAGATCAAAAATTGCAGATCAAATAGTAAATCCAGATCATATTGAACAAATACAGATCATGATATGTATGCAGATCAAATGCCTATCAAATATATTAAATAATTATAAAATATCATACTTACTTAATTGGACAATAAAAAAACAAAGAAAATTTACAATATATATATAATATATAAAGTTTTCTTAGTATATATATATATATTGAAAATTTTCTTAAAAACAAGAAATTTAAAAATTGAAACATTATCTAAAATTTAAATTCGATTACAACATACAAAAAATTAACGTGAAATGTTTTGGTCGGTTCATAATGTACTTGCAATATGTTCCCTAATGTTAACCATAATTATATATAGAATTGTAATTTATAAGCTATATTTATATATAAATAAACAAAATATCTCAAAATATTTAAAATCTTTAGTCATATATATAAAAAAAAATATATTTTTGCATTTATGAATTCATTTTACTAACTTATATGAATCTCTTTATCATAAAAGAAACATGAAACTCAAGAAATTTAAATTTTGAATTGTTATGTTTGTAATATAATTATAATGATATATATATATAATAAATATAAATATATAGTGATTGTAAAAAAAATACCTATTATATAAAAAATATGAATATGTAAAGTGAATATATTTAATTTTTAGATATAAAAATTGTTATGTTCATTAATATTTAATTATTTATTGAAAGAATCAATATAAAAAAAATCACAAAATAATATATAAATTATATAATATACCTTAAGCTACTAAGAATCTTATAGATTTAATTTTCATATATATAAAGAAATAATAATTAGAAAACCCAATATTTATAACCAATTTTTAGAAATAATTAAAAATGTAAAATACATGAAAAATTGTTATGCATGTAACAAATGTTTCTAGGCGAATTTTAATTTAACACAGGTTTTGTGGATTTATTTGTATAAAAGTAAATAATAAATTATATTTTTTTTATCATTTATAAGTAATTAAGAAATTAAAAGTAAATGAATATAATAAAATAAAAAATAGGTCTGCATGTGTTCAGGAGGTTTTAGCTCTTTCTCTGCAGATCAGAAAAATATCACAAAAAGACAAAAAATATTGATCTGCATGCAGAGTGATCTGTATTTTCTTGATCTGTAAATAAAAGTGTGATTGGCTATGAAATACAGATCAATCTGTATTTGATCTGATCTGTATTTAATCTGTATTTGTTGTGGACTTCCATTCAAAGCCTTAATGCAGACTGAAACAGATGCAGAAGAAATTAAATTGATCTGTATACAAATCAGAAAAGAGAACAAATTTTTGCTCTGCACTGAAGGATCCAAAAAGCACCCGTACAGGTGCAGATCCGTTTTTTTTTTCTCTTTTTTTTTTTCTTTTTTTTCTTTAATTCTATCTTTATTACTTATTAATTTTATATTCTACCTATTTATTTCAAAATAAATTACAAAAAACAGTATTCAACTTATATTATATATTTTATTATCAAACACAATTTTGTATATCTTATTATATATTTAACTAAGGAAATTTCTATGAATATTACAAACTTTAAAGTATTTTGAAAACTAACTAATGTTTTCAAGAACTTGAAAAATAAATTTTTCCATGAAACAAAAAAACTAAATATATAATTTCTTATAAATTCAAATATATTATTTTAAATAATTTTAAAAACATAAGAAAAATACTATTAAAATATAATCAACTAAATTAAGAATTAAATTAACTATCAAAGAATATCCTCAATTTTGATATAATATGCATAACATAAAATAAAAAATTTAAATTATTATATGTCATATCATATATTTTATTTTACTTTATTTCCAAAATTTTCTTTTGTATATAATATTGTAAGCATTATTTAACAAAGAACATGAAGAAAAATAAATTAGTTTGATATGACTTTTAAAAGAACTGAATTAAATGAAATAAAAAAAATAGAAATTAGAGAAAAAAAACTTAGAAAAAAAGAAAAAACAAATTCTTTTATGATACGAAAAATCATATAATATCATATATTCTTGAACGGATGAAATACTTGTTATGCAATTGCTCTGCATACAGATCATGATCTGTATTTCTTCTGCATGATCTGTATATTCCTTTTGATCTGCATTTTTTGATCTGTGTCACCATTCGAAGCTTAGATGAAGAAAAATGAGGCCGAGCGCAAGTAAATAAAAATCTAAAGAGTGACTAGACTGTAGACTATAGTTATGAACTTATGATATGATACGGATTTAAACTTGTTAATAAAAAAAAAAGACAAAAAACTAGTACATATTTAAAGTGGTATATTTTCTTACGTGCAAATATGCAATGCAAGAACTTATCACAATAGTGACAATACGCATAAATCAATTTAGCCAAAAGGAGAAACTCAAAAAGCCAAGTCAACAAAATATAGAGGCGTGAGACTGTTGGAAACAAAAAGATTTGGGTCATGTTCACTCTACTCTCAATCTTCCTACTTCAACCCAACTTCCTATCACATATTAAAACTGATTTTCAGTTGCTACCAACCCAAAACCATGAAAGTTTAAAGTAGCGAAGCCCTAAAGGCGTAGTTGGGCTTTAGTTCAATTTAGCTTTTATAAAGATGGGCCTTAAACATGGTTTTATTACTAAAACATCATCGCACGTAAATCGTTAAAATTAACAGATACCCTCTTTGAATTTTCAGTTTTATGGTCAAACTTACCCCTTACAAAGATCTGACTTGTAAATATATTATTTTTTTGGAAAACATAACGTCTAAAAATAAATTATTTATTCGTGCTCTCATTTTTTAATTTATAGATAAAACAAAATTAGACGAAAAAACTGCAAAATGATGAATATCAGTAAGTAATCAATTAAAAAAAAATCCAAGCAGATTTTAATCTCAATTCTAGTGAATTTCGTGGAAGTGTACGTTTTTTTTTGTCCTGAAATAAAAAATGGGAAGATGGAAAATAAAAGCTGAGCTATTATATGATTGATGACTCATAACAGACTTTCGGGCGTTATTGGAAAAAATCGAGGAAGAAAATACAAGGAAAACGAGAAGGGTACAACAGTAATTTAACAACGGAAAAGACCGCCTCTTCGCAAGAAGAGAACAAAAAAAACGAACCAACGAAGAAGAAAAAAAAAAAGCGTCCTTATTCCTTAATAAACCTCTCTCCCCACTAAAGCATTTGCAGTTAGGAAAGCAGGTACAAACCCAAAATCCATTTTTCATTTTTTTTCAAAATCGTAATTCCAATTCGTTATTGGTGCTCCCTGCCAAAAATGGAAGGAGAAACTCATCAATCGGAGCCGTTACCTTTACCATCTGCCGATTCCGATGAAGGACTCAGCAGCGCCGCGATTGAACCCGAGCTCGCCGAGTTAGCTGCCGGAGGAGGAGATTCAGTCGGCGGCGGTGGCGGAGGAGGAGTGATTAAGAGCAAAGTGAAGGGACCTTGGTCTACGGAGGAGGACGCGGTGCTCACGAAGCTTGTGAATAAGTTGGGCCCGAGGAATTGGAGCTTGATCGCTCGTGGAATCCCTGGTCGCTCTGGTAAATCCTGCCGATTGCGTTGGTGTAATCAGCTTGACCCTTGCCTCAAACGCAAACCTTTCTCTGGTAAAGTCTCGAAAATTACATCTCAATATCAGATTCCCTGCTTTTTTCGGGGTTTATATAATTGAATTTTAGTTTCCAATTCGGTTGTTCTTCTGAAAATGTTGCGATTCATCTCCAGGATCGTTGTTGGTTGTTTGATTTCTCGACTGTGTTCAAATGAATATCAATTGTGATATAAATGTGTAATTCTGATTCTACTATGGCGGAGATTGTGGAAGTGAAATGAGAACTGATGTTAAACAGTGATTGAATTTCTGATTCAATTCATCGAAAATGTGAGCTGTGACTTAGTCTAAAACCTTGAAATTTGGTATAGATAGTCTCTTGACAAGTCTCGGAACCAATTTCTTAGTTACATGAAATTTTGAGACAAGTTATGAACTTTTAGGACTCTCTTGGGTTTTAGCTTATGATTGATATGCTTTTTCATTTTTCATGTTTGATCTGCTGCAGATGAGGAAGACCATATGATAATCTCTGCTCACGCCATTCACGGGAACAAATGGGCCGTGATTGCGAAAATGTTACCGGGAAGAACAGATAACGCCATCAAGAACCACTGGAACTCAACGCTGAGACGTAAATACGCAGATCTGTGGAAGAATGGTCAGTGGATGGCCAATTCAGTCACCTCCGCTTACATCAAGAACGAAAACGTCGACGTAACATCTAATCCATTGACTCAAGGAGAAATCATTTCACCACCAGAAGAGCCTCCACAGCTTAATGAAGATGTTACAATGGTTGATGCAGCCAACGAACCTCAAGAACAAGAACAAGCTCCAGTAGAGTGTAACGTGTTTCGACCAGTGCCTCGTGTTGGTGCTTTCAGTGTATACAACCCAACCAGCCAGAGAAATGGATACAGGGATCAGAACGTAGTTCCATGTGAGGGACCGTTGATTCAAGCGGCTAAACCGGACTCGTTGGCTGGTAGATTTCTACAGTCTCTTTACGACGAACCTCATGTTCCTACGAAATGTGGTCATGGTTGCTTTACTTGTCAAGCTGAAGCCAAGTTTTCCGGGAAGTCGTCGGTGTTGGGACCGGAGTTTGTGGATTATGAAGAGCCGTGTGCAGTTTTCAACCAAGATCTGATCAATATTGCGACTGATTTGAACAACATTGCGTGGATGAAGAGTGGCATTGACAATACCATTGTCAGAGAAGCAGAACAGAGTATGAAGATGAAAAGTTTCAGTTTTGATGATCCTCGAATGAAGTTTAATGGAATGTTGCCTAGACAAGATTTCTTCTGTGCAAGAAGCTGATGAAATTCAGAAGAAGGGCTTTTATAGATTCATCTTCCCACCTTTTTTGTGATTCTTTGCGCTTTGACGCTTATATATAGATGATGATGATGATGTTCTTGTCGAGGTTTTTCTCTGACATTCGGATTTAACGGAAGAGAGATTAAAAACAGAGTCTGTAATGATCATTTTGACCTTTTTGATCAAATTCGTCTCTCCTTTTTGTTCTTTTCAATTTCTTATTAAGTGTGAAGTTCTGGTTCTTGGTTTATGAACTTCAAGCGTGTGGGCTTAGGACTATGAAATGTCTTCACGTTAGCTCATAGGAAACTCAGGATTGAGGGGAAAATGTAAATTACATAAACAAGAGAGAAGAAGGAAAAAGGCTTGCTTCATTATGTTATTTACAAGCACTTTTCTCCTTCATTTATATACAAAAAAAATGAAGATCAATTTACAATCCAAAAAAATATATCTTGAAACGTCTTCATCCTTTTTTTTTTCACTCAAATTCCCCAAAATCTTCAATAGCTGTGACTTTAGAGGACTTGAGTTTCCACGAAGCTGTACTAACCTTCAATGGAATCATCATAGGACTAATATAATCTCCAAAACAGAATCCACTTTCTTCATCTTCCTTGGTACGCAAGTCACCTGGAGGCAAGAAGAAATCCGAAGACAAACCCTTCACATTAAAACCCACTTCTTCAATCTCCCAACTCTCTTCCATTGTAGTCTTTGAATGACTCTCTAAGCTCTCATCAAGCCTCAACAATGAGACACGTGTCCTTCCTCTGTGAGCGATCTGAATCCCATCAACGCTTTTATAGTCTTGGATCATTGTCTCAGCCGTTGTTTCCCATAAGACCATATCTTCTTCTTCCGGACCGGTCTTGATCCGTACGAGATAAGTGTCCTCTATTTGGACCAAAAGTCCTGTTCTCTGACTGAAACACCCCCAAACCGTATGCTTCACCGTCTCCATGCCGATCTTGCTTCTTGATTTAAGCCCTGAAGGCTGCGTTTCGAGCTTAAGAACAAAGCATTCTTCGTCGTTAATCACTTTCTCACCGATGCAAACCGATCCAGCAAACAAATTTGCTGTGGTTTTAGGATCAAGCCCTTGAAGGAACCTTCTGAGTGGTCCAGAAGGTTCATTAGAAGCATGGGAATGTGCGAGCCAAGGGCTTTGCTTCCAAGCCACGTTACCATCACAACCAGCACTGACTTTACAACCCGAAACCACAAGCTCTAAACTCCATTGACTCGAGCCTTTCTTCCATAATACAAAACCTCCCATCTCTCCTCCGTTTCCGTTGTTGACGTTTCTGATCCTCACCACCTTCTTCTTCCTCTTCCCGGTTAGGGTTTTCGCTGCACAAAACTCGGTCACTCCCATTTTAACCTTTCCTATCGCGTACATGCTCTCTACTCCATCCAATGCCGTCTCTCCTCCAGCTGCTGCAGTGTATTGCTTCACTATGTACTTTGCCATGGCTGCTTCCTGTTGATTAAACCCCAAAAACAGAGGAAAAGTAATATCAGAAAATGTGTTTCTCAAGGAAAGTTATAATTTCCAATTGCAAACCCCAAACGCAACAAATCATTCAGGTTTTTTTTTTAGTATTTGCGCTTAGTGTTGTATTTATAATTTGCAAAAAGGTTGGTTTTTAACAGTATCCTATGATATTATGATATGGTCTAATACTTCAATATTCCTGTTTTAATAAATAGAGTATATTTACTTACCATAGATTGATTTTTGATGAGTTTGGAGATGGGATGGTCAAGAACGTCGTGATTGGAGGAAACAAGAAGAGGGATCGAGGGAGCTCCGACGATTCCAAGAAGCATCTGAATCTGAGCGTCGCGGCCGCCGAAAAGAGTGGCGAGGCTGCTACTGTTATCCGGTGGTGACCGGAGCAAACTAGACTTGACGCTTTGCCACGCGCCGGTCTTGTTGTTGTCGGAACAAAACAGCTCCTCCGGCATGGGAACTTCTAACACCGTCTCTAAACCGTCTTCTCGGTCGAAATTAGGACAAAGCGTTCTCATCTTTTCACTCTTTTTAACAAACCTTGAAATAAATGAATCCGGAAAGTTAAAGGTGATCGAATGTATTTCGCTCTTTGGTTACACTAATGATGTCAGGAGAAGAAGAGGGTTCGATATATTATGGATTGAATGGCATAAGCTAATGCCTTGGCGAATTATATATAAGAAAAAGTATATTAGAGTAAACGAGATGACCAACCGACCGAAGCCGATCGGATACTATTTGTGTATTGTCGTGTTCGCACGCTTCATGTCTCCCTTTGCTCTCTATCCAATAAAACATTGAATATCAAAAATATTGCATTTGGGAAATCTCAACTTAAAGAAAGAGAAATACATATTTTTATTTTTGTCGTGACTAAAAATATACTTTTCCTTTTGGCTAATTAGGCTTTGAATTAGTAAAAGAGAACTTTGTCGTTTGGTGCAAATCAATGTACATATGATCAATTTGTTTTATTATTAGTCGTGTTCAATATACGGCGCCGATCTGAACGCAGTGAAGGGTTCAGAAATAGGACTAATGAAAAATACATTAATTCGATTTATTAAAGTGCTTAAACCGGCCACCCCCATAAATATTATTATTTCTTTGTTGCAAAAGAGTTAACAACTAAACTTTACTTTCATTATATTTTTCTTTAAGAGAGAATGGAAACCAAGAAAGGTTGAATTGGCGAAGATCGATATCGTGCGTCTCCTTTTAACCGTTTCCTCTTTTGACTTCCAAGTGCAATGTTTTCTCATTCAGTACT
Organism: Microthlaspi erraticum; assembly: GCA_902728155.2. NCBI lineage: Eukaryota > Viridiplantae > Streptophyta > Magnoliopsida > Brassicales > Brassicaceae > Microthlaspi > Microthlaspi erraticum. The sequence goes on along the minus strand of CACVBM020001829.1, from coordinate 181,624 downwards.
GCTTAAGGTTCAATGAATATAAGTTTAGTTTTTTTGCAAGACTAATTAATATAAACTAAACTGAGATTCATATAATAAGCTACCCCTAATAGAAAACAGTAACGCCATACAAAGTATCTTATAAACTTTGCACCAAAAGTATCATATAGCCTTGCAAAATGTATTCCCTAAGAGATGTGATGATTCTAAGTTGTAAGAGACTAGAGATGTAACATATCTATACTTATACTTATAAAAGACTAGAGATGTAACATATCTATAGTTGTAAGGAGTATAACTTTTTTGTAGAAAAAAATGACGAGAAATGGATAATGAAGAGATGACACTTTGATTGGGAAGTGAATTGTCGGCCGAACGTGGCTGACGCCGTATCATCAGACCGACTATTAATATTTCCCTTTAATTTTCATTTGCTTGCCGGTACGGTTACATTAAGAAATCAAGTTTTTATGTTTTAATAACTAATATATAAATGTGTGTGTCTATTAGTTGCCTTCACCATGCATCAATTGGGTTCAACTTATATAATATGATGTAACAATATTTGTGATTTTTCCACAAGAGCAATGTATCGTATTAGATAGTTTGCATTATTGTGAATAATCATGACATGCACGCTGTTTGGAATCTTTTTTTCCGCTATGCAATTTGTCTGCATAACTCATTAGTAGAATAAAGATCAGTTCTTGATACCAGAACAATTAAAACCCTTAAAAAAATATGAAAAATTCCGAATCAAAATCTTGACCTTATATCTTACAGATTGTACAGGTTGTTACGACAGTTCAAAGTCTAAATGTATAACATAGAAGTATGTGACATCATTATATAATATATGTTTAAATGGTCATTGTATGGGAAAAAAAAATTCCGGTCAACGAATGTATGAAAGTGGTAACTTTATGATTTGTAATTTGATTATGTAGGCATTTTTTTTTTTTTTTTTTTGCGAACCAATATATAGCTTATGGATTTAGTAATGTGAACACGAGAATATTGAAGTTCATAATAAGAGAGAAGAAACTAATTAGAAGAATGGAAAATCAAAACCAAAATTAAAAGCTGCGACCAATTGTTTCGCTGATGCGGATGGTTAAATGAGCTCACACGAGCGAAGTACTGACGTCCTCGGTCTTCCCAACCAAAGCCATTATCCCCCATAACAAAGGTTTGCCTTCTTCCGCACGTGGGTTTTGTCTTTCTCTCACGTGTTTTGTCCGGCGCCGAATCAGCCTTCATATACATCTGAAATCTCATTTTTTGTTTTTGTTTAATCAGATAATATAAATTAAAATTATAAAAAGCTTTAAAATTCAATTTAGTAGAGGCTCGTTAGTTAGGTTTAAATATTAGTAGAACTATTCATTCAATTTATTTCCATGTATTTCAATTTTAGTTCAGTTTAGTTTGTTCTTCTCTTTTCTCAAATAGAAATGCCTGAATCTTAATATTTTTCAAATAATTTAAACCTAAAACAACTCTACTCTCTTTTTGTTGTTAAGAGTTCACATATGTACGTACTGTAATTTGGAAATAATACCAATACAGAGTACAAACCAACGAGTTTTATTGACAATACGATAATTTACATATATTGAATATGAATCATGTTCTGATAGATTTGGTTGGATAATTGATTCGAAGAAGTTTTAAAATCTCAATTTTAGCTTGCAAAGAATAAATTAATCCCGATAAATTTGTTTTAAAATTCAAATCAACATTGGTTTCAATTTAGTTTGATTATCTTCCCCATACATATAGTGGTTCAATTATCTATCCATACTCTTTTACATAGCTCATATACGTAAACCCCAAAAAAGACAACATTATTATTTTAAGAAACAAAATAGTCAGAACATCCAAAAGTTTGTTTGATGAGTTCTTTCCAAATATTGCTCCTTTGTAAAATTTTCGAACTTCCAAAACCTTAATAATTAATCAAAAGATAGGACATGACTCACAAGTCTTTCCAAATACTTGGAAGAAGACCCATCTTGACTTAAGCAAACAATAGCTCTCTCCTTCCACTTCAAACACCTCTCTCTCATTCCATCCCCTTCACCTATGATTCCACTTCTTATTACCTTCTCAATCTCCTTCCGATCCATCTTGCTCCTCTCCAACATTATCCCAACTTCCCATACATCAACAATGTACCTTGCGTTCACACGCTGGTCTGTGAAACACGGTGTACATATCATTGGAACCCCTTCAGATATGCTCTCTAGTGTCGAGTTCCATCCACAATGCGTCCAAAATACTCCAACCGCAGGATGCGCCAATACCTCTAACTGATTTACCCATTTCACAAATTTTCCCTTATCACCAATGTTTTCCACAAACCCACAAGGCAATGACTCCAGCCACTCGGCCCCTCGGACAAGCCCTGGCCTAACTACCCACAAGAATGGTCGTTCGCAGTTTCGTAGACCCCAAGCAATCTCTAGAAACTCCTTCTCCTCCATATCTGCAAGGCTTCCAAAACTCACATAGACCACAGACTGCGGTTCTTGCTCGTCGAGCCAGTCGGTTGTCAAATGGTCTTCTTTGTTCTTTATCGTAGGTAGAGAGTTTTCACTATGTTTGTGAAACGGTCCGATCGGGAAGATGGGAACTTGAAAGTGGCTGCTAAAATCCATGAGTTCCATATGTTCAAGATCTTCGAATGTGTTCCATATGACTCCTGAAGAAGACTTGGCTCCTTTCACCATGCTGTTAACTACCCGGTATAGTTCCTCCGGCTCACTCGTTTCCATTACCGGAAGATCCTTCACTTTCAAAGGTGGAAGCTCTAGCACCGGCTCATCCAATCTAGAATCTTGAGCAAAAAAAGTGTATAGCTAGTTAATTTATCTTTTTTGATTGTTTGTTTCCATTATTTTTTGCGTTTACGTGAACGTTTTATAGTAGTGTGTTCTAACCAAATGAACATATTATCTTTTTTGTTTTTTTTTTCTCTTTAGAAAAGTAGTCTCTTGTAAATGCATATCCAAATACAAAAATTGTTGTTGAAACAGTTGCAGCTTTAGTCAACGTCGATTACTCATGATTTGTCAATAGACTGTGATTTTGTAAATCCAATTTATCTATACAGTCAAATACTATAACGACACTAAATTTCCTGTATATCATTTAAAAAGCTAAAGAGACGGTCATCACCACATATTCTAAAAACAGTTTTTAATAAACAACATATGTTTTGTGTGATTAATCAAACATTTGTTTTGTCATAATCTAGTTACATATATTTCATTTAGAATCAATCCCTAGTCATCCGATCAATACAAACATGAAAAAAACAAATTAATTAATAATTTTCGTAAAGTAAATTAAAATTGAAAGTCAAGTTTGTACATTTACCTTTTATGGGGAGGTACTCCTTATCTCTAAGAAGAGGGTAAGCTGTATAAGCACGAAACGACGCCGCACCACTTGTGGTCAACACCAACCTGCGAATCCCAACCTCTTCCGCTGCAACCTCTGTGTTCCTCGCCCAAACAGAGTCGGAGACCAAACAACACACCTTCTCTTTTCCGCCTACTTCCGCCGCCAGAGACTTCCGAAACGGCTCAGCGTAACTCTGTCTCAGCTGACGAATGAAAGCGACGAGGTCCATACCCGAAGCGTTTGATTGTGATAGAGGGTCTCCTTCTTCTCCTTCGTTCTTGTGATGGATGGTTCGAAAAGTGAAGTGTGGGTACTGAGAAGGAACGGGAGAGTTGAAAGAAGTGTGGAGGATCGTGACGGAGAAGCCACGGTTGTGGAGTATTCTGGCGAGTTGGATCATCGGGTTGAAGTGTCCTAGAAATGGTAAAGGGAACATAATTATTCTCCTCAGTTTTCTCTCTTCCATTTTTTTTCTGCTTTACTTCCTTTTTTTTTGGGTTAGAGACTTTGTGGATATGATATGTTGACTGTTATTATGCGATTTTAAAATTTTCAGTACGCCAAGAACGACTTGCGTAATAGTCCAAAGCTTTCCATATCAGTAGGATAAAAAGGTTGTGGACCCGACAAAGGAAGAAACAAAAAACTATGTATTATATATTATAGTACAATAATAATAACTAGGCAATTGTTTATGTATAATGTTGGAGTCAAAACACTTAATTTAGGCCAGATTTTCAGTCGAGAAAGAAACACTAACAACCGGAATAAATTGATTTAACATTCCATCGCCTTTGGTTTGATTATTTTTGCCATCCTAATATGTAATACTATTTTTCACAAGGATGAACAATCATATAAAACCCAAACAACCAACAGTTTTATTATTTTGAGGAAAAAAAAAAAAAAAAACTTAACATTCAAAAGTTACTGCTCAAAAAAAACATAGCTCCTTTGTAATTTTTTTTCTAACTTGCATCAGCATATGAGTCAAAAGACAAGACATGACTTATAAGATTGTTTAAATACTTGGATGAAGACCCATCTTTACTTAAGCAAGCATTGGCCTTCTCTTTGAAGTGCTAGCACCTCTCTCTCATCCCATCTTCTTTCTCGATCATCATTACCCTACGTACCACCTTCTCAATCTCTCTCATATCCATCTTACTTCTCTCTAACTCCAACCCAACTCGCCATACATCAGCAATGTACCTTGTGTTCACACGCTGATCCATGAAACATGGTGTACATATCATTGGCACCCCTTCACATATGCTCTCTAGCGTCGAGTTCCATCCACAATGCGTCCAAAATGCTCCAACCGCAGGATGCGCCAATACCTCTAATTGATTAACCCATTTCACAAGTTTTCCCTTGTTTCCAATGCCCTCCATAAACACACTAGGTCATGCCTCGAGCCAATCGGTCCCTTGGACCGACCCCTGCCTAACCACCCACAAGAACGGCTGTTCGCTGTTTCTTAGACCCCAAGCAATCTCGAGAAACTCCTTCTCTTCCATACCTGCAAGGCTTCCAAAACTCGCATAGACCACTGAGTTTGGATCTTGCTTGTCCAGCCAATGGGTTATTGCATCGTCTTCTTTGTTCTTTTTGATCGACGGACGATCGTCGCAATGTTTGTGAATTGGTCCGATCGGAAAGAAGGGAGCTTGGAAGTTGCTGCTCATCAGTTCCTTGAGCTGAGGTCCTTCAAGATCTTCGAATGTGTTCCATATGACTCCTGAGGAAGACTTGGTTCCTTCCACCATGTCGGTAAATATTCGGTATAGTTCCTCCGGGTCGTTCGTTTCTATGACCGGAAGATCCTTCGCTTTTAAAGGTGGAAGCTCTATCACTGGATCATCTGATCTAGAATCTAGAAAAAGAAAACATCAAATAATAAATCTTTAGTACTTCCTAAAATGTCGTTTGATAAAAACTGTTGTATAAGATCAAATATAGACATTCAACTTATTTTTTTAAGTATCTGTTAATATATTATTATCTGTAACCTTCGACTTTCTCGGTTTTACATCATCAAGTTATATATTGTTGTATACTTCTTTTTTTTTTGTTAACAAGCAGGCTTTAACCAATTATAATGCAAAGAGAAAGAAAAATGTGAAAGATCAGATTTGAGTTATGGTATTAATGTTTTGGTAAAATGAAACAGAAACTAAAAGATACTTATAATTACGCTTGTTTCATTCATTCATTTTGAATCTTCATTCATAAAGTTTGTTTTCTTGTTCTCAATTCCAAGTTGATTTCATTCACTTTCCCCATCTTTTATATTTGCATTTTTGTTTGTTTGTGTGGTAACCAGTTCAAGTAATAACCTTTTTTTTTACTTACCTTGTATAGAGAAGTAACCCTTATCTCTAAGGAGAGGGTAAGCGGCATAAGCAACAAACGACGCTGCACCACTTGTCCTCAACACCAATCTACGTACTCCCACCTCTTCCGCCGCATCCACCGTGTTCCTCCCCCATAGAGCGTCGGAGACTAAACAACACACCGTCTCTCCTCCTCCTACTTCCGCAGCTAGAGACTTGCGAAACGGCTCGGCGTACTTTTGTTTCAGTAGGCGAATTAGGAAGACAAGATGTCAAGATCCATCCTCGAAGTTTCTGACTTAGACAGAGGATCTTCTTCTTCTCCTTCGTTGTTGGGACGGATGGTTCGGAAAGTGAAATGTGGGTGCCGAGAAGGATCGGGAGCGTTAAAGGAAGTGTGGAGGATTGTGACTGAGAAGCCACGTTGGTGAAATATTCCGGCGAGTTGGATCATTGGGTTGAAGTGTCCCGTAAACGGTACAGGGAACATGAGTATTCTCTTCCCTTTGCTCTCTTCCATTTTTCTTCTTTGACTTTTTATTTTTTTCTTGGGGATAGATTGAGAATCCCCTGTACATATTATAGTAGGAGACGGAGAATGCAATACAAAATTTAACGACGTGTTTCATAGAGGGTTTTGTACAACTGTGTTTATTCTGACGTTTTGCGCTAACCATATTTATTAATTACCAGATTTTTTTTTTTATAAAACTTCAACGTGCCAGTTAATTCATTATTACTATATAGACTTTTATTTTGATTTTTATATTTATCTATGAGATTTGGAGCCTTTTTAATGTCAACCATATTATACCAAAGATTTGGAGCCTTTTTAAATTTTTTAGTATTCGCTTGTGGAATTTTTTTGGTAGTTATGGAAATGCTTCCTTATGATTTGTATGTATGGTTTAATGGAACTAACGTGTTCCCATAGACCATTATCTCCCCATAACAAAGTTTTGTCGTTCACTCACGTGTTTCGACCGGCGCCGAATCAGCCTTCATATAAATCTGAAATCTCCTAGTTTTGTTTTGTTTGGTTATAAAAGAAGATTATTTAAAATCTTCAAACGTTAAATTAGTACTGGAAAATATATTCCCACGTGTTCGAAATATATATCATAATCTTAAGCTAGAGTAGAAAACTCCAACTTTGTACTTACTAACATCTCACAATTCTAAGCCTTGGTTAAAAAAAAAAAAAAAAAAAAAAAAAAAAAAAACATATCACAATTCTTTTGCCAAAGTATCTCCTCTTGTAGCTAGGGACTCGTCAGTTAGGTTTAAAAATTAGTAGAACTATTCAAGTTATTGTAGGCAAGTGAGATAGAGGGCCTACATCGTCTCCTTCGTTGTTGTGATGGATGGTTCGAAAAGTGAAGTGTGGGAAGTGAGAAGGATTAGGAGAGTTGAAAAAGGTGTGGATGATCGTGACGGAGAAGCCACGGTGGTAGAATATTCTAGCGACTAGGATCATTGGGTTGAAGACTTGAAGTGTTCTGGAATAGGTAAAAGGAACATAATGAATCATGTTATTTTCTCTCTTTCATTTTTTATACTCACATTCACTTACACTCTCAGTCACACTCTCACTTTCAGTCACTCTCAGTCACACTCTCACTCTCACTAGTCAGTAGTCACTATTCAATTTGGGCCAGATTTTCAGTGTAGAAAGAAACACTGAAACCGAATTAAATTGGTACTCCATCGTCTCTGGTTTTTATTTTTATTTTTTATTTTTTATTTTGCCCATCCATAGATGTATGCTCATTTTTCACAAGAATGAACAATCATATAAAACCCCACAACCAACATTATTTTACAAAAAAGAAACAAACATAACATTCAAAAGTTTGATGACTATTAATAAACATTGCTCCCTTATAAATTTTTTCTAACTTGCTAAAGCATATGAATCAAAAGATAAGACATGACTTATAAGATTGTCTAAATACTTGGATGAAGACCCATCTTTACTTAAGCAAATATTGGCCTTCTCCTTGAAGTCCAAGCACCTCTCTCTTATCCCATCTTCTTTCTCGATCATCATTACCCTACGTACCACCTTCTCAATCTCTCTCTTATCCATCTTACTTCTCTCTAAAACCATCCCAACTCGCCATACATCAACAATGTACCTTGCGTTGACACGCTGGTCAGTGAAACACGGTGTACATATCATTGGAACACCTTCACAGATGCTCTCTAGCGTCGAGTTCCATCCACAATGCGTCCAAAACGCTCCAACCGCAGGATGCGCCAATACCTCTAATTGATTCACCCATTTCACAATTTTTCCCTTGTGTCCAATGCCCTCCATAAACCCAGTAGGTAATGCCTCAAGCCACTCGGTCCCTCGGACCGACCCCATCCTAACCACCCACAAGAACGGCTGTTCGCTGTTTCTTAGACCCCAAGCAATCTCGAGAAACTCCTTTTCTTCTATATCTGCAAGACTTCCAAAACTCGCATAGATCACTGACTTCGGATCTTGCTTGTCTAGCCAATAGGTTATTTCATAGTCTTCTTTGTTCTTTGTCTTCGATGGAAGATCGTCGCAATGCTTGTGAAATGGTCCGATCGGGAAGAAGGGAGCTTGATAGTTGCTGCTCAGCTCCATGAGTTGGGGTCTTTCAAGATCTTCGAATGTGTTCCATATGACTCCTGAGGAAGACTTGGTTCCTTCCACCATGTCGTTAATTATTCGGTATAGTTCCTCCGGGTCGTTCGTTTCTATGACAGGAAGATCCTTCACTTTTAGAGGTGGAAGCTCTATCACTGGATCATCTGATCTAGTATCTAGAGAAACAAAAAAATTACTTAAATTTAAATATCTGTGAAGATTTTGTTATCTATACAAATTCGACTTAATATGTTTTACATCAAGTTATTTTTGTTTTGTTTACAAGCAGCCTCTAACCAATTGATTGATGCAAAGAGAAAGAAAAATGGGAAAAGTTATGGTATCAATGTTTTGTAAAATAAGATTGAAACTGGAATATAATTCTATTTAATTTCATTCATTTTTCTCATTCTTCATATTATTTTTGTGTGGTCACAATCAAAACTAATAATTTCCGTAAGATAAATAAATTGAAACCGAAAGATAAAGGGTCTTTACTTTGTTGTATGGAGAAGTAACCCTTATCTCTAAGGAGAGGGAAAGCAGCAAATGCACAAAACGACGCTGCACCACCTGTCCTCAACACCACTCGACGAACTCCAACCTCTTTCGCCGCATCCTCTGCCCTCCTCCCCCATATAGCGTCGGAGACCAAACAACACACCGTCTCTCCTCCGCCTACTTCCTCCGCTAGAGACTTACGAAAAGGCTGTGCGTACTTTTGTTTCAGTACACGAATGAGGGAGACTAGATCCATCGTTGAAGTTTGTGACTTAGACAGAGGGTCTTCTTCTTCTGATTCTCCTTCGTTGTTGTGAGGGATGGTTCGAAAAGTGAAGTGTGGGTGGCGAGAAGGATCGGGAGCGTTATAGGAGGTGTGGAGGATTGTGACGGAGAAGCCAATGTGGTGGAATATTCCGGCGAGTTGGATCATTGGGTTGAAGTGTCCCGGAAACGGTACAGGGAACATGAGTATTCTCCTCCCTTTTCTCTCTTCCATTTTTCTTCTTTAGGTTTTCTTTATTCTTGGGGAGACTGAGAATCCTCTATATATTATAGGCTTATAGCAAGAAAGGAGAAGATGCAATAAAACAAATTAATGACGTGTAATTTAAAGAGGGTTTTGTACAACTTCACATTTCAAAACATTTAACCCGTAACTCATGACTTCGAAAACTCCGTAAACTCTCTACTTATTGGACAACGTTAATATATTTTCCCAAAGGTACTTTCTGATTAGATTAACGCAAGTAACCGTCCTCTTTTATTATTAAAAATAGTTAAGTAAGATGGCAAATATCATGTTTCTCGAAAAAAATCACATGGAGTTACATATGACAAAAAAAGACTAAAAAGGAGCTAACAATCTCTGGGTCAAAGAGAGTCTCTCGGTCCTTTATGCCTCTTCGATGACAAAACATATTCATTTTGTGGAGAAGTTATACATTATTCTTGCAATTGTGGTGTGATGTTTTTCTTCTTCCTAACTATTTGTCCAAAAGCATAGAAAAAATTGTGCAGTGATTTGCTTTGGACAAGTTTTCCAACAGAATCCAACTCTTGCACTGAAGTTTAATTTGCAAACCATAACTGTTACTTGGATCTTTGTATACTCATGTGAGTTCTTTTCGTCGGGTTCTCTTTAAATGAATTGATTAAATGAATTGGGCCCGTTTCGGTAGAAGAAGTTAATTTCATTTCCAACCCCACAACTCACCCTTTGAGCAACAAAAAACCCTCCAGAACTACTGAGTGATGAGTATAAGCGAATATTAATAGGAAGTTTTCGAGATTGATTGTGGCCAAATCTGTTCATTTAGATGTTTGGATGTCTTTTGATAAAAAGGAAACTTCTTTATTGAAATGTTTATTTGGTCACTTATGTTGAATCCATGAAAATGTATTTTATATAATTCGAATTGTGTTAAAAACTTACAATTATTGGAGATTTGCTATACAAATTGTGCTTTTAATGTTGTGAGATTATGTTTTGTTGTATGTTTGTCTTTCAAGAGAGTTTAAGTCTTGTAACTGTACCCTCACAAAGGTTGTGTACATGATTTTTTACTAAGACGTAAGAAGCAAGAAAACATAAACCATTTTAACCAAACCTTCACAAGGTTCTCTAGATGGTTCTCTCTCGGATAATATCTCATCATCATCATATGTTTCCTACTTCGATCCGAATCTCCCCCATTCTTGTTCGTTCAGCAAAATGGACCGATTACGCCTAATCTCTTCTTTTCTCGATTTATTTATTTTGTATTTTTTTTTTTTTTTTTTTGATAACCATAGGATCCTAAAGGCTTTATAGACCTAAAGACTAATTCCACGAGGTCCACGACAGTCCGCATATTCCTGCCTTAAAAGGCCAAGGAGACTCGAATCCAAGTGGCGGAAGTGGGTTTATACTTGGCTTTATTAGCCATTTGTATAAGATAGTCTTTTGTAAACAACAATGGCCTATTTTTGCTACCCAACGAGTCAACGACACATCATCAACCATTTTTTTTTTTTCAAGATTAGTAAAGCACATCCTTAAGTAGCCTTCCTTGATATCAACTACTATGTAATTGGCTTATATGCCGTTGATTAGGCTCAATTTTTTTTATTACCAATAATTTTTATGCTTTTCGGTCTGTTATTTTCTGAACCATATATCTGAAATTTTTGTTGTTATTTAAAATGCGAGTACGCCGAGTAGTTTCGTGACTTTAATTCATGTATGCGAACCACTTTTCATGTGTCTTGTTTTGTTTGTTCGGCACCTCAACCTAATATGAAGATGCCATGTTTGATATTCATAAGAAATTGTTATAAATTAATATTCCTGAAATGGCATCATGTATAAACCTTTGGTTGCTAATGGCCAGAAGAAAAAGAAACGAAGTAAAGATGCAAAATGAAATATAGCGAGATTGATTGTGGCTTTAGCTTTTCGCACACCGTCATCGTCTTAAATACGTTATGGTTATTGTGGGCGAGAACCTTGATTGTAATTATAACTTTGCGAAAAAAGAAGCTCCCAACCAACCATGTTATATCCTCAACTATAGGTCCCATAATCCATATATAAATGAATTTTATAATCATGATATTTCGAACCATCATCAGTAGCATTTAATCCAATGGAAAATGGCAATATAAAATTAATTTACGTGTTAAGGTTTTTAGGATTACGTGTGCTGTGCCTAAAGGTTAAATGTTGAAAGAAAAACCCCCTAAAAAGACATAGCTACATCTTTCCAAAGAAAACACCTTAAGAACATCAATGTTTCAAGAATATGAGACTCGTAATATGTCGATATTTTGATAAAATATTGGTAAACCGAGTAACAATTATTATATTGAAGTTTGACTGAGTCAAACTCGAAAGGTGTGAGAATTTACAGCTCCCGACCGGCCAACCCAAACATCTCACTCTTCTTGTCTTTCATGTTTGCGGCTTACCTTCTCTCACTTCTTTCCCCTTTTGTTTCCTTATTTTGCTTAAGACTTTTTTTCCAGCGGGAAAATCTGAAAAAAATAAAAGACAGCAAGAAATCTTGAAGCCAAAGTTTTGTGACCTAAACGGGACCTACAAACTTAGATAACATTTCAAATCATACCAAATTTCATAACACTGAAGAAGCTAATGGGTTTGTTCTTATCTCCAATGGACAGACTCAAAATCTTAATGGTTGTTCTACACGGAACCAACACAATAAAGATGTAACATATCATAAATTCATAAATCCGCAAAATGTACAAGTGTGATCCATCCATATATCTCATTGTATATCCAATGTACTTCACGTCTAAGCAAAACCTTTTACTTTTCCTCTGTTTTTAAGCTTTTTTGGGTTTCTTTTATCCTCTCTTACCATTTCCCCTTTCCAATACCAACATTTACTTTAGAAATGAGATTGCAACATTTGGTTTCTTGTTCAGGATAATATTAGGAAAAATGCTTCGGGAACAATCTTTTCTATTACCACTATATCTTCGCTTCATTTAATCAAACAATCCAGCAAGAAAATATTACAAAATTTTATTGCAACGCCATAGATTACAAAAAGAGCTGAAAACACCTTAGAGTACTCTCAACACATCCTCTATGTCGTTACTCTACAACACATGAATTCCCCTTTGAACTAACTACAAAGACAACAGATAACCTTAACCCAAAGAAGAGCAGATGGAAAAATTCTCCCAAGGCCACAAAAAAATTCTTATTAATAACCTCTTTAGTTATTCTACTTATTAAACATGAATTAAGCAACCATAATAACTAATAATAAATCCCAATCCATCTAACCCCCTCACATAATTATTCTTAACTATAAAGTCTATAACCAGTAACCATCACAATCTCTCAACAACAAATCTACCCATTTCTGGTTTCTTTTTTTCTTCAAAGTCCTGAATCCTAACAGAACCTAATTTTCAATTCAGTAAATCCATTCTTGTGGAAGACTTCTTTCTTCCTTCACACAGCCACCAGAGACTGGTCTTTGACTTGGTTTAGTTTTCACACACTCTGCAAACAAATCGGATAGCGATAAATGTCAATTTTTTCATAAAGATTCGAATTACCATTTTCAAAATTGTAAATGCTTGAATCAGTTACCTTTACCAATTTTGCTGTGACCTTTAGAGAGCCGAGCTTGCAAATGTGGTTGACACCGAACAGAGGATTCTTTAGTTTTAGGTTTTTGTTGGTGAACAACCTTCTTCGGAATCTTAACACATTCATCTCCTGAAATCCAGAATTTCGTTTCCCAATTTAGCTTCCAGAGTATAAAATTGAGCAAAAAAAATCCAAAATTTCAATGAAATCGACGGAAAATTGGGTAAATTACCTGATTTCTTCTGGGAATCATCGGAAGGGTTTGGGAATTTCCGGGGAATGAAAACGCCGGTACCAGTAGACGGCTGTTTAGCGGCGGTTGGTGCGGCCAAGACGGGAAAAGGAGGCGCGATCAAAGCGGGTGGCAATGTCATAATCGGAGATTGATGATTATAGGGAGGAGTTTGCGACGGCCATAGCCAATAGTAGTAGCTGAAAAACGCCGCGTTTTGATGAGGAGGAAATGGGATGAAGGAATTAGGTTTAGGATTTGGGGGTGAATTGGAATTGGGTTTAGCCGCCATTTTCTTCATCTTGGCGACTTCTCCAGCCGCCGCCGATATGACTTTCAGAGACTCGTCTTCAGGAGACGGAGATGTCGGCGGCGAAGGCACTTGCGAAAACGGACCGTTGGGACTCACGACTCCACTCAGAGTTGACTCGGGAGGTTTAACCTGAAGAAAGATTCAACCTTTAGTCTCGAACTCTCGATTAGGAGATAACATTTTGATTAAAGAGAGAAGCTTTAAACAAACCTCAGACTTGTCGGTGACCAAGGAAGGAGGAGAAGAGAGGCGCTGAGTCGAGAGGGCGAGTCGGCGAGTCAGCCCGGCTAGGAAGTCATCTTCGTCGTCGCTTGTTTCGTCTTTCGTCTCCGTTGAGTCATCTGGAGAGGTGAAAGCAGAGGAGTCGAACTCGTAAGGGAACTCGCTCGGGAAGCCGAGTTGACTCAGTGTTGATTCGGAGACAAGGGCTTTCTCCATTGGTTGTTCGATGACGGCGGGACACGGCGGAGGAAGGCTGGAGGAGACGGCAGCAACAACTGACGGCGCCACCATAACGACAATGTATTAAATGTAGAAGAGAGGGAGGGTTCTCTCTTTATTTAAGGTTTCAGGGTTTAAATGAGAAAGCTGGAAAGCATATTATATACAGTATTTTAATAATCCGTAATTCGTGGTCGACAGGAGAAACCGAAACAACACAATGGTTGACCAAATAAAACCTAAAATGAGAAAACGAGAAAATGCAGTGTTGGTGGTCACATTTGTGGGGGGTTTTGCACTAAAATCCAGGTTTTTAAAAACATTTTTCTTGCCGCTCCTTGTTGTCTGTATATACAGAACCTTACAAGGAATTAATGGAGGAAAATCTGGTTTACAGTTTGGCTCCGTTTCATCATTTGATTTTTTTCCATGTGACTGGATAATCAGAATCTATTTTTTATTATTTGGTTTGGTTTGATGTAATTCCGGTTAAATTCATCGATTTATAAATAAAATTTTGTTTAGGCATATCAATTTGATTTGCTTTTGATTTTCTCGATTTCGTTTGTATTTTTTTCCTTTCCTAGCGAATAGAAACGCTGTTAAGTTGAATAAGTTCTACTTTCTAAAAAAGAATTAAAATAACAAATCAATAGATTTATAAAGCAATTTTGGTTTAGGAATTTCAAATAATTTATTTATTTATTTTAATTTTCCTAGCGATTAGAAACGCTGTTAAAGTGAACTCCAAAACGGAAATCAGATAAAAGGCGGTGGTCAAACGTTTCAATCTCAGAGAAAACGATGGCGTCAAGCACAAAGACTGTGGAAGAATCAGGGAGAATAGTTAACGATCGTTACTTTCTAGGTTGCCGCAAAGACGCGAATTGCATCTGCGAGATTTGTTTCGGCAGCATCAACGCAACGCTTGATCTCATGTCTCCGACCGTACGGAAAAGCTACCTCACTAGGGTCTCTCAGCAAAAGTCCGTCGCTCACCCAATCTCGCCGACGACGAAGAAGAACGAGAGAAGATCTGGGATTGGTTGTTTTCTGAAACCGGTTATGATACTCGGTTTGGCACTGGTTTTGGGATTTTGGATGCTTGAAGGAAACTTAAAACCTCAATCCACGAAGGAGATGGTGAGATTCGTTGGTGTAAGATCTCAGGCTGTTCTTGAATTGGGACTTTTCAAGGATGGTCCAGTGTTGATCTCAAACTCAAAGTGTGTTGTGTACAAATCCGGCATGGAAGAGGTGACCATATTCCTCCACTTGTTCGTTTAGTATTTTGTTCTTCTGAATCTATGACGTGGGACACAAGAAATTATTTGCAATACAGATGATTAGTTGAGTTACTATTCTTGCTTTGATTGATTCTTTTGTTTCAGATGAAGTGGTCACAAGAAGGGAAATTTAGGTACTCGAGACTTGCTGCTGAAGCAAATGGAACACATCGTTTTTGCAGCTAGATCATAACACACACGGTGATGGATAGTTTGAGAATTTGGTTTGTTCTCACTGACTAATCAGTCTTCTGAGCTTTTCTTGATGTTTCCACAGCCTTTGTATAGTGAAATAGTGTATAAGACAAAGGCTAGTGTGACTTGTAAGTAAAAGATAGTTTTTGTTTTGCTTGTTCATTAAGGATCCAAATAACAGGAACAATCCAAAGATTGACTATCAAGAAACAAAGTTTTTTTCTTTTACGACAAAACCAACGATTCTATCATTACTTTCATTCAAATTTGTATCTAAAAGCAGAACATATACGCATCAAAAAACTATCTCAATTTTGTTGACGTGTAAAACATAAAGAAATCTAGTTTGAAACAGGCTCAAACTCACACAATTTCAAAAACCAAATCTTGAAAGCTTGTATGCCAACCAATAGCATTGCTTTAGCTGAAATGGAAGTTCCACAATCGTACCTTGAAGCTCTTCCAAAGGTTTAATCGCAGAGCCAATATTTTTAAAGAGTAACAGATGCAAGACCCTCATGGGGGATAATAGTGAAGGAGATGATATATGATGAATCAAAACGTCGTTAGTGACAAAAGAGAAATATTTAAGGAGATACAATAAAAGTATTAATCTTTTTCGTAAGTAAGGCTTATTTGATTCAATCATCCCACTTGAAACAGAAAGGAAGGCCACCATGGCGATTTACACGACATATAGCTTGTGAATCAGTTCCTATCACCTCCCAAATACACTCTTTACAAACTGAAATCCATAGAATGCTGCCAATGGAGATGGATCATCCCCAAATCAACCTCACTAGATTTGCAATGTACATTCAGCATCTCCCCGCTATCGAGAGTGTTGCGGATTATGTCACTTCTATCACCTTTTCTAATAATCAAATATCTCATCAAAGAATTCAACATAGATTCCGGTATCAAAGCGATGAAATCAGCTTATATGCAACAATATAATCCTTCACGCTTATTTGGCACCGAATTTTTGGAATACTTGGAAGAAAAGAAAAAATCACTCTTGTTATAACATGGATTGTCAAGTTTAAGGAACACTATTTTACTAGATAGGCTTCATGCCTATGTAATAGCGGATAAACCACAAATTATTCCGGTTAATGCAAGTCAATCCAAGTTAAAAGAACAAAAACAAATGATTCACAATAGCTTTAAGCGAAACAAATAAGTTCCCTCTTAATAACATTGAAATCACCATCATGGATTCATGATTCATGATAACAAATATTAGTGTTGACTTGTCAAGGAACAAATGCCTAGTACGCTTTTTAACAAAGTGGATATAATCAAAAGCTAATGCAACCATAGGTTTTAACGGAAACATTTCTGAAAACAATTAAATATCCCAAACCAATGACATTGTAAAGATTCGAAATGAGTCTTTTTAAGTTTTGGACTTAAGACTGCGGGAATATCACGGAACCTTTTTGTCCGAAATCTGACGTGGCAGGTACAATCGCAACGGCTACTTTGAAGAACCAATTAAAAACAAAAATTAAATTAAATTATAGAAATCGCGAGAGAGACGTTAAGGTTTACATGTGACCTTCTGCAAAATTCAAAAAATTTAAGACAGAACAAAAAACAACACAAACGATTGAAATAATCAGAAGAATTTTTTTTTTTTATCGAAATTCATGGACCACAACAACAACAACTACTACCATTCTTCTTCTTCTTCTTCTTAGTGATCTCTCCTTTGTTACTCCTCAGTGTTTAAAAAAAATCCATCTTTTTTTTTTTTTTTTTTTTTTTTTTTGCGAAATGGAGAATAGCTGTATTGGGTTTGAAGGATCGAGAAGATATGGTGAGAGTAAACGAATCGTTGGTTTAATTGACTCAGTGAACGACTCCACGACCGATTCAAGCCTTAGCAGCTCAAGTTGCGGTGCTGGATCGAGCTCCGGGAGATCTGTCTCGTCGCCGTCATCTCCTCCGACGAAATCGCAGCTCCTTGGATGGCCGTTAGGGCAAGGCTCGTGGAGGAAGAGCTCAGGGAGAATGAAGAAGAAAACTCCAACGAAAGTCGATAATTTTGGGTTTAAGAGAATCGGAACAGAGACTTCAGGTTTGTGATGAAACCAATCTCTCTGTAATCAAACAAAACGCCTAAAAATGAACGAAAGTTGACATTTTTATATTTTGTAGAAATTGAGTTGTTGAAAGAGAGAATGGCGAAGTTGCTGCTTGGTGAAGACATGTCAGGTTCTGGTGAAGGAGTTTGTCCTGCTTTAGCTATCTCAAACGCCATTACCAATCTCTACGGTACTCAATTACAAAAAAGTTCCATACTTTATTTGATTTTTTTATGTTATAGTTTCTTAATTTGTGATTCTGAGTTTTTTTCCTTTCTAATTTGATGAAAAAAAGCTGCGATTCTGGGGCAACAATGGAGACTAGAGCCATTGCCTAGCGAGAAAAAATCAATGTGGAGAAGAGAAATCGAAGTTCTTCTTTCTGTTAGTGATCACATTGTTGAATTGGTACCTTCCTTTCAGAATTTCCCAAATGGAAGCAAGATTGAGGTAACATTTTAATTCAACTCTTTCAAAGCCTTAGCCTTTCAGTGAGAGTGAATAATGTTACTGACCAATTCTGTTCTGTTTCAAGGTGATGAATTGCAGACCAAGATCAGATCTCTTTACTTGCCTTCCTGCTCTTCGGAAGCTAGACAACATGCTTATTGTAAGAACAACCTAATCTTTCTCCTTATTCTTCTAATGAGGTTTTAAAAGTGTTCTCATTTTTTCTATCTTATTATGATGTGTTTAGGAGATATTAGATAGTTTTGGAGAAACAGAGTTTTGGTACGTTGATCAAGGGATTGTAGCTGCGGAATCTGCAAGGTCAAACTCTTTCCGTGAAGAGGGAGGAGATAAATGGTGGCTTCCGTTGCCACGTGTGCCATCTGATGGACTCACCGAGGAATCTAGGAAGAAACTGGACCATACTAGAGACTTCACTAACCAAATCTTGAAAGCTTGTATGTCAATCAACAGCATTGCTTTAGCTGAAATGGATGTTCCACAAGCATACCTTGAAGCTCTTCCAAAGGTATTATAAAAATTAAAACCTTTGATAATCTCATAACCAAAATCTTTCAAGTTGTTGACTTGAATCACAATTCTCTTCTTGCAGAACGGAAGATCATGCCTTGGAGATTTTCTTTACAGAAACATTACATCTGATAGCTTCTCAGCGGATTACTTGCTCGAATCGATAGATCTTTCGTCTGAGCACGCGGTTGTGGAAATGGCGAACCGAGTAGAAGCGTCAATGTACATTTGGAGGAGAAGAGCTCACTCTAGGCATCTGATTTTTCTGTATCGATCCACAACAGGTGCAAGACCCTCATGGGGGATGATGGTGAAGGAGATGATGATGAATCAAAACGTTGTTGACAAAAGAGAAATCTTTGCAGAAAGAGCAGAGAGCTTATTGATCCGCCTCAAGCAACGTTTCCCGGGACTTAGACAAACAGCTTTGGACACAAGCAAGATCCAATTCAACAAGGTTAGCTTTTCACATTACACTTAAGAACATAACCGTAAAGTGTTGAACTTTGTGTTTCAGAATCAATTTTAAACCTTAAAGTATTGAACTTTGTGTTTTGCAGGATGTGGGGAAGTCTATACTTGAGAGCTACTCAAGGGTATTAGAGAGTTTAGCGTATAGCATTGGTGTACGGATAGAGGAAGTGTTGTACATGGATGACATCAGCAAGGAAGATGTTGATGATTCTTGTTCAGACAAGTTGAGATTGTTGTCTAAAGAAGCGGAAAATGGCTGCTCAGGTGGGTCTCTAAGGAAGAGACTTTCTTCTCCGTCGTTGTTCTCTGTGTCATTCTCAGGCACGTCAACTCCGTACAGGACTCCATCTTTCTGTGCATCAACTCCAAGTTATTCGCCAATGCCATTGATTAGCCCCCTTAGTGGAGGAGGAAGAGGAGAGAGAGCTCCGTTTCTCTCTGGGAGGAACATTAGAGAACGTTGTGGGTTTGGTCCAAAGAAGGCATTGGCCAATTATCTCCGGGGTTGAATTTGATTTTTTATTTTATTGTTATATGTTGTGTTATTGAGTTAAGCTTATTTGATTCTTTGGTTATTTGGTGCTTTCTAGGTATAAAAGCAATTCGCTTGTTTGTATCACACGACTATTTGATTTACTACATGCACTTTTGGTTTGATTATAGACAAACCTTATGCTTATTCATTATCAAGTACGATTACAATTATACATATAGCATCAATGCATCACGTAGCATCACATATCTAGTTAAGTACATATAGACACTATTAGACAAAAGTCTTATTGTTGTGTTTTCCGTAAGCACAACAGATAAAGATAATAGTTATTATATAACGATCCTTCGAAGTTCATACTAAGATTAGACCATCCTTTCTCTTAACCTCCTGCAAAGTACGTCAAAAAGACTATCAGAGATATATCAGTATTATTGTGTGATGATAAAAGAATACATGAACTCTACCAACATAAAGTATAACTTCAGCTATATCTGATAAGCTATGATTAAAATCCACTATAATTAGGTTTTCGCTTTTTCTTAGGTAAAGAAATTACGAAAATAATCATGAAATGATACGTAATGTTAATATACAGATTTTCTATTCATTTAATCATAATAGAAGTACCTCAACAATTGCTCATAAACCAGGATCTTGTTAGTAATAAAGCGATCCTGCATCAAATATATAAAATTATATTTTAGAGAGGAACAAAAAAATTATGCAAAGGTACAAAGGATCGTTGTCAATAAGTATTCGTTGCAAGTAAATAAATAATTTTGGATAGGAGAACAACGTTAATTACCTTCCCACCAGTTTCCTCTTGATGCACTTTTGGAATCGCCTTCCTCTCCGTCTTTCTTGTACTGCATAAGTTAAAGATAAAGGAGAAAATCAAAATCTTTAAATGAATAAATAGACACATACATGTAATTTTGCTTTATCAAGAAAAGAAGAATATAAGTTTTTTTCACGTAGGTGTTATGTACATGATACAATAGATGCGATTACGACTTACAGTATCTTTGGTGGTTGTCGTCGTAGAGGAATATTTCTCTTGGCCTCCGTAGTAAATGGATGAGCTCAAGTTGCATGGTGGCTCTATTTCCTCATTACAGTAACTCTTTTTCTCCTTTTTGTTGCTTCTTTCTCCTCTTTCATCTACATATTATACCCCCACAAACGAATATAAGTTTTTGATACGACAAGAAAAAGACTATGTTTGAGCAGGTAATAAGAATTAGTAAGAAAAATCAATAAAAACTCTAAACTCTGACTCATGATTCTTTCTTTCTTTCTTTTTCCTAGCCTATTCTACTATATCTTTTACAAAAAAAGAACTCATGAAAGTTTAATTACTTGGAGATTGATACTTCATATGTCCACCTTGACTTCCAAAGTCCACTTGCCTCCCCAACATCACCTTTTAGTTCATAACAAGAGAAAATTAGAGAGGTGATAAATTGATATGTATATATGTACTGATATGTACATGCATATATATGTTTAGAATGAATTACGTATTCCTCAAATGTAGAAAAATATTGAGATGACATACCGCAGAGGGTGGTGGGAAGATGGATTTGAACAATCCAGTGGTTGGTGAAGAAGACGAAGGAGATACTTTGGGACCAAAAATATGGTCAAAAGACGAAGAAGATGAAGGAGCAGCAATCTTCTTCTTCTCCATACCAAAGTTGTGTAGATGGAAACGTATGTATATAAGTTTTAAAGGGTTTTTGTTTGTTGGAAGATGAATTACAAAAAGGGCCTAGGGATGCCAAAAAGAGAAAGGATTAGATTTGCAGAGAGAGGCGGAGAGAAGGTGAGAACATGTGACGAAACAAAAGAGAAAGCACGTGAAGATTTGCAGTTGTTTTATGGGACTCTTATCAACTGTTGTATCTGTATATTTATAGTTGAAAACTTTGACTACATGTGATGGGTCTTCCAGATTATTTTGTCAATTATTTTAAAAGCTGGCCTTTTTATCTCATCATTTTCTTGTGTGTATGAGTATGTTTAAGAAAAGGTGAATATGGAAGAATAAAAAGAAAACAACGACATAACACTTTTATTAATTTTGGTTTTATACTGCTAGAGAGTTTAAGTTCTTTTAAGCAGTTTAGAGAACACCCTTTATTCATATAACTTTTGTTTGGTTTGAGACTAGCATCTTTGTAAGAACGTGCGATTCTACACTTCTTTTTTTGGCTTGTATATACGTAAATTCCACTAATCTAAGATGTATAATGCACGAAGAAATAAACATTATGAATGAGATTAATATTTTATTCAATAGTTTTGATGAGATACAATAACAGGAATGATCTTTTTCTTTTAATAAGAATCATCGTCCCACTCGAAACAGTATGGAGGGCTACCATCGCGATTTATACGACATATAGGGTTTTTATTACCTCCTCTTACTTCTCAAATACATTCTTGACAAACTGGAGTGTCCCCAAATGGATTATCATCTCTCGATATTTGAGAGGAAGGTTGACCAAATATTTTTGTGAACATTGACTGCATGTATTCCAACCAAAAAAGTTTTAGAAATAATAAAGTTTTCAAATCTTTAATTTGTAGTATAAGAAACTTTTCTTTTACAACCAATAAGAAAAAGGTGATGCAACAAGTATAGATTTCTAAATGAAGAAAGTTTGACTAAACATACATATCGAAACAAATGGATTATCATCTCTCGATACTTTAAATATATCGAAGTAGTGAGATCCGCCTCCATACCACGTAATATGGCAACGAAAACGCGTAGATTTCGACATGTTAACATGAAATCTGAAATCCATTTGTTTATCCCAATCGAGATGAATCATCCCCAAATCATCCTCACTAGATTTGCAATGTACATTCAGCATATCGGCATCCTGCAAAACGTTGTGAATTACAACATGCTTTTTGCTAAAGGTAAGAGACCGTCTGCGCCTGATCCTGGTGATGGTGCTTTTGCTACAACATTTGAGACATCTAATACTGATGATAAAAAAACAAGAGTAAATGAGATTAAAAACATCAATATAATGAAGTGTGTTGGAGAACGCCATAGTTAGATGTAACTTCAAATGCATATTTGTTTCGTATTTATAGATCAGTTAAATAATATATATAAATATATTTGAGAGGAAGGTTGACCAAATATTTTTGTGAACATTGACTGCATGTATTCCAACCAAAAAAGTTTTAGAAATAATAAAGTTTTCAAAGCTTTAATTTGTAGTATAAGAAACTTTTCTTTTACAACCAATAAGAAAAAGGTGATGCAACAAGTATAGATTTCTAAATGAAGAAAGTTTGACTAAACATACATATCGAAACAGAAAATATATTTTATATTCAAAGTTCATTCGATAGTTCAACGAATTATATATGTTAAGCATTCATACTAAAATAGTCATGAACGTACATTAGAAAATAATATAAGAAAAAGTAATTTCCAAAATATACAGTCAACTGGAATGAATGAAAATATGGGCATATCCAATTTTTGTATACATGTCGTCGCCAAATGGGACTGCGTACAAACATTACAGATTTACACATACATCAAAACATTGATAAGATCCGTTTACATGATCCGAAAAGTAAGAATAATTAGTTTGTATTCGACAGAAATTGAAGAAGAAGAGAAAACTTTCTTTTTAGCAAAAGAAAAGATAATGAAAAAGGCTTAGTCTAATTTACACTCATATCGAATTAAATTAGGGATCTTTTTCGATTTCCAGTTTGCTTATGATCGTTTTGTAAAGCTAGATAATTTTATATTTATGCTTTCTTACGTATGAAAATGAGAATACTCTTCAAAAGGGTACGCGGTAGGTACGCTACCAAAAGTGGTGATCGTATCAACTGAAGTAGAATCTTCCAAATCAATCCCGTGCATGAGGGACCTAACGTCGTGCCCACACTAAAGTCAATGAAAGTGTAGGAGGGAAATAATATGCAAAATGCTTTCCGAAGTATTTGTAAGATGACTTTTCGTTCTAGAACATTATAGTACTCGCTGCAAAGTGTATTATTTGTAGCTCTGCCAGCAGAATATTGCTTCCCTTTAATTCATTGTATTCCAATCTAACTTTACATGTTAATGATATATACTGTAATTTGATGAAGGCAAAAGAAGACGATAAAATTTATTGTGTTGGGGAATATAAGTATATAAAAGGACCATCGATAAGGTCAAGTTTGATTCTCTATAGTGATGTAAGATTCATCAATAACAAAGGGTTGACTCTACTGTTGTCTTTGCAACTTGCAAATTGTAATTCATATCAAAATAACAAAACCAGAGAAAACTTTGCAAGTTGTGGAATCAACGCGACACGAAGAGAAAAGGATACTATGTACTCGCTCAATAGATATTTAATACATATAGACAGTTCTTAAAAATACAAATTTAAAAACTTTATGGAAAAAAATACCATAAAAGTCTTCCTATATGTTTAAAAGAGATACTAAACAATTCAGAAACCGTTGCTTAATTGAAATTTTTTTTAAGCCAAATAACTTTTTTTTTTTAAATTAAGAAGAATGTCGGATGAAAGAAGCACATCCACAAACACTTAGGATATAGCTGAACATTATTCCCTATGCTTCTATTGTTCAAAACTTGGACCAAAATACCATTTCGAATCACTTATTCTTGGTTGACATTACATTTGAGTATATCTTAGTGTTATTCTAAGTATTTTTTTCAAACCCTTTGTAAGATATATGGTCATTTGCTTCCACGTATCCATCTCTTGCTATTCACATTTAAATGACAGTCCACATTTTAAAAAAAAAAACTACTATGCTTTTTCGTCAGCGAGCCTCCTGCTCCCAAGTGTAATCGTTTTGTAATCTCATCCTTTAATATGGCAGACGATTTGGGGTTCTATTTGTAAGGGTTTTGGTCTTTCGATCCATCTGTATATTGTCCATGTTGAGCTTTTAATGAAAATTTAGTTGACCAACAAAAGAAGTCGATCCATCTGTATACTGTCCAAAAAAAAAACATTGAGATTGTTTTTCTATGCAAGTGTTCTGCTTTTAGATAAATTTTTGAATGTGAAATAATGATAGAATCGTTGGTTTTGGTAAAACTATTGGTGACAGACCGAAAAAGTCTAAAAACTATTGGTGACAACAAAAATTGAGCCTAATCAACAATAAGCCGATCACATGTCTTTGTTCACCTATGTAACTCTGTACCTATCAATACATGATCGCATTCACTACCTAAAAAATTTGCCTAAACGAAGAAAAAAATCTCAGAAAGAAAAAAAAAAGAAACAAAAATTCCAGTTGTTCAGGATTTGTACATGATCACATTCACCTCCTCACAACTTTGTCGAACTTGAGATGGTGGTTTTGTTTATTGTCCTTGTCCAAGCATGTCTCCAAAGCTTGTCTACGTTGTTTCCAAAGAAATCTTGTGCCTCCAAGCATCTCACAGCTTTTTCCAAAACTTTCATTGTTTTTTTTTTTCAGGTTGCCTCTAGCAGAGAGCTTATCAAGTTGACTCTAACTGAACGAATATTTTATGAGTTATTATAGTAAATCACCCTAGATTGAGCCATTTGCTTCATAAAAATGCACCTCATTTACAACTTGAATATAAACAATAAAAACACACTTCATTGAGATGTTTCCATAGCAATAAAATCAACTCATATGCTTCAAAACATCAACCTTTGCAAAAATTTCAAGATTTTGGTTTTATATCCAGTGATAAGTTGCTTCAGGTTTTGACATGGACTGTACAATGTTGATTTTCGTATAAGCTAAAATCACTGGATATAAAAACCAAAAACACATACAATTCTACATTCCACATTCCGTGTATAAATAGTATGATATCCACGCCTTTTGGTCTACGGTTTTTCCTTTTCATCAAAAATAGACCTAAAGAAACTACAAAGACAAAACTGTGTGTCTATAGCTTTGAGGAAAGATCAACGAAGTAAAGCTTGAGTGTCTCGTAGGTCATGAAGCAAATCCCAACACCAGGCACCACTTTGTAGTACTCTGGAAGAATCCCTCTGTACAAACCTCTCACTCCTTCTGTCTTCACTATACGTTTTAATGTCCCCAACAAACCTGTCTTGTACACAACCGCTCTCCCTCCCACTCCTTCTAGCTGCTTCCTTCTCCTCACCAGATCCAACGGGAACGTAGCTGCGGTAGATAGCACAGAACCGCTTTAAGTGACATTTGATTAACTCAATGCATCAATTCTCTGTGAAAGTTCTATTGCTTATGAATGCAACATGAGTCAGAGTTTCGTTAGAGGATAAACACCAAAACTCATATAAGAATTCTTAGTTGACACTTGAGATTATTGATGTGATGCTTGTTTGTCAACATTATGAAAATGATGCTTCAAGTGATAAAAAAAAAAATCACTCACCTGTTGAAGATGCTATGCCTGAAAGACTTCCACAAGCTAAGCTGACCATGACAGGAGAATCATGGGGCCTTGATCAAATGAAAACACACAAAAGCAAATTTTAGGAGGAAAACGAAAAAAAATTTAATAGGTGACACAAAATAGTTAGAGTGCCGATTTGCAAGTTAGAGATTGACTTTATTACCTATTTGATCTCCAATAAGATCTCAAAGACTCGTACGCAGAGAAGCTAATGGCGATACTAGGCCCAATAAGATCAAGATAGATAACCCAAGTCAGGATATAAAAGAAAAGTGGAAAGATACAATACTTATGATTGTGGAAAATACCACAAGCGTTGTTCCAAGTCACTTGTAGAGTCCCAAGATACCTTCGTCGACGCAGATAGTACGCAGAGTATGCCAAATACCCGTGTAGTAGATTACGTTTGTCTGCCATGAATCCAAAGATAAATGTCAAATAACCAGCAAATGCAACAATGTGGAGTTAGAATGCAAGATTCAACAACGATCATTTCAAATACATAATGTGAAACAATACCCACTTCCACAAACAAATCAAATTTCAGGGGAAACAGGAATCTCTCAGAAGGATCTTCGATTTTTGCTTTGAATTTGAATTGCTCTGCTTTGCTTGAAAGTTTGGCTACCTCTTCTTTCAAGGATGGTCGAGTGATGATCTCAAAGTGAAAGTGTGTTATGTACAAATCCAGGTAACCAATTCCTCCCACTTGTTACCTTTGGTGATTTGTTCGTGTGGATCTATGACGTGGCACACAAGAAATGATTTGCAATTTAGATGATGACTTGAGTTACTATTCTTGCTTTGATTGATTGAATCTAATTCACCTTATGCTTTGCTCTATCCTTCTTGTTTGGTTTTGTCAAAATGGTGTTTACAATTGATTCTTTTTGTTGTTGATGTTCTCCTTGAATGGTTGCTGAAATGAAGTGGTCAGAACAAGGGAATTTTGGGTACTCGAGAGCTGAGGCTAAACCAAATGGAACACATCGAGTTCTGCAGCTAGAGCAGAGCCGGAGCTCGGTGATGGACACATTTATAGTTTGGTTTGTTCTCACTGACAAATCTGTTTTCTGCAAAAACATGAGCTTTTCTTGGTGTTTCCACAGCCTTGGGAGAAATTTGTATAGTGAAACAGTATCAGAAGCTACCGCAGTGACACCAACTGAGAAGCGTAGATAGATCGATATGTTGGTTTTGTCTCTCTTTACTTGTGAGTAAAAGATAGTTTTTGTTTGTTCTTCATTCCAAGCTTTAGACAAGTAGTCTTGGAGTCATGTACAAAGTAGTTGTTTCTTGTCATTAGCTTCTTTCTTCTGAGAATCTGGATGATTGGCTCACCAAGTTTCTTAGATTGAGTCTCCTAAAAGAGTATGTCATATGGGAGCTCTGAAGCAGCTCCATTAAATTGGAACAACAGCAACAACAACATATATTGGCAAATGGAGTTAGAAACTTGGTTTGTTATGCCACTATTACACTTGCACAATCCAAAGATTGAATATCAAGAAACAAAGTTTATTCTTTTATGACAAAATCAAACATGAACCTAATGGTCTAAATTGCAAAACCAACGATTCTATCATTCGAAATTTATCTAAAAACATCGAAAAACTATCTCAATTTGTTAACATGTAAAACGGATTAAAATATTCAAAACAGCTCTAAGCAAAACCACAGAAATGATCTAATATATATGAAAACATTGAAATTACCATATCATCACGGAATCACGGAAGAAACTGGATCACACTCGCGATTTCACAAACTAAATCTTGGAAGCTTCTAAGTCAATTCGCAGCATTGCTTTTTGCTGAAATGGAAGTTCCACAATCATACCTTCGTAGAGTATAAGTTCCGCTTTGGTTTCATTACCTTTAACTCACAAAACATAGCAAAGTCAATCTTTTATTATTTGGAACAACTTTTTTCATTAAAATTAAAACAGAGGAAGTTTTGCCGCCGGCTGTAGGGAAACAGGGGAAAAAGGGATAGATTAAAAGAGGCACGTGTCATGACACGTGAGAGTGGAGGAAGGGAAGAGCGCTTTTTTGTAAACTATAAATGTCAGAATTGTGTTCTCTTCTTCTTCACTTTCTCTCTCTCACCCTGCTCTCTCTTCTAACTCGCTTTCGGGCTCTCTCTCTCTCTCTAACTCGCTTTCGGATCGCTGACTCGTTCCAGAATCGGTCGCTCTCTGACACGCTTTTCTTCGCCGCCAGTCAAGTTCACATCCTCTGTCTCTCTCTTCCCCGCCGATAACAATGGATAATCGAGAAACTGGACTTGGCCGCGAGGAATCGGGAATTCGCCGCAACAACCCACAGGTAATCAAATCCGCTTTTAGGGTTCGATGCTTCTTGTCATTTCTTGCGAATCCTTGAGGGTTTAATCTCGCTTATTGGTTTCTGTAAAATTTGACGCAAAACGCCAACTCAAAGAATCTTGAATTTTTTCTTGTGCCCTTAAAGTCTTGGAATTTTTCTTTAATGTCTAGGGTTTGTTCTCGCTGATTTGGTTTTATGGTGTTTCTGTTAATTTGACGCGTGAAAGAATCTTGCCTTCTTCTTGTTGCGATTGTACCTTAAATCTTTCGAAATAGCCGAGAAGAATCGGGATTCGCTGAGTTTAAGCCAAAACTCCGATAGTTGTTGGTTTGATTGCGACTAGGTTCAGTAGAAATGGAGTTTCCCCATTTCTTAACTTGTTTGGTTTATACGATTGTTTTCATAGGTGTCTTCTGCTCTTGTCACTGTCGGCCAAAATAGGAAGCTCCGAGACCCTAGGCTTCCTCATGCATCTTCACAAAAAGAAGATCTTCCTCTTGCATCTTCACAAAAAGAAGATCCAAAGCTTGCAGAGATAAGACATAAGTTCTTCACTGTGTTCCCTCTAGTGGCGTCACTATATTACCAAACCAAAGGTAAGAGAGATTGGAGTTGGAGGTGGCTAGATATTACGCTTTCTATCATCAGAGCTGTCATGCACGGAACAGAAGAGGAGAAGCTAGCGGCTAGAGCTAGCGTGAACACGCTCAAGACCTTGTGTGATGATAACAAGACCATCAGAATTATGGAAAAGGGTGTCCTGCATGTGGAGCAGAGAGTCAAGAAAGGTCAGGCTGACAAGATTGAGTTGGAGAGCAAGATAAACGAGAAGAAAGTAGCGATCACGGAGAAAGAGGACGCCCTGAGCAAGCTGAAACAACAAACGGAGGTGCTTGTGTCCGCACTGAAGAAGATGAAAGAAGAAGCTGAAACATCTGAGACATGTTTGATCAGGTTGAAGAATGAGAAACAAGCTATGGAAGGAAGATTGGACAGACTAAAACACAAGAAGTATCATCTTGAGTTTGACCAAATTGTGAGAACATAATACTTGAGGAGGTACAGCGGATTCTCTGCTTCTCTTACTTACGATATAGGATTTGTGATTTGTTGATATTCTGCCTTAGAACAATGAGAAAGAGAATGATGTTGGATTCTCTGTTTTTCATACTTAGTGATATCGGATTTGTGATTTGTTGATTTTTTTGCCTTGGAACATTGAGAAAGAGAATAATGTTGTATTCTCTGTTTCTCTTACTTAGCGATATCGGATTTGTGATTTGTTGATTTTTTTGCCCTAGAACATTGAGAAAGAGAATGATGTTGGATCTTATGTTCTTCATATCATTGCTAATGAAGATTTGTAACAAAATTTTCCTTTCATAATGTGAAGTAATGCACTACAAGGTTTGATCATATATATAGAAGTAATGTAAAGTATATGATCCTATATATCTATGTAGATAGGTACAGAGTTACAGCGGTACACAAAGACATGTGTCTCTGAACATAGTTGGATTTGGACCAGAGAGTATATTTATATGCTGCAGTAAAACAAGTTTACAAAATCTTCAGTAGCTGTGACGTTAGAGGACTTGAGTTCCCATTCAATCTCTCAACTCTCTTCATTGTAGTATTTGAATGACTCTCTAAGCTCTCATCAAGCCTCAACAACAAGACACGTATCCTTCCTCTGTGAGCGATCTGGATCCCATCAACGCTCTTCTAGTCTTGGATCATTGTCTCAGCCGTTGTTTCCCATAAGACCATGTCTTCTTCTTCCGGACCGGTTTTGATCCGTACGAGATAAGTGTCCTCTAATTGGACCAAAAGTCCTGTTCTTTGACTAAAGCATCCCCAAACCGTATGCTTCACCGTCTCCATACCGCTCTTGCTTCTTGATTTAAGCCCTGAAGGCTGCGTTTCGAGCTTAAGAACAAAGCATTCTTCTTCGTTAACCACTTTCTCACCGATGCAAACCGAATCCGTAAACAAATTTGCTGTGGTTTTAGGATCAAACCCTTGAAGGAACCTTCTCAGTGGTCCAGAAGGTTCATCACAAGCATGAGAATGTGCGAGCCAAGGGCTTTGCTTCCAAGCCACGTTACCATCACAATCAGCATTGACTTTACAACCCGAAACCACAAGTTCTAAACTCCATTGACTCGAACCTTTCTTCCATAACACAAAACCTCCCATCTCTCCTCCGTTTCCGTTGTTGACGTCTCTCATCCTCCCCATCTTCTTCTTCCTCTTCCCGATTAGGGCTTTCCGTCTCCCCTCCAGCTGCTGCAGTGTATTGCTTCACTATATACATTGATACTTATGCTTTATATACTAACCCCAAAGACACATTGATACAAGATTGGAATACCAGCCCCACTTCTATATTATAATCCGAATATGAGCTTAATATATGTATATATTTCCATCTTTATACCGAAAAAAATCCAAACCCGTGCCTAGAGATCTCGTAATCTTCCCTTCTCCAGTTGAGTTTTGATATTCAAACCCACTTTATTTGGGCCAACAGCGAGAATGTAATAGTCGACAAGCCCAGATCTATATTGAGGCCTATATGTACAGACAACAAGAAACTTGAGCCGACATGGTATATTGGTCCGAATAATTATAAATATGGGTCGAATTCTAGAATTGAAGACAATCACATCATAAAAAGATAAAAGAAACGAGAGGTTCAATTAGCGAATCTAGGGTTTCAATTGATCTGTTAGTTTTGTTGTTGTTGCAAGAGGAGTAGTCCTATTTTACCAAAAAAAAGAGGAGTAGTCTTCAATGGAGCATGATGATCGAGATGTGGAGAAGTTGACAAGAAATTCCGTATTGATAATTAGGGACGTCTCCTCTTTGCAATCTGAGTCTGAGAAAATATATTCTTATCCGTTTGTGGTCGGTTGCTGCAGCTGGTAAGAAGACACGTTGTTTTTTTGTTCTAATCTAATGTTTTCTCCTCCATATCTTGTTTGATGTATTTAGGGTTTTATTTTGTTTTGCTCTTGCAGGCGTGTTGGCGTGTATTACAAGGGAAATAAATACGATGACTCTCTGAGTCTGTCTCTGTCTCTAGTGGTTTCTGATGCTGATTTTATGCCTCCGGGATGGAAAAGACACGCACAGTTTTCTTTTACCATAGTAAATCAGATTTCTGAAGAACTGGACGACAACTGTGGTGTTCTTACAGAAACACAAGAGTGGTTTGATCACAAGACTCCTGCCTGGGATTTCTCAAACAGTATCCCCCTGGGAAAGCTTGATGCCAAACATGCCAAACATGGTGGATTTATAGTGGATGGAAAAGTCAAGATTGTTGTGGATTTGAACGTTCTTGAAGCTGTTGGCAAGTATGAGGATGATGAGGATTTTCTTGATTTCTACGGGCTTCCCGTTTATCCTTCAGAGGTAAATAATATAAAGATGCAAAACTTAAACTTTTGTTGAAATTCTTGATTTTTTGGGACAAAGCTAACGTGTGGTTTTTTTTTTTTTTTGTCACACGCAGATGGAGGTTGTGAGCCCAATCTTTGAAGAACACCCTGACTTTGCATCACACTTCGTTGAGAAGGATTTAGGCACATACTTTAAGAGAGTAGTCATCCAGCAACTAATCCTCTTGATTAAGGATCTGCGCAAGCCGCTTAAAGACATCTCTTTCTATCATGCGCATCATACACTGGTATATCTGAAAGCGGTTGGACTTGATGTCGGTTGGTTGGAGAAGAAAGTGAGTGATTTGAAAGAACAGAAGGAAACTGACCAACAGGAAGAAATTGAAAGTGTTGGCTATCCAGAGTGATGCAGCTCACATATTGTTACTAATTTCCTTGTATCATGTTTTTTTTCACCAAATAATGAATTTATAGTGCATTCCATTGTGAGATTACAGTTCCATGACAACAAAATCAAATTCATATGCTTTGATTCTCTAATCAAAACATCAACCTTGGCAAAAAAATTCATCAACAGAGTTCAGGTTTTGTTGCCATGGACTGTACAATGTCGATTTTGTGTAAACTAAAATCACTGAATAAGAAACCAAACACACATACAATTCTACATTCCGTGTATAAGTATGATATCCACGCCTTTTGGTTTACAGTTTTTCCTTTTCATCAAAAAATAGACCTAAAGAAACTACAAAGACAAAACTGAGTGTCTATAGCTTTGAGGAAAGATCAACGAAGTAAAGCTTGAGTGTCTCGTAGGTCATGAAGCAAATCCCAACACCAGGCACCACTTTGTAGTACTCTGGAAGAATCCCTCTGTACAAACCTCTCACTCCTTCTGTCTTCACTATACGCTTTAATGTCCCCAACAAACCTGTCTTGTACACAACCGCTCTCCCTCCCACTCCTTCTAGCTGCTTCCTTCTCCTCACCAGATCCAACGGGAACGTAGCTGCGGTAGATAGCACAGAATCAAAACTATGCATCAATTCTCTGTGAAAGTTCTACTGCTTATGAATGTAACATGAGACAGAGTTTCATTAGACCAAAACTCATATAAGAATTCTTAGTTGAGCGACTTGAGACTACTGATGTGATTCTTGTTTGTCAGCATTACGAAATTGATGCTTCAAGTGATAAAGAAAAAACCACTCACCTGTTGAAGAAGCTATCCCTGAAAGACTTCCACAAGCTAAGCTGACCATGACAGGAGAATCATGAGGCCTTGATCAAATGAAAACACACAAAAACCAACTTTAGGAGAAAAACAAACAAATTTGATAGGTGGCAACATAGTTAAAGTGCAGAAATATAAGTTAGAGATTTACTTATCACCTATTTGATCTCCAGTAAGATCTCAAAGACTCATACGCAGAGAAGCTAATGGCAATACTAGGCCCAACACCCTGTTATCAAGATATAAAAACCTCACTCAGGAAAATAAAGAAAAAATGAAAAGATACAATACTTATGACTGTGGAAAATACCACAAGCGTTGTTCCAAGTCCCTTGTAGAGTCCCAAGATACCTTCGTCGACGCAGATCGTACGCAGAGTA
Source organism: Microthlaspi erraticum (assembly GCA_902728155.2). Classification (NCBI taxonomy): domain Eukaryota; kingdom Viridiplantae; phylum Streptophyta; class Magnoliopsida; order Brassicales; family Brassicaceae; genus Microthlaspi; species Microthlaspi erraticum. Next base: position 148,380 of record CACVBM020001829.1, on the reverse strand, counting down.
TGCCAAATACCCGTGTAGTAGATTACGTTTGTCTGCCATGAATCCAAAGATAAAAAAAATGTCAAATAACCAGCTAATGCAACAATGAGGAGTTATAGAATTCAAGATTCAACAACTCAAAACCTGAGCAGCGAGACGAGTTCTAACAAGATCAAGTGGATAAGTGGCAGAAGCAGCAGTGATTCCAGCCAAACCACCGGCTACAAAATGTACAAAAAGGTTTGAGCTTATACTCTCCCTGTGACTTCCCATCCCAGTAACCATATACATGAACTGAAATAGTAAGTAAAAGAACCAAATCAGAAACAGGATAAATTGGGAGAATAACGGCACACTATAACCCAAACTGCTGCTAGATATAGATTCTCAGACCTTCTTGTAGTGTTCATATGCGTAGAAGTTGACAGAAGAATACGGAAGCCGGTGGGCAATTGTGACCAGATTCCCTTTCCAGAAAGCCTTGAGTCCTTCTTCATTCAGTATCCGTGAAGCTTCGTGCATTATGCTCGGCTTTCTTAGAGCTGCAGCGTTTGAATGCATGCCTTGCACCTAAATATCAAAGCAGTGTATGCCTAATCAAGAAGCTGTCCCAAAAAAAGACTCCCTTTTTATGCATTTACTTACTATTTAGAGCTATTCCCAAATTTCTCGTTGCAGGACACCAAATTGCAATTGAAATTCTTAATTGGTCTTTTTTACTTCGAATTGGATTCTATGAGATTAAAGTATCAATTTTTATGGATGAAAAGGGAACCTGGAAGAGAATGGTGAGGCGGGAGAGAGGGGCAGTGCAAGTTTTGCTAAAAGCGCCGGCGATTCCTCCGGCCAAGAGCTGAGACGCCGATTCGATATGTGATCTCTGATCCTGCGTTAGACGATGAGACGAAGCTTTGTTCCCGACGACGCCATGACCTGAGCTAACACCGACCCTAGCTTCCGTCTGCATCACCATTTGCCGCTCAAATCCCGATCCACCTCTCCGGTATCAGAAATTGTCAATCTCAACCGGAGGAAGAAACAATACCCACTTCCACAAAAAAAGCTCAAAAATTTCGTGGAAGAAAAAAGAATCTCTCACACGATCAATCCTTTTTTGGTTGGAATTTGAATTTGCTCTGCTTTGCTTGAAAGTTTGGCTATCTCTTCTTTGCTATTCGGTTCTTCAATCTCGTCTTCAAAGTTAGACTTTTTTTGTACGCTTGTTTCCAACGCCACACCACTACTACACGCTGAACGAAACGACAGCGTTTGGGTTGCAACGACCCTTTTACCGCCACGTAATGTGTTTTTGGTTCTGTAAAATGAAAAAATCTTTGTCGGTGGTACAAATTTTGCAAACGTTGTACTTTGTTAGATATTTTTGGGTACGAGCACGTGTTTTTTGTTTATTGAATCATGTCATGAAATAGTGAAATACACATAGAGACATGGTTCGTGTCTTTTTCTTTTGACATCAAACGAGACATGGTTTGTGTCTTTTGTTTTGATTTTGCCTAATAGTGTGGTTATGAGTTATTATTTTGAATATAAACTTGATGATAAATTCAAACTAATTAAAATCATGTCTCCTCAATTATACAAAGACAAAACAAAATGCTTCACATTCATTTTTTGACTAATCTCAAGAGATCACCAACCAAATGTAATGAACCAGTCACCAACACCTAATACCCAAAATAACAAAAAAAAAAATCCCAATTAGACCAAGCACCTGAAAAGTGAAAACTAACATTATATTTCTTTTAATTTTTTTTACCTGAAAACGAACTTGTTTACTCCGGCGAGCACTATCCCTGAGCCAGTCAACGGCCAAAGGAAGAGACGAGAAAACGAAGCTCTTCTTCTCTTCCTCTTTGACTTGGAAATCACTTCCCGAGCTAGCTTTTGCTTCACCTCGAGCCAAACTCTCCCAAAGCCTCTGAAGACTCAACTGCCACGTCAACGAACCAGCTTGTGTTTCAACGTTTGAGCAAGGTCCCACTTGGTTGTACACTGATACGTTTGGCACAAAAACTGCTTTCTTGAAATCAACTCCTACAAACAACTTAAATGAGACTTCTTGTAAAAAGCCTAACTATATATCTCAATTAACCTCATAACATTAACACACCTTGATCAATGCATTTACTCCTTAATCTCGGAAGAAGCAAACTCGGATCACGGACAGACATACAATTGAACAAGAGTATCTGCTGCAACTTAACCTGCTCTGAACTTTTATGGTTTCTTTCTTGGTTTTGTTTGATCTGTTGTGAGAACCAAGTGGCGCAAGCCACCATGCTTTCAGGACTATGAGCTCCATCAAGGTAATAAACAATCTCCTCAGGTAACTCTGAATCAGGCACGATCATAGCTCGTCCCATCAAATAAGCCTTTGACAATCCAGAGACGAATCTTTCAGGTAAACCACTCTGTTTTCAAGAAGATAACAGAATTAACAGATACATTCACAAAAACTCAGAATGTTTTTTTTTTCTCGTTGTTTCAAACTTACTGTCTGTTTCAGATCATTATTGTCTTCAATACCAATCTTCTGAAGAAATGTAGAACACAAGGCAACAGCAAGACCAGCGTTTAGATATTGATGTTTTCCTTGAAGACCAAGTCTCTGACTAGACTCCAATGGCTCCACCACCTCAAGATTCACCTGAAACAAGAATTAATAGTAAGCTTATCTCTATCTAATGATTTGGTTTTTTTCTTGAAAACCTTACTTCCAATTTTGAAGCTTTCTCGTTAAGTACACGCATTGCTTCATCAGGTTGAGGCACTGTAAAAGCAGGAACTCCACTCTGCAACCGAGACAAAGAGACAAATAAGTGAATAACTAAGGAAGAAACTGAAAACTCGAATAAAGAAGAAGAAGCTTTTTGTTATGCACCTTGAAGATACCAGCTTTCTCTGCAGCGATTTCAGCAAGTGTGTCTCCTGTGGATATATATAACCGAGTGTGATTATTTATAACTCACTGAGTCCATTTTTGTTGAGAACAGACTAACCTAGAATCTCCATATGGTCATATCCAAGAGAGGTAATACCACAAACGATAGGTTTCTGAATCTATAATTAACAAATGCTTTGTAAGAGAGACAAAATCTTAATCTGACTTGGAAAAATATTCGAAATTTTCATACCACATTAGTGGCGTCGAATCTCCCACCTAAGCCAACCTCTAGTATAACAACATCTACCTGCGCATACAACAATGACATTATATGGCTTGATCATCATATAAGTTTGATTTTACTGAGTAGTAAAAGAGATCTGAGAACCTGCTCTGCTGAGAAGATCTTGAAAGCTAACAATGCAAGAAAGCAGAAGTAAGTAGGCATTGGAATCTCATTGCTGGTTTTCTCCTGCGCTTTAGTTCGGAAATGTATAACGAATTATGAGAAAGAAAAAACACAGAAAACTTGAAAAGGTGTAGATATGAATGTTCTGTTCTAAAAAGGTACACCTTGAGTTTATGGAAGCAACACCAGAAGTAGTCCACAAACTTCTCCTGGCTTATCTCAGTGCCGTTCAGACGGAATCTCTCTCTGACATCGATTAAGTGAGGAGATGTGAAGAGACCTGTTCGAAGACCGTAATTACGAAGTATAGATTCCGAGAATGTGCATGTTGATCCCTTACAAAAAAAAGATAACACAAACTTTATTGTATAATCTCAAGAACTAGAGGTATGATGAGAGAGCCCTTTTAAAAAGTATGTACCTTTCCTTTAGTTCCAGCCACATGAATGATTTTCATCTGTGAGACTGCGTCTTCAAGCTCAAGAACCTTAAGAGATTCGTAAAAAAGCTCATCATAACTTTTGGTATGAGAATGAGACGCAACAAAATGCTATAGGTGAGTTGGTGGAACCTTGAGATAATGGAAGAGCAAACGGAACCGGTGAGACTGGTTGTTGTTAACAAAACGGCTACGTTTTGTGATCAAAGACGACAATGCATCCAATGTCTTATGGTAACGAACTGATAATTCACCTTCATCTTCTTCTTCTTCTTCTTTTTCCGGGAAAGTAAAACAGAAAACGGATGAACATATAAAGTAAGAAAAGCTCACATTCAAGGAAACTCTACAAGAGATTAAAATCATAACATAAACAGAAATTTTACCATTTGTCATAGAACAAATCCAACTTTTGATTATGGGATCTGTTTCTCTCGTGGATAAGAAGAGAGAAAGAAATGGGTTTTTGGGATTGGAAATGAAAGGTCCCAACTTTAATTCAATCTTCAAACTATCTAAGCGAGAACGGTGTTAACTTTATTGTCTACATAGAAATGCAGAAATCGGATATTGTACCGAACAAAACCGTTATCCATTCACCAATTGTGTCTTCTCCACTGTCATGTGAATCAAATGTGGACCCCAAATGTGGATTTTTAAAACGAGAATTTTCTTACGGATTACTCAAAGATATTCAAAACCACACAAACAAAATTAAGAAAACAGCTAATTCTTGCAAACAGTGAAAGATATTCAGAGAACTACAAAGACCACACATAAAAGATTTGAAAATTTCTGACATTGACACTTGGGGACGATATTGTATTGTGTGTGTCATCCAAAACAAAGCAAAAAGTTAAGCATAGGTATCGATCAAAGACTTCCTCATCTCCTCGACAATAGAGGTGGGTCGGGCTTCCCTTAGCTTGAAGATGCTGTCCATAACAGAGAGCTCCGTCGCCGTTGTGTCTGTGCCGCAGAAAGCAGTCCAGTCATTAACGGTCATACCAGCACCAATGACTTCGCAACCTCGGTTCACGGTTCCTGCAACGAGAGGGACTTGAAGAAGCGTTGAGAGTTCATCCAAATCTTCCACTGATGTGTGAGGATGGACCTATTTTTGAGACAAAGACATTGGTCAATACGTGAGAGACCAATTGGCAATTTCATTGGCTTTTGAAAAAGATGGTTCTGTTTTGGTATTCTCTTACAATTCCACCGTGGTTGGATAAGGCGCAGTAGCTGCCTACGAGAATGTTGCCTGCAATAGTCTGACGGAAAACTTCAACACCAAGAACATCCGCTATGATTTCCTCGGTTTCCTGCCAATCCAGAGAACCAACATAAGAACAAAAACGCATAATGTAACAACTCCACTAACATGGACATGCAGGGACAGTAAGAGAGGGAGCATATGAGCAACTATAACGGTTTCATTAAAACAGTCATGCAGGAAATATCTTTACCTTGTCAAGATCGGTGTGAGCAAGAGCAACATGGTCATTGCAGGCAATGCAATTACCAAGAGCAGAGAGACGCTCCTCGATTCGCTGGACCACAACTGAATCAGGTAGACTGTTCCTCAAGTGCTGAAGCTCTGTCAGGGTAAAAAGTACAAAAACCATAAGCACAACTCAGGAGATTCATTCAACCATACTACAGCCAATAGACCCGTTATATAAAATGGAGATATCAAAAGAACTAATCATGTTCAACAAGCATAATCAGTAAAGAAATCAACTCATAAACTGAAAGTAAACAGAAGAAGGCACTGAAAATGTTATGAAAATGTCAAATTACCTTGGTCATTGGTTGTATGAGGCACAAGAAGCCCATTTTTGTTTCCTACACAGAACAATTAAAAAATCACTTTTCATTAGGCTAGTGGAAACTATAAAAGAAGATTTGAAGCAAGAAGGTGTTGAGAGAGCTAACCAGCACAAAGACGCCCGATAATTCTGGTTCCATCAATAGATGTCTTAACAATAGGGATAGCATCTGCTAGCTCCGTCTCAAAAGCACTGTAAAATCATCAACAAAATTAACAAAAAGAAAAAGCAAAAACCGAAACTTTATAGAGTAGTGACTAAGTCAAACAAAATATATACCTGTAAAAGTTCTCAGAGCCACCTATAGCGACTAAGCAATAGGCATTAGTGAGTTTGGAGAAGACACCAATGTCACAATTGTTCTCAAACTGAAGACCTGCAGAATATTAATCCCCCCCAAAAACCCTTTTAGAAAGATATCCTGAGAGAGTAAACACAACAGCACAAGAAGAGCTCTGCAGAAAACTTACGAGTCGCCATTAGAGGAAATGAAGCTAGGGACTTTGCTAACGTGCACCTACGGCAGACAGATGAAAAATCAATCATCAAAAAGACGAAAATAATCAAAAGTTGCGACTACACAAATCCAACGAAAATTAGGGTTTATGCAGCGATTCCATAACTAGACAAAATCCTCTCTTTTTTTTGTTGAGCAACAACATCCTAAACCTAAAACCCGGTATCTAAAAACAGTAAATTTCGATTTGCAAACGATTAAATCCCTCAAAGGTTCGTACAACAGAGCAACGGCGAGAATTAGGTCTAGAAATCAGTGAACTTGGAGAAGATATACGTTTAGGTATAAGAAGGAAACGGAGGAAGCTTACTTGAATTGAGTCGAGGATGGAGTCGAGACAGAGAAAGCGGCGAAGAACGAGGGGAAGAAGAAGAAGAAACAAAAGGAGATGAAGGCTCGTTTTTATGAAGAAGAAAAGGGTTGCGTTTTAACGCCGGCCCTGGACAATCCAAAGATGCCACCGCTTGGGCCCTAATTTAAAGGAGGCTCCAATCATACAAATATCAATTATTATTAATTAAATAATTTTAAGAAAAAAAAAATATTTTTGTTTCAAGCCTTGGAGGAAAAGTAAAGTTGAAAGTCAGCCTCACTTTTCAAAAGTTGGACTAAATAAAGATTGACGTCGAAATGAAAATCAGTTTTTGGTAACTAGTAATCAGATTTCGCAAATTGTAACTAGTGTAGTAATAGATGGATCATGGATGCAATAACTAAAAATTATTCTCTCCTTGTAATGAATGAGTTTGTTTTCCTACTTGTACTTGGTAAATTTGTAAGTTTTGAACTTTTCAGGTGAATCATATAGTTTGGTGGGCTATGTTATTCTTCCATGCCTTTTATCATATTCCTGGATCAGTTGGTATACGTATACTCTAGGTTGCGACTCTTGTGAGAATTATATTAGTGGTGCATAAGTAAAAAAATATAATACTATTCAATTTGAATAATTGAAAGATTAATGTGAATGTAATTATTCACATTAATCTGCCCCCAAAATGTGTAATTCTATAGGCTAACGGCTAACCCAAGAGGACCAAAACATGAACCTTCTTGTCTTGGTTCCCTATAGGTGAATAAACGATACACAACCATGAAAATAAATCAACCAAACTTTGGCATAAATGATTCATTGATGTTACATTTAAGACAAGCCAGTTGGTCAAGCAGAACTTAGGATTGTCTAGGGAAGGATTCAAGACGAGATGATATAAGGGCACTTAGTCTAACACACATTGATCAATGAGCTAAAATCTGCCACACCAAGAAAATCATGCTCGAATCTTATAGCGTTTTGAAGTTGTTCATTGTCTTCAAAGTTGTAAATGGCGTAAAGAATGTGAGTATAGTCGCATAAAAGAATTTCCAAAACGAGGTCAATTTTAGTCTCCACCTCCAATTAAGTTACGATTACAGTCAAAAGTCATCAAAGTTGGGTCTGTGATTGTGATATTGGTAGGTACATTGGGTGACTATGAAAAGTATGTGTGTGCAAGTAAATATTCAAGTTTTTTATAGTATCACTTTTACTTGAGGACATTTCAACAAAAATATGTATGCCATGAAATTGATCTCTACTTGAAAATATCGACAAGTTAGTCTTAAGCCCATTTGACAGCAACAAAAAATCTGAAGCCCATTTTTGCTGAGGACAGAGAGAAGCTGAGCCCACATAGCTTTGGTTTTAGTCTATTCCGAACTTCACTCACAAGTCACAATTATTCTCGAATGCTTGGAAGAAAAGAAGATAGAACAATTTCATCTAGTGTGGGAGGATATTCGTTAGTCAATAGCTCCAATATGCATGTCTATGTTAACTTTTTTTTTCTTTTCGACATGTCTCTGTTAAGTTTTAATGGTTAAATTTGTTTTTAGTAGCACAGACACAGTGATTATGATTCTGTAGATTTTATTCTTCTATATGCGTCTTCTCGCCACGTATATTCAAAAAAAAAAGAGGACTAGTTCATGAGGCTAATATTTCTATTGACAGTACATATATTCTTGAATAACGAAGGAATAATATTTTTATAATCTACATCCTAATGAAAGGTTCATATATCAAACTGTTAGTTCATATTAGCGAGTGGCGATACTAATGGTTTGAATAGAGAAGTGCATTAACATGTTCAACACTAGAATACTTTTGTTTGCGACAATTCAACACTAGAATACTATTGAGAAAAAACGGTTAATTTTTAGGCATTTTTAATGAGTTTTTCAAAACTCTCTACGACCAAAAAAAAAAAGATTTACGGTAAATTTGAAAATATCTAAACTTTTTTTTTTGTCACGAACTGAAAATATCTAAACGTTTACGATTTTTCTCGGTTGGTGTGAAGATGATGATATGGTGTCAACTTCTTGTTTGCCTGTATAGTTGTATTGTAGTCTCCGAACGCGATGGCACTCGACTTTTCCACATGGAAGCTCGCCTTGAGACTGTCCTCTTTGTAACTATTGCAATCAAACCACATCAATCAAATTTGATTTAAATAAAATAAAGTATATACCATTTCGGCTAATTGGGTCCGAATCCCATATTTAATGGAATTACACAGAAATTTTAAAACAGCTGAGTTGAAAGTTGAAACCATCCCACGGACATGCTACTACAAGCCTACAAACTTGCTTTCCTGTGAGCCGTAAAGTCTTTTTTTTCTATTAATATTGTCACATATAAGTATATGCTATACCCAAAGAAAAACAACCGTGAACCCTAACAAGATGAAGTTGTCAGGCTACAATACGATGATGTCGGCCATTCGAATGATTTCATAAATATCATAAATTGAATTGAGGTAATAATGGAAGGTGACATACTCTCAATTGACCCCACGACTGAACATCTACTATAATGTTAAAATTCACAGATAAAATACAGAAACAATCCTTTGTTAATCCTTTTCTTTTGCGCGTCGGCCGAATTGTTTGGCATGATGCAAAGAAGAAACTATATGTGCTAGATTACGACACTACGTTCTTGGAACTCTATTCGTGGTTAAGGTATGTGATCCGATATCCAGCGTATAGACACACACATGCCTATCTTCTTCTTCTTCTTCTTCTTTTGGCAGTTACAAAATATATAAAAGAGTAAAAAGGCCATCACCACGTTATGCACTTTGACATGTAAGCTTATCATTCCTGATTTTGGTAACAAATGTCGTGACCACAACTTTCTTTATTTCGTTATCTTACCAAAAAGAAAAAGAAAAAAAGCATGTGAATTGCGAGTCTTTTGGCCTATCTATTTTGCCTTTGAATGTGGTATATTAAACACACATACCGACGTCAATTAATCACCAAAATTGAACTCGTGTAGCAGGCAAAGGTAGTTTAACTTTTTTTAAAGTATAGCTTATTTTGTTTATATAGTACTATCTACAACTTTTAAACAGAATATTCAACCTGGTTGGTGGCAAAAAAGAAGATTACCAAATAATAATGTCATGTGGAGTTCTTTCTGTTTTTGTTAAAGAACACTGGAGTATGCATATCTCTATTCGTGCTTGTTTACTGCCGTGTGAATTTGTTTATTTGAAGCGTAACAAAACCGGAAGTTGCAACAAAAAAGAGTGATAGAGAGTGGACAGAAGTTGGAGCTTGAAAGACGTACGTGTTGATAATTGACACACAGATTTGGACGATTGTTATACTGTTTGGCTTTACCTTCCCATGCAAGAAATTTTGAGCTGCAATTATAGAGGACGACACGTGTCCCATTACTTTTCATGTATTTCTCTTTCAAATGGAATATAAAGAAAACTTCTCTTCTGTGAATCTCTAATACAAACACCAATTGATCAATTTGCTTTGAGAGATAAAGCATATGAAGAGGAAACTTTATAGTAGGTAGGAGTCACAATGAGAGTACAGAACGAAGAAACGTCGGACGCTAATGCTTACTTCTCTTGTAGAATAACAAAAGATATCAAATGTCACGTATTATTATGTCAAAATCATTTGAAATTTGGACTTAACGATAACAAATACTAAGAATAGTGATAAAGAGATGTTGTGGCGCCGCGTATGAATGATGAAATTGTAATTGTTCGATGATATTATTATTATTTTGAAGTAAAACCTGCTTTGCTGTCCTCTCTTTGTGTTGTTCACGTTCACGGTGCTCTCTCAGCCGCCAAATTTTAAATTATCCAAAATACCCCCACCACTCAAGAGCTGATCCACTGCATCGCACCCTAACTCTCTTATCCTGCATTACCACCACGTCATCAGTTTAGGATCTCTCCATCCGCAATCCTGATGTGCATCTCTCACTCATCACGTGGCGCCATGTGGTTGGAAATTTTGTTACACATTGGCTTCACAATATGGGTCATAGAATCTGTAATTATGTTAGTGTACCAAATTTTGCTAAGTAAATCGCAAAATACTCACGAAGAATTATAACTTTTATCAACCAGAAACTGCGACCATATTTGCCATGAACTTTTGTCACAAATACGGCATAGAACTAAAACAAATTACGACAAAAGTTTTCTCAAATGAATAATCACAACAAATCTGTGACACAACACAATGGCTTCATAGCATCACTAAAAGAAACTAATAAATCTTTGTACTTTGTGAATAAGTGAGTGACAAAATGATTACATGGTGGTTAGCGACAATTTGATAAACAAACTAATCACATGAGACAAGATGCATACAATTCTTTACTCAATAAAATCACAAACGTACAAGATTAGAGACGTTTTAAGAAAAATATTTATATTAACCGGAATTGATATTTGTTGTAATATAAGGGCTAAATTAATTCTATAAAAACTTTGGGGATTATTACATGTTTTTGACAAAACTTGGGGGGTTTATTTTGATATTTTGACAATTTGCTCAACGCTCTTAAAAACCTATTCGCTTCTTCCCACTTGATCTCCCTCCTCAACCGGATTAACCCCAATTCATATTCTCACCTCCTCGTCGTGGTGGTGACTGAGTCCGACTGAGTTGACTCGTTCCCTCTGCTTTTGGTATTCCACAATGGAGGAAGTTGATCGTTCGCGGGCTTTCGCTAAGGACGTTAGGCGTATCGTTGTCAAGGTTTTCAATTCTCTCTCAGATTTTTCCTTTGATCGAATTTGCCAATTGTCATCGAAAAATTTCGGGTTTGACTTTTATCGGCGTTTCGTTCAATTTTTTTTTTAAAATCTTCATTGTTGGGTTGATGTCAATTAGTAGTGTGTTCTAATTACATTTCTAATGATTGCTTCCTTCGTTTAGCTGCTTGGCGGCGGAGAAATCTGAAAACATTTAACAATTTTGTTTTTTCCAATTGAAAGTTTTCCTAAACCTGCGAATTGTTTTCCTTAAGTTGACCACAAATTTGCATCTTTTCTGGTTTCTCAAATTTCCGAGTTTGATTATTTACAGGTCGGGACTGCAGTTGTCACTGGAAAAGGTGGAAGATTGGCTCTTGGGCGCTTAGGAGCAATCTGCGAGCAGGTATTGTAAAACGATTAACGTTTACTTTTTTGAGTAAGCTCTTGCATTAAACAGAATTGCTATAAAAAAAGGAATTTTGAAGGAGCTTGTGTGTGTAGTTCGTGCCTTTAATTACTGTAAACAAAATATAATGTCAGCTTGCGGAATTAAACGCGGATGGATTTGAGGTCATTTTGGTGTCATCTGGTGCGGTTGGTCTTGGTCGCCAAAGGCTTCGTTACAGACAATTAGTCAACAGCAGGTTATGTGAATGGAGACGATAATTAAAAGGCTCGAATTTGTGTCTCAGTAACGGTTATATGTTTTTGATTCTGTGCTGATTCTTCTTCTTCTTCTCTACGAAAATCCAGTTTTGCAGACCTTCAGAAGCCACAAATGGAACTTGATGGGAAGGCTTGTGCTGGTGTTGGACAGAGCAGCCTCATGGCTTACTATGAAGCTATGTTTGACCAGGTGATTCGCTTTTGCTTTTCTCCTGTTTCTTGGTTACTGGCAAGCGTTTGAAAGATTGATTGTTTTTTCCTCTCGTCATTTAGTTGGATGTGACGGTGGCTCAAATGCTGGTGACTGATAGCAGTTTCAGAGATAAGGATTTCAGGAAGCAGCTTAGTGAAACAGTCAAATCAATGATGAAAATGAGGGTTATTCCTGTTTTCAATGAGAACGATGCCATAAGCACTCGGAGAGCCCCTTATAAGGTTTGTTGATTGCCTTTGACTTAAATTTAGACTACATTAAGATACTTCATTTTGAGTAGTATTCATAAGGTTCTTATGAATCTTAACCCATGCAGGATGCTACTGGTATATTTTGGGATAATGACAGCTTATCAGCTCTACTGTCCCTGGAGCTGAATGCTGATCTTTTGATTCTTCTGAGTGACGTTGAGGGTCTTTACACTGGCCCTCCAAGCGATCCTAACTCAAAGTTAATCCACACCTACATTAAAGAAAAACACCAGGAGGAGATCACGTTTGGCGAGAAGTCCAAATTAGGACGAGGGGGTATGACGGCAAAGGTTAAAGCCGCGGTTAGTGCAGCTTCTGGTGGCGTTCCTGTGATCATAACCAAGTAAAAGGCCCTTCCCTACTCATAATCTGTGATAATACTTGTACTTATAATGTTGGATGGAAGAGTGATATATTTTTCTTGTCATTTTCTTGAAGTGGGTATGCTGCGGAGAACATAGCTAAAGTCATCAAAGGACTGCGTGTTGGTACTCTGTTTCACAAAGATGCTCATTTGTGGGCTCCGGTCGTAGATACTAGCTCTCGTGACATGGCAGTTGCTGCAAGGGAGAGTTCCAGAAAGCTTCAGGTGATATTAGGACTCTAATGCAACTTTACTCAACTTGTAAAATTCAGATATTGTTTATCGTTTTGCGAGTGAACTAAACTTGTTTTTGCAATTTGCTTACAGGCCTTGTCTTCAGAAGACAGGAAAAAGATTCTACTCGGTATCGCCGACGCCCTTGAAGCAAACGAGAAAAAAATTAAAGCTGAGAATGATGTAGATGTTGCTGTAGCGCAAGACGCTGGATATGAAGAGTCTTTGGTGGCTCGCTTAGTGATGAAGCCTGGCAAGGTAAGACTCTATTCACTGCGTAATGGAATATACAACACCAATTTTGTTCTGTACATATTTCTAATTTGTCATTGTTTTATGCTCTATAGATCTCAAGCCTTGCAGCTTCCATTCGCCAGCTAGCTGAAATGGAAGATCCAATCGGTCGCGTATTGAAGAAAACTCAGGTAAATATGGGGGAATATGTTGTAAACCTTCCTCTCAATTAACATGAAAAAAGTTGTGAAATTCGTATGATTGTTTTTATGTAACAGGTTGCAGATGGCCTTATCTTGGAGAAGACCTCATCACCATTAGGTGTTCTCCTGATCGTTTTTGAGTCTCGTCCTGATGCTCTTGTTCAGGTATATCACGAGTCATTACCCTATAGGCTCTTAGACTTAAAATCTGATTGCTGAACACCATGCCTATTGATGAATCAAACAGATAGCTTCACTTGCAATCCGAAGTGGAAATGGTCTTCTGCTGAAGGGTGGAAAGGAAGCTCGCCGATCCAATGCTATCTTACACAAGGTACACCGACTTCATATCTCTTATTTTTTCATTACCTTGCTTCCTAAATTATGTCTGTGGACCTAATTTGTGAAACCAATGGAAAACTTGTAGGTGATCACTGATGCAATTCCGGAGACTGTAGGAGGTAAACTCATAGGACTTGTGACTTCGAGAGAGGAGATCCCTGATTTGCTCAAGGTATGTAGATATATGAAACGGCAATTCAACAGAAGTGACTTTATCTTTACATAAACTGAAACCTACCAATTGAATTTATGATACAGCTTGATGACGTGATTGATCTTGTGATCCCAAGAGGCAGCAACAAGCTTGTTTCTCAGATAAAAAACTCGACGAAAATCCCTGTGCTAGGGCATGCTGGTACGTTTTAAAATTCAGTTCCCATTAAGCTGGATTGGCGTAGAGAGAACATGGCTTATTTTTGTTTGTGCTTCCAGATGGAATCTGTCATGTATATGTTGACAAGTCTTGTAAAGTGGACATGGCAAAGCGCTTAGTTTCAGATGCAAAGTTAGACTATCCAGCAGCCTGTAACGCCATGGTTAGAGACTCTTACCTTTTTCAGTAATGTTCACTAAGGCATATAGTGATTTCGTTTTTGATTCACTATCTTCTCTTTTTGTCTTGTCCTTACAGGAAACCCTTCTTGTACATAAGGATCTTGAGCAGAATGGTGTGCTCAATGAGCTTATATATGCGCTGCAATCTAATGGTAAGAATAGTAGTTTGGGAACACTAAACGGGTGTGTTTTATTGAATCTATCAAAATCATTTGTTTCAATCTGGATGTTTCATATCCATACAACTGGTTCTTTTTTGTCTTTAATCATGAACTAAAGTCTTTCAAAACGTAAATACTAAAAATGAGATAAGATTTAGTTTGTTGACTACTTTCATTAGAGACTTTTGTTTGAAGCGTACGTGTCATAATATGCAGGCGTCACTTTGTATGGTGGTCCAAGAGCAAGTACTAAACTGAACATTCCGGAAACAAAATCATTTCATCACGAGTACAGCTCCAAGGCCTGCACCGTTGAATTTGTAGAAGACGTACATGGTGCTATTGATCATATTCACCAACACGGAAGGTAAAATTATCGCTGATTCCAAACTAATAAGATAACATGAGTATTCAAAGGGCCTACCGCTCTGTATACTTTGCATGTGCTGAGAATAAGTGTGGTCTCTTTTTTTCTGTTGTCTGTCTTGTGAGAGCAGTTCACACACTGATTGCATAGTGACAGAAGATAATGAAGTCGCAGAGATATTTCTCCGCCAAGTAGACAGGTAATAACTCGTGTACTAAAAGCATAAGTACTTTTGATTCTCAGTCCATAGAATGTTTGATGTTAAATATAGTGGAAACTAATTTTGCTTTGTCTCAACAGTGCTGCTGTTTTCCACAATGCAAGCACAAGATTCTCTGATGGTTTTCGATTCGGTCTTGGTGCTGAGGTAAGGAAGAGAGAGACATAATATCACATATTTATAATCAAATCTTTAGAGAAGAGTGAATGGATTATTGACTAAAGAGGTTTGTTCTTATTGTATAGGTGGGAATAAGCACAAGCAGGATCCATGCCCGTGGTCCAGTTGGAGTTGAAGGACTATTGACAACAAGATGGTACTAAAATCGTGTTTCTTTTGTCTTCTCTGTGTTCATTGGTTTGTTATAAAATCGGTGAAGTCTGAATGATTGTGGTGATGAATGAATGACACAGGATAATGAGAGGAAAAGGACAAGTCGTAGATGGAGACAATGGAGTCGTTTACACCCATAAGGACCTTCCTGTCTTAAAAAGGACAGAAGCAGTGGAGAATGGGAATTAAATCCTTCTCTCTCTCTCACTCACTCTGCTAATGTCATATTATAATTTTTATTATTATGATTGAAGTTTCTTTTTCTGTTTAATTAGGATTTATAGTAGTAATTTTTACTATTTGTTTTCCTTGAGGATTGCACCAACATAAGAAAGATCATCACTCTACTTTGGTGATCTGTGAAAAGTAAAGTGTTTTCTCTCCATGTCATAAACTTCATATAAATCGCACAACAATTAATTTACCATTTCTGTTTTCATCATTCTCCATGCAAAAGAAGTTTCAAATCCGAATTTCTTTAACATTCAAAACCCAAAGTGAATTTAGAAGTGATTACAATAAAAACTGCAACGATAAAAGCTCTCTTCTTAGTGAACAATGAGTCTTCATTCTTGGATGAAGTTCTTGAGATTCTTCAACCATCGCAAGTACTCTCTGCTATCTTTCTTCGTCATGTACTCATACATGTAATCTGTCACGCTTGCTTTGACTCCTCTGGTCTCCAGAAACTTATAAAACGACTTGCGCATATTCTCATCCAACTCTCTGCAAAGTCAAAAACAAAAAGAAAGAACATTTTGAGGTCTTTTGGGGTCATCATTGTTAAAAAAAAAAACCATTTGGAAGATAAATGAGTTTCACTTACTGAAAATCTGGACCATCATACGCCAATTGTCCTTCGGAAGAATAATCATCCGGATTGTTAACAGACAAACCGTCAATAACAATCTCATCACTGAAAGCAGTGCAGCTAAACTCTAAGCTGAGTCCACTCTTCTTGGTTACTGTGACAAGTAGAGGAATGCTTGTTTCACTCTGTTTCACGTCACCACCTTCATTCTCATCATCTTCAGTGTCAACAGTGTCAAGACCAGGCATGCTTACTTCTACTTTAATCTGCTCTCCATTGTATTCTCTAGTCAACGTCACAGCCCTGTGTCCTGGATTATCTTCGATTCTGAATGGAAAGTCATCAGATGCTCTTGTCTCTTCAACCTGCAACAACGAAAGCAAGTTCATGCGATTTATGTAAGCACCTATGCTTTGATTTGCCTACAATCCTAATCCAATGCACGTGAATATTAAGGCGTGATCAAATTTCCAAAATTTATGAAAGAAATGTATCCAATTAAGCTTTATGGATCGAAACTATTCCAGAAACATCTGAATTTTCAACATTTGCGTATTTTTGCAATTCTCAATCAGAAATCAAACAGGACTCCACAATATGTTTCCACTGAAATTAAGTGAGCTAAAACGAGGGATTACCAAATCGGATTCGAAAGCGTCGTTGATCTCGGAGTCAATTACTTGGAGAAGCGTCTGATCGGACTTTAACCGGTTAGTGGCCGTCGAATAGAGAGAGACACGAGAGACGAAAGGACGAAGCAGAGAAGAAGATGGCTTCGGAGCAAGAGACGAGCGGTTAGCGACGAAGGAGACGACGCCCTGAGCTCTAGCTACACGACCACACGCGGAAGCCAAACTCGAAGCTGACCTGCGAATGCACCAAGCGAAAACCATGGCGATTGCACGAAATGGTTTTTTCTCTCAGTCTCAGGGTTTTGCAGTTTTTGCCTTTAGGCTTTGGGATTTTCCTTAGGGTTTTAAATAAATGTTTTCTTTTTATTTTAAAAAGTTATTTTCACAAATACAAAATTCGTACCGGACTTTTAACCGGAAGTTCAAATTTCATTTCTTGATACAAAACGAATACTTGAACCAAAATAATCTCTCTCTCTCTTCAGAATTGAGCTGAACATTTTCAAGCATATCTTTAACAAAGTCGCTCCACATGATTCTCCAACCAGAAATTTACAAAGTCACAAAAACTTTAACAACTGAGTAATAAAGAGACTGAAATTTGGTTTACACTCCTAACCATATTGTTCTTCTATGTGACTCGGATCAAGAGGACAACCATAATGAAGATAAAGGTCATGACCAAGATCAAGAGCCACTGGAAACAACTCGTCTTTGAACTTTGTGAGTATATCTTTGAGGCCCTAACGTTTGCGTGTCCCGTCCCCGCTAAGCTCTGCTCTATGGCCTCCTCCGTAGAGTCGAGTAGCTTTTGTTGATCAAATACCAAACAGAAAAAAACAAAAAAACTGTTAAGAACAATGAAGTAATAGACTTTTTCTCTTATTCTCATTGTGAGGAAAAAAAAGTTAGCATCTAACCTTGTCTGTGTTTTGCACAGATTGGTTTATCAATAGACTTCTCTCCTTGAGTTGTCTCGCAAGTGTCACCATTTCATCGGTAAGGTCATCTTGAAGGTGTCTGTCATCAAAAGATTTGACCAATGTGGCATGAAACCGAAATGTTCGACTAAAGTTTAAGAGGATACACAGCTTCACACGTAGCCATGGGCTATGAAACTTTACCTGTTCTTCTCAATGAGGGTTTGCGCTGCAGCGTCTAGCTTTACTGGTTTTGATGGATCAGCATCAACAGCAGCAGCATAACTTTGCTCCTTGGAGCTTGTTGACCTATATACCTCAATCAAGGAAGCTGGTAAGAAAGAAGAAGGCAAAATTACAGGTTGAGAAGCATGCGAATTGAGTATCACACTTACACTATTCTTCTTCTCAGCTGTGGAGAAGTAGGGCTACGTGGATCGTCTTCTATTCTTGGAGAGCTTTCGCTGGTAGAAGAATCTTTAGCAAAAGCTTCATCAGATACCTCTGTGTCAGGCTGTAAATTTGGCAAGAGTTTAGTAAACAGGAAAGCATCATATTAATGTGGCTACATATCTAAGCTAAGAATGTCTCATGATATGTTACTCCCAAATTCTTACCACTTGAGAAGCTATTTTGGAAGCAACAGCTTCAATCTTCTCATAGTACTCATTCACCGTAGCCTTTGTAACTCTGGAAAAGAGACCAAAGGAGAAGATAAGCGCATTATCATCATCATAATGAGAAAAACATAAACGGATGCTTGGATATTCTGGTAGAGTATACACCCAAATTGAGCATATTTCATACAAGTTCAGTCTTTAGCCAAGCAAATATGTACTTGGAACTAGTAATGATACCAAACGAATCAATTTGAATCTCTATCCCGTAACGAGCTATAGCTCTCCTCCTCATTCAAGTACCATAGCAGGAATCTTTTGATCAAAAATCTCGAATCTGTGAAAGATTTGAATTGCAACGCTGAATCATTTTGAGAGAGAGAGTAAACCTGGGAAGACCTTCAGGGGTCTTCTCTTCCGAGAGTTGTTCTAATTGCTCCCTCAGAGTAGCAACATACTGAAGATATTGTGTGTTCAAACATCAACATCAAAATTTAAGCATTAGCTTCGAGAAATTAATCAATTTTGACAAGAATGGAAGATCCAAAAAGACGTACATGCATTAGCTTTGACTGGTTTTGCTGATTAGGTGCAGCGGAAAGCAATCTCCGCAAATTGATTTCTGTTTTGCTGATTCCCATCATATGATAATCTGAGATACAAGTTTGCACATTCAGATCGAATCAATAGAAACAGGCTCGTAACGAATTAGAGAAACAAACAAAAAACCAAGTTCGAGGATTCTACGAGAAGGAAAAGAGAGGACGAATCAATTCGGCAGTAATCACAGTTTCGGATCCGAATCGAATTATCTTTCAAATTGAGCGATACTAATTTCAGGAAACAGAATTACTAAAAATGATGAGCTATCAGACCTTGTTCAGATCGGGGAAGAAAGGATTCAAAAGTGGTTCAGGCAATTCGTCAAACACCTTTCCGGCGCCAATCCTAAATCCTGATTCGTTACGAAGAAGAAGAAGAAGATCACCGTTTTTTTTTTCCGTGCGACATATAATCACCTAACGAATCATATTATGCCACGTGCTTTTTGCTTCAATACTTTAAGAAATTGGAAAAATCCCAAAAATTTGCGGCAAAACCCATAGATCTTAATACCTTATCGACATTGATTTCCAATGTTCTACTATGACTTGATTAGTTTTACAGTTGGATCATTTTCTTGATGTATGGAGATGAGTCAACAAAACAAATGAAAACTTTATGTATAAGTAGAACAAAGGAACACTTTCACTCGCTTGAAACCAGACAAATTGTCTTTCACTTCTGCTCTTTTGTGTTTTTAAGTTAAAGCTAATCTGACGAAACAAAAGCTGAGCAGTAAACTGAGCCTTACATTGTATAAATCGCTGCTCGTTGTATGTACAAAATACTACTAAGTCTATGTATATAATAAAGAGTAGAAATGAAATCTGAACTTTGCTGCTCTAAAACCCTAACAAAATTGGAGGTGTGTTTTTTTGTTTGCGTAGCTACATTCAGAGAGAAGATTGGCCTAGAAGCAGAGTATGCCACCAACCACACGCGATGTTTTTGGGGACGCAATCTTTGAGTCTCACCTCTGAAGGTGCATTCCGATCTATCACATCTCCTAAACCCAACTGTTACACACACAAAACCGTGTTTCATTAGTTAAAAATGTATAGAAATGGAACCAAAAAACTCGATATGGTTCTGCTATTTTTACCTGGCCGTATTTGTTCCATCCCCAGCAGAATACTTTCCCTTCATCTGCAATAAAACAAAAACACAGACCAAATTTTAAGTTTTTAAGATGAATCTCTTTCCCAACTCAAAAGAGTCTTTTGGTTAAATGGATTACCTGCAATTACAGCAGTGTGACGAGCGCCGCAGGAGATAGTTTTAACGTTAACGTTTTCCAAGTTTGGAGCCTCCAATAGTTTTGGAAGAGTCTAAAACATCACAAAAATTGGCTTTCAGGCTTAATGGAAGGCCTTTCTTCACAAAGAGATAAGGAAACAAAAAAAAATAATAGTTGAAGATTCTCTATTACCTCAGCTTGATCACAGCCAGTACCTAACTGGCCGAATTGGTTACCACCAAAGGAATACACATCACCGTCAGATGAAACGCAGACTGTGTGCCATAGACCTGCAGCTACTCCTTCTATCCGGATTCCCAACAGCGACGATACACATGTTGCACTTAGTTCATCATCTGTGCTCCCTTGCCCACACTTCACACAGCAATAAAAAAAAAAAAAAAGATTTTCAATTACCTCCACAGACCCATATAGCAACAGACCAAAGTGCAAAAAGTTGTTGCAGAAGTCGAGCAAGATAGATTGTTGATTATCTTTTGCAGCTTATATCTTATCTGCGGACTTGCATGATGTTTCTTAGTCAAATGATATTTCAAACTCGAATCTATGCTCCTTACTAGTTCAACGTAATGATGATTTAACTAAATCAAGTTTCAAGCATGTGGTTTAATACAGAAAATAAAGAAACTGTTTTGGTCACCTGTCCATAAAGCCCCCAACCAAACGTAAGGAGCGCTCCAGTATCTGTCCACAAAACATCAGTTACACTTTATTCGCATTTTTAGGCTCAGATAACATATGTTCAAGGTTTTATGGACTCCAAGAATTCTCAAAACAAGCAAATCATAATCCGGGTTACAGGGTGTAAAGATTTTGTATAAGGTCGGAACACATTGTTTTTAAACATTTCTACTCACTTATCTAAAGATGACTAGCTGCAAAAGCAATATGGTGAGAACAGTACCTGTGATCACAGCACTGTGTCGCCCTCCACATGCAATTTTTTTAACATAACTTCCAAGAACTCGGCCGCATTGTACTTCTGAACTCACGTTTACACCAGAAACGGCCATGGAGCTTCCTTTTCCATACGAAGAAGGCTCAATGCATGGTATAGGATGAGGAGAGGAGACTAGGCGTATACGGGAGCCCAATCCAAGCTGTCCTTCTCCTCCATAACCCCAACCCCACACCTGTCCAATATCTGGACTTCAGAGAATATTAGCATGCAGCAAGTGTTTATTATAGCACACCAAAAGAATTGACGTCACTGATTGGTGTGAGAAGCTAAAAATCTCACCTGATAGTGCTAGAGTATGACGTCCACCAGCAGCAACACTGACAATCCTAACTTCTGGAGCCAACGATACAAGGCAAGGCAACGCCGAGAGGTCATTGTTCTCGGACTGTGATGAGTTTTCAGCAGCTTGCTTTGCCTGTGAAATCCGCCTTTTCTTTGTTGTTTCTCCTCCGCCTCTAGCTTCATTTTGAGAAGACGTTCCACCGCTAGCTTTTTTCCCTTGAGAACGAGGGCTCACTACAAAAGAGACACACCACTCTCCACATTCATCCTCAATGTAAAAGTGAACACAAGTTCAAAGCTTGCACAATGAAAAAGAAAGGAGATTCACCTTGCTCTGTCGAGAACGAAATGTTTCTTTCACATGAATCTCCTTCTACTTGTCCAAACACTCTCCCTGTAGGTATACATTCCCTCCATCCCCATGTATAAACTTCGTGATTCTCTGTATCCCCAAGCAAACAAATAGTTCTAAAACCATTCAAGTAATGAACTTTCGAAATAGATGTGGTCAAAGCTAATTCAATGCACCTGTTACTGCCACACAGTGAGCCCAGCCGGCCTCAGCTTTCTCCACAGAGACCTCCGGAGGAAGAGGAAAAGGCTCTGGAGTTTCCTGTAATGCAGAAATTCAACTAAAACTCATAAAGTGCAATTTCACCAAAATCAAATTCACACAATGCAGAAGAAAAGGTTATTCAAGCTTACCCCATGCTTCCCGGAAGTCACATAGCTTTGACCTAGATCATCTGTCGAGCCCCATGTGATTAGCTTCCCCGATTCTGATTACATAGCACCAAACAAGTCAAGTTATCAGATACAAAACCATTTCGTCACGAATTCGATTGAATCATTCTACAATCAGATACATTGTGAAATTTGAGAATGTGAACTAATTGGAATCGTTTCGAAACTGATGAATTCTATAGGTTGAGAGAGAGAACCTGAAGTAGCCATTGCGAAACCGCACCCACCGCCGGAAACGTCTTTCCAGGAGCTTTCGACTGCCGGAGGAATCTTCACCACGACCGGAGACAATAGAGGAGAGCGTTGCGGCGAGGCTCCGGGTAAGTAACCCCACATGTACACCGCTCTCTGGCCGAGTTCTTCATCCTCCTCAGGTGCGACGGCGCTAGCTCCAGTCTCCGATTTTCCCTCGCCATTCATTTCAGTTTTTGAAAACTTTGACGAAGAAAGCACAAGGAAAAAACAAGGAATTGAAAAAAAATACAGTTTTCAGAGAAGTTGACGTGTAAGGGATATGCCATATATGTATGTATGTATATAGATGGGAAGGTGGTGATGGGCTTTTTTTAGTTAGAGAGAAAATGGCTGCTTTTCGAGTGAACCTCTATATTTTGAGAATATTCGATTTAGTCCCAACATTTACCTCTTTTATAAAAAGACCCCATATAAACGAATAATATGTTCCATCCGTTAGGTTGATGATAATTTGTGTAACAATATTTGGTTCAATGATTTCACATTTGACTGGTATCCATTATTAAAAAAAACTAGTTTCAACTTTAGTTAGCTTAGCTTGATGTATACTCCAAGTAAAAAATAGCTGAAAAAACAAGTTTAACAATAAGTAAAAAATGAGCCAAATGTATGATTATTTTTGTTCATCGATATAAGTTGATTTGGGAAGTAATAGTTTCTATCTTGAATTTTAGTTTGAAATTTCTCACAAAGTTGTTGGGTATTGATGGAGACGCATTTTGAAATCAAAAACATTTGAAATATCTTGGGAAATATGTGAGCCAAGTAATATATCTCTTTGGAATATCTTTGGAGATATGTAAGCCAAGTTAATATCTTTTTCTGAGTGTGTGGACCAAAATCAATTTCTTACTAGAAATGCAAATTTGTATTATCGTTTTCTTTCTTTCTTCATATTTCTCAATATAGGTTTCTCTTTAGAAAGTGTTTTTAGACCCGACCCTGGTTATATTGACGAATGATGAACAAGGAGAGTTTATACGTGGAACAAAATAATTGGGGCGAGTTACGAAAGTAGCAATAAGTTTGGGGTATGTTTATAAATCTTCCAAAAAACGCGGAAACGTATCATTATTTGGAAAATGGGAGTAGCCACGTAGGATAATCACGTGGGATGACCATTTACATGGGGAAATCTGAGCCACTAGTTTTCTGACGAAATCTAAGCCAAGAGTTTGTGACGAAGACGAAGTTTCTGGAAGCAGAAGTGTTGGCTTTTGGTCCATATCTACGTCGGCGAAATTAGCCAGTGGGGTTGGTTCAATGATTATGATGACACGTCGCAGGCTCTGAGACGATGAATCGTTCTCAAGATGAAGTGAGTCACCGTTTGAGACCCTACAAGAACCTGAGCTAGCAACCACTGCTTGCTTTGTCTTACTTTTTTCATAATAATGTTTTCTTTTAGTAACGCGGATAGAATTGCGAACAAGTCGATAACATATGCAAGAAATCAATAATAATTAATCCAAGTACAAGTGTTTACGCAAGAAGGAAAAAAAA
This sequence comes from Microthlaspi erraticum, assembly GCA_902728155.2. NCBI lineage: Eukaryota > Viridiplantae > Streptophyta > Magnoliopsida > Brassicales > Brassicaceae > Microthlaspi > Microthlaspi erraticum. Next base: position 124,509 of record CACVBM020001829.1, on the reverse strand, counting down.
ACAATCCACAAAAGTTTAAGATTTTAGAGAGTAATACACATATTCTTTTTTCTAGTTCTCAATTTGCCTAGATGCTGATTAGTTATGAAGAATTATATCCAAAAAACGCATACTTTACTTTATCTTGCCGAAAATCTGATAGATGTCCCAACCAGGACAATAAAGTTGAACATACGATTTCAATTTAGCAGACAACAATGTCTTTTATTATTTGGCTTATATTTTTTAATTAAATAGGAAACGCTACAAGAAGTTGAAATCATCATGGACTCCTACAGACAATTGATAGAAAGTGAAACAGTGTGGAGATGGTGCTTCTAACACAGGCAGGACCAACTTAAATACTCTTTGTCGTCTACATCTCTTTGGCTTGGTTTGATAAAGTCTCCTCTCGATTTGTCCGGTCGCTCTTGTGGTTGTATAAAATCAGAGTCGTCGACGCTTTAATTTTATCCCAAAAATATAACAATCCAACTTTTGTTTTTATTCATAACTTAATCCGTACGTGCTAGTGATCCGACTCAACCGAGTAATCCAATAGTGGTGTGTCCATCCACATGTTCATGCGTTTAGCAAAGGCGTGAAGAAGGTAAACAAACCAATTCGTGTGACAAAACTCACACGTTAAGTGTGCAAACACTCACTTTCCAACATCTTCATATAAATACAATCCTCACAAGAACATAAAAAACGTAACACATGCATCAGAAGCATATCATTAAAAACAAAAGGAGGTATATATGGATGTCGGAAATCGCAAGAACGGTGAAGCAAGTGTGTTTCGTATGCCTCTTCATTACCCGAGATACTCCAAAGAAGATTACCAAGGCATGCCAGAGTGGAAACTCGACAGGGTGTTAGCAGATTACGGTTTGTCTACTTATGGTGACTTGGCTCACAAGCGAGACTTTGCTATTGGAGCGTTTCTTTGGATTTCAACTCATAATCCAAAGCTTTATCAAGACAAGTCATCAACTCAAAACTGAAGAAAGATACAAAAACCGCTCATGCATAAGGGTTCAGAATTACCAAGTTTAGTCATGGGCCTTCCGGCAGTAAACAAAGTTGTGTATGCAATGCAATAGAGAAACATGTAAATCAGGAGTTTCGTATACCAATGTAATGCAAGAACTTATAACAATGGTCAAATAAGTTTAGTGGTATTATTTATCTCTCGTCTTTTCAAGTTTTTTTCTGTAATTTTCACGTAGAGGGAGGCATCATTTTGGGTTTGAGGCCACACCAAAACTCAGGGCCCAAGAAGCTACCCTAGTCCACCACAATCCCACCAATGAAAATGAATTGAAAATCCATTATTTACGAATGTTTGACAACCTTCACATGCCAATGCTTGACAATAGTGCTATAACCAATGGTTTTTAACTTTAATTCTGCCTTGCTTCACTTCCAATCATTCCTTCGAGACTATAACTTCATACTGATGGCAACCATTTCCTAACAAATCGGGCACATACATTGTTAGAGGACTGTGAGCAATGTGACTGAAGTTGAAAGAGCACCGTTACAAGTCAAACATAATAAAAAGAAGATGAAACGTCTAAAGTGTGAACAATTGGTGGTGACAAAATATAATTTCCAAACAATTTGAAAGAAAACGCATTTATTTGCACCCATGTATCAACTACTGGTTGTCAGTATTCGATGGTTGATATTAAATGATCCAGGATTATATATGTTTGGATTTCTTGAAAAAATGTTTGGAAAAAACGTTATACGAATATATCCAAATTAATTTATGTTGACCAACAATAAAATAACAGAATTAATCAAGAAGACTCTCAACAAATTATATCCAAGTTTATACTAAAAGTAATTGATCTCGTTTATAATGTGATGAAATTGGGAATATTGAATCCATTATACATCTTGTGATACGATAGAACCTCTAATCTAAAACCTTCTACCATGCATGTCGTCTCATCTACAATAGTTTACTTTACAACGGTGACAAAGAAAATACATAAATAAAACAAAATGTAGAGAGGTAGATCTATTAAATTAATTGATGATAAAATGTAACGTTCCCTTCTAGTGGCCATTGGGGCCGGTGGTGGCCTCCTTTTCGTTCACTTCATTAAAAAAGTGAGACCAGATTCATTATTTTAGTATTATTATCTTCTTTTTGACATCAGATCAAATTTATTATTATTAATTGGATATGGTCGTATGTAGATGGTCAAACAAAAATATACAAAAATAAATAAAATTCCAATTTCTCAAGCGGGAAATGAAATATTTCGTAATGGGGTATGAATATTGATCAAATTTGTCGTCATCCCTCCTCAAATTCAATGTCTCTAAATCCTTTAGCATTTACTTTTTTTTTTCTGGTAACCGGTTTATCCTTTCGCATTCATTACAGATAGTCAAATGATACACATCCACTTTTACAATTTGCATTCTATCATCTACACTTTGCTTTGAACCAAATCATTACTAATCTTACAATACATTCCAACTTTAAAAAAAATATAAAAACAATGATAAAACGTGAAACTATACAATTTTTTTTTGTCTACAAATATTTATAACTTGTCTACAATTAAAACTCCAAACGTAACCGATGAAGCTTATAAAAAGAACTAATATATAGTATGTATTAAGTTGTTTTGTACCTTAATTTTGGTTGAAGTTAGTTATAAATACAAATTCAAATTAAAGCTCAAGTCAACATATTTCTTCTCGTTTTCTAAGTTGAGTTTTCTCACCAGTACAATAAAAAAGAAGAAGAAAAATTGTTACCAAATATGGATCTAAAAATTGACAATTGAGGTGTAGGGATATGAAAGTAATTTTGGGAAATGGGTCCACAAAAGCGAGGAATCCAGGGTAGTGTCTAGTGTAAGATAGAGAGAGAGAGAGAGAGAGAGAGGGAAGAAGAGACAAGGCGTGTCTAGAGAAGCTCGCTCAAACTTTTGCACGAACACCTAAAAGTTCAATGGTCCAAAAGGACGGCTCTGGTCGAGGGATAGAAGAGAGAGAGGACCGTTTCAGAGAGCTTAATCACGAAAGATCAAATCACACCATTCATCATCATCCCACAACCCCTTATCGTGCGCCTCTTTTCCATAAGTCTTTTTAACTTGCGCACTCGCCAAGATTTTCAAAGTACGAAACAGAAAGAGACGGTAAGAGAGAGAGTTTATACGACTTTCAAGTACAAATTTCTTTCCCCTATAACAAAAAAAAAAAAGAAATTCTTGGGTCTCTCTCTCTCTCTTTGGGTACGGAAAAATTTCACCAATTCCTTTTTTTTTTTCATTCTCTCTTCTCCTTTAAATTAACTTTTTTCACATAAAGTCAAGATTTTGTATTCGATTGGGAAAAGAAAGTTGAATTTTTTAGAGTTTTTTGGGTTTTCCTTATTTGATCTTTGGTCTTATAACTTTTAAGGAATTATATTTTTTGCATATTTCTTGCTGTTCTAGATCTGATTCTTTTCTTTGTCCCTTTTTTTTTTCTTCAGGTATATGATAAAAAAACAAATGATGTCCCATGTCTTCTCTGTCTGGTTCATGCAACATGTTGGGTTGGATTTGGTTACATAAAATTGCAATCTAAAAGTTTAGGATAAGGTTTTTCGGATTCTCACCCTCTCTTGCAATAATAATTACTTGTCGGAGAGCCGCAACAATTTTTTTTTTTTTTTTATTTTCACTGGAAAAGGGAAAAAAAAAAAGTAAATCAATGGCGAATCCTTGGTGGGTGGGGAATGTTGCGATCGGAGGAGTTGAGAGTCCGGTGACTTCATCAGCTCCGTCTTTGCACCACAGAAACAATAACCCGACTATGACCCGGTCGGATCCGAGATTGGACCATGACTTCACCAACAACAGTGGAAGCCCTAATAATACGCAGACTCAGAGCCAAGAGGAACAGAACAGCCGCGACGAGCTTCTCGCCGTCGAACCCGCTTCCGGATCCGGGTCTACGGGTCGTCGTCCGAGAGGCAGACCACCTGGTTCCAAGAACAAACCCAAGAGTCCGGTGGTCGTCACCAAAGAAAGCCCAAACTCTCTTCAAAGCCACGTTCTCGAGATTGCCACGGGTGCTGACGTGGCGGAAAGCCTAAACGCCTTCGCTCGTAGACGCGGAAGAGGCGTTTCTGTTCTCAGCGGTAGCGGTTTGGTCACTAACGTCACTCTGCGTCAGCCTGCTGCCTCCGGAGGAGTTGTGAGCTTGCGTGGCCAGTTCGAGATCTTGTCTATGTGCGGTGCTTTTCTTCCAACTTCCGGCTCTCCGGCTGCAGCCGCCGGTTTAACTATTTACTTAGCCGGAGCTCAGGGTCAAGTTGTGGGAGGTGGAGTCGCTGGACCGCTTATTGCATCTGGACCGGTTATTGTAATCGCTGCAACGTTTTGCAATGCTACTTATGAGAGGCTACCGATTGAAGATGAGCAACAACAAGAGCAGCAGCAGCAGCAGCAGCAACCGCAACAAGAGGAAACAAAGAAGGAGAAGGAGAATGATGAGAACAACGAGAGTGGGAACGATGGAAATGAAGGGTCGATGCAAGCTCCTCCGTTGTACAATATGCCTCCTAATTTTGTGCCAAACGGTCATCAGATGGCTCAGCATGACGTGTATTGGGGTGCTCCACCGCCTCGTGCTCCTCCTCCGTATTGATAGTTTAGATAGGCGATGATGGACGGTGCTTTCTTTTTGCTGGAATTGTTACATTTTCCATGAAAGTATTAGGATGGTTAATTAGGCTTTTGTTCATTAAGCTCTCTTAAGTTTCTTTTGCGGTTTAATCGGATGACATTTAGCTAGTGTTTTGTTTGTTCGGTTTGTTGCGGTGGATTACTGGTCTTTTTCTGACCTATTATTTTGATCGCGGATAGCTTTTATGAAGGTGAAAAACTGATATGTAGAATGGCCTTGTTTGAGTTTTGATGTTCATTTTCTTTCTACATTGAATGCAGTTACGGCCATAATTCCTATGATTATATTGGTGAGAGTGATTATTGTTATCGAGCCTTAGATTGTTACTTACGGCATTCTTATTGTCTGAACTCTGAAGCATTGTTTGATTCATTTCCAAGGTCTTTGCACTTCAAACTGTACTAGTTGAGGCTAGTTAGTTTAGTGTAGGTATATGGCTTTATTACTTTTGAGCTTGAAATGCGACTAAGAGTTATCAGTGTAGGGATTTGGTTTGCAAGTAGGTCTGGATATGTGATAATATGTTGTGATTTAGAGTCTGCACTTGCTTCGTTTTGAATCTTTAATTAGTGCTATCGAGTATCGACATAAGAACGTAGAAATCAGTTTCTTGCTTCGCTGCGGTTAGTGTTGGTGAGGTTTCATGTGATTATTATACTTGTGGAGATGCTTCTTAATTACATGTGTTTGTTGCTTACTCTCCTCTAAAGAGAGTTGTTTGGTAGCCGAGGAATTTCAGCAATGGTGATTTCTCTAGTGTTGATTTTGGTCCCCCAAGGTTTTATTAAAATTATATGATATGTTTCCTTTTTTTGGATCTTTTGAATAGTCTTTGTTTTTACAGTTCCTTTTATGTAACACTTGCACTGCAAGAAAATCAAAAATAGAGGTGCGGAAGATTTGGTCCCATCATGAATGAAGTATAGTATACAATGGCTAGCGTGTATTTTAACGGCTACGGACAAAATCGATACTTTTTTAAGAAGACTTTCTTTTTCATTTTCATAAGGATAGGTAAATTAATTGTGAGATTTTTTTTGCCAATATTTTTGTCTGATTGTTTGTGTTGTGATTGCACGTGCATACAAGGAAATAAATTACCATAATGTATGCGATTTTGTATTTTAACAACTTAAAAGTCAAAACATAAACTTAAAATAATCTCGCTCATCTAAAAAGAGCGCCAGAGATACCTACCAAAATTATTTCGAAGTGCAAAGTGCAAACCATTAAAACATCTAAATTGGAATTTTTCTGGTAGATAAAGGACATTGAAAAGATAAAGGTGTGAAAGGTTAAATCTTAAGAGTCATTAAGAAGAACAAGAGGGGAAAAATGAGAGGGAAGGGACTCATGGGTTTTGAGATGAGAGTAAAACTGTCATTTTACCCTACTTTATTAGCTTTTAACAGCTCTTTTTTTTTTCTTCAACAACCATTCTTGTTTTGAAGCCGTTAATCAGTTTTTTTTTTTTTTTTTTTTTTTTTTGTCAATAGCTAGCGTTGTTATTTGATTTTATTGACTTTTTGTTTCGTATCCAAGAAAATATTCATATTTCAACGTCTCTGAAAGATATTGTCTAATATTCCTATCGTCTATCGACATGCTTTTCTATAATTTTTAATGTCAAGTGGTCATTAGACATGAAAACTCGTGTCAAAAATACTTTATTATATTTAGTTTATAAGTTATTTTCTTGGTTATAGGATTGTGCCTTTGTCCAAGACATCGTCACTGCTGTCGAGACCACGTTACTGAAATAGTGTCCCATGCTGTCCACTTTCGAGTAACCTGACAAAATTGTGTGCGTGTAGACGTATAGTTAGTTCGATTTTGTTGCATTTGTTTCTCTAATAAAAATATCTTTAGTGGTTTACTTCTGTCCGCTTTCCTTTCTCTTAATGCCTACTTTGACTTGTTACAGAAAAGTTTTGTAGACTGCCGAAAGAAGAGAGATCAATTTATAGAGTTTCTCATATTCTCGGTTTTGGACCTATTATATAAACTATCAAACAGTAACCTAAGAATATAAAATAAAAATTACAAAAATAATAGTCTACTAATTATAGAAAATTGATGAATACATCTTTTATGGGGCCACTTTCAAAAAAAAATATAGTAATGTATCGTTTGAACCGTACAATAGGAGTTTCAAAAATCATGAAACATCGACCCCCAATATCCTCAAATAAACAGAGCCGATGACGACTTACCAACGTTAATAATACTCTTGTCTCCACAAGAAAAGAAAAAAAACGGTTATATATTAAGACTAATCATCTTAGCAGCTTTTTTATAATCCTACCACATTTAGTTAGTGTACATATCCTCACATATTCCAAAATTAACAGTTTATGGTTTATATCTACAGTACATAAGAAATTCATAATCATAGGTCGAGGAACTCGCAACATCGATATATCAACCTCGTAAAATCGTATAGCAAGATTGATTTGCTTTTTAGATATTGAAGATTTAATACTGTAATCTATCTAGAAATAATCACATGTTCCTGTATCACCAACATCACATGCTTTCATAAGCTTTATCATCTTCTTACCTCTTCACAATAGTTCATATGTAAGATAGAACTTTGACCTTAATAGCTCATCAATCAGATTTCTCCTTCCTTCTCTCCCAAGAAAACAACTTACAGAATCTAAACATTGTTGATGGCTCGAATCTCTGTCTTCATTTGGATACTCTTCTTCTTCTTCATACGATTAGTTTCATCACAAACTCGAGACTTCTCCTTCGTTGGCTTCAAGAAAGCTTCTCCAAATCTAATCATGAACGGAGTCACAGAGATCGCAGGCAATGGAGCCATAAGGCTCACAACAGACACACAGCGCGTGATCGGTCACGCCTTCTACTCTCTCCCAATCCGGTTCAAGCCAACCGGTCTAAACCGAGCTCTGTCTTTCTCCACATCCTTCGCAATCGCCATGGTTCCAGAGTTCGTCACTCTAGGAGGCCACGGACTTGCCTTCGCCATCACGCCATCTCCATACCTCACAGGTTCTCTTCCTAGCCAGTACATGGGACTTTTGAGCTCGAGCCGAGTCAACATCTCGAGCCACTTCTTCGCCGTGGAATTCGATACTGTCAGGGATTTGGACTTTGACGACATCAATGATAACCATGTAGGAATCGATATCAACGGTTTGGAATCAAGTGCTTCGACTCCTGCTGGCTATTTTCTACCTAACTCAACCAAGAAAGAGCTTTTCCTCGATGGTGGTAGAGTGATTCAAGCTTGGATTGATTATGACTCAAACAAGAAAAGGTTAGATGTTAAGATCTCTCCCTTCTCGGAGAAACCAACGTTGTCTCTTCTCTCTTACGATGTAGATCTTTCCTCTGTTTTGGGAGATGAGATGTATGTCGGATTCTCTGCTTCCACTGGCTTGCTAGCTAGTTCTCATTACATTTTAGGTTGGAACTTTAACATGAGTGGAGAAGCAGTATCTCTGTCTTTGCTATCGCTACCTAAGATTCCCCATTCGATCAAGAAGAAGAAGAAGAAGAGCTCCGGTTTAATCCTCGGAGTCTCTCTCTCGTGTTCCCTTTTGATCATCGCGTTTCTCGTTGGTGCAGTGATGTTCTGTATAAAAAAGGCGAAAGATGAAGACAGAGTTGAAGATTGGGAGCTTGATTTCGGTCCGCATAGATTCTCTTACAGAGAGCTGAAGAAAGCTACGAATGGTTTTGCGGACAAGGAGCTTCTCGGATCTGGCGGATTCGGGAAAGTATACAAAGGAAAGCTTCCGGATTCAGACGAGTTTGTAGCCGTCAAGAGAATCTCTCACGAGTCGAGACAAGGCGTACGTGAATTCATGTCTGAGGTCTCGAGCATTGGTCATCTCCGGCATAGGAATCTTGTTCAGTTGCTAGGTTGGTGTCGAAGACGAGAGGATTTGCTTCTCGTCTATGATTACATGCCTAACGGAAGCTTAGACATGTACTTGTTCGAAGAAAACCCTAAAGTTATCTTGACTTGGGACCAAAGATTCAAAATCATTAAAGGGGTTGCTTCCGGCTTACTCTACCTACATGAAGGATGGGAACAAACTGTTATCCACCGTGATATTAAAGCCGCAAACGTTTTGATAGACGGCGAAATGAACGGTCGTGTTGGAGATTTCGGGCTTGCAAAGCTATATGAGCATGGATCGAACCCGGGAGCTACAAGAGTGGTTGGTACGTTTGGGTACTTAGCACCAGAACTTACTAAATCCGGAAAGTTGACCACAAGCACTGATGTTTACGCGTTTGGGGCGGTTTTGTTGGAAGTAGCTTGCGGAAGAAGGCCCATCGAAACGAGTGCGTCACCGGATGAGCTTGTTATGGTTGATTGGGTTTGGTCAAGGTGGCAAAGCGGAGATATTAGAGGTGTTGTGGATAGGAGATTGAATGGTGAGTTTGATGAAGAGGAAGTTGTTATGGTGATCAAATTAGGGCTTCTTTGTTCGAACAATTCGCCTGAGGTTCGACCTACGATGAGACAAGTGGTTATGTATCTTGAAAAGCAGTTTCCGTCGCCGGAAGTTGTTCCTGCTCCGGATTTTCTTGATGGGAATGATAGTATGTGTGTTGATGGTGGAAGCGGTAATGCGGCGGAGTTTGAGGATTTTGTGGATTCGGCTAGGTTTTATAGTGGACCGAATGAGACTAATGCTTCGTCGATATTCTCATTCTCCGGTAAAATCAAAAACGATGGGAGATAATGCATTATGATTTGGGTGTTTTTCTTCTTCTTTATAACGTTTCGAAGTACAAAAATGTAATTGGAGTGTTAAAATGTAAAATATTTTCATTGTTATATAATGATTTTCAGTTAACTACTTTGAGCTGATGCTTAGAGCATGTCCAGAACTAAGACGGACGTATGAGTATCATAACATTAGTATATTGCTTTAATTTAAATTTTTAATTAAATATTAAATATTAAATGGTGTTACTCATACAAACAATAACACGTGTACTTTAAGTCTCACGAACGTCTCTTATAACAGATACGTCTCACCATTTTTTACACTCTCTTTCTTTTTTTTCCATATTTTTTATTTATTTTTATTTATAAGAGATTAGTACAGTAACACCGTTGGATATGCTCTTAAGCCCTTGAGTGACTGACAGATTGTGTCAATGACAGATTGTGTCAATCATAATAAACAGAAATGATTGACTGATCACCATGATAAACAATGACATTTCTGTGACTTTGATTCATACAATGACATTTTGTTTTATCTTTCATTTTCAGCGTATTCTTTTGATCATTTATGAATCAAATTTTGTGTGTTTGGTTATCTATATGTTTGAATTTGATATGAAAAATGATTTGAGTAATGATTTTTTTTTTATGAAATTGAGTAATGATTTTTTCTTTTGTTATTTCACATTGTTCTATGCTTTGGTCATTTCTTTGAGATTTTTATTACGTATTTTTATCACGTTGTGTATATTTAAAACAGAGTGTGTACGTAGTGTATAGTACATGTTTTTGCTATTGACATCTATATTGCTATAGACAAAAAAAAAGAAATTCATCTTTATCGACAAATGTATTTGTAGCTATAGAACAACGAAAGACAATGAAAAATTGACAATGGATAACATATACATAATCACATATTTTAAAGCGAAAGACAACATATACACATTGTCAATTTTTTCACATTTCAAAACGTAATCACATATTTTAAAGTTGATAACATTCACAATGAAAAATTCGTGAGCGTAATCAAAACGTTCCTGTGTGATCACATATTTTATTCTTATTCTTATTCTTCAACTCAGACGGCGTCGTTCAAGGTAGGTGCATCAACTTTTAATGACCTGAAAGTACAGTGATGGATTAAGACAAAAACTAAATCGTCAGTGTCGGGACAACAAAAAAAAAGCGAGTCGACTCGGCTCCGACGGCGATTCCGTCACTCCGGCGTCACCAGCCGATGTTGCCTTTCACTGCGAGAGTAAAATCCGCGTAGATTCTCCAACATCCGAGGTGAAATTTCTCCTCCGATCTTTCGTTCCGTCTAATTGATCGAGAACCCCTCTTGTTTTACTCCAAATTCAACCTCTTTGGATTATGTGAAAGGTCGTAGGGTTAATGCATCTCCTTATTGCTGTGATCGACATGGTTTCTCGAGTTCTCAACTAGTCAGGGTTTTTTGAATTGAATTGATGGAAAACAAATAGATTCGGTGACAATTTGGTAACTCTTGATTTCTGCATGGCTAATATAATAATCGTCGCAGGCTCTTGTTGTGAATTCGGGAAAGATGAGTTTCGTTTTCCGGGGAAGTAGAGGAGATTTAGAAAGCGGATTCTCCGGATTCATACCCGCCGAGAGACGAGCTATGGTATGCTAAATGCTTCCTCTTTAATCTTCATCATAAATCTCCTCAAAATGTTTCTTTTGTTTGTAAGAATTTTTACTTATTGCAAAAGTGTCATTTTTTGATAGCGTGTTCATGGAGCTCGACCGGTTAATTCGAATTCCCTCGCTTTCTTGGTTACTGGTATAATTTGACTGACTTCCCAATTCTGTTTCTCTCTTGTAATCCTTTTTGTCCTTCTCTGATGCATTTCTTGTTTTTGGTTTTGTGTATTTTCAGTTCTTCTGCTGTTCATGATTCTCAATTCGCATCAGATGCCTCCTAATTTCCTGGTACGTTGAGAAAGCTGATTTTTTTTTTTTTTAATAGTATGAGTTTTAATGTTTCCACAAATTCTTGTAGCTGTGGCTTGTGCTTGGGGTGTTTTTGATGGCAACGACGCTTAGGATGTATGCGACTTGCCAACAACTACAAGCTCAGGCTCAAGCTCATGCCGCTGCAGCAAGTGGCCTCTTCAATCACACTGAGCTGAGGCTGCATGTGCCTCCTTCCATCGCTATTGCAACGAGAGGTCGTCTTCAAGGACTTAGGCTCCAGCTGGCTCTTCTTGATCGGGAATTTGATGACTTAGGTCGGTTAAGTCTTAAAAAAAAGCTTAGGATTTGATATAATAGTCTGCTCTTTATTAGTTGAAGTCTTGAGGCAAAAAGTTGTTCCCTTTGCAGATTATGAAACTCTAAGGGCGCTTGATTCCGATAATGTTCCTACAACTTCTATGAGTGAGGAAGAGATTAATGCACTTCCAGTACATAAGTATAAGGTGTTGGATCCTGAAACGTGAGTAACTTTAGTTTTGTTTAGGGATCATATTTATATAATTACTGTGAATGAATCTGATATATTCTTGTGTTGGTTTTGTTTTACAGTGGTTGCTCTTTGGCAAAGCAGGCATCAACCTCATCCTCAGCTGAGGTATTACATTCAGAAATCATCATCACATAAGAGTTTTCTTGATAATTGGCTAATAGAATATTAAATTGTTTACAATGGTGTTTTCCTGCAGAAGAAGCAAGATTCTGGGGATGGAAGTAAGAAAGGAACAGAAGAGGAGCTCACTTGTAGTGTTTGCCTAGAACAAGTTACTGTAGGGGAAATTGTTCGGACTTTACCTTGCTTGCATCAGGTTTTTGTTCATATTTACTAAGAATCCTTCTCCAAGGCTTTTCTTTTTACTGTTTATCAAGACTCATGTATTTGGCTGTATGCTCAGTTTCATGCAGGCTGTATCGATCCGTGGCTTAGACAGCAAGGAACATGTCCTGTTTGTAAATTCAGAGCTCATTCAGGATGGCAAGAACAAGATGAGATTGATGATGATGACGCTTCCGACATGGTTTGAAAGTTTGGGTTTTGGACACTTGTTATGCTAGTAGTAATGTGTGTGTGAATCGAAAATCAGAAGATCTAGACCCAAACAGATTATGTAATGGTTGATAATTGATGATGAGTTTTAATGGTGTGGTTAGATTTAAGCTAAATCATGAAATGGTCTCTCCCCTTATGACTTATAACTTATCTAAGCCGGTTTATACTTCTGTTACTTTCAACTAATGAGCTTCCGTATATATATATATATATATATATATACTAAGTTAAAACTTTAAAAGAAACCGTAAATCTTTCGAGTGATAAACAATCGAGACCAAAGTCGAATTCATTCAGGCTTTTTAGGTTTAATAACGAGATAATGGAGAACAAGGCGGCGACGGGGAGGTACGTGACTTCTCAGACGTCGGTGTGGTGGGACATAGACAGCTGTCCGGTTCCGGCTGGATACGATGCTAGTCTGGTCGGTCCGAGTATACACTTGGCGTTGGAGAAATTAGGGTACCGTGGTCCCATCACCATCACTGCCGTGGGCAAACTAAAACGCACCTCTGAAGACGTCATGCGAGCCATCTCTCCCACTGGAATTACTGTTAAATACGGCGGATTAGGTATATCTTGTCATCTCTTTCTTTCAAAAGATTGTATCACAAGCTAGGGTTTTAATTAGATTAGGGTTTCTAGATTCAGCTGGCTGTATATCAATTTCCTTAAATGCTGTTGAGTCGCTTTCCTTGAATGAAACAGGTTGCCGCAGCACTTGTGCGGAGTTGTTCAGTTGGCAACTTGCTAATCCAGCTCCGGCTACAATTATGTTCATATCCAGCCCCTCTGTGTTGAAATCCTTGTCACATCGACTTCGCTCTGTACCGAAAGAATACAACATGCTTCTGGCATATGGATCTTCTCTGCCTGAAAAAGATCCAAAACTGGTCACTTGTGCAGAGTGGCTCTGGGAAAGCTTACTGAAAGGTGTGTGTCTCTCTCTCTCTCTCTCTCTCTCTCTCTCTCTCTCTCTCTCTCTCTCTCTCTCTCTCTCTCTCACAAACACACACACACAGTGCTGTATTTACCAGCAAAGCTTTGCTTTTGTTTCTGACATTTTTTCCACAGAAGCAATGTGTTCAGATGGTAAACTGGAGGCAAAAAGACAGATTCTCATGGAGGAAAAGCGCAGTAAATCATTAAAGCCTTTTAATTGCACACTATGCTACTCTGCTTGGCGAAGCGTTGAAGCATTCACAACTCATCTCCAGGGTTTAGACCATGAAGTCATGGTAAGTATCCTTTTATCATCTAATAATCCATTTGTCATCTTGTTGCTGTATATATCTTTGCCTTGGCTATATTTTATTTGACCACCCCCATGTTACTATTTGTCAAACAGAAATTTGGACGTAGAGCGAATCCTGACTATCTGGATACTCTTTCTCAAGACTCGCTGGAGCAAAAATTGGAGGCAAGATTTAATATTCTAGAATTTCTCTACTGACGGATACAAAAAATGAAATTTTTCTTAGAAACATGTGCTTGTCCAATAATGTAGGAATTAACTAGTCAGAGGGAGGTTACTACTGAACTTGTGAATCTGACTCGTCGTTTGTTGAAGCAGAAGGCAAGTTTTATTATCTCTTTGTTTTTTCATTTAGTGAGTTTAAACAAATCGAGAGATATCTTATCTTATTTGTCTGAATGTATATAAAAAGCAGACTAACTCTGTTTGATGCTACAAACTCTGTAGAAACAATGGGAGGAGTTGAAAAAGAAGTTGCAAGAGAGTGGCCGATCAGCATCTCAAATTTATCGTGAAACTACAAAACGACTCCAGGCAAGTTTTAAAATTCTTGAATTTCTCTACAAAGTTTTCTTAAAAACAACTGCTTTTGGAAATGATGATTTTTATTCTTTTTTTTTCTAGATATTTATGGACAAGGAGAGATCTTCCTTTCGAAAGAAGGCAAGTTTTTTAACTAATGTGTTTTTGAACAAATAGATGGAAATCTGACTTTCTCAGAAAGAAGAATTGCTCTTCGGAATATAGAAAGCAGACTGACTGACTCTGTTTGATGCTAAAACACTGCAGATCATGAAACAATTAGCATCTCAAGGCCAACATGAACAAGGGACAGAATTGGAATTGGGGGCAAGTTCGAATGGCGGAAATGGAGGGGTTGAAATAGAGACGGGCGAACAAAAGCAACAATTAGATTAATTGATTAGAGGAACAAGTTTCCTTTTTGGATCTTTAGAAATTCCTTCTCTGTAACTTGCACTACAAGAAATTCAAAAATAGAACTAAGTACGGGAGATTTGGTCCCAATCATGAGTGAAGTATACAATGGCAAGTATGTATTTTAACGTTTGGTTTGAAAGTTTGGGTTTTGGACACTTGTTATGCTAGTAGTAATGTGTGTGGGAATCCAAAATCAGAAAAACTAGAACCAAACAGATTTATGTAATGGTTGATAATTGATGATGAGTCTTTACGGTATGGTTAGATTTAAGCTAAATCATGAAATGGTATCTAAGCGTTTACACTCTGGTCTCTTCCCTTGTGACTAATTTAATTTGCCTTCGCCGAAGAACAAAAGCGACTGAGACATAAACAGAAATCACCTTAGAGGATTGGTGGCCTTAATGGGCTTTATACTTCTGTTAATCTCAACTGATATATATATACTAAGTTAAAACTTTACAAACTAAGAAACCGTAAATCTTTCGACTGCTAAACAATCGAGACCAAAGTCGAATTCTTGTTGTCTTTTAATGGAGAACAAGGCGGCGGAGGGTAGTTACGTGACTTCTAAGACGTCGGTGTGGTGGGACATAGACAGCTGTCCGGTTCCTGCTGGCTATGATCCTAGTCTGGTCGGTCCGAGTATACATTTGGCGTTGGAGAAATTAGGGTACCGTGGTCCGATTACCATCACTGCCGTTGGCAAACTCAAACGCACATCTGAAGACGTCCTCCGAGCGAGCCATCTCTTCCACTGGAATTATAATATTCTTGGATTTCTCTATAGACGTAAAAAAAGGAAATAAAGATAGCCGTCGAAAGAAGGTTTAATGGTACATAATTTATCATGAGTTTTAACATTTTGATTTGATTCAAGCTAAATCATGAAATGGTGTCTACAAGATACACACTTTGGTGGTCTCTTCCTTTAGTGACTTATTTAGATTTGCCTTTGCCTTTTCCTTTGCCTTGACCTTTCTTAGCGTCTAGCTTAGCTTGAATCCTAGCAGCTGCGGCAGCTTTTGCTTCCTCTCTCTTTTTCTTATCGTCTTCTTTAGAAGCCGCAGCGATCTCTCTCTGCTTCTTCAGATCTCTGCAACCATAACCATAAGGAAGAAAAGGGTATACATATATGCCTATGGAGAGAAGAATATCTAAAGTTAAGACTAAAGTAAGCGCTTACTCTAGCCTAGCTCTCTCCTCAGAAACACTTCCAACACTCGCACCTTTCCTTGGTCTACAAGCAACCAACTCCACTTCGAAAATCAAAGTTGCACTGCAATTACCAAACACGTCAAGAACAAAAAAAGTGTCAACAAACTCAAAATAGAGATCTCTCTGATCTTGAATGAGACGCAACAAAACCAAGCGAGGAACAGAAACATACTCAGGTGGGATGTCAGGAGGAGATCCTGCTCTTCCGTAAGCATATTCTGACTTGCATGTGATTTTTGCAACTTCTCCAACCTGAAAACAAAAAATAGATATGGCCAATTATCAGTTGTCTTGGCTATATGTAACTGAAAATTACAGATTGAAGACAATAGAAGAAAGAGTCAAAATCAAAGAACCTTCATGGTTTTAAGTGCAATGTCCCAAGAACGGATAACACTTCCTGATCCCAACTCAAAGGAGAAAACAAGATTGTCTTCGCGTGATGTGTCAAAGACCTTTCCGTCTTCAGCCAATATTCCCTCATAGTGAACTATCATAATCAAATATGGTTAGTCTTCTCATCAAACGTATGTATATCATTTTTTGCCCCTCAGGCTAATGACATGAAAGGAAAAAGAAACTGATGAATGTAAAGTTAAGTTTTAACATACCGTCGACAACAGGAAGATCATCAGAAGGTGCAATAGCATCAGGTTTGGCTCTCCTTACAATCTGTTTCAAGACGCCGCCATCTCCACTCAAATCAATCACATCACCCATAGCTTCAAAGCTTCAAAGAAACCTACTTCACCAGAAAAAGAATTTACTTGATAGTTACATTACTGTATTCACAAATCTCACATAAATGTGTACTTATACTTAGTAAATTACTCAATCACATCAACTAAACAGAATCATTTCAGATTGAATTTGTCATTCTCTCCAACAAGTCAAAATTAACAGCTTGCACAATCAGCTAATCATAGTATATGCACATGTTTATGTATGTTGGTAAATTCTCCAAAGTGTGATTTTTTCTTAGTAGAAACTCTGAAACATTTCTTCGCAGAACAAAATTAGCCAACTGTAGAAAGTGTACAAATTGGATAATTCCGCAGATAGATACGAACATGAATCAGTTCAAAATTCAACAGCTGAATCGATTTCGGGAGATGGATTTAATTGAACTTATCATCTAAATCTAAAAACAAAAAGAAAGGAGAAGTTAGCTAAGATGTAAAGCACACGATTATCGAACTTACCCGATTCCAGGAAAGAGTGATAGTATCGGATCCGATACGAAAACGGAAGAAGCGACTGAGAAGTGGCGAAGATATAACCGGAAAGAGATCGCCGATGAGATTGGTGGCCATAGACTGTATAAAATGCGAGTCTCGCGATTTTCTGGAGTCGATTCTTTTTTAATTCGTTGCTGCTTGAGAGACGTCACGTGTTCTTCGCTAAAGCTCGTCACGTATTTCATATTCGGTGGCCCATTAGGCCCATCTAGCAGTACATACAAATTTTTTCTTTTTATGTTTATATGAAGTTAAATTTCAGTTTATTTGCGTTTTTTTCTTTCTGTAATCCGATAATACGTAAATTCTACTAGCTAGTTTGGAGATTTTTTTCGAATGGAGAGTATGGTAGTAATTTCAACTCTTTAATGTATACATTTTGCAATAATTATTGGCTAATGCCAGATGGGGAAGTGCGATGCCTATGGCTTATGGTTCTCCTAGAGAGCATCTCTTCTTTTGTCAAGCTTAAAACTCACTCCTATTTCCACTATTTCAGAAAAGAACGAAAAACATAATTGTGTAGGTTTGTAAATTCCCAATAATTACGTGTAGACTAAAGTACGAAAGATTCCGCAAAGTGAAAACAACAGTGAAAGTCAAAACGGAATATTTGTCCGCATGTTGTCTAGGATGCAAAAATCCAAATCAAGCATGCTAATGAACAATCAATATTTTATAATCATTTAACAAAGATCCCTTTTGGATTTGTAGGGATGGCTGATTGATCAGCAATCAAACTGTTTTCATTTGTTTCTTTATATTATTATCTGCCGCCATTACTTATATGTACACAATTTAAGTAATCCAACATCGAGAGAAGAACCAACCAACACACACGAATATGCCGATTTGGTATTAGCCCTTGCACTTGTAGTAGTATTAGTATATAGAAAAAAAAAGAGCTTTGTGGACAAAAGGAAATTGGTTCTACGTCAGTAAATAAGTTGATGAAAATTATATAGAAACCTGTCCTATAACTAAAATATTATCACTTCTTCAGCAGTAGCTCAAATGAGTAGCAGTAGTGACTTCTTTATCAAAGAGACTCCATCTTTTTTCTTTCTTTTTTTGGTTAACAAAAGAGGCTCCATCTTTGTAGCCTTAGCTCTGTATATTTAATTCCCTAGGCCTAAGCACTACAAGAACAAATATTCTTATTTATTCGAGGTATTATGAACTATAATTGTAATTATGACAAAGATGGAAGTTACGGGACCAAATACGTAGTGGATTTATAAATCTGAATATTTGTTTTTGTTTGTAATATTTCTTCTTGTTGTATATTTAAGTGGCAGCTATTTCATGAAGTCGTGGAGTACGTAAGATGTTAATTAAGTATTGTCGTCTAACTGTCACAGTGCAGAATCCATTGCATATATTAACTATTTTCACGTTTATGTAAGCTTTCTATCATCTTAGATAATCTTTTATATTTCGCACGTTCAAGCCACTAACGCCATTTAATTCTTTTTCTCGAAACATTGTTAAGTAACCATACAAGAGTGTCCTTTGACTTCTTCAAGGATATTGGAAAATCCGAATCTTAGTCATGTTTAGCCTTTTTTAAAAACCGGGGTAAGCTTTAGGTCAAATTATCCACACTAATCTGAGTATTATTGCCATTTTAAAAGCTCCATAATGGTGAAAATGAATCAAGAATGATGATAAAGTCTTCTTGATTCTCGAACAATGTAGATTGTGTTACATGTTCTCTAGCCTCGATCTCACATAATAAGTCTTCTCTTGCCACTCAAACAATTAATACTTGGACTATGCCACCATGGTTATATTTAATCCATAATTGAGTTTTATTTGTCATTTTGTTTTCTAACACATCATAGTTATATAAGTTTACAACACGTGATTTGATCATAAACTGAAATATGTCCATATCCCGATTAAGCAATTCAATTATAGTATAAAACTATAAACTATAAAATTGATATGAGAGAGAGCTAAAAAGCGAATCTTATACTACTAAACTGCTTTACATTCTCTATAGTAATTGTTTAAGTGCATACACTGAAACTGATGACCAAAAGCAAAACACAAACTTACAACTAAAAGAGTAGAAACCAGCAAGTAGAATCCTTTATGTACATTTGTATCTCTAGAAAAGAAATTAAATCATAGACAAGAAATCAGAGGAATGAAAGAGCGAGAAGCTTTAGATTTGATTTTTGGTTTAGGAGTGGTCAGAGCAATTATTATGATGATTATCAGTCCAGCAAATAAGCATAATGACGCATCTCCGCATGATGTAAAAGCGAGCTCTCTGTTCTCTCACCAATCTCCCACACTTCCTCGTGAAACCGTATTTCCCATGTTTCTGCCTCGACGTCGACACGCCTCCGTCGCCTCCGAAGCTTTCCTTTTTAGACGATAGCTTCCATTTCTCGCTAAGCTGAAACTGCGACGAGTTTCCCGATCGTGTCATTTATTCTGAAGATTCCGAGACTTATGATCTTGACTTGGAAGTGATGAGCTTGCTTGATTCTTGTTGGAGATTTATGGATTTGGGAATCTGATATTCAGCAGAGCTAAAGAAAGAGTTGAGACTTGAGAGTTAGGGAGTAAAGTTTAGGCTACTTCCGCATTTATACTAATAAATATCGTTACTTTATTGTGAGTATATAATGAATAATAATAAAAATCGTCAAAAATAAATGAATTAAGTTGTTTTCACTTTTCAATGAGCAAAAAGCTAAGCAAAACTCAAGATTTAACTTACGGTATCGTATTTTAGTGTTTCTTTCCATTAACAAAAAAATAGTTTTTATCCATCACATCCGCATTCATAATATTCTTATTTTTGTCTTAACATAATTAATAGAAATGAACACACGGCGATTTACTCATATATAAGTATAAAGTTATGGGTTTTCATTTAAATACTAATTAGTAGTAAATTCTTTCTTTTTTTGCCTATATATAACTTCTTGTTTTTTTCTCAAAGAAAATGAGTTCTTGGAAGCAGCTGATTTGAAAACTCACTAACTCACTAATAGTTTTTTTTTTTTTTCAAAAAAAGAGTTGAAATTGAAAAACGAGTACAGAAGTCAGAAAATAGGAAAAGCTTTAGCGGAAAGAGAGATTTGAATGCATCAAAGCAAATCTAACTCAGTGGCCTTTTCTCTGCAACTGTAACTGTTTATTGCTGTCTCAGTACAATTAAATAATTCCACCAACAACAGTCATATTCACTCCAAAACAAAATAATCTCAAAACCCATAATAATCCCTAATAAGAACTAACTGTTATAAACCATTAATAATTTAATACCATAACAACCCTTGCAAAACTAACTTGAATGTAGCAATAACTCTTGTAATTTACAAAAGTCGTTATCGCTTAACAGTCGCCTTGAATACAAAAGATAGACATATCTAACAAAGTAACAAAATTAATCTTAGTCAAACACTAAATCTTCTTCTAATCATTGTGATTACGATCACAATCACTAGTAACAGTAATCCGAAAACCTTACTATATATTTTACTAATCATCATGAATGCAAGTGATTTGATTATGAGTCTCCAGTTTACATGGGTCACTATATCAACCAATGATTGGATGCAATTAACTCATACAAATATCTTCATCTTCAAGCTAAGCAATCCTTTTTCTCCCTTTGTTTGTAGAAAAGTGGTAGACGAAATGTAGTGAAGAGTGGAGGGTCATATTCAATTCTCTCGTCCTTATTGCGAAAAATGATTCCGTTAGTTTAAAATATTGACTCTTTGTTCTCGATGTTGGATTAATATTAGAAAATACTGATCCAAAAACGGGTTCTAGAAGATGAGCAAACTATGGAAGTTATGAATTTTGGCTCTGGAGTTCTAAGTTATGAGAAGAAAATGTTACGAATGAATAATGCAATTTTCATATCAAGAAGAATGTTCGAAATTATCTGAAAAGAGTCAAGTTTCTTATGAGTATGGAAAAAAAAGCAGGTATACATAAAATTATGCACCCATATAGTTTAAGCCCATAATTAAGCCCGAATATAGATAAGGCCTTAACTGCACAATTGGACATGCATTAGCAAAGCGTTTAATTCTTCGTCCAATTAAACAACCTCTACTGTAACTTATTATTCGTTTTGCCGTCGCTATACGATTTAGGATCTTAAGCTAGATGTCCAAAATAAGCCTGGTGATATACTTTTTCCTAGCCATTATGGATCATACGATCACAATCATCACTAGAAACAGTAATCCGACAACTGAATCTGAAAAAAGGATCTCATGTTTTTATTGGTCGTTTGCCTAAACAATTTAGTCGGCTTAAGAATCTGACGATGGTTCTCTTATGAAACAAAGATTTTCATCGTTTGAGATTACGCAGAAATTTTGAATGGAATCGATTTTTAACAATCTCTCTAAGATTGGGAAGTTGATTTATTTGGAAGAATTACAAAAAAGATTTGTTACTGTCAATAGTGTCATCACCTACTAGTACTACTACTACTACTATTAAATTTTCAAATTCTTTTACAAGCCTTCTTACATGAACAACTTAATAATTAAGCTGCTTAAAAAGCTGACTAATATGTAGGATCTAGTTCTCTCTCACATTGTTAATATAAAAACTATGAATAAATTCATTCCTTGTTGGTTAAAGCTTTTTAGTATATTTGTATTTGTTGTTTGGTGGACTGATAAACGACAATGATTTTACTAGAAAAAATATCATATTCTATTAGAAACTGGAGACAAATGATTGCCTCTAAAGTTATAGCTTTCCTCATGAAAAACACATGAACTAAAATATTGTTTTAGTAGCGGTTTGGATGGTATACTATCAACTACTCAACTAGTACTTCTATCCTGACTAGTTTGTCCAACTTGTGTGGAACCAACATATATTTCATTCTTTTTTAATCCATTTTTGTCTTGTGAATTGTGATAGACACTCATATTA
The DNA here is from genome assembly GCA_902728155.2 of Microthlaspi erraticum. NCBI lineage: Eukaryota > Viridiplantae > Streptophyta > Magnoliopsida > Brassicales > Brassicaceae > Microthlaspi > Microthlaspi erraticum. Next base: position 102,478 of record CACVBM020001829.1, on the reverse strand, counting down.
GCGACTTTAAAAGGAAAATCGTCTTCCTTCTCTCCACTTGAGAATTTGGAGTATCTTGAGGTAAACAGATACCTAGAAAATGAGATCAAATTTATCTTGAATGCAGGGAATTTAGGAAATGCAACTAATAAGCTGACTACTAGTGTGTATATTATTCATATGACGAATTTACGAACACTGTAGCCATAAAATATATATCAAGGAAATTCATTAAGAAAACTGGATCTTTATGCTAGACTTGTTACATTGGTTATGTTTGTTGTGTTGTAATTTAAATTTTAATGTCCTAAGTAGCAAGATTCCTTCGTCGTTTGTGATGTGAGGAGATATACCTTACAAGAACATTACATTTCAAACGTAACTTCGTTTCCCAGTGTTGATTGCCACCAAGTTAAACATTTATAAGCTTTTTTTATAAAATAAACATCTATAAGTTCCTTCCAGTTGTTAGTTGTTATGATCGTAATCCATACATTCCCAAATGATAATGTTCTGCTTAATTTTCTAGAAGTTTGGTGGATAAATTTTCATGTGGAATAGATCTAAGAAACTATATATCCATTATATAAAAACACGATGGTCTCTTTGTACTGTTTAGTGGTTACTTAAACACGATGGTCTCTTTGTGCATGTTTCCAATGATTTGGTTAATTTTTAAATAAGATTTGGTTTTTAAAAATCGGGTTTCTGGAATTGAAAGCCTGGTGTGAATAAGCATATGAGTACAATATCCATACAATACATCAAATCATCATCTACTATATATTACTGAAGAATGATCCGAAAGTAAGGATCTTGCATATAAAAAGAACTAAGGACACGAAAAACAAAAAAAAGGAGGGTTGGGTTTCACATGAAGATGAGTCCTGCGATTAACCAATAGACAAAGGGACATAACCAAATGTAACCGAACATAAAACAACAGACATATGCTTCTTCCATACATTATGTCATATTCCACCATCCCCTTTAAGTCATTATTTTATAGGCAAATCACATATCCAAGTTGAATCATCTTTGATTCTTAAGATATCGTAGCAACAAAATGACAAAAAAAAATAGTAGCTTTGATATAACTGCATACTTTGTTGGTAGAAAGAAACCCTAAAATCTTTTAAGAAGATTTTCACAATCTATACATTATGAAGCAAAAAAGTATAACAAGAATTTAAGTAAGGGTTGTTTATAATAACAAAGCACCGCATATATAGATATTCGTATATAATCTTCTTTTTGTTTACCATTCCTCATCGTTTCATCCCAAAAAACTGTTCATATAAGCACACAAATCTATACTAGAAAATGTGTGCTTCATTAAATATATGCATACCTGTGCAATAGGATTCATTACAGATCATCATATTGACAGATCTAAAGTTATGTTGATCTGGATACCTGCTAAAATAACAGTACTCTGAGGATTAAAATCATATGAAAAATAAAAACCTAAAAAAATAAGCCATTTAATTGCCGCTGCAGCATCATCAAGATTCTCAAACCAAAGAAGACAGGCTCAAAAGGATAACCCATCAAAGAATCTGATTTCTGAATCTTGAAGATGATGCAATAGCAAACAATGACTGCCTTCTTCAAAATCTTAACTTAGCATCACATTAACCCTAGTAAGTAAACTCTAAGTTTTTTTTTTTTTTGGTTTTAAGTTAACTCAAAGTTAGTAAGGACTAAAGAGAAAACCAAGATCTGAAGAAGGAGAGGAGATTTAGAGTGAAGAAAGTAGGAAAGGGTGAAAGAGTTTAAATAGAAGAAAGGGAAAAAGAGATCTACGGTCGAGATTTTCTTGACATATCAGAGATTTAGAGAGAGAAAGAGAGGGAGAGAGATTAGGGAAACAGTTGCACATCATAATCGGAGATACCAAATATACCAAAGTTCATTAACCCTCATTGAGCCCACAATTAATTTAAAGGCAAATCTGAGGGATAAAAAAAGGAAAGGAATTGAAGAGGGTAAATTAATGGAGGAAGTGTTAAAACAAGGAAAGAGAGAAGATATGCGTTGCGTAGTCCACAAGCATTCGGTTTTGTGGATCGATGGAATTGACACATTTGACAGCTCCTTCTTCTGCCCTTTCGTCACCATTTAGGGTTTAGGGTTTTCCTCAGACGTTTCCTCTCTCTCTCTCTCTCCTCCCTTTTTTCTTCAAGTAAATTATTGCGATTTTGAAAACCTTTTTGGATTTTTCACATTTTCACATTTTAATGTATTGTGCTTTTTCGTTTTTAAAAAAAAAGATGATCATCTTTGCTATTTGGTCTCAAGTCACGGAGCGGCGTTCTTTACCCGAAACTTATCTTAAGCTAGCATCCAAAGATATAAATTGGTATTATTCAAAAAATAATTATAATTCATACATAACCGTATTGTTCGTCATGATGTTTTGTGTCGCAATACTGGAGTCTCCAATAAATTGAACTTATGATCTACAGTATATTTTAAAAAATGAATTTTTAGAGTTCAGTATCCTATATCCGATGTAGAAAGACCAGTCTCTTGGCTATCCATTCGGTGTCAAAGTACAAAATAGTCAATTAGTCATGAAATTTAAGCGTTATTGATACTTGAAAAACAAAAACAAAAAAAAACAATTATGTGTGTGTTTACCTGTGTTAACCCCTGTAACGGACTTCGAGCAAATTATAACTTCAAAATATTTTTATAATTCATGTTTTAGAAAGAGAAAATTCAATATCCCTGAGCTCTTCTTCTAGTTATGTCCAGCTAGTTCCTCTACTACTATAACTTCTTCATCTAATTAATGTCTCATCTAACAGTAAACACCCTCTTGTAAACCTCAAGCTCGTAGTTGCTACTTACTTTGTATGACGACCTCACATACTTTTACTTTTCAGTTTTTTTTTTTTAATATTTACCAGAAAATAGAAGTATAGCTATGACTACAACTATAGATACTTTCCTCTGACGATACAAGGAGTTCTTTAAAGTAAAAGACCATAGCTCTGTTTGTGGTAATTGAGATCCCATAACAAATAAAACTTTGTTTTTAATTTGACTTCTTTTGAAAACCAACCGATTTCGTTGGATCGAATGAACCTTGCTATTAGGCTTACTGTTGTTCTAAAAGCTTGCAAGGACCTATTATTTCGGCGTCTCGTCACTTGTAATCCTCCCTATGCAATTTCTTGGAACTTGCTGATTTGGGAGAATTGTGTTGCAAAAAGTTAACCACTTGTTTAAAAAGACTAGGGAACGCATATGCAATCAATTTCAGCTTTAAGTATTTAGTAATTTATCTATCAAATTTAGCTCAATCGGTGATAAATAAGTAGTATATTGTTTTAATTCGAAGTCCGAATTTAGTGCTTGAAAAAATATCATTAAATGCTGATCATATATATTTATAAAAATTATGGTCATAAGTATTGGCAACTTCTATTTTACGAATATGTGTGGACCGCCCTAGGCTTACCAACTTATCGTTAGTTGGAGAAATAGTTCAAACAACTTCTCCAAATGTGGTGGGGATATATAACGCTTGGTGTGATCGTATTTTCAGGGTTCAATTTCCCTAATGGTGATACAAGGAAGCTATTACAAGACCAGGTATATGTCTTGTCTGCATGTTGGTTGAGCCTACAAAATTAATTAATCTCCATTGAATGATATGGACTCGTCTAAGAGTTTCAGTATGCAAAAGAACATATAAGCAGGGCTCAAATCAAACAAAGAAAACATAAAAACGATTACAATTGAAAATTTCCTTATTATATTTCTAGTCAATTCTACAATTTTGCACTGTCAGAGAAATGTAGGGGGAGAAACGAGGATTGGTGTGGCACAAAACCCTAGTGCTGTCCCCAAATGAAAGCTTAATATATATTTTTGTTTAGGTTTTATAAATTGTAAGTGCGTGCGTATAATGAAATGGGAGGTACCAAGTTGAAGAATAAAAAGAGAGAAATAAAAAGGAGGAAACACAAAGACAGAGGAGATGGGACATTGACGTGGCTGCATATGCCAAATGGTACGGATTCATGACATGTGGAGCCAAAGAGCCTAATCTTCCTCCTCGTACGGGGCCCTTTTCATTTCTTTTTAATTTTTTATTGTCACATCCATCTTTTCACATCATTTTATGTAATGTGTACAAGAATACTTTCGTGTTATTTTCTATAACTTAAACCTAAGATATCGATAGTTTCAACTCTCAAACTATTTTAAAAAGGTTGTGAAGAAGCATGTTAGATAATTGGTATGTACAATTTGTTAAAAGAAGAATTAGAATTTTGATTCATACTCCCTCCCTTTTTTTTTAATGAATTTTCTAGCCATTATGTGTTATTTCACAAAGATAAAATTTTTACCTTTTTGATGCACTTTTTCAGTTTTCAAAATACAATGATTATATTTGTTGGATTTTTATTGGTTTAAAATTATAAAAAGTTGTTTTATTGCAGAAATCTATGCACTAATGATTGAAAATCAACATTTTCTTAATGTGTGTGAAAAAACTAGAAAATTTATCTTTAAAAAACGGAGAGAGTAATTTATTGTAGTGAAACGTTTGAATCAGAGAGAGACGATCAAATGTACCAGTTGCATTTGTTGAAAAGTGATTTTAGTTTGATTGCAATGTGAGTGTGGTATGTAATGCCCCCGCATATTCTTATGTATCTTATGTAATGAGAGCCTATATAATTGATGAGAGCAAAGTTTAGGATAACACACACAATCGACAATCCTAATCATTTTCGTTTAGGAAAAGGGCTTTGCCCAAAAAGAAGAATGTTGAACATTTGTTGCCGACAAGGATTAGGATTATATATGTTCGTATATGATATTGGTCTATAAGCTCGTCTCTCAAATACGAATAGAAAGTGGGTCACACATTAAATGCTTTAAACTCATGCGGGAGAAGAAAAAAAACGATTGGTTGTCAAAATTAATGAATGTAAGATGGTACTTCGTAGGTTTGTGTAGCCCTTAAATTTCGCTGACAATTTACCAAGAAAAACAAAAAGAAGAGAAAGTGAGAGTTATAAATAGATTAAATTTAATTATTATGTTGGCAGGAAAAAGTTTTAATTATTACTCTAAATATATATGGTCTATTCTTATTAGCTTTCTTCATTTGGAAAACCCTTTAGGGCACTCTCACCCTCTACGTCTGTCTCCTCGTATACCTCTTTTCCTCTCCTCTCCAACTCCTTCTGCCAAATGCTTTAAATTTCATCCCAAAACCAAAGTTACATCATAAGATGACAAATATCATTTATGTCCATTTTCTTTTGTTAAGGGAATAGTACTACGTCCATCATAGTTTTTTCCCTTTCAATTACCGTACCATCATCTTTATAAAATAGCAGGAAAGTAACAATTAAACTATGTTAAATTCTCGGGGATTTTTTACTTTTATAAAGAGTAAAAATATAATTGATCCCATATACTAAGAACCTATCATGTGTACCCAAGTTGCTATCCATTTTATTTTCACCCCACAATTTGCTAGAGTTCTTTTTCATATTTGCTTCGTTAGTGTGTTGTTATGATTTTCATTTTTTACGATATGATCCTCTTTATAAAACGTTTAAGCCTGAAGGACCTACGAGTTCATCAGCTGGTCGACCATCATTAATTATTGTTGTATGAAATCAGTTTTGCCTTTACTCGTTGTTACTAATCATCCCACATTGTAAGAAAAAATATGTATTATACATCAAAACATGTCACGTGTAGACAGAATCCACCATATTCTATTTAGGAAGCTCCGAACATTTTGAGTAAATTTCTGATTAATGCACCTCTTACTCATAAGAATTTTGATGAGTTAATGTATAAAGACTATCATTCTTCCTCCAACTGGTTCCTACTGTTGTTTAAATTTTTAATGGAAACGTCAAAATGTACCAGCAAGAATTATAAATATAAAAGAATTCAATGCGACGTCGATCTTATCTCGTCGAGACTCGAGAGATGGGAAACCCATTGTGCTTTGCATTTGCAGAAGAATCTCGTCAGACTCAAAGTTTTTTTAATACCTCCTCTGGCTCTGAAGCAGATATACTTACATCATCAAAATTATTCTTTCTCGTAAAGAAAATATTCTAAAAGCATAACCTAATGCTAAGAAGTTCTTAAATCATATTGTAATCGATGTGACACCAAAAATAGACCCTGTCTTTTTTGTTTTTAAAACAGCTGTTCTTCATATTTGCGTACACTTGAATTTTTTAAAATGTGTCACATTAGTCTAACCAAAAGTAGAAATATGCATATTTCGCTACGTAAGAATGACAATAGTCGATGTCAAGAAAAAGAGATCGACAGTAGTAGTTGGTGGTTAAGATATCAATAGTTGGTTATATTACTTCTTAAGCTTTAATTTTGTATTCGTCAAGGGAACTAAAAAATGGAAAACAAAAACTGATTACTTCATAAACTGATTTAATCTCACTAAATTGAATCCATTCCATAGTTTTAGATAATCTCAGAGATAATTCATGGAAGTCAAAAAGTAAACGACAACAACAAATGGTTTACAAAATCTGAGACAAAATTATCAAAAAAGTAAACGACAAAGTATGAATTATTATTCCCACACTTATTACAATCACTTCTTCTCTTTAGTTCCTAGAGCCTTATCTATGATGCTTTGATAGTATTGTGTATACGGTGCAGTCTTGTTTCGCTTTTCAAGTTGCAGAAACGTCTCTGTCGATTGTTGATCGTTTGGAGAGAAAGCCGCTTCTTCTCTCTCCATTTGCACAAACTCAATATTCGACTCCACCTAAACAAAACAGAACAACATTTCTCAAAACAAGAATCATTCAAGTGATATTTCTTAAACCGGTTTGGTTACTTTTAAACCTAAGGAATTACCTGCTCGATGAAGCGTTTCACAACCCGCTTCAAGCCTTCCAGAGTAGTTCTCTCGTTGAAGTTCCTCAGCCTCATGACTGGAATAGTAGCAAGCTCTGGAAATGATATGTGGAAGCTCCACTAGAGCAAAGTGGACAGCAAGAAGTTCAACCACAGAGAAGATGCACTGTTCTTGAAAATTTTGAGACTTTAACCAATTTTTTGGCAGCTGCATGCAAAAAGAAACCATCAGGCTTACACATTGATGATATACAATGTAAGAGCTTTCTAACTCCAGAGCCTTTTAGGGTGTGGAATTTCGAACCTTTACGGTTGAGACAGCTTCGAACTTCTTTTGCTTTTCACCGTCATTTGTGGTTTTGTATTCCAACATATCCAATACCAATGATGCTATCGGCATGAATACACCGCTTGCACGAGAGAGTTGATTGAGCCATTGAATACATTTTAACCCTTAGGAGCAGGTACCTTGGTCCAATAAACAGTGTAGCGACTCCATTTATAACCTGAACTATAGTATAACGCAGAGGCTGGAGATCAAAATCCTGAATGTTGGCGGCGATAAAATTCACCCAGAGATCAACACAGTTTGTGTACTGCTCGCTATGTATCTTCTCGAGAGCTTCCTTCTTAGACAAAAAAAATTGAAAGAGGCTAAGTAAGACATATAAGAAAACTTTAAAGTAGAAGAAAGAGCATGCAAATACTAAGAAGCACCTTATTCTTTGTAGTGAGAGCCATCTTCAATAACTTGGCAAGTTGTGTGATGGAAACAGATGCCTTGGTGTAAGACTTCTGCATATCTTGAGAGCATAGCTCAACGAGAGAATCTCTGAGGAATGAGGAATACTTTTATGAACTGTGCTTTGGAATATCGCAGTAATGTAGAAAGGCTTTGTACATGTTGATTAAGCAGGTGTCGAAGCATTCTGAGTTAAAAACCATGCTGATGTCTTTCAAGACTAGAAAAGCCTGCTTCGACATAGTCTCTTCACCGGTTACCCACAGATCCATAGAAATCTGCATCAATTTACACAATTAAAACATGACTGCATCGAGAATATTCAAAAATATTAGAAAATTATCAGCTACGAGTCTAGTCCAATATATGCAAATTTGCTTGTAAGAAAATCAGTGAATATATAGAGCGTACCTTGATCAATTTTATCAGCAAATCTGGAAATGCGGCAAGAAATACTACAGAAACTCTAAGTTGGGTAAGCGCAAAGACGACTATCTCCAAATCTGCAGCCTGCTGAACAAGATGAATGGTACTTCTCAAGAAAGATTTGACCAGCGGTTTTACACTATCCCATTTTGCGTTGTTCTTCAACTTCAAAACCTTCTCCTTGTTAATGGACTCTGATATTCCCAGAATATTCCTGAAAGTGTGATCAGCTTTTTGGAGCACAAAAATCACCACCTTGGCAAATGTCTCACTGTCTTCTATGTCATGGTTATCAACTCCTGATGGTTTATAATGACATGCAGCTCGATACCAATTCAACAAACTGAGTAATGCTTGAACAGACTGTTCTTCATCAACTAGGTCACAGAGCGAGCTTAAAGCAGATCCTGATAGTACTTTACGCTTCAATACATCTGATTTAGCTTCATCTACCAACTGCATTGGATGATTGGTAGCAAGAAGAGCATGTTAACAAAACATGACATAGTACAACAACAGCTATCGTTGTATCAACATTTCTAGTACAAGTAATTGCTACCTTTTCATTCAATTTAGCAAGCTTCCTCCTCTGTTTTTTTGCTCTGAAGACATCTCATTACCACTGATTTTACCTGCAAATATATCTTTGAGTCAAACAGTAAAGGAAGAAATTTGAATGAAATCATGAAGCCAAACAACATAGAGAGTATAGCCACTACCTTCCTGTACCATTTGCAACTGCGTTTGTAAAGTCAGAGTCCTGAACACAAGAAAACATTGTGAATACTTGGTACCATTCACAGAGAAACTTCAACAAACGCTAAGATAAAAGAATACCTCAGACAGATATCCATCACTATCTGAATCACCACCGTCGAGAGCTGCATTTTCATCCTTGTCGAACACTGCATCTATGACTATCTCCTGAGGTTTTTCTTCAATACATCTGAAATTCATATAGGCGAAATAACATCATGGCAGGCACTGAAGCAAATTACATTTGAAAACAAGAAACTCAAACAGATTACTTTTTTACAGTAACTGTTTCAGTGACATGATTGTACGTTTACCTCTTCTTCTGTGGCTGCTCTATCTCATTCTCCTCTTCATCTTCCACGTGACGCGCATCTCCTGAACCACAGAAGTCAATCACATTGATTCTCAACAATCAGCTATCATCAGATACAAGGTATAATCTATTTACTCTCCACTAACATAAACACTACAAAAACAAGTAAGCAGTGTCTATGACCACAAAGCAACCTAAAAAGGAGATACGAAGACGAGAGAGCGAAAAAATCTTACTCTTTGCGAATTTGCGTTTGAGAAAGGGCTTCTGCTTCCTGTTTCGCTTCTCAACAGACTGAAGATTTTTCTTGGCAAATTTTCTTCCCAAAGCTTACCCAGTTGACAGGTCCGGTTCTGAGACTGCAAACTGTGCGAATACACAGGATTTCTAGGTCAGCTCGATCAATTAGAGACTACGATTCGATAATTAGGTCGACGTAATCGGATTCCGAATCTAAATTCTTAGACAATTACAACAATTACAACGAGAGCTACTCTGAAAAATCGACAGAGACGGGAAGATTAAGCAATAGAAGAAACTTTACCGCTTAGAGCCGCCGAGAGCACACGAAAGGATGATTAAGGAAGATTGGTCTGAGAGGAGAATAAGGGGAATCTGAGAAGGAGAGAGAGTTGTGAGTGAAAACGCGGCGCAGAACGAAGAAGACGAACAATCAATTGAACAAGGGTTTAGGGTTTTAGCTAAGGTTTTTAATTTCTCTCAAAATGATTTCTTATAAACGTTTAAAGCGTTTCGCGCTTGGAAATCAATTAGCGTCTAAAACGTAATGCGTTTTACCAGTTTGACGGGTCGGTATTGTGGATCATGGGCTCACGGTGTCAACTCGGATCATATACCAAATTCACCGATCTCTTAAAGCCCAATCATTTCATGAAAAAAGCCCATTTATAGGCTTCTGCTTCATATGGTTATGAAATCGCATCACCCAAATGGTAGACGAGTTTGGACTTTTGATTGCTACTCCTTGTGGATTTACTGGTTAAGTAGGATTAACCCTTCGATCGATTTACGGACAGGTTAAAAAGTTAAGATTATCATGTTTTATTTAAACCAAAGCGTCCTTTGTCAATCATTATGTATGATTTCATTTGTTGCTTCATTCGTAGTTGACAATTAGGCAATTAGCAACAATAACTATACGTACTTATATTTTACGCCTGAGTTATTAATGAGCATGTAACCTGTTTGTGTTATCTGATGTAATTTCATCAATTATTTACACGCATATTCTTTCATTTCCAATTGTCACAGGCATAATTTGGTATCAAAACAGTCAGAAAATTCTTAGTTTTTAACTTACGTTCCCGAAGTCAAAACGATAGCATACTATATATGTATCATGTTTAATGTAAATGAAATGTTCCTCTAGAAAGAAAGAAAAAATCATTTCGTAAAAGTTGAATCGACGACGTATTGTGTACGTAACGCCCAAGGAGGACATCTTGGTGTGGTAGATCGATCTTAAACAGAGAGGTAAGTTGATATATCGTGTTATATATATCAGGTGTTGGCTGACTTGGCTCATAATTCATCAAACGTCTATCTGATGATCGCAACGTGTTTTCATTGCCAGATCATGATATACGATCCGTACATACACTGTCCTTTCGATCAGTGTGTCAGATCCGTATTTCGTACTTTACATTTGTTGTTTGCTTGACGTGATTTTTGTCTTCACATTAATGCTCACGCACTGTGACAACATTTAATACACACGGACGTGCATAACATTGTCAAGTTGTTTGATCAAGAATTCAAGATATCATGGATAAATTATTTTTAGATCCAAACATATACAAATACGATAGATCGGAATTTAGTTGAATTTAAGTTTTTTTATATAAATAGTTGAATTTGAAGTTACCCATCTTCTTTGTTATAGTATGATTTGTGTTTTGGGAATTAAAACTGACAATTGTCATCTTTGTATACTTAATACTTGTATATCTTTTTGTATACTTTGTATACTTGTATGTTCATAACAAAGATATATAAAAAAAGACTAATTAAGAATGTTTATTTTTTGTATTGGAACGAAAATAAACGAAAAGACGGGAAGTTTTCGTGAGAGGAGAGGTAGATAATAAATTCACATGCAAGTGGATATGTGTTTTTTCTCATGATAAAGCAACTAGGCTTAGGTATTAAGCGTTCATGTGCATTTTGGAAAATTATACACGTAATGAATTGCAATAGTTTCATTTTAGAGTATACACTATTTTCCTTTATATAATAAGATTTGGATCTTTGTTGTATTTTTATCTGAACTAAACATGACTTATGAAATACAATAGTATCACAATATCATCATATCTACCACAAAAAGGAAAATCTACATCCACGAGAATCTATGAACTTTGATAAATTAACATAACACGTGTGCATGTATGTATGTATAATTTTGCTGGCGTGGATGATATACAAGATCTGGTTGGTGCATAGATATGCCTTGTCATCACCAAATGTCCTTAATGCTCTTCCACCCTCACCGCCCCTAACTGTTTTCCTCTTTTGTTCTTTATTTTCGTCTCATGCACTCACTCTATTTTCCCAACTATTTTTGTTTTGTTTTGTTTTTGTTTTCTTATTATGAAAAGTAACTTCCTGAATTGAATAAATATTTATAAGTCCCACACTTTTCAAATTAATAACATTGATAACTTAGGTACGTACACCGTCCGGTAAGTCTACATAACCAACAACTTGTATAAGTCGAGTTTATTTTTAAATTTCTTGTTCACCCCATAAAGTGAGTTTTTTTTAGTTTTAGTTTTACAGATAGAAAAAATTCGATGATAAATTTCGTTTTTTGGTTTTAAAATTCGATGATAAATTGACAACGTTTTGACGTTGAAGATGCAATCATGTAGACGTAGAAACATCATCATGATATATTTCATGATTCGTAACATATACTGTATCAGTTTTTGTGTCTCATAAAACTTTCAACATATAATAAACAATATGGAAGTGAACACATAAAAGTTTGCGCTTGTTATACCGTTTCACCATTTCATCGTTCTACTATCCATTTCTTGTGAAAATTAAGGGCTGTTCTACTATTCATTTGACATATCAATAATATCATCGTTGCTTTCAGGACAAACTAATTACTAGTATTTGTTTATTGATAATCATATTTGCTTTCAGAACAAACTAATTACTATTTGTTAGTTTACATCGAATGAATGTGTAACTTTTTTTTAACAGTAGACCATCTCTCATATATGATCTCATCTTCAGTAAAATAAGATTACAAAGGGTTTATATAACCTAACTTTCACCATACGTTGTAATCTTCACAAGTACTTTCTAAATTCGGCCAATAATATCTCATTTCCTTAACTTTGGAGTTTCTCTCCACCTATATAAATAGTGATCTTCACAAGTGTTATTTACACCATCATCAAAGTCTCTAAGCCTTTTAGCCTACAATCTTATCATTCTAGCTCCTCCACTTGAATCACATACTATCACACACATATAACAACGAAAATGGCAATTACTCCATCCATTTTCTTAACCATATTCCCTCTCTTTCTCCTCTTGACCCTCACCATCACCAACGCTGGTATCCCTGGCGTCTACTCCGGTGGCTCTTGGCAAACCGCTCACGCCACTTTCTACGGTGGCGACGACGCTTCCGGAACCATGGGTCAGTCCATTCTCTTCATACACTTACATTCCAAGAACCATACTTGATACTTCATCAGTCATTACACAAACCCTCTAAAAACAGAGCACTCTGTTTTTATTTATTTTAAACTAATTTTGTTTTCTTTTTCTTTTAGGTGGCGCATGCGGTTACGGAAATTTATACAGTCAAGGATACGGCACGAACACGGCGGCGCTGAGCACGGCGCTTTTCAACAGCGGCTTAACCTGCGGCGCATGCTTCGAGATCAAATGCGTCAATGATCCCAAATGGTGTCACTCAGGTAGTCCTTCCGTCTTCGTAACCGCGACCAACTTCTGTCCTCCGAACTTAGCTCAGCCTAGCGACAACGGCGGCTGGTGCAACCCGCCACGCGCTCACTTCGACCTCGCCATGCCCGTTTTCCTCAAGATCGCCGAGTATCGCGCCGGCATTGTCCCCATCTCTTACCGTAGGGTGGCATGTAGGAAGAGTGGAGGGATAAGGTTCACGATCAACGGCCACCGTTACTTCAACTTGGTGCTGGTCACGAACGTAGCCGGAGCAGGAGACATCGTGAGGACGAGCGTGAAAGGGTCAAAGACCGGGTGGATGAGTTTGACTAGGAACTGGGGACAGAACTGGCAGTCTAATGCTGTTCTCGTTGGTCAGTCACTTTCTTTCCGTGTCACCGCCAGTGACCGTAGAACCTCTACTTCCTGGAACGTCGTACCTTCGAACTGGCAGTTTGGACAGACCTTTGTCGGAAAGAATTTCAAGGTCTAAAGATGAATTTCAAGCTCCATTATCAATCTCGAGATATTTATAACTTTGTATTTTCTGTTACTGATATGAAGTGGCTGTTGGAAAAACTGTAAACAGCCCGCAGCTCTTAAATTACATAAGTTTGCTTGTAATGTCGAATTTCATTATACTATAGTTTACCACTTAATTATAGTACACTAACTTCTAATGAAATGTTTTGAAAACCGGACAATCCCGGTCGACACCTAGCCGAATTCGGGTTGAGTCAAAGTCCGAATTTTAGTTAAACCGCAAAACCGGACGAACCTCGGTGAAACATTTGACCCGGTTTGATACTAAAATCCGGTTATTAGGTTTCTCTCTCGCTCTCTCTGTCAGTCAATTCCATTTCCTCCAAAAAGGCAAATAGCTTATTCGATTTCCCTCGCAATCAAATTGAGCTTCCCGCATTTCTCTTGTGTAAGATTCTTCTCGTTTGCTAAGATCTGTGTCGATTTCAAAGTGAAGCGATTGATAGGACCTGATTGTTTCCCTTACTTTTATTAACTTAGTGGGAATCAGTCGCTGTGAATGTAGAAAACCCTTAATTCCCTAAGAATCGGCATCGATTTTGAACTAGGTTTTGCTGTTTAAATTCCAGATACTGAATTGAATTGATTAAAAGCCCATCTATTGCTCGTCATTTGAAGGGGTTTAGATATTTGGACCTCACTGCTACTGTTCTAAACTCTTTTATTTGAAGTGTTTTGAGATTAGGTCTTAAGGTTTGCTTTTGGCTCCAGATAATCCAATTTCAGTGTATTGCAGTGTGGAATCAGACTTGGAGAGTTATGGCAAAGTACTTTGACATTGACGACATACTTATTGAGGAAGAGGTTGGTTATCTTTCTTCTCCAATCAAATTTCTTGAGGCTCTCCTTCTTATATCAAATTTAGAAAAATCTGATCTTTATTGTTACACATTTGCAGTATGTCCCGGTAGTGTTCCATAAAGCAGCAAACGGAGTGACTATTGATCCAAGTGCAGAAACAAACTGTGTCAGTATTCTCACCGCTCGTTGATATATGTTACATACATGTCTTTGTGATATGATTTTTCTCATACTATATTCTTTGCGTTTGTTGCAGGTTGAGCAAGGCTCTAAAGTGGAAGTTCCCTTCTGGCTTGCTCAAGAGTTGCATTCGAGGCAAGCTGTCTCCATAAACCTTCCTGCCTGTTTCAACCAAAAGTAAGCAAGCTCTTTCTGTAGCTTAACTGGGATGCTGTGTGTTTTCAAGAATGGAGTACATCGAAAATGCAAAATTTAGCTTGTCAAGTTGATTTTCTTTCTTTCATTTTTTTACCTGTAGTTGTTGTTGTTCAGGCTCCATGAATTGTTTAACATCTCAGATAGCCTTTGAGCAATTCGTTTCTTTTGTCCTGTCGTAGTCTTATCATGACTTTATTTGGTTTTGGTTTATGCAGGACAAGGCTAGAAGTTCAGGCTGATGCAGCATGTGTTGATCTTAGATCTCGATGCCCATACTTTTATGAATTCGGTTGCAAGTTAGAGCCACTGTGAGTTCCTTTACGACTCTCTCTGTCCACTTATACTTTTGGATCAACAAAATTTAGTTTTCCTGGTGTGAATTTGCTCTTTTAGCAAAGATTTCGTTTTTGAATTTGAGCATGAATATACCGAGCAAGTTGGCTTACACTATGTGGATTAAAGTAGTACTCTTGGTCAAATCTTTGTTGTGGTAATTAAAACTCTTTATTGATGTAAACAGGGTTACAGATAGAACACTTGGGATCTTGCTATCGACTGCCTTTAAGATCAGATACAAGGAGACACTTACTAAAGTATACACTGCGGCTCATATAACAGCTTCCAAGTACTTGTCATTTCTAACAAAAGAAGAAACAAACCGTAAGCCTTCAATGTTTGTTTCAACTCTTTTAAATTTGGTTATAACCATCTCAATCTTTTTGTCTCTGTGATGTTTTGAAGTGTATGAAGCAGCTCACTTGTCGATGGCAGCTTTCAAGAAGTGGAGAACAGGTGGGCCTAGATTCCAGAGAGCTTCAATACTCGGAAGAAAACGCAAGGATTCTTCTAACTGAAGTTCCATGAACCCTTCCATTAATACCATTCATTATCCACTTGGGTGATATTATCATGTAACTTGTCTAAATGATGTAATAGCCAACATAGAATTCGATAATTTGTCTACTTCGAGAAGGACATACGATTAAAATGAGTATGGTTGAATCAGGTTTGTATCAATGTGGATTGAAACTTAAAACTTAAATTACGTTCTCTGTTAGTGTGACCAATCGTGTGTTTGGTTAGCTCACTCTTATTGACTCAAATTAGTGACCACTCCAGAAGAACTGGGAGATAACGTCAGCATGTTTCAAATACTACAGAACTTGATCTTCTATTGGATTTAAAACTTCTTTCAACGAGTTGATAAACATATGTTGTTATCTTGAAACATGATCTGACATTCAGTTACCAACTGTTTAGCTAATCTGTGGTCATATCTCTTGGATTACAATGTTACATCTACCATTTGTCATGTCATCGTTTGAATTAATCTGACATTTCCACTTCGGTTCATATATATCGTATAAGAAACTCAAAACCCACAACAACAATTAAACAAAATTATATGAAAGGGCTCATATCAAGTGTACAAATTGGAAGGACCGTCATCGAGGGAAAGGGATGAAGAAAGAGCGCCCAAAATCGAAAAAGGGAAAAAAACATTTATTAATATGATTTCTCCTTCGATTTCGATTTGAGTTTTCTTCCTCCATCCACATAAGAGTTTTGTTCATACTCCCCACTCAATCCTCTCTTTTTACAATCATCGCCCAATTTTTTTTTAAAAAAATAAGAGGATTGAAGTAAAAAAAACAGTCCATATTCACAGAAGAAGAAAATTAGAGAAAAGGAATCAAAACAAAGAAGAAGAAGACGGCGAACTAAGCGTAATGCTAGAGAGCAAGCACAACACATAATAGATATACAAATTTAAGATGGGCTTAGGGTTATATTATTAGCCCACTCTTGATGGGCTTAATTCCGGTACTCAAACCGACTTTTAGCAATTTCCCCATTTCTAAACTCATAATTTAAATTTTGGAGAATTTCTTCTATTTTTTAACAATTTCTAACAAATTCCAGAATTTGAATATTGAATTTGAATTAATACAATTATCAAAATTTGTTGGAAATTGCTTATAATCTGTAGTTTAAACCTTGAGAAACCTGACTTTTACGTGATTGCCATTGATTGATTTGATTGTTATAATTGTTATCTCATTTTAACCATGTTTATATAAATGTGAATCGTTCTCATCCCACAAAAAAACTATTCAAAAAATAAGAAACAGAGCCACGAAAAAAAAAATCTGAGAGAGACGAAGGAAGAAAAAATTGAGTGATCAAGACGCAGATTTTTCAAATGTGTTCCCTATAGTCAAAAACCACAATAAGAAAGCTATTATTTTTTTTATAATTACCATTGTAAATGATTGTTTCTATGATGTTGCAAAAGATTGTTTTGTAGTATGGTGTTCGTGATCGAAATTGTTTCCTCATGAATTTCTGTCATGCAAATTTTGTACAGTTTAAACAGTTTTTTATCGCTACATATACTTGCACGTATGCAATTTAACATGGGCTTAATTCGGATAGTCAAACCAGTTTAGGATTTGCTATTTTGCTTAGTAAGAACCGGTTTAATGTTGAGATTGTCAACATTGAATATACGGGTTTACTCCAATCCTGGTTCTGCTGGACAAGGCTATTCCATCACCCAAACACAAGGCTTCTCTCTAGTAGCTCGATTTTTTTCTTTTTTCTTTTTCTTCCTGAACCTCGGAGGTGGATTTGATCGGAAAACTTAAAATGTTCAATCAGTTTGGTTCGACGGCGGAGACTCTGAGCAAGGCTTCAGCTGTGGTTCTCCGGATCGGCACCGACGCGCATCTGTATGACGATCCGGAGGACGTCAGTATTGCTCCACTTCTCGATAGCAAGTTCGAATCCGAGAAATGTGAAGCTCTCAAGCGTCTCCTTGCTCTTATCGCTCAGGGATTTGATGTCCCCAATTTCTTCCCTCAGGTATTTGCTTATAGAATTGATCCCTGTAGATTGTTGGATCATATAGAGAGAAGAATCTTGCAGCTCAGATTTTGATAAGATTCTGGACGAATTTTAATGGCAGGTGGTGAAGAATGTGGCGTCACAGTCACCGGAAGTGAAGAAGCTGGTCTACTTGTATTTGCTACACTATGCGGAAAAGTATGTAAACACAAAGTCATCTAATTTTCTGATTCTTCATTCATTTCTGGCTACTTTTGTTTGTGCATCTTCATTTACTTAAAGCTTCCATTGCGCTTATGCAGGCGTCCAAATGAAGCATTGCTATCGATCAACTACTTCCAGAAGGACTTGGGGGATCCAAATCCATTGGTTAGAGCTTGGGCACTTCGTACGATGGCAGGGATTCGCCTACACGTGATCGCACCTCTTGCACTAGCAGCAGTGAGTAAATGTGCTAGGGATCCTGCGGTTTATGTGCGAAGATGTGCTGCAAATGCTCTTCCAAAGTTGCATGATTTGCGGCTTGAAGAACATGCTCCTGCAATCGAAGAGGTTTGTCTTCTCCAAGTCTCTTTTACTTCTTATGTTGTTAAATCAAAGGCTTTCTCTTTTTTAGTAGGATTTAGATATCTTCTCATGTTTCTGTTTATGCATTTCGTCTAGTGTTTGAACGAACGTTAATTGATAGAACACGATTGGCCTTGTTGCAGCTAGTTGGGATACTGTTGAATGACCACTCTCCAGGAGTAGTTGGAGCAGCGGCAGCAGCATTCACCTCCATATGTCCAAATAACTTCAAGCTGATCAGAAAGAACTATAAGAAGCTGTGCCAGATTCTTCCTGACGTTGAGGAATGGGGACAGATATTACTCATTGGAACTCTCTTGCGCTACGTTGTTGCAAGGCATGGACTTGTACGGGAATCTTTGATGTTGTCCCTACATGGTTTGAACAATAATGGCTTCTATGAGAAAGATGGTCTTGCATCGGTTAAAGGAGATGGTGATAAGAGTGATTCGTTTGATGCTGATCTTGTCAGCCTTGTATCTAAGTCTTACATTGAAGGTCCAGATGAGTACCTGTCACGTTCTAATTGCCCTGATACAGTGTCATCTGCGTTCGATAGCGAGAAGACCACATCTATTGCACATAACGAAGATGTTAAGATTCTGCTTCAGTGTACATCGCCATTGTTATGGAGTAACAACAGTGCAGTTGTACTCGCAGCAACTGGCGTTCAGTGGATAATGGCTCCTCTGGAAGATGTGAAAAAAATTGTCAAACCGATCCTGTTTTTGCTTAGGTCATCCACTGCCTCTAAATATGTGGTAATATTCTTTTATTTTCCCACCAATGTTTATCTGATTCCTCCACTCCGCACTCTACAGTCTACACACATCTGTATAATGTTGTTTATTCATATATGTGGCAGGTCCTCTGTAACATCCTAGTTTTTGCCAAAGCAGTGCCTTCTCTCTTTGCTCCACATTTTGAAGATTTCTTTATTTGTTCGTCAGATGCATATCAAGTTAAAGCACATAAGCTGGAGATGCTTTCTCTCATTGCTACCACTTCATCTATCTCTTCGATTTTGAGAGAATTTGAGGTACTACTTAATCCTTTTTCGATTATAGAACTTTATCATCTCCTCGATTTTGAGAAAGTTTACTTGATCTTGTTAGATAAGCATCGTCATCTTTGTCCGTATTTAGTAGTTTTTTAGTAGAAAAGATGTGTGCATGACTGAATTTTTTAACCGTGTACTTTTTTTCCAGGATTATATCAAAGATCCAGACAGGAGATTTGCAGCTGATACAGTTGCAGCAATCGGTTTGTGCGCAAAAAGACTGCCAACAATTCCAACTACATGTCTTGATGGATTGTTGGCACTAGTTAAACAGGGTCAGTTATGCTTCATTTCAATTGTATTCATTAGCTAAAACTATATGGCAGTTAAGTTGAAGTAGCTCTTTCAATGTTGCAGAATCTTTTGCTGGTGATCTAGCGTCGGTGGATGAAGAAGCTGGGGTGTTGGTGCAAGCCGTGATGTCAATTCAGACTATCATAGAGCGAGATCCCATTACTCATGAGAAAGTATGTACACTGATTAACCTTCTGAATGATATCACTTTCCAAACACACATACTCAGAAGCTGTTGCAATGATCTCAGATATGTTGTTGACTGTTTGATATTTTGTAGGTGATAATTCAACTGTTTCGAAGTCTGGATTCAATCAAGGTAGCTGCTGCTCGTGCAACCATTATTTGGATGGTGGGTGTGTACTGCTCTCTGGGTCATATCATTCCGAGGATGCTGACCACAATAACCAAGTACCTTGCATGGAGCTTTAAATCAGAAGCATCAGAGACAAAGCTACAGATTCTTAATACTAGTGCTAAGGTATTATAGTATGACAATCTTTACTGCTCGTGCTTCACTACAATTCTCAGAAGGTATTGATCGAGTAATTTTCAAATTACCTTTCATGATTACAGGTTCTAGTAAGTGCAGAGGCTGACGACTTTCAGATGTTGAAAAGGATTGTGGTTTATGTGCTTGAGTTGGGAGAATGCGACATAAGCTATGATGTTCGTGATCGAACTCGTTTCCTCAAAAAACGTCTGTCATGCAAATTAGAGCCACCAGAAGAAGACACTGTTGCATCACAAGAAAATATTGCTGCGCATGTTGTGGAACATGTCTTTGGAAGAAAACTGAAGTCTTCTTCGCCTTTATCCGTTCACAATCGTTTTTATCTTCCTGGATCTCTGTCACAGATAGTTCTTCACGCGGCTCCTGGATACGAACCTCTTCCAAAGCCATGTAGTTTTGTGTTTGAAGAAGAAGAAGATGATCAGCTGTCAGAATCTGGTAGACAAAGAGAGGCCACAGCTGATTTGAATGGTTCTGAAACAGGGGATGAGGATGGCTCTTCTGAATATGATACTGAATCATCTAATGGTTCAGATTTAAGCAGTGATGGTGATGAAAAAACGACAACCAATGATGCAGCTGATCCTTTAATTCAAATTTCAGAGATTGATGTTTCCGGTGACCAGGAAGAGGTAAGGTCAAAGAAGGCCCTGGATTTGTGGTTAGACGATTTTGATAAATCTGGGTCTAAGTGAACTATGTCACCACTATGTGAATGTAATCACTATGTGAATGTAATATGTTACTAAACGCTTTTTTATGACATTTTTCTTCTTACACTTCTGTATAATTTAATGATAAATAGTTTTATACAGTGAGAACTAATACAATGCATTAGGGTAACTCAAACTCTCACTAAGTTGTAGATTTGTTCCAAACCAATAATGATACATTTTTGGTATTAAAATATGAATAGCTTAATGATGTTGACACTAAACGTGAAACAAGAAATCAGAGTCAGCAAATTTGAAGAAGCGAGAAACTAATCATTTTGGCTATGCTTCCATCCTCCAAACTCTTCTGCATCCATTCCCCTATCTTGCTGAAACATTCCAAACAAAGAGTGTTTCAATAAGAGAGGAAAGAAAATTTTAGACAGATAAAAGAAAAACAGAGAAGTGAGAAAGAAAACGAACAATAAGAGAGTAGGAGACTCCGAGGAATATCTCGCCGACAAAAGAGAGATCGGAGTCAACAACGTTGTACTTGGTCGGCCTTAGCTCCGCCGTTCCTTTCTCCACTCCCATTTCCAATAGCTCTTTAACATGTACCCTGTTATATTCATTTTTAACGTATAGTTTAATATTTCAACTTTTCCAACCATACAAATGCATAATTATTAGTGATGGTAGTACGTACGTGGCTTCGCCGATAAAATCGTCGGAGGAGAAAGTATCATGGTCCATGACTTTGACGATGAGCTTGTAATCGGCGCCGGAGCCAGGAAACTCTGCCCTCCATTTCAGCCTAGTATTCCATGTCGGATTCCTACCTCCATCTTTTTCCATTTAAATAACACAAATTCCAATCAAATCTTTAGTAATTTATGATTAGTTAATTACGAAGTTTGGTGTACTGATGGTTACTGATTAGTTAAAAATGAGGTTGGCCAGACAAAGTCACACTAAATGTGATGACTACTTTCAGAAGAAAGCTTTATACAATAGTATTAATTAAGGTTTTAAACCATTCAAGAAAGCAAAACTTACAAGCTACCTCAAAGTGTCTCATACACAAATGATGTAATGACTAATAGCACAATAATTAAAGAGCGGAAACATTTGAGATGAACAACTTTTGCCGAATAGCCACAAAACCTAAAGACATGTGCACCACATATAGCATATTCAATTTCTCAAGTTATGTTTTATAATCAACTCATCGTAACGTATGGTAAAAAAAAAACAGAATACTATTTCAAAACGTTAAAAAATTGTTTCATCACCATTACTTTCCCTCTTTAACAAAGTTCTTGTCAAAAAAAATAGTGCTTACCCAAGCTAAGCATGTAATGTTGTGAAATTAGTTAAAATACCAATGGATGCAAGTGCAATCCTATGTTAAGACTTGGTTTTATATCTAAAGGTACTTCAGACTTAGCTTTGATAGCTCATGGTTGTTGACTTATTGGAAAAATGTTTTCAATTAACTATTACCATCACTTTCTTAGAAACTACAACCATTAGTACATGAGCACGTCGGCGTTAAAACATTTCAATTCCAAGTGGCGTTTATATTTCATCACAAGAGTATATCTTAATTTAATAATTCCTTTCTTTATGAAATTTTGAGTTAAAATATTTCTGAAGTCCTAGTGAGTAAATAAAAACTAAATAAAATTATGAGGAACTAGTCTGCCGCATGATGAAACAAAAGAAGTCAAACTAAAAAAGCGAATAAAACTGAATGAGAGATTTGGAGAGAATGAAATTAGCAAGTTCCTTTAATTACCTTTATCAACGCTGCTTTTGCGGGTTTGTCCTTTGTATTGGATCTCAACATACGGATCTACCTTTCCTGCTAAATTAAAATCAAATAAATGTTAGATTACAAGAACAAGAAAAGGTTTTCACAATTCAGAGGGTAACAAGTAACAAATCTGAGAGAAGAAAGTAGTAAATTAATAATTACCAAGAAAATCTGATCGTTTGAGACCTTTGCCACTGATCAGATTAACCTCGAGGATTCCCACAGCCATCTTTAATCTTTGTAGAGAATTTTTCTGAAATTTTTTTTTTGGGGGTTTGTGTGAGTTAATGAAAACAAGAAGATGAAATCTCGAGAAAATAATGAAAGTGGTTGTGTCAGAGAAAGTCTTTAAATACGGAAGCAAGAGAAGAAACGCAGACCTTCTCCTTCACATAATTTACCACTATTCCTTTTTTATTTTCCAATTTCAAACGCAACCCGCGTCGAGATTCCAAAACTTAGAACAAACCAAAACCATTTCCGCTGTTTGGTCTGGTCAACCAAACTAACTGACAATGTTACCCCTAGAAAGTACCGGTTTGACGAATGATAATGATTGGCTCCTTGGAAATTTTATACAAACCAACCAATTGTACGAGAAAAACCAAAGTCTTGGACTCTTGTCCAAAATAGACCCAAGAAAAACATCCTAATGTCAAGTCATTTATGATGACTTCTAGATGGGCTTCTTTTATGTACTCTCTTCTTCCCCGAAATTCTCAAAAAGAATCTTCCGTTGTCGATCTTGACTTCCTTCATCAATTCGAGAATTCATACGACGGAAGGTTTCTCAAATGAAAAGCTTAACCAATCTTTTTTCATACAAATATCATTAAAAAGAAACCATAATCCGAGAACAATTTCAAGTAGCATCGCATCACCAAGACAAATATCTTTAACAAGCCAGAGGTAGGAGGAGTTCTTGAGAACACCGAAACAAAAACCCATAGAGAGTTGCACAAAGTTTTTGTCTGAGAGATAGAGGTTTTTTTAACACAAGTTTGTTCATCTTGGAGATACCTCCACAGATCTGGACCTTGATCCTGACGGGGACCTTGAAACTGCTCTTCCACCACGACCCCTTTCCTCTGGTTCATATCCCGGTTTTCTGAAGGAAAAAAAAAAACACCAATCAATCAATGTCCACAAACACAGAAATATCAGCCACAATCAATCAATCAATCCCGAGAGGCAAAAAGAAAGTAAGACAGAGTAATGTCTGACTTACTCTCTAATCTCATCGTCTCCATTTCTGTCCCGGTCAGCAGCAGCATCACCTTCAAAGCCAGGGGAATAGGACCTGCCACTGTATTTTGGATCTTCTTCTCCTCGAGGAGGTCCTCTTGGTGGTGACCGTGGACGTCCCTCTTGCCTTCTCCTTGGAGATGCTGAATAGTCTGCTCCTCTTCGTCTCGGTGCAGGTGAATAAGACCTGTTAATGTATATTATGTAAATCCATATATACATCTTGTTGACTTGACAATGTTAGAGAAATAGATATGAGTGAAGATAAACGTTTTACCTTGATCGGTATCTGCTTCTAGAGTCTGATGGACGACGAGGAGAACGTGATCTAGAGATTGAACGTGAACGTGATCGTCCTGAGAACAAGTAATCATACAAGACATAGTCAAGCGATGTACATAAATAGAATATTGCTGTTAAAGCACATAGCAATAACATATATTCAGAAAACAAAATCACTTACCATGAGAACGACCTCTAGAGCCTGATGGTTCCCTGAAAATTGAGACAAATCGTTGGTTTCTCAAAGTATTAATAGTTAACTTACAAGCATTACTGATGAAGAGTGATTTGATTGATAACTTACCTACTACGAGTCCTAGTCTTGACACGCATCTCTTCAGGCCTTTTCCTAGACTCTGAAGCAACAACCACAGTAATCTCTCTCCCAGCAAAGATTCTCCTGTTCATGCTTCTCTGAGCCTCCCCAGCATCATATGCATCAACAAACTCCACAAAAGCAAACCCCCTCGGTTGCCTGCATCGTTCGTTATTAGCTTATCATTTCAGGTTGTCAATGGTTGATAGCAAAAGCACACAACACCAAGGAAAACTCAAGGAATTACCAGCACAAGCCTATACTCAACCACTAAACTGTATGTACCTTTCCTCAGATACCATAAACTTCAGCTTCTGAGAACTTCTACGAAAAGCAGAGCTCTACTTAACCCAAGTCTTTTTCTTAACAGTTTCAAGCAGAGCGACTCGAAAGAAATCTTGTAAAAACTGATCCCAAACTTAAAAAAGTTTTCTTCAAGTGAGCTTCCCCAACAAACTTCTAGCAAATTTATTGTATAGCTTCATAAGGAAAGGAACTTGCTTCCATAGAAATCTTCAGTTAATACTTGCTTCCAAACAAAATATCCTTTTGGACCAATAAGTTTAGGCATATGCCTCGATCAAATGTGGGGCTTGGTCTTGTTTTAACTTCAAGCCAACATACCCCCTGGGGAAATCAGTCCAACATTTTAATTTTACCATGGAACAAATAAAGCATTCCCAATCAAAGAAGAAAAAAGGCTCAAAACTCAACAAACATAAGGTGTCTTCTCACCTCAAGAACTTAGCTCGATCATACAAACACCTTTTTTCTTAATAATCAAAACAAATTGTTGAGCATTGAAAGTTGTTTTAGAACAACAATGTCAATATAAACAAACAAACAGACAGAAAACAGCTCTAATTGTAACATCACTAAGCCAAATTCTACCGATTTAACACATCACAGGTGGAGACTGGAGAAATCATTATATGCTAATCATCAAGTAACTAATCAATCTATAAAGATTAACACATCAAATCCAAGCTCAAAAAAGATGAAGACAGAGAGAGAAAAGTAGGAACAAAGACTGACCCTGAGTAATAGTCTCTGGGGATATACACATCCCTCACAGGTCCAAACCTCTCAAAGGGCGCACGAAGCTCTTCTGGTCTACACATTCCACACAAGGAAAACAACGAAATCAGCACAAAAACCAAAAAAATAAATTGAGTCTGATAAAGATGATTTTGAAAATCAGAGAGATTTCGATTGAATACCTGCAATCGAGAGGAATGTTCCGAACCAAGAGACTTCCATGGCTAGATCCCTTACGTCCACCACCGCCGTATCCACGTCGAGGAGGAGGAGGAGGAGGACTTCTTCCTCGACCACCGTATCCTCTTCTCGGAGGACTGTAATACGGCGGACTGTATCTCCTCATCGCCAGAACAACCTGAGAATGATAACTCCACAAAGAAGAAACGGATTTTCAAAACGCGAGATCCTCAAACATGTTCAATTAAGAAATTAAGTTTTGAAATCGGAGGATTCTGGAATTTACCTGCAGTTGGGGATAACTTGAGAGAGAGTAGCAGAGAACAAAATCTGATGAAGACAGATCTCAAGTGAGCCCTAAGCTCAAGCTGATGATGATCTCTTGAGAAAGACAAGAGAGACAGAGAAGCTGACTTTCTTCGATTAGCTGAGCCCATCTACTAAATGGGCCTTTCTTGAATTACGTGAGCCCATCTAAAAATGGGCTTTAGTGATTTTTCCTGTTTTTCCGTTGACCTCTCTCATTTTCTTTAGTCCAAGAAGTTTATGCTCATTTTTGTAGCTTAACAAACTTCAGAAATTAGTGTTTTTCTTTTTCATCATGACTCTCTTTGTTGTAAAATGATTTCACTAGCTTTTATTATAGATTTATCTGTGAGTGGAGTTGGTAGTGGCAAGAGTGATAGTGAAGCATGAGGATGACAATTATATATCACTCATACTATGGTGCCATAAGTTTGGATGAAGTTGATCATGTTGGAGTACACACAGAGTTCACTGTCAAAAAGTACATTCACTAACCAAAATCAATGTCAGAAAGTAGTTACACAAAGTAAAATAAAATGTTACAAGAGAGAGGAATTGATCAGTACTACATTTTGTGTCACCAAATTAAATATTTCAGGAGCAAAATTATATAACCACCAAAGTGTTGCCAAAATCACTTTCACACCAATATTACAACAGACGTGGAAACATATGAGACCTAACCAGTAAGTAAGTAACCACATCATTTTTCTCTACCTACCACAAACAAACCAAACGATTCACATCATATTACAAACAGCAACAAAACACCTTTTCCTTTATACCGTTTCTCTGATACTTTTCATCCGTTTTCAGCCCCTCAAGTTTCTTGGTATCCTTACCGGAATGGTCAACGTTGGCCGGTTTAACCAAGCTGTCTTGAAGCTGTACCAAGGCTCGAACCACTTGGTCCATAGTCGGGCGCGACTTTGGTTCGAATGAGATGCACTGCACAGCAATGCTCGCCATTCTCACCGCCTCTTCCGGTTTATACTGTAAGTTAATCCGAGCGTCCAACATTAGCAGAACCTTTCTCTTGCTTGTCAAGTACGGTCGAGCCCATTCCACAAGGCTTTGCTCCTTAGCCGGTCGGTTATGGTCCAATGCTCTCCTTCCGGTTAGTAACTCTAAAAGCACAACACCAAAGCTGTATACATCGCTTCTAGCATTCAAGTGACCTGATAAAAGATAAACAAGATTTAAAATCCACATTTTTAAGACACTAGTAACAGTTTATATCTAAGACTTGATAGAATGTTACCTGTTGAGACATACTCAGGAGCGGCGTAGCCATATGTGCCCATGACTCTTGTACTAACATAGCTTGTATCACCCATTGGACCGTCTCTCGCTAAACCAAAGTCTGAAAGCTTTGCATTGAAGTCCTAGTGATTCAAAACCACACACAAAAAAACAACAAAATCAGTATCTTTTAAGTCTTTGATTAAGCTTAAACAATGAGACTTGAGGGTTTAACATATACCGAATCAAGCAAGATGTTTGAAGCTTTAAAGTCACGGTATATGACTTTAACAGGGTCGCTGTGAAGAAAAGCGAGACCTTTAGCTGCATCAAGTGCAACTTTAATCCTCAAGACCCAAGAGAGTGGCTTGCACTGAACATCATCTGTTTCAAAACCATTTCAAAACATAAGAACAAACAAACAACACTACATATCTCTTAATTAAGAGTTTCATTGATTAAATGAGCTCACTTGTGAAGAGATGATTCTCAAGGCTTCCCTTGTGCATAAACTCGTATGCAAGAAGCCGTTGTTCATCTTCCATGCAGTAACCAATCAGTCTAACTAAATTCGGGTGACTTAACTGTCCCAAGTAGTTAATCTCTGTCTGAAAAATTACAATCAAAACAGAGATGAGAAACAGAGTCATGAATCAAGAAGAAGTTAAGAGATTAGGACAGTGTGTGTAGTGTGTACCAGCCATTCTCTGTGACCTTGAAAACCATCAGGGTTAAGACGCTTGACGGCGACTACGAGACCGGAGCTGGATTTGGTTGGAGTGAGAGTGGTCTCATCAATCCATCCTCTGTAGACACAACCGAAGCCGCCTTCTCCGACAACAGAGTCCGATCTGAAGTTTCTCGTCGCGAGTTTGAGTTCGTTGAAGGTGAAACTCTTGAGATTCGCCGAGTTAAGTATCTCTCCTTCTGTCTTGTGAGCCGCCGCAGTCGATGATGATGATTTACAGCTCGAGAGGTCGTAGAGACCACTGCTCTTACCTGCAAGACACACAACAAGCCGTTGACCAAAGTCAAAATTGAGTAGACAGAAAGAACAAAAAGAGGAAACTTTATTCTTGAAACTCAGATCACGGGACGAATTTCTCAATTTTCATTCCTTTTCTACAAATCCATCGTTGATAAACTGATAAAAGAGAGAATTTTGAATTCTTATACAAGAAAAATCCTAACTTTTCCCGGAAAATTTTACAAAATGGGGAAAAAGTTCGTAGTTGCAGAGAACGTACTGTCGACACGAGAACTGAGAGAAGAACCCATCAGAAGATAATGGAGCAAACGAAGAATTGAAGGAAGAAGCTCTCGAGACCTTTTAACAAAAAAAGGAAGAAGCTCTCGTTTCGTTTTTGCCCTTTTTGGCAATAAATAGCTTCTTGTGTAGAACAGATTCCGTCAGATATTAAGAAACATGGGAAGGGGAATTACAGAGAGTGAAGAGCCATTAAAGCTGAACAATAAAAGAGAGAAAAAGTACAGAGAGAGAGAGAGAGATGTGAGAAAGAGAGAGAATGTGGAGTTGAATCTTGATGAGATACGAGAGGCAACCGAAGAAGAAGGAGAGAGGTCTTTTTCTTTTGGGTGAGTAAAGTCCAAAGACAAAAATTGACATAAAAGTGTTTTTGACCAAAACAAAAATGTTTATTTGAGGTTTTAATTGATGGAAACGATCTCAAAAAAATATTAAAATTATTAATTATCCGTGGAACTTTCCTCTTGTTTGGTTTTACTTTTTATAGGTTGATTTTTTGCTTCGTGTAAATGACTAAATCTAGACGTACAAAAGATCACTAATGATAAGTTGGGTGGATAGAATCATAGAAGATAAAGTCTAAACAGACCTGACTTGTATGGTCATGAGATTTTGGAATCTTTGCCATACATAGTCATGTCGAATTTTCGATTTATATATATGCTTTGGGCGTGGAATAATGAGACATATTCGGGTTTAGTATTATTGATCCGATAGAAACAAATGCATTACAAAAGCAAGTTTACCTTGTAGAGTTAGACAAAAGTTTACAGAAGTAGGTAAGAAAGTAATACTTGTAAGAAAATATCTACTTACCCAACAAACTAGTTAAAGCTTTATTTAAGTAGGTAAGAAATGAAGGGTTTGTAGCACCAATACAAAATTGTGTTTGTCCTATGCTAATCCTTAAAGGTCTTAATTTAAAATCAACAAAACCTTAATTCGGTTAGATGAACCCAAAATACTCTATCGCGGAATGATCAATGACTTGGTCAAACCTTCCTCTGTGAGGTCAGAATTGTGTGCTTATTAAGCAAATAAGTCTAAGTCAAACGTCAACTAAATAATATAATACTCGAAAATTTTCAATCCATATCATCTATAAACAATTACTATCCTCCGAATAGTGAAACACTGCAGAAAGTTAAAAATATTTATGAGCATCTCTTTAAACGTGGGTTGACTTAGGAAATAACACGTAATCACGTTTGTGTGTTATGAATCGCTGTGTTAGTTGAATCTTCATGGTCGGGTCAAAATCCATTTTCATTTTGTTGCATTGAGTTCAATATTTTAGTAAGGTTTTGAAAAATTCCGACATACGGAGCTCTTCTTTTGGACTTACCCGTCTATTTTACACTCACTTTAGTTCCACTGAGCCGTTTTACTTTTTAGTTTTTAATTAGTTATTTTACTGATTACTAGACTTGCCGTCATCTTGTGTTGCTTTCTACAATCTAACATGACATTCCAAATTATGAGTTTCTTCGGTGAACTTTTTTGTTCCTCTTTTACTTTCTCCATGGTAGTTTATAAATAATTATAATGCCAGACGTTCTTCATGATGACCAACAATAAAGTTGAAAATTATATTATTGTAACAGCAAAAATGTCAAATTTGATAAGCCAATAGGCAAAAGCGACAAATTGAAAAAAGACCTCTCTTCCACTCATTGACATTTGACTGCTGATACGGCCAAACACCGTAATTTTCACCATTCAACGAGTGTTGTTCTTTTCAAAGTGGATGACACCATAATTGGAACAGTGACATAATGGATCCGGTCAAATGACTCGAATTTCGTTTTGTTTGTCGACGGTAAAAGATATTAAGCGATAGAAGATAAATGTTACAGAATCAAATACCCCGAGGTTACGAACACCAAACTCAACTTAACTTGGGAAGATTTTTTAAAAAGGAGAGATTTGCAAGTTGACAGCTAAATAAATGGCCAAGAAAATAATTCTTGCGTTCTCAATACAACACAGTAAGAGAGAAAAGAGAGACATTTGCCAAATACAACCGAAGCAAAACGTATCATAATAGCAACTTATTCAAATTATCAGAGTTGAGACAGAAAGAGCAAAGGATTTGAGACTTGCTTAGTGAACTCATTAGGCGCTTTTCTTCACCTCTGCAGCCTTGATGATGTCGATAAACTCCGCCTGCAGAAAGTTTTGATTAAGACATGGTTTTACTGAAACATAAAACAAGATAATAATTATTACAAGGCAAAACATTGTGTGCACCTTTAGGGAGGCACCACCGACCAAGAAACCATCAACATCGGCTTGACCACCTAGCTCCTTGCAGTTACCACCATTGACGGATCCTGATGATAATTTGCATAATCAAGCTTAAGTAACATAGTTCATTTTCGGGGGGTATTTAATTAAAATCACGATTTAGTATTATTCTCTACCTCCGTAAATGATGCGGGTAGTAGCAGCGACATCAGCACTCACGTTCTTGGCAAGCCATTTCCTCAGTTCATCATGAACCTGTTGATAAACGTAAGAGAAAGAGTATTAGTATCCTATTAAGCCATGAAAATACGAAACAATGTTAAAATGCTCATAACTTACTTCTTGAGCTTGGGCTGGGCTAGCGACCTTTCCGGTTCCAATGGCCCACACTGGTTCGTAGGCTACGACAACGTTGGACCAGTTTGTTACCTTGTCTGCAATTAACAGCAAAAAGGAGCTTTTTCATAAGAATCAAAGGCCAACAAAAGATTTTTTTGGTCTGGGCGGCATAAAAAAGAGATAAAGGTATACATACCAGCAATAGCTTTTGTCTGGGCGGCAACAACATCCATGGTTGATCCAGACTCACGCTGCTCAAGAGTCTCACCAACACAGGCAATCACTTTCAAACCTTGAGCAAGTGCATAGGCAACCTTTTCACCGACGAACTACATATGTAGGATACAGGTCAAAAGTCAAGTTCAAGGCTCTCAAATCTAATTGGAAATCCAGATTTATTTCTATTGTGAAAAGTCACCAACCTCGTTTGTTTCGTTGAGGAGTGCCCTCCTTTCAGAGTGACCAAGGATAACCCATGGGATGTCCAAGTTCACAAGCATCTCCGCACTGCACACACAAATTACAGAAAGCATAAGGGCATGAAGCTATACACAACACCATCGAATGATAAGTGCATAGAGCCCTGAGGCAAAAACAGCTCATAGTAGGCAACAGTGGCGAGAATCTCACCTCACTTCACCAGTGAAAGCACCTCCTTTCTTAACCCAGCAGTTTTGTGCCGCAACATGGAAGTCAGATCTCAATGTGCTCTTCACCAGTGGAAGGAAAACATATGGAGGGCTAACCACAACCTCTGCATTCGAAAGATTTCCAGCAAGTCATTAGGCCAATAAAGGGGATAGTTATTGCTTTTAGCATTACATAAAACCATAGCAGATGTGAAGAAGACATGTAGATGAAAACAGAAATCTCAACTAACAACAAATGCTTGATATACCCACAACTTTACTATATAACAGCAGAGAAAAATATTTTCATTCCCAAATCCATAGACTATTGTAGTTAGCTATTAGCTAGTCATGTTCAAGCATTTTCAAGATCGATATTGCTGGCAACATTTCACATCCCTAAGATTTCATATACATGCAGAAAACAAAAAAATCCATAGTCCCATCAAAGCAAAGGGTATGTTGCGCTTACCTACGACGTCCTGTGACGGTACTTGAGCTTCGTTAAGAGTGTTCACAATCTTCTTCACCTCCTCGGCAGTTCCGTTCTACACAGATTCAAAATTCA
The DNA here is from genome assembly GCA_902728155.2 of Microthlaspi erraticum. NCBI lineage: Eukaryota > Viridiplantae > Streptophyta > Magnoliopsida > Brassicales > Brassicaceae > Microthlaspi > Microthlaspi erraticum. The sequence goes on along the minus strand of CACVBM020001829.1, from coordinate 70,303 downwards.
GAACAGATCATAAGCACAATAGCTAGAGTGTGATCTAAATCTCAGAGGCGAAGAAAAATCAATCACAGCCTAAATAATCCACGCCCAGATCCATTAACGCACGTACAAGAGATCAATTGAAGAATCCGTGCTCAAAATCGAAGAAAACTGAGATTCGGCGTCGAATCGACAAATCTCAAGCATCGATATTAGATCAAAAACATTAAATCAAAACTCGGATCTGAAATTCAAGCTCAACAGAAACAAACAATGAACACCTTCAAAACTATCATAAGATCGGGACTATCCGATCGCTTTCCGGATTACTACTTCACTTGATCGGTGAGGAAACAAACAGATCGATCATCAGTGACAAACTAAAAGGTACACAGAGATTTAAGCGGAGAAGATCATCACTTACGCATTTCCAGTTGCCTCCGACGAAGAACTTTCTGGCCATCTTATCAAGTTTCAGACGATGATCACGAGAAAACGCTTAGGAGTCACAGAAACGACGATGGAGAGCTAAAGGCGAAAAAGATAGATCGAGTGTTCAGTGGCCGTTGTCTCTCGCAGGGGTCACAAATATATATAAATGAAATATACTCGACAGAAATATGGAAATGACGATTATGTCTATGGTATAGAAGAATATTCTCGGAGGAAAATAAAGAAAGGTGAGGGTACCGACGTAAATTGCGTGGGATGATGTAATATTATGTACGTGTAGCCCAAGGTCTGGTTGGTGTAGGCATTTCGAGAAGTAAACGACGGCGTGGAGAATGATGTAATTATAAGGCTTTAGGCCCATTAAAGCACATAATGAAATAGGTTTAAGCCCAATACGCCCATTAACTTGTTCTTCATTTTTCTAATTTGTTTTTGTTTTCTCCATTTGTGATGCTGAGATCTGAATTACATTTATTTTGCCTACCTTGTGATCTTTAGTTATCCTCATTTGGTACTATTTTGGCATTGTACCTCTTTTGTCTGTCAAATGGTTTGGCATTTTTCTATCAAAATATCTCAGTGGTCTTCAAAGAATATCTTAGTCTCTTAGAGAAATACCCTTATAAAAAAATGACAACAAAAGATGGATTCAATAACAGAAGTGACGTGTTTATAATGCAATCAGCTGTAAGTCTGTAACTAGTGTCATACTGTCATTGATAAGGACAATAAAGTGATAAACTGTTAACTAAATGGCGGAGAAGGAGACATGAGCGGATCTTCTTTTCCAAAGAAAGCACCACAAATGGCTAAGATTTAATTAAAAAGCAAAAGTGTACGTACAGAACTAAAGATAAAGAATCAGCTTCCTCAACATCTTCGTTCGTGCTTCGAAACTCGAATCTATTCGACTCTGGTCTGCAGTGTTCAAACTCCAACGATTCCATCCTACACACGTGTCCAAATACTCTATCAGAAACCGTGTCGACCTATCTCCTCTTTTTCTTTTCATTGAATATTTTTTTTAATCATACATTTGGTAATTTTAATTTAATTTTTTTTTTGGGGTTTCAATGTTATAAATCATTTGTTTTAGTAGTAAAATGAAAACACTCAGATCTCTCATGAGCTCATTCGTGACATCTGTAAAAGTGATGATATTAAGACACTAATATTAAGGTTAACAAAAAGAAACAAGCCTAATTTTTAGATTAGAGATGGAAAATCTTGAGTATTAACAGCAAAAAGTCACCAACAGATGACAAGATAATTATCCACAGGAAAAAAAAGCTATACTTAGCCGAATTAACTAAAATTTTGACGGTCACAACAAAATCTACTTTTCAATAATTTACAACGGCCTAATTTAAGCCGACGCACATGAATGAAAAGACAACAAAAACTTTTTTTTTCCTTTCTAAGAAATCCAGCTGTTCGTCACTAAATATATATATATATACACTTAAAAAACACGTATACGCCTATACAAACGGTCATAACCATTTATTTATTAATTTCTCTTATATATAGTTTCTCAATAAGCATTAAATCTCGTCATAAAAAAACACCTTCAAACGATTCACGGGTTTCACTCGAATCGTTTGATTTTCCGCAACGAGCAAAAAATGGCCAAAGCGCCACCGTCCTTCTCTCTCAACCTCCTCCTTCTCATCTCCGCCGCCGTATTCCTCACCCTCCCGGCCGTGATCTCCGCCATCGGTGTGAACTACGGCACGCTCGGAAACCTCCCGCCACCTTCTCAGGTGGCGAATTTCATCAAGACTCAGACTACGATCGATAGCGTTAAGATCTTCGATGTGAATCCTGATATCCTCCGTGCCTTCGCCGGAACTGGAATCTCCGTCGTCGTCACCGTCCCCAACGGTGATATTCCGGCGTTAGCTAACGGAAGGCAGGCCCGTCGGTGGGTTTCGGCAAACATCTTGCCGTTTCATCCTCAGACGAAGATCAAGTATATCTCTGTCGGAAATGAGATTCTGCTCACCGGAGATAATAACATGATCTCGAATCTGTTACCGGCGATGAGGAATATTAACAGTGCTTTGGTCCGTGCTGGTGTCAAAGATGTTAAGGTCAGATTTTCTCTTCATTCCCTTATCTCTAGATTTTTTCCTATTTTTGGTAAACAAATAATAAATTTTAATATAATTTCCATGTCATTATTTGACTAGTTTCAGATCTTATTGGGTCTAGTTTGGTAAAGTTTAATTAGAATTGATATGCTCTTTACTTAACAAACTTTGAAGATCTCTACTTTAAATTTTGAAATTGCAAGTAAACAAAAAGCGTCATTAACTCATTATTGGTTATTAAATTGATGATTGGCGTGAAAAATGCATTGTTTTTGTTTTTTTTTTTCTTTATGTTTTTAACCGAAACTAGGCATTGATTGCGCATATAAAGTTGGAACAACGTTGAAATTAATGGAAAACAAAAGTTGATAATTTCTGAAAGTTTTAGATTTCTAGTCTTATCTAAATTGAAATCCAAAGGCTAAGCTTTCACGCATACAAAATTCCAAGACTTTGAAAATTATAGCGATGATATTTATTCAATGTCTGGACCTTATAGACCATCCCACGTGCTATCTCACCGTCCAAGGTTGTCTATAGATTCGAACCCTTTCCTATGAATGTTAAATTTGATGACAAAAGCAAAAACAACTCGTACGTAATGTGTCTGCCATGCCTTGAGTTTGCTTTATTACATCACAAATACAAATTCTCATAGGAAAATCAATTAATTTGAACAAAATTTTGATGTTATCATACATACGTAACTTATTACAGCCTGATAAGTAATGTTTGATACTAATATATGCTATTTGTTTTAATTTGGTCTCAGGTCACAACCGCACACTCACTTAACATCATAGCCTATGACCTGAAAGGCGCACCAAGCAGCGGTCGATTCAGACCGGTATGGGACAAGAACATATTGGCACCAATCCTTGCTTACCATCGAAAGACCAAGTCTCCATTCATGATTAACCCTTACCCTTACTTCGGTTTCGACCCCAAAAACGTCAACTTCGCCATTTTCCGTACACCGTACAAGGCGGTCCGTGACCCTTACACCCGCAAAGTCTACACCAACATGTATGATGCTCTCATGGACTCCACTTACTCAGCCATGAAAGCTCTTGGATACGGAGATGTCAACATCGTCGTCGGCGAGACCGGATGGCCATCCGCTTGTGACGCACCTTGGTGCTCCCTTGAAAACGCTGCTTGGTTCAACCTCAACATCATCAAACGTTCGCAAGGCCAAGGAACACCTCTCATGCCTAACAGACGTTTCGAGACTTACATTTTCGGTCTGTTCAACGAAGAAAACAAGCCTGGTCCGACCGCAGAGCGTAACTGGGGGCTTTTCAGACCGGATTTCACCCCGGTTTACAACGTTGGTCTTCTCCGTAACGGACAAGGCGGTGGAGGTGGCCGTCCAGCATTGCCGGCTCCTAGTACCGGCGGTGGTAAATGGTGTGTGGCGAAGTCGGGAGCGACAGATGCGCAGCTGCAAGGGAATATTGATTGGGTGTGTAGCCAGGGAGGTGTTGATTGTAAACCGATCCAAACCGGTGGTTCGTGCTTTAACCCAAGCAGTGTGAGGACGCACGCGTCTTTTGTGATGAACGCTTACTTCCAGAAAAATGGACGCAATGATGGGTCGTGTAATTTCAGTGGGACCGGTGTTGTCGTAGGGAACAACCCAAGCAATGGTGCATGTAGGTACTAAGGTCTTGTTAAGAGATTTGACTATGTACTTAATGTAGCATTCATTTGTTTGGAAAGTAACATAATGGAACTTTTGGGTTGGAGAGACCATCGGCTTTGTGTTTAAATTCGGATATTCTAATTTTAAGGATTTATTTTTATTCATTCCTTTCTTTTTCTAATGTGAGTTTCTTTTGTATTTTTGAATGATAAAATAAGTAAAATGGAGGAGCTTCACATTAAATTTGCTTCAGAATTACGCTTAAACTAATCTATTTCTGTGTCTTGTGATCATGTCTGATTTAGTAAATTAAATATTACTAATGTGGACCGATGGCTGATTTTAACACATCTCCATCGACTCTTTTCACACTCATAATAAGGTGTTAATGTCTTATTTGCAGGTCTTTCAAGTTTCAAGTCATTTCCGATTTTCTATTGTCAGATTTATTTTGGAGATCACTGAATGTTTGATTTTCTGTAACATGTACAAGAACAATTTGCAGAACGTTCACACATACATTCAAATTTTATAATTTTATTATATTCACATTCATCGTTTACACATACAAAGTGAAGAAACCATTACTAAACTCTTGCATTTTATTAGTTCAATTGTGTTTGATGTGAATTTGAGTTTGTAAACTCATCTTTATTATTTCAACAGAAGTGGGGCGATACATCTTGTCCTTTATGGCAATGGATGAAGCTGTTCAAACATCGGTTCTTCTCATGAGAGGAGAGTGGAAAGTCAACATGAGCGACTTATCGAGACTCAAATTTCTGTATACTGGTGGTGAAGATGTTGGAGCCGAAGGTCGATTCGTTACATTTGTGGATAGAGCATTATCTAAGCCAGAGAATACGAAGCTCCTTAAGTTTTCGCTGACCCTTGAACAAGAGGTGGATAGCGATCCAATCAGTCGTTGGATTGAGTATTGCTTGGTGAACAAAGTTGAGAACATGAAGCTTTGTATCAACGAAGTCCAAGGTGACCCTTATAAGCTACCTTCAAGATTTTTTTTTTGCAAAACAGTCTTGTGCATGTGAAATTAGCTGTGGCAGATGGGAGGCTCTTCATAGATGATGATGTTGATCTTCCACGGCTGAAGACCCTCTCTCTGGATTCTGTTTGGTTTTCTTCAGCCTGATTTTCTTCAGCTATGTTTGGACTATATAATTTTGGCTAACAATGTGGCATTTGTCATGCTCATGACAATGGACACATGGATGATCTGAACAGATTTTCAAGACTCCTTCAACCAAATTTTTGAATTGACTTTTTAAAGTTTATTTAGAGAATTACCCGAAAAAAGCACCACTTGAAAAAATGACTGCAAAAGAATAAGAGTCAAGTAGCATATCACTTGGGGAACAATAGGTTAAGTAGTATATGTTTATTTCGTTTGAACCATAAGTTGTATTGGAAAATTCTTAAATAATAGTCTTATTCGAACACATTTTGTCCTCAACATGTTTTAAAAAGAATCGAGACTAAAGTAGACTACATCTATTTTTCTAAAAATGTAAAAAAAAGTTTAAACCGCTAAAATGTAAAATCGAACCAAAACAAATTATTCGAGAGTTCGTGCTCGTCGGATTGTGAATGATTTGACGAAATATGGCCCAGTCCTGGTTAATTTCTTGTAGAAGTAAAATATTCGCCATGTTTTAGTCAGCCGATTTCTTTCTTTTTTGAAAAAACAAATCAAAACATTATAAACGGTAGATTTTTCCTTTTTTTGAATTTATTATATTTTCATTTTTAAAATCCGGTGTTTCAAAAATAATTATGCCTTGTCCTATATATCTTCTGTTCGATTTTAGTCTTTTCACTATGGTACTATATCCACTTTGATTCCATTTGCCAGATCTCTAACTCAACGGCTAAATTCAATAACCGAGATTGCATCGAACCGATACTCTAAATTCAATAACCGAGATTGCATCGAACCGAACTGGTGAATCGATCAAATTGACTTTTTGGCGTAACCGTAAAGTCCGTGACCAACGGCGTTTGTGGGCCCAAATACATACAAGTCTCGTTCATTTGCGGCCCAACGAACCAAATAAAAAACCCACGGCGTCTAAAGAAACAATCTAATGTACCGGCGATCATATGACCGGAGAATCATCATCGACGACGCAGTTTGTGACGGGAGAGAGAGAGTTGTAGTGGCAGTCGTGGTTTCTCGTGTTCTCTTCTCTCTAATTCTATCTCCCATGGATTCTCCGTCTTTCTCTTCTCCTCGTCGAGATCCGAGCTGAGAGTTTTAATTTCCGTTTCTTCTCTCTCTCGTTTCAGCGCCAGGGGATTGATTTTTCTCCCCATCCTTTTTGGTCTCTGGGTTCACGATTTTCGGATGAATGCTACTCCAGATCCAATGGCTTACCTGACGTCATCACTAAAAACGTTCGTATCGTATGTATATGCACTATAAAGTTCACCATATGGATTCCTTTTACTACCAAAGGAAAGTAACGTTAGTAGTCAATGGAAAGTATCGGTTTGTACTTAGAGCCATATGTACTAACTTTACTTTCCTTTGACTACTAACGTCACTTTCCTTCTACTACTAACGTCACTATAAAGTATTAAAGTTCACCATATGAATTTGAATATCTTTAAGATGTTCTTATGCGGAAATAAGATCGATATGATTGAATTACTTCGTAAATATACAAAAGCACTTCGCATAACGATCGTGGAAACGTGGTGATAGGGAGGAAAACAGTAAAACGAAGAAGAAATGTCACCACGTTTGGGTAACGTATTTGACATGTCACGACCAAAAATTTGGGGTGGACATGACACGTAACATATTTGACATGTAACCACCACAAGTTTTAGCATAAAAACTAACGATATAAAAAGCACAATGCTTAGCATTTTCTCTTAGAAGAAAACCCCCAAAACCTGAATTTTATTTTCTTCCCCAACCATAAAATGACGAAGTGTAATTTTAATATGGAGAAATTGTAACACATGTTTTCAAAAGTCTAAAATAAGTTTAACATATAAGTCTAATTAGTTGGCAAATATCTATTCTACCACTTTTAATTAGAGAAACGAAGAAGAAAGAAGTTGTTAAAAAAAAAAAAAAAAAATGAGTTCAAGCGCCATGACAGGTGTCAGTATCGCATTTGCTCGCGCAGTCACTCTAGGGAGTGTTGGATAAGAGAGGCAAGAAGAAGTTGATCAAATTCTCGCTGTCAATTTACGGAAGGGTAAGAGGATCTATAATCACAAACTGGGTTGATTATGCTTTTGGAGAACAAGGTTGAAAATCTCAAGCTAGGCATTTTGAAGCTAGAAGTGATAATGAGTATGAAGAAGAAGTAGAAGAAATTGAGTTTGATTTACCTCTGAGAGTCTTTGTGCAGGAAAGTTTGGTGAGGTTGAAGCTAGCTGGGAGAGAAATTGGATTGTGGAATGCACCGGTTGTGTTTCTTCCACGGTTGAAGAAGTTGTGTTTTGATGATAACAATTATTTAAATCATCCTCTAAAATCCAATTGTTTTTTAGTGTTTCAAAGGATTTGGGTTATTTAATTTGATTGCTTTAGGGAATTTCACTTCTTTGCTGCAAATAATTCTTCTCCTGATCTGTAGAATAATGTTTAGAGACTATTTGGAAATGTTAAGCATGATTTGGAAATGTTAAGCATAGATTTATAAGATTGTGACGTTTTTTTCAGCAGTGGTGTTGACATGATTTCTAGATTGTGTGTTTAAACTCATCTCTTGTGTTTTGGTCCATTTTCGGAATATCATTATTTAGAGAATTGCCCAAAAGAAACACAACTTGAAAAATGATTGCAGAAAATCAAGGGAAGAATAAGATTCAAGTAGAATATCACTAGAGAAACAATAGGTTAAGTTGTAGATGTTTATTCCCTCCGTTTCAAATTAATTGTCGTTTTGGGAAAATGTATATGTAATTATTTAGATGTATCTGCAATGCAAAACATGTCTAGATACGTCCAAATATTTGCAGATACATTTTACCAAAACGACAACTAATTTGAAACGGAGGGAGTATTTCTTTTTGGACCATGAGTTGTAATGGAAATAAACATCATTTATGCATTTTCAGGAGACGTGTTGATAATAATAAAGACATTTTCTACACGAGATAAGAGATCATGGGAACTTCTTGTGTATTTTATAGATTTGTCTTGTTTTCACCAGATTTTCAATGAAACTATTTTGGATAACTTGACCACATAATATTGACAACTTCCAAAAAATAACGAGATATTTCTTTTCTTAAAATGCTAAAAAAAAGAGGTCGAAATAAATGGCACAGACCCTTCAAATATTCCAATTCTTCGATCGGCATACGTATGTATCATCAACAAAAATATTTGTTCTCTTTTCGATTTATTCTTCAAAATGTTAGCAAAACGGAGATTCTGATCATGATCAACAAAAGTAATTGTGCCGTTGCTTTCATGCAGAAACACAAACAATCCAACACAAACAGTTTGATCTTATTCATACCAATTTTCTACCCAAAAAATTAAGGAAAATAAAAAGCAAAGATATTAATAACAATCATTCATTACAATTCACTAGAAAACCAAAAATAAAAAATAATCAGAACTAACTTTTTTTTTGTAATCATATAAAAGGAGTCAAAAAAGAAGAGGTCCACTTCAATAATAGCTTAGTGAGCCATGGCAAAAGGAGGGCAAGAAGTGTAATTAATAGCTTTCTGGTGGGGCATTACGAGCATTGCGGTGTGATCCATGAAATCTTTTAAAGCCACCACCGCCTGTAAAATTACCTTTAAGTCCTCCGCCGCCGCGAATCCTTCGTTCCCGGCGTTTCTCACGGCGTATACGTAAAACGTGATGCATCCTTTCCTGAACTTGAACCTCGCCATCTCCCAGTTCTTTAGCCTTCTGATCATCTTCTTGTTCACGTCTCCGAGCGGAATCTCCGGCGGCCAGATTCCTCCTTCCGCCGCCACCGCCGTTCTCATCGCCTCCGATTCGAATACGAACACCACTACTTTCGATTTTCTCGTGCCTAACCCGAGGGTTAGTGTGTGCCAAGCGTGGTGAGCTAAGATCGTGAAGTTGGTCGGAAGATACGCCGCCGTGGAAAGAAGAGGAGGCGATGATGAAGAAGGGAGAGAGAGGAGTTTAAGGAGCTCGAGTGTTCTTGCTCTTCGGATTGTGAATGATTTGACGATTATCTGGCCGCCGAATTTGAGGCCTTTAACGTCGGAGGAAGGCTTGAAGGAGATGTCCGGCGAGGATTTGCTATCTTTCTTCTTCTTCTTCTTGGTTTTCTTCTCTTTCTCTTCCATGACAGTTGCTCTGTTTCTTTCTTTCTTCTTCTTGTTCTTCTCTCTCTTTGGTTTTTGTTTGTGAAGAGAAGTTGGTCACTTTGGTTGGTGCTTTTGATTGAGCTTCTGTCTCTCTCTTTCTTTTCCTTTTTTTTTCTTTGTTTTTTTATTTTCTTAATGATGTTGTTTCTTGATTTTGTAATATTATTATGACAACGTCATGAGACAGTTTCCGAGTCAGATTAATTGGAAAGTTTGTTTACACATCAATTCATCAAATGCAATCAATGCGATGTGTTTTTCTTTGAAATGATAACTTTCATGAATTAGGGTGAACATGTTATTAAGTGCGTGATCTTTAAATAGATTTAACTTACATGAATTAGGATTTAGGAGTAAGACAGTGATATAAGTATAACTTAGCATTCGGAAAAACACAAATATTGGATTTGTTTTAAATATTACATTGTCATGGTAATTTTTTTGAATATTTGTTCAAAAAGTAACTTTTGTGGAAATAAATTTACTAGTAGCTCGCAAACTAGTTTATATGAGTTCATGTTGATCAATATAAATTATTATAATGAATAACTTACACCAGACAACTAGCCAACTAGGCAAGTAAAACTGTAAAAGTTACTACTAGCTATTGGCTTGAAGCTAAATTTCGTAGTTGACAAAAAACTAGTACGAGTTCCATAAATAACCAATTGTGCATTCAGTAACGGTTTCGAACTTGGACAAAATATAAATAAACCTTATACTTTCTCAAATATTTTCATTTCATTGGCACTATTTTCTTATGAAGGAGAACAACACGTGAGTAGGTGTTTATTTACAGATTGCCACTAGATTGTGTTGTGATAAATTATTCACTGAAATGAATAATTGTGTATATACCAAAAAAGGGGAAAGCAAAAAGGAACGAAGAGATGAACATCGTTATCGTTATCGATAGGCGTTTAAGACTAGAGATCAAAACATATAGAGTAACCCTACAATTAATTGTCTCTTCATGATAACTGTCTGCAAAACCGACTAACTATCTTCTAAAAAATATGAAGATAAAAAAAAAAAAAAACAGAAAAGTACTTTTTAAACTGAAGTAACGCAGTATATGAAAACTATAAACATTTCGATAACATTCCCGATAGTAGCATCTGATTATATAATAGTACCATTAAAGTTTTTCTCCCCTACTGTTGCCGACACTATATTAATTAATAACTGTATTGCTAAATTCATAGCTCACCTCCCAATATTTGTTATCTTGTTTTTGTTTACCTTATTCTTTAGCATTTTCATTAAAATAATCGGTCAAAACAAATGAATCTAGTGATATTATGTAAATTATACAGTATATTAGAATGATTAATTTGAATAACTAGTTGATTAAGAAGAAAATTGTGATAATCAAAGTAGTTCAAAGGTGGTTTTGTTTGTTTGGTGGATTGCTTAAATACTTAAATGCATTTAGGTAAGGTCTCGATCCCATCCTAGTATGATATGAAAAAAACATTAATTACATGCAAGACCATTCAAGCCCCCTTTTATGTTTCATCAAATTATTGGCTTGCACCGTCAAGGGAAATTTATCTTTAACGTTACTTGAAATAGACTTATCTTTCAATTGCAACCGTACGTAGTAACTAACTAGTTTGGAACAACACAGTGAAAAGTTGCTAGCAATCTCTTTTTTTCTTGTTAAAGTTACTGCAATGAAATTTTATGATAGGTAATAATTCTGCCTAAAAATTGTACCAAATTATATATAACTGAATAATCTAACCCAAGATTTTGTTAAAAGATAAACGTAAATTTAACTCAATAACAAAATTACGTCTTCACCGTAGATGGGGTTTGAAGTTTTTTTGCTCGTAATTATATATGGAGAGAGATGGATGATAAGGGTGACATGAATATTAATTTCAATAAAAATTAACAATGAAAAGAGAATAAAGATTTGATGGTGAAGCTGGTAATGATGGTACCAAATGTCTCACACATGATAGGTATGAGTGCATCCATTAAAAGCATATTCTCGCAGCAGCAATTAGAGTGGCTCCACAATTTTTTTTTTTTTTTCTAAAGTGATGCATTATCAAAAGGTGTCCTCGATTCATTAGTTTTCATTTTACGGATAATATAAAGTATATGGTATTAGTATATCACATGTCACATACATCATCGTATCATATATAAGTGGATGTAGTTGTTGTGGGATCTTTGATGTATGTATTACGGCAAAAAGAGAATAATATTTGAGTTTGCTTGTTCTAACTTGGTTGTCTTAATGTATAACGACTTCATTTTGTTAAGTGGGTGGATATAGGACCGTTATGGTGGAGACGGTTGATTATGTCGTGAACAAATCTATCTTCGCCTAGGCGTTACTCTCCATTACTAATAGCTATTTTCTTGTTTCTTCGAATATTTTGAGAAAACTCCATTTTCTGATTGGGATAACAATTTTTTTCTGCAGGCTTCAAATCTACAATAGTCATCATCTATTGGAAATTTTACTGTTTTTTATTAAGAATTCGTTTGGAGATTGAAAACTCGAAATGGAGTTTATAGTTTAACTGGGACAGAAGCCATAGTCATGTTGGACATCTCCAGGACGTTTTAATACGAGAAAGCAAAAGATATATCAAAGGAAAAAGAAGAGGAAAAACAAAGAATACTATATCAAAAAAATTGTGATTTTAATGTTTCAACCTGCAAAACGAGACAGGTTCAAAATCAATGGGACCAAAAATAATCAAAGAAACAGAGGATTTTGTCAGTGTTGTTTTATCACTTTTGCATGAGCCAAAGTTCTTATTTAAAGTATTCTCCTTTTTCTCTTTTTCAGTCTGAGAATTCAATTAAAAAAGGAAGACTCTTTTAATTGATGGGTTCCTTTTGGATGGCTTTCTTGACGAGCTCGGCTTGCTCTTTGACATGGAAAGTGTAGAAACCGGTGGCCGTAGCAGCAGAAGGACCACGTCCAACGTACTTAATGTCTTCCATATCTCCTCTGCCTAAGCTTCTCATTGCTGTCCATAGCCGCGGTGATATGTAGCTGAATGCTCCCATGTTCATCGCCTCTTCTTGGCACCACACGATCTCAGCATCTATTTCAGAAACATTGAAGGAAACTTGATGTCAGAGAAAAAAAGATAACACGAAACCAACTAAAGTATATACCAATAGTGTTACGTACTTGGATATCTCTTGAGCTCACGCTGAATGAGATCATACGGGAAAGGACAAAGCTGTTCCACTCTGCAAATAGCAACATCGTCGGCGCCAGCCTTCTTCCTCTCGTCATCAAGCTCATAATAAACCTGCAAAGAAGCAAAATCAATAATGATTGATCCTAAAGTCTCTTACCAGCAAGATTCATCTTATGAAATGAACAGAGATTGCATACCTTTCCAGAGCAAAGTACCAATCTTCTGATGCCTTCTTCAAGATCAGAGTGATCGTTCTGATCCTTGATCAATCGCTTAAATCTGGTTCCTTGCTTGTCAAAACCTGGGTGGCCTTGGACATCGTCAAACTCTGAGAGATTTGATTTGCAGTCCTTGTGACGGAGCAAGTTCTTTGGTGCCATCACAATCAGAGGCTTACGGAAGTCTCTGTGTATCTGCAACATGAGTGACATTGACACATTGTAAAATGGAAACTCAAATCAGGTAAAGAAACTAACAAAAAAGAAGAAGAAGAAGCTCATACCTGTCGGCGGAGAACATGGAAGTAGTTGGCAGGAGTTGTGGCATTGACAATCTGCCAGTTACACTCTTGGATTTGCTTTCGCATTGTTGGTTCCATGTCTGGTATGACATAGGGATTATCATCGCTCATCTGTAACAGAAGATCACAAGCATCGATTAGAGTCAGGAAGAAAATTTACAGCTAAGATACAAATGAGATTACTTTTTTCACTAATCCAACATCGTAAGCTCATAAGATGTAATAAAGTTTACCTGAAGGTAACGTTCCAACCTCGCACTTGAATGTTCAGGGCCCTGACCATCATAACCATGGGGAAGAAGCATAACAAGCCCGGTTTGACGCAGCCATTTGGCTTCTCCACTGCTGATGAACTGATCAAATATCACCTGAGCTCCGTTGGCAAAGTCTCCAAACTGAGCTTCCCATAGTACCAACGAGTTTGGGCTTTCCATTGAGTAACCCAATTCAAACCCAAGGACACCGAATTCTGAAAGAGAACTGCATTCAACAAAGCAAAAACTTCTTAGCGAATCTATTACAAGAAAAATTTCTGATTTGCAAGTAACAAACAAAGGGGATTTAGTTAAATTAGTTAAATTTAGTGAAGGCATATATGGTCAATCTCTATTACACACAGAAATAACAACAAACATATATCAGCATAATCTGAGCTAAGGCGTTTCTTGTCTAAACAAGCTAGGAGCACAAAAATCTTTGAGGAGAAGGATGGAGCTAAAGATACCTGTTGCTGACAGTAAACATCTCAGGGTCCTGATTCATGATGAGATGATCTAGAGGACAGTACTCTTCTCCAGTTTCCTGGTCATGAAGGACAGAATGACGGTGACTAAAGGTTCCTCGTTCGACATCCTGACCACTCAAGCGGACATGGTTGCCTTCCACAACCAAGGTAGCAAAAGCAAGAGCTTCTGCAAGTGCCCAGTCAATTCCTTCTCCTGATTCAATCATTTGAGCACGTTGTTCATAAACTTTCTTGACTGCCCTGTGAGGCTTGAAGTTTTCTGGAAGCGACGAAATCGCCTTGCCAACAGTCTTAAGTATCTCTGGTTTGACGCTGCAGACGAGTGTAAAGTTTGTGAGAAAATAAGACAAAGAAGTAAAAATAAAAACTTATCAAGACAAACTACTCACCCAGTGTTTCTAACACGCGAGATCTGCTCAGGAGACTTGAATCCAGCCCAATTGGTGGAAAGCCAATCTCGTTTCTTAGGGAGATAGTCTTTGCTAGCAACAAATTCTTCATTAAGGATGGTGTTAACCTTCTCTTGAATCCTGTCAATATCTTGTTGTGATACTTCACCGCATTCCAAGAGCTTCTTGTGGTAGATTTGAAGCGTTGAAGGGTGATTTTTGATAACCTGTCAAATTGAAAAGCAACAAGTGAATTCAAAGAGTTAGAAAACTGCACCAAGTCATAAATCCATAGCCTATTCTTTTCGGGTTACATATAACGGAAAAAAAGCCACGAACCTTGTACATTTTAGGCTGAGTGAAAGATGGTTCATCTATCTCATTATGCCCAAACCTACGGTAGCAAACCAAATCAACGACAACATCAGAATGGAATGTCTGACGCCACTCAGCAGCAAGCTCACAGGCATGAACAACAGCCTCAACATCATCTCCATTAACATGGAAGATGGGAGCACTCAAGGCCTTAGCAACATCAGTACAGTACTGGGAAGATCTTCCGGCTCTTGGATCAGTCGTGAAAGCCACCTGGTTGTTCACCACAATATGAATGGTACCACCGGTGGTGTAGTTTGGAAGAGCACTAAGATGGAGAGTTTCGTAAACAACTCCTTGTCCAGCAAAGCTACCATCTCCATGAATCAAGATACCCAAATTCTTGGTCCTGTCTAAATCCTTCGAGTAGTACTGTTTTGCTCTGGTTTTTCCCACAACAACTGAATCAGCAGCTTCCAAATGACTTGGATTCGCAACCAATGAAAGATGGATATACTTCCCTCCTCTTGTAGGTCGATCATAAGAGGTTCCCAAGTGATATTTGACATCACCAGTTCCAGTGTAGCCAACTTCATCTACAGGCTTAATACCACCGCTGAACTCGCTAAATATCTGACGGAGTGGCTTCCTAACAACATTACCCAAAACATTCAACCTTCCTCTGTGAGACATTCCGATA
Organism: Microthlaspi erraticum; assembly: GCA_902728155.2. Lineage (NCBI taxonomy): Eukaryota > Viridiplantae > Streptophyta > Magnoliopsida > Brassicales > Brassicaceae > Microthlaspi > Microthlaspi erraticum. The sequence continues at coordinate 54,954 of CACVBM020001829.1, read as the reverse complement.
ACAATACTCTCTACTCCGAGATCTGCTGCTCTGTCAAACATCTCCTTCATCCCAGGAATCAACGATTCTCCACCTTCAAGCCCGAATCTCTTAGCTGTTGTCCACTTGGTAGCCAAGAAATTCTCAAACTGAGTACTCCACGCAAGCCGATCAAGAATCACCTCACGGCGCTCCCTGTTGTACCTCCATGGAGTTGGTGTCTCGATTTTCTCTCTCAACCAGTTACATTTATCCCTATCAGCGATGTGCATATACTCAAACCCAATATTCCCACAGTAAGCCTGTTCAAGCCTTGTCAATATGGAACGAAGAGTCTGCACTGGACGGTTCTCAGACATGAATCCAGACATCTGCCACACTCCCAAGAAGAACTCTCTGTCAAGATCAGCCTCTGTGAATCCATAGAGAGCCAAGTCAAGATCCTCAGGGATCTCTCGCTGTTCAAGACCTAAAGGATCCAACTTCGCTTTCATGTGACCATTCACCTGATAAGCCCTCACAAGCAACAAGAGACGCATACTCTCCTGAATCGTCTGCCCAGAGATGCCAGGAGACGTTGCAGCCTGACCGACAAAGTTCCTAAAGAAATTGTCCCAAGACTCATCTACACTGTTGGGATCTGACTCCCAAGCTCTTTGAAGCTCCTCTAGGTACACACTGCTCGTCCCATCTAAGAAGCTATCGGTTAGCTTCGAAAGAGGCACAGCTCGAGGAACTGGAGCACTCGTAGCCTTTTGTTTGTAAACAGTTGAGTGAAAGCAGCGGTTTTGAGAAGGAAGGGAACGAGTCCTCGACGCATACGAACCACCTTGATTCAGAATCCTTCTCACAGCAAGCTTTGTTACACTCGAACCAGCTCGAAACCACACCATTTCAACCAGATTCTTAAAAAACCCCAAGCTTTAACCTTCAATACCTAATCGCATTCAACAATCGTCGTTCCTCACTGCAAAATGAAACAATCAACAACCGTTAATGACGTATAGTAAAATGAAGAATCTCTCGAATCATTCTCAGATACAAAAACGAAGAACAAGAGCACCGTATCGACAAATCAAGACGAGCGTTAGATTCGACTCTATAATCTAATAACCAAATAGAAAAGTCTGACAACAATCCGGGTCAAAACAGTACGAAATCAGCGAATCTGATGAGTAAAATCGTTTTCCGAGAAGAAAAACACCAATAGCAGAATGATAGATCTGTTTCTTAGACTAATGTTGGATTAAGAATGCTTTCGTTTTCTCCGATAGCGAAGAAGCGAATTCGAAAGCTGCGTACCTGGAAGCGAAGGGAGAGAGAGCCGGCGGGAGGAAATGTAAGAGAAGGAAGGAGAGAGCCGAGCAGGGTTACTTTTCTTCCCCTTTGTATGATAACGCCATTATTAAAAAATGGAATCTGGTTCTATTTATACAAACTAAATATTTTAACACTGATTTATAAGGAATATATATATTGGATGTTGATTTTTCTGTGGACGAAATGTCAGAAATTCCCCAGAAAATTACCATAAACTGAAAACATTTACAACGAAAAAAGAAGGTTGGAGTGATTTAGTGAATAACTGAATATACTTATGCTAAAATGGATTTTACAATTCACAAAACAAGTGTTAATTTTTTATTTTAACTTTTAATTATGCTAAAGAAAAACAATTTTATATGGTGGCTCCCACTGGTGTGAAACGCCGTTCTGAGAACAGACGCTTTGTCCAAGTCCAGTTTTCTGGGCGGTCAAAGTGGCGTTTTTCGTAAGCTATGAAACACATGTACACGTCTTCGAATTTCATTGGTGTATAAACTTTTTGATTCAACCAGTCGTCTCAAAGTGAAAATACCTTCACCGGAAAAAAAAATCGGTTTACATTTTGCTTTGGTATACACAAAATTACTTAATTGAACCGGTTTTGGTCCTCGACCTAAATTGCGCTCCAAACCGAACTAAACCATGATAACAACGGGTTTTTGGTCTCTCCCTTCCATTTCCTTCCTCTGCTTCTCCGGCGAAGGTCCGTCCTTTCATCATATCAATGGCGGCCAAATTGAACACTTCGCTTCATAACGCCCTCTGTTTGTTAAACCCTTTCAATACCCCATTCAGTATCAAACCGTTCTCTTCTAGAAACAGCTTCAGATTTTCCAAAAAGCTCAATTCGTCCCAATACTCCTCCGGGAGGAGAGCTCTCTACTGCACTTCCAGCCATGAAAACGACGCCGAGACATTTGTCCTCACCACTCCTCTTTATTACGTAAATGCCCCTCCCCACATGGGCAGTGCTTACACCACCATCGCCGCCGATTCAATTGCCCGTTTCCAGGTCTGTGTTTCTCAATCAATCTCTGACCTGTTCCTTCAAAGTTTCAATTTTTCAAGAATTCAAGTTTGTTTTTTTTTCCTCCTGTAGAGGCTTCTTGGCAAGAAGGTTATCTTCATCACAGGAACAGATGAGCATGGTGAGAAGATTGCTACTTCAGCAGCTGCAAATGGACGCAATCCCGGTGACCACTGTGATCTCATCTCTCAATCGTATCGAACTCTTTGGAAAGAGCTCGATATAGCTTATGACAAATTTATCAGAACCACTGATCCTAAACATGAAGCAATCGTGAAAGAGTTCTACGCTCGAGTTTTCGCAAACGGTGACATATACAGAGCTGATTACGAAGGTCTTTACTGTGTTAACTGCGAGGAATACAAGGTTTGATATTTTTGGAAATGAGGAGATAAAGCTATTTACTTTCTGTGTCAGTGGCACGAGTTTTATAGGTTTGTGGTTTTGTTTCGAATTCTGCAGGATGAGAAAGAGCTGCTTGAGAACAATTGTTGCCCTGTTCATCAAATGCCATGTGTTGCAAGGAAAGAAGATAACTACTTCTTTGCTCTATCTAAGTATCAGAAACCACTTGAAGAGATTTTGTCACAGAATCCTCGTTTTGTGCAGCCTTCTTATCGTCTAAATGAGGTGTGTGAGACACAATCTTCGAAATTATCTTCCTTTGTAGCATTTGCTGCTATAGCTCATTCTGTTTTAGTACTTTTCTAATAGGCTCTTCTTTTAATAGGTGCAAAGTTGGATAAAGAGTGGCTTAAGAGACTTTTCCATATCTCGAGCATTAGTAGATTGGGGAATTCCTGTTCCTGATGACGATAAGCAAACCATATATGTTTGGTTTGACGCTCTTCTTGGGTATATTTTATTTTTCTCTCGAGAATTATATTAGGCATCCAAGTACCAAGTTTTGAGATTAAACTCTAATGTCAATTCTTTCATCTCTCATTACAGTTACATATCAGCTTTAACAGATGACAACGAGCAACAAAATCTTGAAACTGCAGTTTCATTAGGCTGGCCTGCTTCATTGCATTTGATCGGGAAGGTATAACTTAGACTCATTATCTATTTAGTCTCCGAATTCATGAATGTACGTATGTCTCTGCTTGATCATACCATATTTGTACAGGATATTCTACGATTTCATGCTGTTTATTGGCCTGCCATGTTAATGTCTGCTGGTCTGACCCTTCCCAAGATGGTGTTTGGCCATGGGTTTCTGACAAAGGTACAAAAATCTACTCTTGATGCTGCTGCATGTTACCTGTTTAATGTTAAATCAAAAAGTTATTGTTCTTGCTAACTCCATGGTTTTATCAAACTTTCTAGGATGGAATGAAGATGGGAAAATCGTTGGGTAATACATTAGAACCTTTTGAGTTGGTTCAGAAATTTGGTCCAGATGCTGTCAGGTACTTCTTCCTACGTGAGGTTGAGTTTGGAAACGATGGGGACTATTCAGAAGACCGGTTTATAAGTATCGTCAATGCACATCTGGCCAACACCATAGGTTTCTTTCTCAACTCTACTAAAACTATCTCTTTGAGTCCTTAAGCCTTTTTTGGTTATTGATCTGATTTCTGAAAAAAAATGCTTTTAATATCTCTTCAGGAAATCTACTAAACCGTACTCTCGGCCTTCTTAAGAAGAATTGTGAGTCCACTTTAGTGGTAGACTCAACTTCTGCAGCCGAAGGAATTCCTTTGAAAGACACAGTGGAGAAGCTGGTAAAAGTTCCAAGTGACATCTCTTGTCTCTCTCTAATTGCTCTCTTTACGTCAAAATCCTTTATCACAAATTGTGACCATTCTTCTTGAAAGGTTGAAAAGGCTCAGACAAACTACGAGAATCTGTCACTTTCATCGGCGTGTGAGGCTGTGTTAGAGATTGGAAATGCTGGAAATCTCTACATGGATCAGCGAGCACCTTGGCTTCTTTTCAAACAAGGTGGTGTCTCAGCTGAAGCTGCAGCCAAGGTCTTATCTTCTTTCTAGCTGATTTACTACTCTTCATTTGTTTTACGAGTGTGATGGTTCGTGACGGTTTTGTGCCAATATTAATTACAGGATCTGGTGATTATACTGGAAGTAATGAGAATTATAGCGATTGCACTATCCCCTATTGCTCCTTGCTTAAGCCTGAGGATATATTCACAGCTTGGCTTTTCACTTGATCAGTTCAATAGCATAACATGGGTAACAAACGATTTTCTTTCACCTGATTTTAGTTAACAATTTCGGTTTGAATTTAACTCTTTTTTTCGTTGTTTAGAATGACACCAAGTGGGGAGGGCTAAAGGGAGGGCAAGTAATGGCGCAAGCGAGTCCTGTATTTGCAAGGATCGAGCTTAACCCAGAGAAGAATGAAGAGGAGAAGAAGGTAAAGGAGAGTAAGAAAACTGGAAAAGCTAAGGTCAAAGTAGAGCTGCAACCTAAGACTGTAGCAGAAGCTTAAGCCAGTTCCACAAAATCTTAATAAAACTGATTTCTTCAGCTTCCTTCGTTTCTGAGTTGCTGTAAATTTTGTTTGTAACTTGAAAGTTCTTCATAGTTTTTATCCAATAAATCTTTATATATATGGTAAAGTTTTTTACTTTTTTACTAATACATCAGCTCCATAAACAGAGAAATGTAAACATAAGACCCTCTTTTTAATAGTTAGAAGAATCAGTAGATGTGAAAACGAGAGCCAGTGATGAGGAAACATGCGACTCGAAAACCTGAGAAGCAAGAAGAGAAAGCGAGGAAGAGGAAAGCAGCAAAGCCTAAACCAATGGCTACATCCGACTGCAAGCAGAAGGCTTTGTTGGCCGTACACGTGTCACCTCCTCTCATCGTTCTAGCCAGTGCCGCTGCAGCCGATCCTGCTGATAGCAATAGGTACGAGAACACCTGCGGAGTTCAATATTCAACTTATTATATTGCAATTGCAAATTTTTATTTGGGCAATTCTCAGATTTTATGTTATATGATGTCTCTATCTATTAAAAGCAATTTACAATTTAGATTTACTTGTCTCATTTCATATATCAAAGTTCCAACCAAACCTCTCCTTTTTCATGTGATTTTGGGTTTGACTTGTAAAACTAGCTGAATTACGGTTAAGATTTCTTTATTTAATAAATTCGAAAAATTCATTAAAAGATAAAATTCTAAAGTCATACAGTTTTGTTTAATTGGGGATTAATTTATACTATCAACTAAAAGATTGATAAAATAATTAGAAGCAATCATTGAAACACGGTTTGCTTCTTCTAATGATGACCACGAATGAAATTTAATAGGTTAAAAAAGAATTTGAGTGAGCTCACACTCACCTGGTCATGGCCAAAATCGAACCAGACTTGAAAAGCTTCAGGCCATAACGTGGCTTCTCTTGAAAATTCCCAAACGCAGGTTCCCATTTCGAACACCGAATAAACCGCCACGATCGCGTTTGCAACGAACACGAATCTGCAAAACCCAACCCCCGATTCTGACCTCAATTCCAGATTCGCTCTCGATTTTGAAATTGAAAATTGAGTGCACTTCGTTCAAGATAGAGAGGGAGCTATAGTAATTGAAGGAGAATCGAACCTGAAAGCGTCGAAGTCGTACCAGTGAGGGGAACCGGAGCCGCGGGAATTGGTGAGCATGAAGACGGCGGAGGCGAGGGAGAAGGAGAAAGAGGCGAGGCGGAGAAGGAGTATCAGGGAGTTGAATCGGCGGAGTTTCTGAGCTGCGACGGTTGAGTGGAAGTGAGTGCGGTCCCTCGAGGTCGGAGATTCGCCGTTACGGAAGGCATGCGGCGAGCGCATGGCGGAGGAGAGAAAATCAGAGGAGATGAGTTGCGGTTAACGGTGGTGAAGAAGAAGCTGAAGAAGAGAGACGAAGACTCATGAGAAGTGCGGCGGTTTTAAAGAGCTCTGGTTGGAGTCACGAGGCATGAGGGAGAGAGAGAGAGAGGAAGAGGAAGAGAGATAAGAGAGAGAAGAATGAGAGGGAAAGTGATGCAAAAAGAGACGGAGAGAGAGTGATACAGTAAAGAGAAATAGTTTGATAACCGGCTCGGTTTAATGTCCAATTTTAAATTGGTCTGGTTAAAGTTCGCGGTTCGGTTGGTTACCATTGGCCATACCCCGAACTTGCATGAGCATAGACATAGTAGATCACATGCTTAATACATTTTCTTCTGTAAACATGTATACATGTAGAAAAGTTAATTTGCTGTTTGTAAATATTTTTCACCATTTTAAAAATTTCAGACGGTGTAACGGTCCCAAATAATTAATGCAAAGAGCTTTCTTTTGTGCAGTGGTCAGAACTAGGATTCGACCAAACGGGTGAGGTCGAAGAAACAGCATATTGGAAGATTTGAAACCCGGTTTTCACAATACACTATACATCTCTGACTTATCATTAAGGAGAATAAAAAAAAAAGAAAAAGCAATATTTGTATTATGATTTTTAAAAAGATTGGATTAGGTACACAAAGGCAATAAATCCAAACTTTTTGTCTCTCTTTTAAATGTTTTGTAACAGAAACTGTTTGGATAATTAATGGCGGAGTCGTTAAAAAGAAAGTGTGAAAATGACGTTCGAGCCATTCCATATCTCCTACAAGGCTACAACGCTCCATTTCACGAATAACGATAAATAAATTCGAATTAAAATGTTGTCTCCCTATTGTATTTGTCTACTTAATAGTATAAACTCACAATAACATGATTCCTCTTTGTCACAAATCACAATGGTCTAGGGCTCACCACTAATAACTATAGTAGAAAGATAAATATCATCAGATCAAAGAGCGAATATGAAAACGAATCCATTAACGAGTGTTAAAAACACATAATCTTCAAAGTGTGGAGATTTGATTCCACCATTATTCCAACCTTAAAAAAGAAAACCAAATCGAAATTGTTTTGATGGACATATTCATCTGTGCTTAGCTTATCGAGATGAGCTTTGAAGACTTGTGCTTAGCTTATCGAGATCAGCTTTGAAGACTCATACCAAAGGATTGTTTATTCACTTGATTATCAACGCATTGTTGTCCAGATACGTTGTTGAATTGAGTCCATGATTGGAACACACAAGTCATATAACCATAGCAGCAGTAAAGAGCAATAGCAAGATCAAACTAAAATCAAATGAGATAGTGAAAACGAATCCATTAACAATTAACGAGTGTATAATCCTAAAATATGGAGTGGATTTTATTCCACCATAATATTCGAAAACCTTAAAAACGACCAAAAAACCAAAAAAGGAAAGAAAAAACAAAAGCTTTAGAGCAGACGGCTGCTTGAGGATGATGGTTCTTCTTAGGCTCTCTCTTAACTTAGAATCGAATTTTCTACAACACAGCAAACGCACGAGAGACGTTCTTCATAGCATCTCTTGCGATCTTCGAACACATCGGCTCACTTTCTTCCTAAACTCTGCTCTGTTGTCTCTCCATTCCTTTGCAGCTTCCACATTCGCCGGCGACTCATCGTTCGGGCCAGAGAGCATAGAGATGATACTCAACACAATGCTTTCTACCTGATATCACACATAACCCAATCAATCATATGATCTAATCAGAAAGAGAGCTCAAACACTATGGTAAAGAGGAGAGATCTCAAACAGAGACAACATCAGAAAGTAATTCATATGCACTCTTACTAAAGAAGTTTCATCTAATGTCAGACCATTCTGCAGAGTAATTCCAATTCCCAGCTTGCATTTTCTAAGAGCTTTGAGTAAGCAAGTGAGTGACACAAGTGCAGTGTACAAGCATACAATCAAACAAAACCAGTCTCTTTCTATGACCTTATCAGACACAATACTGTATTCCAAGAATGTCAAGTTATATAGCAGGCCAAAGAAACTCAAACTCCATTAATCACTTAAACCAGCTAACAAATTGTCAGTGCACTAGAGCTAAATCACATACCGTATGGACAGGGGTCCAACGTTCAGAGGCAAGCTCGTATCCATTAGGATCGTCACCAGGAGGGTGAAGAATTGAAATGCAAACTTTCCCATCAGAATAAACTGCAGTCAAAAGAGTAATACAAACCATTAGAAAGACTCAATCAATCTTAAAACCTCAGAGAATGGAGAGAGAGCTTCTTCTATGCAGAATAAGCAGTCACTCACCATTAGGATGCCACATCTCCGACTTGAACGTCACAGTTGGTGGACTATTTGGGTAATTTTCTGGAAACGACATCACTGCGTTGAAAAACCCTCCTTCACTGCAATCACAGAACAAAAGTTTTCAATGCCAATAGCTCAAGCTCATATCAAACTTATACGCAGCACAATTGAACCAATTCAGCCGATGCAAAACAAAGATTAATGTCATAAACTACAATTTTGATCACAAAAATATCTTTGCAGGCTTATATCGAGAGTCTATATACAAAAACAGAGGAACATGATGATTCAACAAGCTAAGTAAGCGACGCAAAGAGAAATTCAATTGAAGGAAAACTCACTACAAAGTATCAGGAGGACCGATAATGGAGACGCTCCACTCAAAAACGTTTTCCTCATCGACGAGCCCAGCAGAGAAACCATCAACCGGATTCTTGCACAGATCTGAAACGAAAATCAATTACCAAAGAGAATTCACGAAATTCAGCTCAATACTCGAGAGAACCAGTAGCGAAATCAAAACGCGAGAGCAAAATTCAAAATCAGAAAGATAAACCCAGATCGAGAAGGATTAAGCGAGACAAAAAACCCTAGACGATTCGACCAAGGGTATTGATTAGTGAAGAAAGAGATAGGGCACCTTTGAGCTGCTTCTGCAGAAGAAGGCTTGCTTGGTTCTTCGACATGGCAAGCCACCGGCGATAGAGCTAGAGAGAGATTAGGGAGAGAGAGCTAGATTCGGGGAGGAAGATGAGGGAACGAAGGAGAGATTATTGATATAGATGATGGTGGTACCGAAACCGTCTAATAAAAATTACTACTTTTAGGGTTGTTTCAGGAATTATTTAAGGGCGGTGTGTCTACTTATATATATTTTTTTCAGAAATTTATCTTTTCTGATTTCAAAATTTAATGGAAATGTTAATGGAGGTGTTATGGAAAAAGGGAAAAATATTGTCAATGGCAAGATTAAAAAAAAAAAAAAAACAAGAAAATCTCCCATAACTATTAGATATGCACAATTTGATTTTCAGTAACAATTATACTTTTCTTTGTATTCTAGATAATTCGAATGATATGATACTTATTTTGGAGAGATTTGATTAGTTTGGTACAAAAAGATTGTATCTCCGTGATCAAAAGGACCTTAATCGGTTAAGCAGTGATCCTGAGTGGAAGAGATAAGCACATTCGGTTCAAGGATGGTCAGTCGGTTATTTCATTCCTTCAACATAATTATTGTCAATGATTCATTTTCGGTTGCGCCATTATTGTATTTTGGCCAGTTTTAGTTTTCACTCGTTCTCAGATTTTCAATCATATGGAGAGATGTACATTCAAATGGAAAAGATGTTGAAGAAGAAGAAATAAAGTAGTATGAAGAACGAGATTTGAATTTGTATAATTCTTCTTTTTTTCTTTAGTTTTTTTCTTTCTGTGATGTATTTGCTATTTTTTGTACTTAAGTTATCCGAAACATTTCTTAAATATCTATCTCCTATTTTTATGTTTTTTTTTTTACCTTCCCATTTTTATGTTATGTTCTGCGTAAATATGAGTGTATGCTTTTTATAATTAATCTAAGTCTAATGCTAATGGATATGGGAAAAAGACTAAAATGATTTTGGGAAAGAAACACTTTATTTGAACTTTGAAGGCATCGGTTATTGCAAAAGCAGGTCCAAGAGGCCCATATTCCACAATCCCTTGGAGATTGCCACTCATTAGGCTACCACTGATTATCAATTTGGTTCACTTTAATCAACCAACACAAAATAAAATCAATTTGATACTACAGTGTAACGTTTGACTGCTGTTCTTTAAACTCGTAAAAGTTTCTATTACAAAAGAAAATTATATACAAATATTTTTGTATTCACTTGTAAGGTGTTAAATTAATACTCCTTTGGTTCATTTAAAAAGATAGTTCAAATTCAACGACTACTGCATTGCTATTGCTATCCATGTCAAACTTGTATAGCAATTTCAGATGCAATGAAATAGAGCAAATCCGGAAAATAGTGAAAATAATTTGCTACAGCACTCCTTTGGTTCTTTTCTACACATCTTACTGTTTTCCCGAATCCGTACAATCATATTCATTTTCTTTTGTTGTTGTTGTTGAAAAGGAATGCTGTATAAGTGTGTATATGGATGTATGTACCTATATATGTCCGTGCTTTTGATCCATGAAACTGCGTGCTGGTCTTACGTTGGTCTTCTTTGGTTCTTTTTTACACATCTCACACTTCTTTCCTCTTGCCAAACGATACACATCACGTAATCATTGCTTTTCTTTCTTTCTTCTCGAACTAACGAATTTAGTGTTTCAAATACTTAGCTTTATGCGATCGTAATCAAGTAACGAATGCAACTGGCTCGTATATGCAATATTCTCAATGGCTGGCTATTGTATATGGCCTCCCCATTTTCGGTCTTCGCTCGGTCAGTGGAATCATTTTTGGAATGATATGATGATCGATACTTTACTCTCTTTTTTGGCGTCTAATTTATCAAATGATTTTGAAATCACCATGAATTTTCATCCCATGTATTCATTTTTTTATGTTACACACATTTTAAGAAAATTATGGGTTAATAGCTTAATATACATGTCAATTCTATGATGGTATCGCAGCATTTTTAAAACTCCCACGTACGTTTAAGGTGTTACGAAAACTCTTAACCTTTAGTTGTTATTGTTATTTCATACCTTGTATCTAGGAACCAAAATAAGTTTAGATAGCTCATGAGATAAATGATCCACCTAGCTAAATTATGTATCCTTAGTCATACATAATAGCATGTTTCTTCCAATGAACCTACGGAATTTTTATTGTTCTAACTAAAATTTCAGTAGAAATGATAAACGCAAAACCACACGTAAACTGAAGAAGAACTCTTTTTTGCGTTAACAATTTGTAAAACTATTTTGTAAAGAAATGGATTTGGTATTGTTTGTTTACATGAGAAGATTTTTTCGCTTGATATATAAATGCAAATGCTAAAAACAATTGCGTTTTATACAATCTATAATCCTATATATGTTACATTGGATCCGTTCAATGAACATGATAACAAATGAATATTTCGTGGATTATGAAAATTCAAAAGCCCCTCTCTTTCTTTCTTTTTTCAAATGTTTTGCCAGTGAAAAGGAAAAAGGAAAAAGAAAAAAGAAGACGATCTTCAAGAAAATAAAGATGCAGATTGCAGAATATAAAAGTTGGACCAAGGAGGTAAAATCATATATATCGTTTCTCCTTCTGGTCTTGGACTTAATTAATCAAACACCTTTAACATGTATTACTTGCTATATAATCAAGAACTTGAGAATTCGATAAACACACAAAAAGTTCCCATTACCAATGTTTTAACTCGTACAAGCCCATAAGTACTTTATATATATGTAGCATAGCCAATAACACCAAATTTAGATAAACTTAAATATCACCAGAAGAAGCCTACCAATTAACATACTCACACTTTAAAGATTCTAATAGATAAAAAGAGTTTTATATATAACCATACCTTTCCATTGAGCCCCAAAATTAGCCTTCAGTGTTCGAATCATTTAATATAGCTCCATATATAGTTTGATCTCTCCTCAGTGATATATAACTCCCATGAGAAGCGATCAATGTACACCCCAACCAACAAAAGAATCATGCATCAAGAATACTGCTGAGTACTTAGAATGAGAGATGGCCTGTTGAGTTGTTGGAGGTGAAACCGGTCCAAGAACTACTAACGTTGCTATTACCTCCCCATGTTGCATACTCATCATTCCCCGTCGAGTTTATGTTAACATTCCCCAAAAAGTTCCTCGATAAGTTATTCACTCCATTCCCATTCCTATCCGGAACTTGATCATTCTCTTCCGCCTTCACATTTCTCGGTTGTCCAGCGCCATCCCCTCTTGAAGCCATATCCATCAAGGGCTTTGACCTTAGCTGATTGGAATACTCACTACTCTCTTGTTGATGATCAGCTTGATTAACACCTCCACTGCCTTCTGGTAATGGATATAACACATTTGAAGATTGCTCCAAGCCTGTCGTGTTCATCAAGAAAGGGAATTGTTGACCTTGTTGCAATGAAGACATTCTCCATGGATCCAAGATCCCACTACTATAGCTCATCCTGCTCATGGCGTTGCTTATCTGAATTCCGCCAAAATCCAATCCAATATTGCTTGAATTGTACTCTCCAAGGCCTTGCAGAGGAGGCACGATTGGTAAGTTGGAATTAAATCCCGGGATTTGGCCGTAGTTAAGAAACTTGCTAGGGTTTGAGTAACTTGGGTGAGAAGTAAGCGACGAAGTATTAGTATTGTTATCAGCCGAGATCACAACCGTAGGTTTGGATCTCCCGCCGCCACTTCCTCCGTTGGATTTGCTTCTCTTGTTCCTTCTGAAGCCTCCTCCAACAGGAACATTCCTCAGGGCACCGCCACGTGTCCAATAGCGGCGACATGTCTTGCAGAAATGACGAGGCTGAGTAAGGTTGTAGTTATTGAAGTAACAGAACTTGGTATTGGTGGAGTCACATCTAGGGCACTTTAGAGCTGCTTCAGGCAATGGGACTTTCGCGATCCGAGCACGTTCCACCATTGAATTCACTCTGGTTTGGCTCGAGCCAGCCTGAGAAGCTGGCGGTGATGAGAACTGTGGTAAACTGAAATTAGGGTTCTGGTCAGTTGTGACACGGTCTATCTGTTGTTGGTTCCCTTGCTGCATAATACATACTTGTTAGGATTGTGATGAAGCAGAAACGCTTTTTAGAAGAAAGAATTTTGAGCTTAAAACATTGGTCGGAGACAAAAGAAAATAAAATTTATCTACTTTGACAAAATGTATCAGATTTATTTTAGTTTTTCTACAAAGCTGCAAAAAGAAGATGGATTAATAACATAGATTAAAGTCGTAGTAACTTTTAGATTTTTTTTTTTCGTTTATTTCAGTGGATGAAGATACAAGGGTAGATGCTAAACAAAGAGAAATTCATTATATCAGAGATTTAGCTGGGAGAAAAATAGGCATAACATAAAGAAGAAGAAGGGAGTCTTCAAATAAAAACGGCCAAATAAGTCATATTTATAGAGTTATGGTATATTCGGGAAGATAAGAAGAAAAAAGGTTTTCTCAACCAGAGAATATCTATAAGTATATACGAACGTCCACAAATAAGAAGAAGAAGAAGAAGAAGATGCTAGCTAGCAATTTTGTCAAAAATAAAATCTCAGTTTTTTCATATATTTGATCGAACTTGGAGCAATATAGAAACTTATCAAGAACATATAGTATCATCAACTGATTACCTGCTGCCAGTTTTGTGAATCAAACTGATTCACTGGAAGAGAAGAGAAAACCATCTTGAAATTTAGCTTTTAAATGCTTTCTAGTAAGAGTCTGCAGATATGGTGGAAAATCACATCACTTAAAGAAAGAGTTGATCGAGAATTTTATTTAGAGTTGATCGAGAGAGGAGAGAGACTGAGAGGAGATAAAGAGAGAGAAAGGGGAGGAGCTGAATGAGATAATAAAAAGAAGAGATGAATTTTTTTTATTTCATTTATTGTGTTTCTTAATCCTCTTTTTTTTTTCTACAACAATTCTCGTTTCCTTTTCTTTCAATTTTCATCATTCTCTTACGCTCTTTATTTCTTTTTGTTTTCATCAAAACCTTCTTATTTATAACCTTTTTGGAATTAAGTGTGGATTTGAACAAGCTTTTAGTTTGCTTATTTTCGCAAGTCAATCATCTACGTCATTCTTTATTGGTTGTGTCACTCTGTAAATGATCAAATATGACCTGTTTTATATATTATAGTTATTTTTCTTCTAAATACAATCGTTTACATAAACATCTCAAATTATAAATTAATATATTTTTACTTACCCTAAAAAACAATATTCGGCCTGCGGGAGTGGGAGATCTGTAATTGGATGAATTTATAATCAAATAACTTCACTACAACATCGATCTGGTTGAAGAACCTATATCACATGTGCTTTGTGTACACTAATTTGTCAATGAGCAAAAGACCAGTGATCATCTATAACTTGATTATAATTCACTCATTGTCCGATCGGATCACAATTAACATAATTAGATTTTTTTTTTTTTTTTTTTGGTATCTCTGGTATCCGGGTCTGAGGAGTCGACCGAACAGTCACCGACCAGTTCTGGGGCCCAAACCGATGGTCTGGACTTTGTCCAGCTGTATTCAGTTATTCCGAGGATCTAATCCGAACGGAAAACCCGATTATCCCCTCGAAAGGGGTCCAGGGCCCCAACAGAAGGGATGTTAAATCCGTTGTGGCCAAGTGGTTTCGAACCCGGGTCCGTATTGGGACTTACTTCCCTCAATTAGAATTTATTTGTTTCAGTTCTATGAAAGAAAATTGTATTTCAGCAACGATGATTTTTGGATCAATATTATTTAAAACATCCCTTTATTTTACGAGAGAAACGATAAGGAAGAGGGTTTTCTTAGCATGTAAGCTTTTTTTTTCTTCTTTTCCCTTGCATACGTTTCTGTGGTGCCCAAAAAGAGATGTGAAGAGCGAGAGTGGCCATGCAGAGAGAGAAACCCTAGGTACCTCCTCGATTCATTTTTATATTAAAAGGGTCAAAAACAACGATTAAATTAGTTAAAAGATAAAAAGATTTTGAATAAATAATAAAGAAACAAATAAAGGTGAATTGGTAGTGGGGTGGTCTTTGGTGGAGTTGTCACAATCGAGTGTACCTTTGTTTTCCTCAGGTAGGACCCAACTTTCGTTTTTCCATAGTATTATACTTAACATTATTGTCATTGTGGTTTTTGTCACATAAAAATAATTATCCCTGCATGGACATAGTCTTTTAGATTCCGAAATTTCAGTCTTGATGGGTTCTCTAGATATATCTCAAATAGATCCGCCGCTGTATATATCTGATGATTTATGTTTACAAATGTGAGTGATACGTAAGATTAGGAAGACGGACATGTTGTAGGAAGTTGTCCCAGTCCGCGATTTGTAAAAAAGAAAGATTTGTGGTCCAAATTTGATATCAGACCTTTTTAATGGACCATACTATGAGGACACATAACAGCAAAACATTGCTAACGATATAATTCAGAATCAAGAAATATTTATCAATATAAAAGCTAAAGAGAAAAAGTTCACACTGTACTATATATTTCTTATATACTGGTTTTGTAAATTACGTACTAGAAGGGAAAGGGTGACTCTAATCCGCACTACGAGAGGTTATTAAACTCAAAGAGCACAAATCTTACTTAGAAGCACGTAAAACTTCCACTAATGGTTTCAGACATTGTTAACATCGTTAAGATAGTTTCTCAACGAAGAACAACTGCTGGCTAAGATGTAGAAGTATGGCCTCTTACGTTTTGCTCTTCGTAGAGTGAGTATTAACTTGAATCATGAGGGTTTTGAAACTGTTTATTGTTACATTTATTAGTTAATCTCATAAGTTCGAAAATAAAGTAAAAGCAGTATGAAAAATTAGAGTGAAAACTATACAATTTGAAATATATGGATATTTTCTCCTAGAAGTTCTTGTTTATTTTTTAAAGGAGCACTTCTCTTTTGCTCTTCTTCTATGGAAGCTTATTATTTAGAAGAAGTCCGTCTTTACAGATACATGCATGTGTTTATTGTATTATAATAACTCATTTTCATGCAACTAAAAAGAATCTTCTCCTATATCTACTACACATCTCATGTGCCCATATCCATGGTAATAAAGCAACACCTTCTTTACAGCTTTTTCTGCATCCATCCATATTCCACATCTACACACAATATCTATATTATAAGCTATGATACAAATATACTCATATAATTTGCTCTTAGTTCCAAAAGGAAAAAAAAAAAGTAGTAGGAAAAATCGATATAGGATCAGATGGAAATCGTTGTCACGTGCCATTCTTTAGTAGAAGATTCCTAGATTCCAACAAGAACATGCGCATTTCCATTTTATAATAGAAAGGCTGCAATATTTGATATCTAGTCGAAAAGATACCGTAATCTATTTGACTGGCATACGGTTTTCTGATTACTGCTTCAAGTGTTTATTGCTAGACATGGTACGTTGCCACTTGTACACCTATTTAAAGCCATAGTAGCTAGTAGAGTAAAATAGAGATTAGCGATCAACTTGTGGTATAGATTTGGTAAATTACACACTGGAAAAAGTTTGTTTTTTTAAGTCGAATATGTTGTACCTATTTACTCATTCAAATATGCAGTTTGATTGCATGTTGTCGCATTGTATACTTGTACATCGTAAATATCAAGTTTTAAATCTTAACAAAATTGAAAAAATAAAAATAAAAATAAATATAGTTTTAAGAATCACATGTTGATGCTGTCAAAGTTTTCAATCCTAAGAGATAAGCACACGGAAATCGAAGAGTAACTAGAGGATCGAACCAGAAGAGAAGCAATCACAAGCTGAATAAGCAAGAAACTTCCTAATTTAAGATGATTAATGTTTTAAAGTCTTTCTTAATCCTCTCCTAACTGGTCTAAAGGCAACAAACCAAGCATGAAAGAGTGATAAACAAGATAAAGACTAAACAAAAGAGAAATAAGCAAAATACTTAAACAAGAAAGCGATCAAACAATAAATATATAACGAAACAGATGGAACTTTAGATAATAGTACTATAATACAACACTCTCCAAATCATAATAATTCAACCTGAACATGTTTGTAACGAAACTCAACAATCAAACACTAAACATACGCCACATAATTTACATTCTCTATGAAAACGATGTAATTTGACTCATTTGCCGAATATTAAAAGTACATACTTCCACTTCTAACTAACAACAATATCTCAATATCTAGCCCTTTTATTGGTTATTGATTGCTTTCTATTGACCCTTGAATGTGTTTGAATAGTACCCACCTTTACATTCAACCAATTTATTAGTTCTGCCATAAAGTTTTGCTTCTTAATTCCACTGATGGGCAGGACGGTGCCTTGTACCGATCCTTAATCTAGTGCTAGCAAATTCTTTTACTCGCACCATAAATTGGTTTCAGAGACCATTGCAAACTAAAGATTTATGAGTGAAGAAAAAAACAATATTTTGGTATGGACCAAATTGTAACAAATAGATCTTGGGACTAAAAAACAAAAAGGATGGAGTCAAATGACGACGGTGGCAACAAAATGGGTCCAGAATTCATAAGTTTGGGAGATAGTTAGTTATCCTACTCCCAACTACACCTCTTCAATGCTCAATCTCGTCTTCTTCCTCTCTATTTAACTTTCCTTCTCTCTCTCTATCCATCTCTCGCTTATTCCGTCAATTTCCTCATCTGGGTCTTCCTCGTTTTCTCCGCTTAAAGCTATGAAGGTCACCGTCGTCTCCCGCAGCGGCAGAGAAGTCCTCAAGGGTCCTCTCGACCTCCCCGATTCGGTACTTTCTCGTCGTCTCTGTTTCTTCTGATTAGTTGGTTTTGTTTTTAAGTTTGCTTTGCTCGATTTCGCCTTTGGGGGGTCAAAATGTACGGAAGAGAATTGATAAATCTGATTTTAGATTTTAGGGTTGTTGTTAATTCGATTCTGTTCTTCCGCAGGCGACTGTTGCTGATCTGCAGGAAGCGTTTCACAAGAGAGGTAAAGTTGTCACTTTTACTTAGTAAATTGACTTTAAAGAATGTTGAAATAGATCGAATCTGATAAACAGAGTGTATAAGCTAGTGTTGATCTAATGTGTTGGGTTCTCCTTCATAATTCTGATGCTGATGGTTTATATAGTCAAGATCTGTGGGGAAGCTTATGGATTGATTTGGGGTTGTTTAAGCTTGTATAAACCCAGTTTGGGGTTTAGGGTTAATCATTACAAGTTGCAACCTTTTCTCATTAATGGATTCGTCCCTTTTAGGCTCAAATGCTTTCACTTTAGATTGCCATTTGGTGTGATTTGGGTTTTGATGTTTTTTAACAGCTAAGAAGTTTTACCCATCGAGGCAAAGACTGACTCTTCCCGTGGCTCCTGGAACGAAGGACAAACCTGTTGTCCTCAACAGCAAGAAATCACTCAAAGAGTACACTGATGGAAACAGTAGCTCCTTAACCGTAGTCTTCAAAGACTTGGGGCCACAAGTCTCCTACCGCACGCTCTTCTTCTTCGAGTATCTTGGCCCGCTCTTAATCTACCCGGTCTTTTACTACTTCCCTGTCTACAAGTTCCTTGGCTATGGAGAAGACCGTGTGATCCATCCGGTGCAGACCTACGCTATGTACTACTGGTGCTTCCACTACTTCAAACGGATCTTAGAGACCTTCTTCGTGCATCGCTTCAGCCACGCGACTTCGCCTATAGCGAATGTGTTCAGGAACTGTGCTTACTACTGGAGCTTTGGTGCTTTCATTGCTTATTACGTCAACCATCCTCTGTACACGCCTGTCAGTGACCTTCAGATGAAGATTGGTTTCGGGTTTGGTTTGGTTTGCCAAGTTGCAAACTTTTACTGTCACATTTTGCTGAAGAATCTTAGAGACCCCAGTGGCTCTGGAGGCTACCAGATCCCTCGCGGCTTCCTCTTCAACATTGTTACATGTGCCAATTACACTACTGAGATTTACCAATGGCTAGGGTTCAACATCGCTACGCAGACCGTTGCAGGATACGTTTTCCTCGCTGTTGCTGCTCTTATCATGACCAATTGGGCTCTTGGAAAGCACAGCCGTCTTAGAAAGGTAATAAAAAGCTTTTGTTTTTGGCTTGATTTTTGATAAAAGCTCAAAGCTTTGGTTATTTGGTTCTTATTGTGGATTGTTTGGTGTTGCAGATATTTGATGGAAAAGATGGAAAACCAAAGTATCCAAGAAGATGGGTGATATTACCTCCATTCCTTTAGAAGCCATTGTTGTGACTCTCCACTCTCTTGTTAGTTTTAAAAGCTCTTAATAAGGTTGAAGAAGATGTTTGGTTTCTCTGTATCGGTTTATAACTTTGTTTATTCCCCTTTTGTTTTAAAAATGTTTTGTATGTTAGAGATTTTAGAAATGTGTTTCTTTTGTTGTTTCTCACGCAAACCAAATCCTCCAATGTATCCCATTTTTTTTCATGTCAATTAAAAAAACATGGTCACTTTAAAATAACAAATCGAATGTACTGAAATCACAAACCAATTAACAATGTCATTTCATCATAGACGTTTGATGACAAAACAAATCACAAAGCATGTATGAAGAAAATAGAAACTCGTTATGATAAAGCCCTCATTTTATGAAAGGATATGCGAATAATAGTATTTCAATAAACCAAACGAAAAATGTAATGTTAAACAAGATCACCAGAAGAAAACAGAAGGAAATGAAACTTTTACAAAACAAGAAGAACCTGGAGAGAGAGAGAGACAGAGTCATCAAGCTGAAGAAATTTTCCCATACAACTGATCAGAGAGTTTATCTCTCAAGACAGACGAAGCCTCATCGACAATCTTGCAGCTTCTTTGCCTGTAATTCACGTCATGTTGGCGTGACAAACTTTGATCATCCAAAGTCTGATCATCCATATCTATGAGAATGTTGTGCAGCAAGCAACACACAAAGATTATCCGCGGTAACCGGTTTCGATCTGGCATCCACATTACTCCGTTTATTATCCTCCACCGGTCTTTAAGCCTCGCCAATGCAATCTGCGCCGGTTTTCTCGTCTCCGAGTGTCTTTTATTGAACTCGGTTTGAGGAAGCGACAAGGGCTTGCCTTGGTATGGTGTGAGAAGCCACGGAAGAAGAGGAAAACCCGAATCGCCTATGATGTATTCTCTTAGCTCTGTTCTTTCCGAGAGCTGAAACTTTTCTCCATTCAGTCTCTTCCCTTTCTCAACGAGTTTGAAGAATCCAGAGTTCTTGAGGACAACGTCGTCGCTTAAACTTCCAGGCCAACCAGCTATCACGTCGAGGAACCTCATCTCCGGGTCTACTACGGCCTGCAACACCATGCTGAAGTTCTTCTCCCCGTCGAGCCAGACTTTGTTCGTCGGTTCCACGGCGGGGAGGTTCATGACAATGTGCGTGATGTCGATTGCGCCACAGCAGTTTGGAAGACCTGAGATTTTCTCAAACTTTGATTTGACTTCGTCGGATTTCGAAGGCCAGGAGAGATGGTGGAGAGCTCTCTCTTCCATTGATTCGACAAACCGCCAAGTGATTTGGGAGACGGTTGACTGGTTCATCCCAAAGGACTCTCCAATGACTGAGAGAGACTCACCGGAGCCAAGCCTCCTTAGGGCTACTGCTACACGGTCGTTGAGAGATAAAGGTTTCCCATTTGAGTCGCTGAAGTTTGCAGGCTTTGCTGTGAAATCTTCTTTCACCAGAGAGCAAATGTAGTCAAATGACTTCCTTGATACTTTGAGAACTGACTCAAATGTCTTCGGATCCGTTGACAATGGACCTAAAAAGGAAATTCCAAAAAAAGGTAACTACAAATCAACAACATATGAACAGACTGTGATATAGTTGATGTCCTGACTAAGCTTGTGAAAAGAAATATGCGTATCCATTACTGTTCAAATCACTTCACAGGTCATACAACATTGGCCTAGTTTAAAAACCAACATTCCAAAAACTAAACGAAGACTTCAAAAAAAAAGCACTTGCACCTACCAATTGGTTATCATCGACCCTACAAGACGATTTACATAAGGAGAGACCCAAAATGGTTATCACTAGTTCGACATTCATAACCAGAATATTACTGACAGAGCCATCGAATTATCTAGAGGTCATCATCAGAAAATGAATCATCTTCCAGGATGGATACAGAAACACAAGTCAAGTCAGAGTCTGTTAATCTCATAGTCGTAAAGAGTCATATCAGGGGAAAAGCAGTAAGCAGGAAATTGATCCATGGCTCCAAACTAAAGTGAGCTATTTGATCCATGGCTCCAAACTCAGCATTAAAGCCCTAAGAACAAGCTCAATCTCCACTTAAAACACCTTCCATGGATCAAATAGCTCACTTTAGTTTAATGACCACACTCACAAACCCAGAAACTAGCAAACAAAACCACAAAGTCCCATACTCGAATGTACAAAGTGTGATTGAGGAACATCTCTTGCCTACATTACCCTAATCATACATTACATTCCATCAAACTCAATTTTGCGATTATAATCCTCCAAAATGTTCTCATCTGAAGAACCAAACCCAAATCAAATTGCTCTTTATCAACATTCACCAACGCAAGTTCCATGAAATCGAGATTAACGTAAGCCTACATCCGCAATTCGAAACTGAGAGCGAGATTCGGAAAATGCTCAAACGACGCCAATGCACGACCGAGCGAATCACACACCGAGACAGAGAAACGAGATTTACATAAAAAAGGCATACCAGAAATACGGCGAGAGAATCCATCCCACCAATCCACGGGCGGAGACGAGTCGTCGGCAGGAAGAGAAGCAGCGGCGGCGGCGGCGGCAGCAGCAGCGAGCAGGACGTTGCGATCAACTTTCTTCTCTGCTGTTCTCTTCTTCTTCTTTATCGTTTTGATAGGTCCCATCAAATCTGAACAACGAGACTCTTCTGGGGGAAAGCAACAGTTGAATCGGAAAACTTGGGAAACTGTCAAAGAGCAGTAGAGAGATTTGCTGCGTTTTGGGTTTTCGTGCTTAAGCATGCAATAGAGAGAGCGATAGAGAGATTCAAAGTACTAAAGACGAGAGGAGAGATTTGTGTTTCGGGTTTTGCTTAATATTAAAACGTGGCTCATTGGTTTGATTTTTTGTTTATTTTTGGTCGCCACTTGTTTTGTGAAAAAGGGTATAAATTAAAAACATTAGACACCGAGCTTATATAATCCAAAGTTTCAAAATCGAATTTTAATGATACAATTTAGGTGGTTTTTACAATTACGGTTAAAATAAATAAAAATATATTTTGAATTTACAATTGACAGTTGACCGGAGTATATTTTACTCTTTTTTTTCTGAAAAAACATCCAAAATAATTCAATGGTAATAAAATGAAAACTTTAGAAGATGGACTGTGGTGATAACAAACAACTGTAATTTGGCAATAAAAAGAAACACTGTAACAAAGCCACCATAAATTGAATTTTATGGAAAAAGTAGCTTTTGGTTTAGAGCATTCTACAAGATGATAAAACAATACATATGGCCAAAACTCCACTCTCCTACCAAGTGGTCCAAGTCCTCAAATCTTCCTTCAACGTAAAATGAAACATATCGCTACAATGTTTAAGCTCTCTTTCTCTCGAGCTTGTGTGGATTCAGAGCTCTATTTTTGCTGCTTCTTAGGACAAGCTGAAGAAAGATGACCCTTTACTCCACACTCGTGACATATTCTCCTCTTGATCTTGCCAATGCTAACCGCAGATGCTAATCTTCCGTCATTAGCTCCATTTGTGGCAGCAACGGAGGATATCGGATCAGTAGCAGCATATGTCTCATCCATGTAAGAAGCACCATTGTTCACAGAAGCATAGCTTGTTGCCTGAACCGGTCCTGCTTCAACAGTCTGGTGATCCAGCTTAGAGTTTGCGTGATTAGCGTTTTGAAGCTTCTTGGGACAAACTGTAGAAAGGTGACCCTTTTCTCCACACTCGTAACAGGACCTGCTTTTGACCTTACTAACGCTAGCAGCGGATGGTAAGCTTCCACTATTAGCTTCATTTGTAGCAGCAGCACCACCACCGCTCGTTGGAAGATCATAGCTTCCCACAGCTGGTCTTTCCTTAAAAGTCTCTTGATGCAGCCTTGTGTTTGCCTGATCATGAGCATTTCCAAGCTTCTTGGGACATGCTATAGAAAGATGACCCTTTTCTCCACACTCAAAACAGATCCTCCTTTTGTCCTTACTGCTGCTAATCGTGCTTGTAAAGTAGCTTCCGTTATAAACTTCACTAGGCACAGCTAAAGCCGGAGTTGGATCATAGCTTCTCGTCTCTTGATCCAGCTTTGTGTATGCCTGCTCAGGAGCATTTTGAAGCTTCTTGGGACAGGATGTAGAAAGATGACCCTTTTCTCCACACTCAAAACAAACCCTCCTCTTGATCTTGCCGCTCCCAACCGTGGCTGTAAAGTAGTTCCCATCATTGGCTTCACTAGGCACAGGACCAGCAGCAGCATAAGTCTCTTCCATGTTATACGAATCAACATTGTTCGTTTCCTCAGGTGTAGGAATAGTACTGTGATCTCCTGCTGGTCTCTCTTTAAGAGCACAGCAAATCTTGACAGGTCTTCCGCAGACAACCTGCTGATCCAGCTTAAGCGCCATGGCCACATACACGCTATCCTTGAAATCCACATGCGCATACCCTTTAAACTCCCCCGTTTCTTTGTTTTTCCCCAGCCGCACTGACTTTATTACGCAGGCAGAGAAGAGTTTCCGTATGTCAAGCTCGGTTGTGTCCCAGGCTAAGTTCCCTACGTATACCCTGTTATAACCATCCACCATTTCTGGAACGAAGCCAGAAGATTCTCTTCTTCTGGGAATCGAAGGTGTGGTTTTCACGTACTGCTGGATTGTCAAATATCGATCACCCCTGGTACCACCAAAGTTCAATAGATTACTCAGCACAATATCAACAGTGAACAAGAAGTCCTAAATATTTCAGTCAAGACTATAGATTTACTCACATTGCAGCTCTATCTAAAACCAAAGCACGTTTAGCCCCATCTTCAGTCTGTAAAAGAGAAACAGATAAAGATCTCAATACAGCTAAAGTCTAACACACAGACAACTTAATCAATCTCTCTATATTTCAGTGAAGCATAAAACCCACAAAGAAAGAGACTTGAGTTATTCAATACAAAATGCTGCAGCTTATCAGTGTCCTACACAATTCAACATGACTCTGAGGCAACGTATAACGCAAGAGAAAACAGCGAGACTTACTTCGAAGGTGATAAAAGCAATCCCACTGAATTCGCCATCTTCAGGACGCATCTTGCAGTCAACTTTTGTGATGACCCCACAGCTTCTGAAGTAGCTACGAATCTCATCCTCTGTGCTCTGATAAGGGATTCCACCAACGTATAGCTTCCTAGGAACAACCCCATCTTCTTCTTTACTGAAACAAACAACAAAGACGACGCAATCAATCAGTAAACATAATCACAACATGAGAGAGCTTAGATGAAAAGTCGGAATTGAAGAAACTTACGGCTCTGTATCAGCTTGAACCTCTTCAACCTTAACCTTCTCTTCTACATTGGCTTCCTCAGCCTTGTTTGGCGTTTTGTTTGCCTTTCGTTTCTTCTTCTGCTTCTTCTTCTTTTTCTTCTGCGGCTTCTTCTGCTGTGGAGTTTCCCCTTCCTTAGTTCCTTCATCTCCATCGCCTAACTCGCCTTCCACAGCGGCGTCGTCTCTCTTCCTCTTCTTCTGATTAGTTTTCTCGCTTGTCCCAACATTCTCAACTTCCTTCTTCTCTCGGATTCCGTCATTGGGTTCGTCTTCGCTGTTTCTTCGTTTCTCTCGCTTCGACAATCGGGGCTTGTGGCTGGCTGAATCAAGGAGCTCTTTGAGAGAGTGAGGTTGCGAGTTAGGGACGGGGTCTGGATTGGTTTCGGATAGCGCGACCGATAGAGATTTAACCACATCTTCTCGAATCTTCTGCTTCAGCTTCTTATTCGACAGCACCATCTTCACCGATTCATCAAAGTGACGACGGAACCTCTCCAGAGTCCAGAGACCGTCGAAAGAGAATAAACCCTAATGAAATGATTCCGATACGGCCAAGATATGGGCTCGCGGGTGGGCTTTACGAAACTCTGGCCCATAAATATGTTTTTCTTTTCTTACATATATTGAATAACATGAATTGACCAGAGTTAAAACAATTTTAGCAAACGTTGAACACAAATAAAGATAAGATTGTAGATTATTCTACATAATATCATTATTAGAATTTAAACAAGATTTGGTGAAAAATTCTTTACACAAAGTTATCAAGTTTTTTTTGGGAATCGAGTCTTGTTTTTGGAGAAAGAAAGTAGTCAAATCTCAAATGCTACTTTTAGTGTAGAGACTAATTTACTCACACTCAGATTCTGGTTCTTCTACTATTTCGTCTTTTGATGTGTTCTCCTGAGCATCATCAGAGTCAGTGGTGCGAGGTCCGCTTGTGGAGGCTTCGCTCTGCCAAAACAATGTCCTTAAAGTTAAAGCCTTGTGCTTCGAGGTCGCTGCTGACAACTTCGGGTCCGACATTGCGGTCTTTCCCTCGATGAGCTTCACCACCTGCGACATTTTTGGCCTTGACCCCGGGGACTTGTTAGTGCACATGAGCGCCACATTCAAGATCAGCATTGCTTCCTCTTTTGCGAAATCTGAACCTAGCACCGGATCAACCAGGTCTAGTAGGCATCCCCTGTCTTTCATAACGTAGGCCTATACGTACGTGCAAAACAAGAGAGAAACCAAACTGTTACTCGGTTTATTCTTTCATTTTTCTTTTAGGAGAATAATTAGTGACATGCGATTAAAGAGATGGAATTGGTTACGTGATCGAGAAGAAACTCCAGTTCATCGCTAGGTTTGACGCTTGAGTTACTCTTTCCACTGACGATTTCTAGGGCAATGACACCAAAGCTATAAACATCAGCTTTTTCAGTCAAGTGACCATGCATTGCGTACTCCGGAGCCATATAGCCGCTGAAATAAGAAAATAACAGAAAAATGATTTCCCTTGCCAAACTTTACGTAGAACTCATTTACGTTAAGAAAAACACACAGAAAATGCCTTACTATGTTCCGGCAATACGGGTGGTGCTGTGTGTGTTTTCCTCATCGGTCAGCTTCGCCAAGCCAAAGTCTGATATTTTGGCGTTGAGATGCTCATCCAGCAACACGTTGCTCGCCTTTATATCCCTGTGCACAATCTTTATCACAGATTCTTCATGAAGAAATGTGAGTCCTCTAGCTATTCCCAAGCAAATCTTCTTCCTTGTTGGCCACTCTAGCTTTATTCTCGATCTCTCGTCCTTTCCTGCGGGGATCAAATCACCAATCCCACAAATAAGAGCAGATATATAGATATATACTAATGGCTGCATGGTGATCAAAAAGTTGAAGAAACGGACCGAATAGCGCGCGGGAAAGGCAGTTGTTTGCCAAGTACTCATAGACGAGAATCAGTTGCTTCTTTTCAACACAGCATCCATACAGCTTCACAAGATTTGGATGTTGTAGAGATGATATCATCCCCAGCTCGTTCACAAACTCTCGGCGTCCTTGCTTTGACGTCGAAGACAATTTTTTCACAGCAATCCTTCTCCCCTCTGATAACACACCCTGCACCCACACAAAGTTGGTCACTCAAAATGTAGAGAAACATATATAGAAAGTTGATTAGGGAGAGTGGTTACCTTGTAAACAGGGCCAAATCCACCTTCACCAATCTTGTTCGCTGCATCAAAGTTATTAGTGGCTGCTTTTATATGCCGAAGACTGAAAACTCCAGTCTGAAGATCTAAACCTTTCAGCTCTGTTTGGTCACAAGGTGATTTGAGATAAAAGCATTAGTACACATAAAAGAAGTATATATCCTACACACAAAACCCTTAAAATAAATCAAGTAACGAGCAATAATACAGTAATTGAAATGCCTAGAGTTTGTACCTATTTCCATGGCATTTTTGTGACGCCTTCTTTTCCATAAGCAAACCACCACAATAAGCGCAACGACGACGACTACTGCTGCAACTACGATTCCTACTATTAGTAGAGTATTGTTCTTGCCATGATCATGATGCTCTGGTGGTTTAAAATCTGTCACGAGCCAAGGACATCAACTTTCAGCCAAAAAAGATTGATCAAAGTGAAATATTAGATTTAAACTTTAAAGCAACAACACTTACTAGGTTCCACTGTAATAGCGGAGATCATTGGGCCATAGACTCCTCTAATAGGGAGTGAAGTGGTCCCTTTCCCAGCCCAGGCCAAGCTTATTTTTAGACTGTTATTGGTAACGTGTGCCACAAACTTCTTTATGATTGGCTTCCCCGATCCACCAGCAGCTTCTTTAATATTAAAGTTTCTAATCATCAACTTCTCCTGTGAGCCAGATAAATAAGTGAGAGAGCTCAGTTGTTATGATATACTTTTACATTTTCAGAAAGAAAATCGATTAATTCCATATAGAACGTACGTACCTGGATAAAAATATCAAAGACTCGTTTCCCAAGACTGTAGAAGGTGTTGTCGTTGGTAAATATAATTTCTGCTAAGTGGAGACTCACGGTGTATTCTCCGTTGCCCAGGCAGATACCATAGTAGGTCAACAACAGAGGAGAGATCCGAGCGGTCTTGTAAAGCATAGAACTGGGAGACGCAGCATCGACCATTGACCAATAGTGTAGAGGTGTTAGACACGGTGTAATCATCCACTTCCGTGAGCTCGTTCATGAAGTTCCCTGTGCTGCTAAATCCCCATTTCTTGTCAGGGCCATAGACAAACGTAGAAGCTCTTTGGCCCTCTACGTTAGCTTCATATGTCTTTTCTGGATCAACTCTCACTTCATCTCCCCCACAATTTATATACAGCTTATACTTATCTGCAAAGAAGAATAATAAAATTTAATATCTTATAAGAATATATAGTTACATAAAAACAACAAACAAATTAATGTGTTTTTTTTCAGTTGGCTTACAATCTCTTTTAGGCAAAAAGCATGGGAAATGTTGTACATAACAAGAGAAGCCTTTATACCTGAAAACAAAACAAACAAAAAAATCAGAGAATATACTAAAAAGAGACGAATAACTAGCCATAAACAACAATCATGTTTAGAAAAAGCATTTGTCATTATTGGAAATATGATTTCTTACGATTCGTTCCAAGCGAAGCTCTCCACCAAATTCCTAGACAAGAAAATAAAATTTTATCATTTTTGTGAACGTGTGAGCAAAGTGTTATGATTATATAAGAGATTTGTGAAAACTTACGCATTGTGAGTTTCGTCACAGTCACTAGTAGGAAGTGAGCCATGGACGGTAAAATAATTAGAAGATAAATCTCTGCCAAAAAAAAATAAAAATTAACAAAAATTAGTCTTATATATCTTGTTAAGCATATTAGAAAGTTAGCTATTATACTTTATGTTTCCAACATACGTACATGTTTTTGTTTCTTTCGATAAAATCGTTTGGAACATCCCCTGTGAACTTGTTTCCTGACAAATAACTGATAGAGAAATTATTTAAAATTATCTTCATTCTTCATATATAGATGGATATAAATTCTAAACAGATACTTTATTTCCTGTGATGAGGTTCTTACACATAATCTGCAAGCTTAATATTTGGTAATGATGAAGGAATCTTGCCGGTCAGCAGATTAAAACTGAGGTCCCTACATAACAAGCAAAATCAACATAATGAATTAAGCTTATATATATATATATATATATATATATATATATCCATTTTAACTTAATGATGTTTATTTCCTTGATGTCTTACAGTGTCTTGAGGCCCGTCATGTCTCCGATATAGTTTGGAAGCTGACCGTTTATGTTACATCTCCTCAACTCCCTGCATCCAAGATCAAATTGTAAATGTTTTTTCCAGGATAAAGTATTTTACTGCAAAACAGAGCTGATCGATGCATCGTAATTGAACTCACAATGTATTGAGAGATATCAAACTTTTCAGTGGAGGGAAGGAAGACAGTTTGCCTCCTAAGTCGCTAATCTTGCTGTGAAATACAGCAAAACAAAGCAAGGTTACGTTGTTTCAAGAGGAAACGGATTGAAAAGAATTAAGTTTTCTGATGGTGACATACAGGTTGTTCAAGCGAGTCAGGGACGAAATACTGGAAGGTAATGGACCATCCAAACCGCTACCAAGCATCTCCCTGCGTGCAAAACCATTTTTCAGTTCTTATGCTTTCCAAGAGGAATTATAAAACAAGGGCAGTAGTCTTACAGCGTACGTATCTGTGTCCAGTTTCCAATGAAATCTGGTACTCGTCCAGTAAAATTATTGTCGCTTATCGTCCTATCACACCACACATGAAATAAAACTATGTTAGAAACATTGAACCAACAATAAAAATATAACAAAAACGTTAAACTAACATGGAATAAATTTATTCATTTGTTGTTAGAACTTATCCTTACAAAACAGACAGATTTCTAAGCTGTCCGAACTGTTCTGGCAAAGGGCCAGTGAAGGAATTGGAAGAGAGATATCTGCAGCAAAACCAGATAACAGGGTATAATAACAATACGTACCAATGAAAATATACAAGATTTAGAAATTGACATGAGAGAAAGAAATTTACAGTTCGTTCAAATTAACCAACTTTCCAATCTCAGGAGAGACTAGTCCTGAAAATAGGTTTCCTTCAAGGTTTCTGCATAATTTCAAATGATGGAATTTACCAGAGCCATAAAAATCATACTTATCGTTGAGAACCAAAGAACAAGTATTTATACATATCAACAAGTATGCAGAACAAGTATTTATACATATCAACAAGTATGCAAAGAAGAGATAATTTCATAGTTAAAGCTCATTAGTTAATCAAAATTCTGTAAAGTCTTACAGAATTCGGAGCGACGTGACACGTGTTAGCACTTCCGGAAATGGACCCGACAATCTGTTCCCTAAAAGAGATCTGGATATGTCCATTGAACCAACAAAGACATCAACCATTACTTAGTGGACTGAGTGTATAAATTTATTTAATCACACAGAATTAAAAATGAAGCTAAACCAAACAGTGATCTTACAACCCTTCCAAACCCATTGAAGCCCATTCCTTTGGAATTGAACCAGTAAGACAGTTACGGCTAAGGGTCCTGCACCAAAACGGTATATGCGTTAACAATTGAATTTTGAGAAATTAGTATTAAGCTTAAGTCTATTTCTTTTCTCACAGAGATTTCAGATAACGCAGCTCAGAGAACTCTGGGGGGATAATGCCTGTTAAGTTCTGCGACGTCAAAACCCTACAAAAAGGATGGACTCTGTTAATAAGCATTTTTCTTGGGGGATAAGCTATATATATACAAGCAGGGAAGCTTTGTTTAAAAGTTTGGACTCTTCTTCAATTATTAGCAACCGCGAAGGAAATTCATTACTAAAAAAAAACATTGTTTACCAATATATTAACTGAATATTTTATAAATTTAAAAATGTTTTTTTTTTTTGGATTGATGTATCAAAACCTAAATAAGTGGAAAAAGAGACTAACATTGCGATGACGTGACACGATGAATTGGGAGGATGAAACGAGCAGTCACAAGTGAGACTGCTCCGTATAAGTGGATTAAATGAAACATTCCAGTTTCCTTTTCCACTGCATGGATCGTTGCTAAAGTCCCAATCTTCCTTCTCCATCTTCTTTCCGATCTCTTTCAGTGCTTTCACTTCCCAATTTTTAACCGATTTCATAATACATCAAATGTTGGATTACTCATAGTTAATATAAAATTTTAAAAATGTGTATAAGATAGATAAGGTCAAGGAGTATATAGTACCTTCAGCATGGTGGAGCTTCATGCTGTTGCAAGATTTTAAAATCCACTGAAAAGCAAAGTTATGACAACAACGAAATGCATAGCATTGGATGTAACCATGTTTCTATGTAAAGAACGAGAGGGAAATCAAATCCGAAAACCAAAGAGAAGAAACTTGAGAGAAAAACCAGAGAGGATGTCAAGGGAAACGAAATCCAAAGAGGTGAAATCTAAGAGAAAGCAACTATTCACTTTAGCATTTATTAAAGTTTAATTTGTTACTTTTGTTGTAGCTTATTTAATGATGTTACTTGTATATGTAGATTTAGACTTTGAAATCGTTCTATCAATTTGTGTACTAGATAACTAGACACAAATGCTCTCCCATACCATATTTAATACGCCTGTTCATTAAAATATAACGTACTATTAAGTTGTAGCACACATATACATATTATAACAAGTACGATTATATAGTACAAGCCAATTCCGAAAACACGTCCGAAATAAACATGCCTAATAGGCTAATACTAACTTAATCATACACCAAACACCTTGATTAGTGGTATGTCAGTATGTGATATACGGAAAAACTGATCATACACCAAACACTTGGTAATGCCTAATCCCACTTATTTGACATGGTTGTCGTATTTAGCCTACATTATTAATAATTAGGAATTAATGAAAGAGATTAAATAACAGTTTCAGGCTGGCTGTGATCACATATTTCTATTTACTTTTTTCAGTATTTATAACTTGGTACTTTGATTGATATATTATTTCAAAATTTGATTAAATTTATTCTTAGTAAACGCAAATAATGGTGTTGACTTGGCTCCACCCTTGGCTTTTAATAGAATCAACTATTTTTATCATTGTGTCTGGATATATAAGACAAGCTAGCTATTATCTTGTGGGACAAAGTATATATACAACGAAGATAAAAATAAGATTAAGATAATCTTTAATCACTTTTTAAGTTATGAAGTCTGCTAAGTTACTTTTTCTTTCTTGTGTAATCATGTTCCTCGTTTTGAATCTGGTTCCAGGTAATATATCTTTTTATTTTTCTTTTTGGTTGGTTACTAACGGAATTTGGAATTTTAAATACGAAAAGTAGTACTGCAATGAGAAAAGGAAAAAGGAGAAGAGTTTTCGACCATAGTTTAGTTTTAAAAACATTGTGTTTTGAACTGTTTATTCAAAATATATTTTTTTCTTGTAACTTTATTTTTTCATTTCATATGGTATTAAGTTATAATCTTAACTCGGCTGTTCGCCCAAATAGTCTCGTTATCCGTTGTCACTTATTGGAATGACGCATTGTCGCGACAAACCTTGCCTTGATGTTCATCCTTTTTTTTTTGTTATGACTTTAAGCTTTCATAGCTTCTCTCGCTACTTAAAAAAACCACTTGTTTGGATTTTCTATTTTTTTTTTTTTATTATTATTATTATTTTTTTTTTAAATTTCCTTTATTCATCTTTTCCCATGGGAGAAACCATTTGTTACAAGATGAATAAAACAAACAAAGGAAACAACAACAACAAGGAAAAAAACGCAATACTAGGTAGAGAAAATAAGAGAAACTCGTGTGCTGGAACGGATCGAAGGAGGCTAACATTGAAAAAATTCAAACCAGGAATGGAGAAGAGATTCCGAAGAGACTGAAGAGTGGGATCTTAAGGTCTCTCTATCTAATCCTGCTAACTTTGCCCTTAAAACAAGTTGAATCTCCTTCACCAAGGATTGGGAGGTCCTTGGAGGGGAGAGATGAAGTCTTGAGTTTCGTTCTCTCCAAATGAAATAGATCACCGCTTGACAAGTAAGCTTACAGATAAGATTAATATTTGGTCGAGAAGCAGAGTTACGCATCCAAGAGATAATCTCCTCCAAAGACGTTGGGAGCGAGAAGGTGTGATGGTGGAATAAAGAATTCCAAATCGTCAAGGAGAAAGGGCAGACTCTGAAAATGTGGTCTCTGGTTTCCTCAACTAAACCACATAACAAGCAGGAATCGGGAACCTGAAGTCCCCATCTTCTCAAACGATCCCGAGTTGGTAGGCGATTCCAAACAGTCACCCACATTAGGAAGGAGTGTTTGGGTATATTCCTTGCAAATCAAACCGATTTATGCCACTGTACTTCCGGGGGAGATGGATTGAGAGAATCCCAAGTCTTTGCGGTGGAAAAGGGTCCTGGCGAAGCTTGGATTTTCTTTTTTTGTTTATGTGTGATAGCCTTTCTCCTTCTTTGGGGAGCCCGAATCCATATAAATGTCCTTTTCTCATCGGCTTTTGGAGATGTTTATAGCTTTTTTCGTGGCAGGGGTGTTATTTGTTTATAACTTAATACCATATGAAATGAAAAAATAAAGTTACAAGAATATGCAAACCTGACGTATATGTTTAATTGGACAAAAAGAATAAAAAACAAGAAAAAAACAATTTTAAAAATGCATCCACTCTGTGATATTATCATCTGATCCAAAATATGTATCTTATGATTCGTATAAAATAACAGAGATGGAGGCTCAAAAGAAGAAGGTGTGCTGGGATCATGCTGCATGGCCTGGATTTCCAAGGTGCGCGGGTGACAAAAATACCCAAAATGCTACATGCGTAGCAGCTTTTGCGAAAGAAGAAAAACGTCATAATGTTTTTCAGTGTTATTGTAGTGAGGGTTACGACGCTGGTCTTTCTTGCTATTGTAATTTTTATTGTTGAGGAGTATTATAGTTTCACAACCAAAATATCCCATTTATAAATAAGAGAAGAATACGATTCTTTTTATTTCTTTTTTTTTTTGTTTTGAAGAAACCATATCAAGTTTAATTGTTTTTCCTTTTTCTTTTTTACCTTTTATTGGTTTTTGCAAAATAATTTGTGAGCTCATTCTTAAAAATCAGTTCATGTGTCCCAGTGTATTAATCATTTATGTGTTATGCTCAATAATATTTATACATATCTGCTTATTTCAGGTATATTCTCTATCATCTTTTGGTCACTCTATATATTTGTTTTGATGACAATGGTAATTAAAGAAAGAGAAAAAATCTAAAGAGTTTTTAGTTTTGATTTATTTATTAGTACACGAAACATGTTTTCTTCTATTTTACCAAAAAGAAACATGTTTCTTCTTTGAAAAAAAAACTATAATCAATAAAATAGCCATAACATATGAATGTAAGTAATTTTGAATAACAAATCCAATTCACCATTTACCAAGAAAAGTATTACATTAGGCAGATGCGGCTGATCACGAGAGGAGATAAAATACGAAGTATGATAATGAATTAGTCGGTGATTAGTTTTAAATTTTATTTTTAATTATCTTACCGTGGTAATTTGTTATCTCCCCATTTATACATGATGTCATCTTCAAGAGTCGACACCTTTCTAATAAACAAAAGTCAATAAATTAATTTACTGTCAACTCTATAGACTATATAGGTTTGATCCATGCATGCACCGTTTCTTAATTAACTACCCTAATCATCTTCCCATGCCGCCATTCAAAATGAATTAATTTATCGATTCATACATTATATTGATTAGTATCAGATACCAATCAAAATCTTCACGTACAAGAAAAGAATAAAAGCGAATTCGAAAATCAATGAATATTATAGAGGGCATGGATTAAAATTAAGTATAAAATTATTGTTGTTTATGTCCTAAACACAAGACTTGAAATTGTTTACAATATTTAAATAGTTAAGAAGCATGCTTCAACTCAAACATGTCTTTGGTGGTATTTTCGTTGCGAAATTGGGAATGGAGGAGAGGCTGCATCTTTTTGGTATGACTATTTGACTAACTAGGTGACTTCGGACCTCTAGTATGGCGAAAACGTCCGCAGCAATTAATAATCTCCTTATAATTTTAAGGAATCGACAATATCTTGAGACAAAAAGACAACTTTATATATTATCATAAAGTAGTAGTATACTTATCTTTCCAGATATTTATCTTTTATACTAGGTGATAACCGTGATATGCGTTACATATATATATATATATATTTACGACAAAAACCACAAGGCAACAAAATCATTGTCAATACGCAATACTTGGTTTCTCCTTTATGTCTGTTGATATTTGATAAACACACAAACTGCACTATCATATCATACGAGGAACAATCTTAGAAAAACTTATTTTAATTTACCAAAAAACTGTTTATTAATATCCTTATTTGTGGAAAAAAATTCAAGGTTGCATCACCGTTGTTTGGATTTGATTTTTGATTGGTTATTTACAAAAAATAATCTACTTCTATACCCTTATATATTCTTTAATAGTATCAACTACTTTAATCCTTTAATGAAATCAGTATTTTGCACACACACAAAAAATCTACTTCTATACTTAGTAAATCCTTAATAAAGGTGTTGACTTGCCTCCACCCTCATCCTTTAATAGTATCAACTACTATTTTTATGGAAAATTGTAACCAATAATCATATTGGGGAAGGGAATTAATGGAATAGCCATATTGTGGCTTTGGCTACGATAAATCTCATATTTTCTGTAAAAATGCCCACTATCACCTTGGATTAAGAGAGAGAAAATGGTGAATGTTTTAAAACGTGACCGGTTGTGTGTTAATGGGTTAAACTAAAGAGTAATAGCATAAACTACCCATCAATACTTCTGAAATTAACTGACACAAATGAGACACTATTTCTACAGTATTTTTTACAGCAAATTACTCTCTACCCCTTTTTGTGTTCTCTCTCTCCTGCGGTGGACAGTTGAACTTTTTTTCTTCTTCTTTCTCTCTCCTGCGGTGGACATGGAAGACTCACGAAGAATAAAAAGAAGAAGGAGAAGGAGAATTCATACAAGAAAACAACCTGCTAGGATTTGGAGCAACTAGTTGAGAGAGAATCATAAAATGGGGCGACTGTTGGAGATGAATTTTCTACTGAAGAGCCAGGTAATGACGGTGATGAAAGCGGCGGATGAGGATGTCGGCGACGGTGTTGAGAGGCGGAGACAGTGGTGCTAATGTTGATGATGGTGGGTTCTCTCCGGAATGGTTGTCCAATGGAACTCCTATTTGCAAATCTGTGATTTTAATTACAAATTTGTTTTCTTTTTTTTTCAATTGGATTTATTAAAAGCTATGGAAATTCAAATTATTTGTCATAATGTCAGCCGAGGTGGAGAAAAAAAGAGCCAGCAATGGAGGAAGAGAAGAAAGAGGAAGAAGAGGAGGAGGAGGAAGAAGAAGCCAACAATGACTCTCAATTGAAGGTGATGAAGATGATGGTGGTAACTGGTCTATCACTGTATTTTCATAATATG
The DNA here is from genome assembly GCA_902728155.2 of Microthlaspi erraticum. Taxonomy (NCBI): domain Eukaryota; kingdom Viridiplantae; phylum Streptophyta; class Magnoliopsida; order Brassicales; family Brassicaceae; genus Microthlaspi; species Microthlaspi erraticum. The sequence goes on along the minus strand of CACVBM020001829.1, from coordinate 18,704 downwards.
CTAATCACATTAGCATGATATTTTTATACATATTTGCATCTCGTATTTTTCTATAATATGATAACTTTGTTATCATGATAATTGTTGGTATGATAATTATGTTAATCAAATCACTTTATTTTTTTATATCATGATAATTTGTTTAACACGGTATTTTAGTTATATGCTAATCACCTTAACATGATATTTTTTATATTAGCATGTAATTTCATATTTTTCTATGATAAAATAACTTAATTAACATGATAACTCTTGCTATGATAATTATGATACCTAAAATCTTTATACTTTATGTTATGATAATTTGGTTAACACAGTATTTTAATAATGTGCTAACTAATTTAGCATGTCAATTATATAATATTATTATAAATTAGCAAATTTTATGATATTTTATTTGTTAATATGATAATTAAATAGTTATCTTTAGATAACTAATGTCGATGATTTTATATGAACAGTGTAACGGATCGATGAACAGTGTAATCCGGTGGCAAATGAACAGTTTCAGATCAATGGCATTTTTGTAGATAAATAAAATGAAAAAGGATATTAAGGGTTAAATTTTTATTTCTCTTTCCTAACTACCTAATTTAAAAATAGTCATGGGTAGAAACTTAATTTTGAAAGTTTCCATTGGTATTTACCAATATCATCCTAAATTAAAATTGGAAGTTTCATTTTTGGGTAACTGGTCGAGGTTGCAATTAAACAAAAAAATATGAATATGGTTAAATATTTTGGGTTGAGGATTTTTATTTTGAGTTTAGGGATGAATATTTTTGGGTTTAGGGTTTAGATTTTAAGGTTTAGTGTTTAGGGTTTAGATTTTTGGATTTAGAATTTAGTCTTTTGGGTTTAGAGTTTATATGTAGAGTTTAGAGTATTTATTTATTTGTTCATTGTTCAATGCAAATTTGTTGGTAAGGTATCTTTTAATATGGTATAGTATGCTTGTGTTAGATATGGAATAGTTACTACTATTAAACTTGTTTGGAGCTTATGTTGTCCTCATAAAATGGAATATACCCATTAAAATTACTGACGAAGCTGTTATGGTCAGTTTATGTGGTCAAATCAGTTACTCAACCGGTTGTCTAAAAAATTCCCATATAAGGTCAATAGGATACCTCTGTAATTTTACACCCCTTCATAACATGGTACCTAATTTTTCTGTGCTATGGCTATATCTTTAATTTAGGCTCCCAATATGATTATTAACCAAATTCACCCTATTTTTATCATGTGTGTGGATATATATACACACACCATTGTTAGTGAAAAATTAAAACAATAATTTTTGTTATGGTTAGATAAGAAAAATATTACGTTTTATCATATTTTGAAGTCATGAGATCCGCTACGTTTTTTACGTGCTCTTGTCTTATCATATTCCTCGTTTTGAGTCAGATTCAAGGTAAACATATCAACCTTTTTTAGTTTTGATTGGTTACTAGCCAAATTTGAAACTAACCAAAACAATGTTGCAAACTTGCATTAGAAAAAAGTAAACTGGTTCTAAAGCATAGTTTAATTTTAAATTTGTTGTATATTCAATTGTTTATGTTTATGTCTTGTGGTTTTTATTATCAAACAATAGAGACGGAGACTCAGAAGACGAAAGTGTGCAAGACAAATGACATTTTTGGAGATCGTTTTTTTAGGTGTAAAGGTGACATGAACGCACGCAACCAAGAGTACATAAAAGCTTTTCGTGAGAGGAATCAACAAACTGTTTTTTAATGCAAGTGTGAAGAATTTGTTGAACATGTTTCGTGTGATTGTAATACTCGCTGCTAAGTTTTGCTGCAAAATTACTTACCAAAATAATGCTGCAATAGAAAAAAATGTTGCAATAGAAAAAAGAACAGTGGTTATAAAGCATAGTTTAATTTTAAATTTGTTATGTATTCGGTTGTTTATGTAAACCTTTGTGGTTCTTATTATCAAATAATAAAGACTGAAACTCTAGAAAATGAAGGTGTGGAAGAAAAAAAAGCATTTGTGCTTAAAAGCTTTTAAAGGAGAGGAAAGGAATAGTTCTTCACTAGGAGACACCAAATATGAAGGAGTGCTTCAAGCCTGGTTTGGGTCACGGTGCTAATCCACAAGTTCTTAATCTTTTCTAATCACATTTCAAACCTTTCTACTTTACGATGCACATGATGTAACAAACGACGTTTTTGAGTTAGAATAAATTTTACATTCAATTCAAAAAAAAAAAAAAGGAAAGGAATAGTTGCTTTTCAATGAAGTTGTGAAGAATATGTTTGTTGAATTACTTACGTGCGAGTGTAATACTTGTTGCTAATATGAGAAAAGCTATGAGAGTTTTTTATGTCAACAAGCAAGATAAAAAAATTCAAAGTAAGAATAATTCAATACCAAATTTATTAACTTTTAGTTAACTTTAATTTGTCAACATTTTTTTCTTTGTTAATTTTTAGTTTCTTTGCAAAACCAAGACAATTATGTGAATGATGTATTAAAAGGACATAACTGAATGATACTCAGCCATCATACGTTAATACTCAATGGCATTCGCTCACTACATGGACCAAACTGGCAGTTGACAGGCACCAAAAACACATTCGTGAAAACTGTTTATTAGTATCCTTATTTATGAAAACATTAATTCAAGGTACTGCGTCACCATTATTTGGTTTTGATTTTTGATTGGTTTATATACAAACATTATACCATCTCCAATGTATTCCCTTACTTTCACCCTTATAATAGTGATCCTAAATAAAAGTGTTGACTTGGCCCCACTCTTATCTTTTAATAGTATCAACTACTATTTTTATCATGTGTGTGGTCATGTGGATATATATATATATATATATATATATAACCATCGTTAGTGAAAAGTAAATACAATATTTTTTGTTGTGATTAGTTAAAAAGAAAACGTATTTTGAAGTCATGAGGTCCGCTACGTTTTTTATGTGTTCTTGTCTTATCATGTTCCTCGTTTTGAGTCAGGTTCGAGGTACACTCTTTTAGTTTTGTTTTTGATTGGTTATTTACAAAACTTGATCTACATTTCTTCTTCGTAATCTTAAATAAAGTTATAAAGGTGTAAGCTTGGGTCCACCACTCCACTCGTCTTTTAATTAATAGTAGTATACTATTTTTATCATGAGTGTGGATATATACTGTATGTATACATACCATCATTAGTGAAAAAAATATATTTTTGTTGAGACTAGAAAGGCAAAAAATTATATTTTAACACTTAAAATCATGATATCCGCTGCATTTTTTTATGTGTTTTTGTGTTATCATATTCTTCGGCTTGAGCCAAGTTCAAGGTAAACATACCAACCCTTTTTTAGTTTTGATTGGTTACTAGGGAAATTTGAAACTTACCAAAATAATGCTACAGTAGAAAAGAAAAGAGAGTGATTCTAAAAGGGGAAATTTCAAAAGTACACCTTTTGAAGTGCAAATTTTCAAAAATACACCTCTTTGGTGTCAATTTTCAAAACTACACTTTTTTCATTTAGTAAAAGAACTCTAAATCTTAAAATATAAATCCAAAACCCTAAAATCTAACATTGAACCCTTAAATCTAAACTCTAAACCCCAAAATCTAAACCCTAATATAGGATTAGTGAACCCAAACATATATATTAAAATTGGAGAAAAGTGTAGTTTTGAAAATTTGCACCTCAAAAGATGTATTTTATAAAATTTCTCGGTCTGAAAGCATGGTTTATGTTGCTTGTTGTATATTCACTTGTTTATGTAAATATCTTGTTCTTTTATCATTTAATAGAGGCGGAGACTCAGAAGACGAAGGTGTGCAAAGACGTAGGCATTTTTTCGGACCGAATTTGAAGGTGTAAAGGTGACATGAAAGCACGCAATCAAGAGTGCGTAACAGCTTTTCGTGAGAGGGATCAGAAAACTGCTTTTCAATGCACTTGTGAAGAAGTTCCTGAATATCTTTCGTGCAGGTGTAATGTTCGTTGCTAAGTTTGTAACTAATTAATAAATAAGGAAAAGCCATGAGAGCTTTTTATGTTGACAAGCAAGATAATTTACTTGGGTAAGAATAATCTAATACCAAATTTATTAACTTTTGGTTAATTTTTATTTGTCAATTTTGTTTTTATTTGTTAGTAATATTTAGTTTCTTTGTAAAACCAGATAATTATGTGTTAATGATCTATCAAGGACATAACCTAGCTAATGATACTCAGTCATCATACTTTAATACTCAATGGCATTCGTTCACTACATGGGCCAAACTGGCAGTTGACAGGCACCAAAAGCAGATTCGGTTTTAAGTCATTGTTCTGCTCCAACTGTCAAAGTCTCTAGTGCCTCGACACTGAGAGGAAGCAAACAGGTGACAAAAAAAAACATATAGAAATAGAATTGACCAACAGAAAATCCTTTTGGTTTCTGATTTTCAACATATCCAATTACTTGGACGTAACCACACTTTATAACCTCAGGAACGGAAAGCTATCAACAACTCCAATTTCCATTTGTTGAAGTTGAAGGATGGTTTGGCACTTTTCGGTAGTTCAGGAGTTATCTTACAAAGACCGGTTATTTAGAGGGGTTTTATCTGCAAATTTCACTTTTATATTTGTTTTTTTTTAAACATTTTTAAAAGGTCAGGAAGTTTCAAAGTGGATAAACTGAGGGAGAAGATCTCTCTCTCTCTCTCTCTCTCTCTCTCTCTAGTCTCTAGTCTCTACCACCACATACACAAAGAAAACAAAACCGAGGAACTTTCTATCAATCTCCAACTATTTTTCTCCGCAAGTCGCCAATGGCTTCTCTGAAGATTTCGCCTTCTTCCCCACTCTCCGTCCCTAAGGTTCTCTCCTCTTCAAAATCGCCAATCCAAGTGAATTGTTGTCGGTTGTCTGTTTCCATATCTAACAATAACCTTAGGCTCTGTGATTACAGAGCATCGGATCTGTTGGTGTTCCTTTCTCTAGGAAACGAGTTTCATTTCTTGTCCGAGCTGAGCATTCTCCTTCTTCTTCTTCCTCTTCTGATCTTCAAGGTCTGTCTTTTTTTACCTTTCCGATTTGCGATTTTCTTCTCTTCTGGAGCCTTTGTTCTTGTTGATTTCAATGGGTAATTCGGGTTCGAGACTTCGAGTCCCTGAAGAAACCATTTTACATTGTTTTGTAATTTTGTTTATCCAGATAAATGTCAGAGGCGTGTGGTGGTAACAACACTAGGCGTTGTTGCTCCATGGATCTCATTGCTTAGTAGAGCTCCAACATCATGTAAGTCTTGTTTCTATCCTTTTTTCTTTTTTATCTCTTAGTTTCATGATTTCAGGGAAAGAAATGTTGTTACTGCTGAGGTAATCCTAAGAGGATTTGATTGATTTGGCTCAGTTGCTGCAGAAAGCAAAAAGAACTTCCTCACTGTCTCCGACAATAAGGATGCGTATTCGTTTCTCTATCCGTTTGGTTGGCAGGTTTTTATAAATCATCATTATTCATCTCTGTCCTCTTTTTTTTTTTTTGTGTTGTTGTATATAACAATAATAACACAAGAATTGTATATTGTATGGTCAGGAAGTTGTGATTGAAGGTCAGGACAAGGTGTACAAAGATGTGATTGAGCCTTTAGAAAGCGTCAGTGTTAATCTGATCCCTACTAGCAAACAGACTATCAAAGACTTCGGACCCCCGAAGCAGGTATGTATGAATGTGTATGACCATTAGATTGGAAAAATGTAATCATCTTTTCTCGGATTTGAAGCTATATGAACATGGTGGTGTGATGGTCACAGATCGCTGAGACACTGATAAAGAAAGTTCTGGCTCCTCCTAATCAGAAAACTACACTCATTGATGCATCAGAGGTCTGCTTGCTTGTGTTTACTTTTTTTTTGACTTAAAACATTTGAGTGGAGGCTCAAAAGTGTGTGGTTTTGATTTTGATGCAGCACGAAGTTGATGGGAAGACTTATTACCAGTTTGAGTTCACTGCTCAGGCTAGAAACTACACTCGACATGCCCTTGGTGCAATCACGGTTTTCAATGGTACCATCTTCCCATCAGAAACTTAATATTAATATCTAAAGATTCATTTTGTCAAAAATGCTTGTGTTTGTGCTGTTTCAGGGAAATTCTACACATTGACGACCGGAGCTAATGAGAGGAGGTGGGAGAAGATGAAAGACAGGCTTCACACTGTCGTTGATTCCTTCAAGATCACTGTTTGAAACAAAAATTATTGGTTACTTTTTACTGAAAAAGCCCATTTCTTGTTTCCTTTTTTGTTTTTCTTGTTCGTTATTCTTCTTCTCCAGTGAGAGAGATTCATTTACTCTGTGACTTGCCTACTCTTCTTAACCTATTTTCACTTTCACAACATAATGGTTTTCTCAATTTGATCTTCGTATCACCCCAATATGTAGCAGTACCAAAATGACCTCTAATAATCCAACCAGCAATGAACACTTTAATGTTTGTTGTTTCAAGCAAATACAAGCAAATTTTAAGAGTAAAAAAAGAGTTGATAATCTGTTTACCAGAAATTAGTTAGAGAACTCGCAGTCGTCGTGACCGTTAGCAGTAGGTAAACAAAAAATGACAAAAAAAAACACTGCAATGGCACACACAAAGCATAAAAATATCAACTAAATTATTGGGAATAATAAAATAAAAATAAAAAAAGGCGGAAATTATTTTCTGCTGCGATTCTTCTTCTTCCTCTACGAACTTTGAGCAGATCCGCTGAATCTAGCAAAAAGCAAAATCAGTAGGAATCTAGGGGAAGGAGGTAACTCCTTGTGAGACTCCACCACAGAGATGATGATCTCTAGAGGTCTGTTCGGATGGTCTCCGCCTCATATGCAGCCGTTAACCCCAGTCTCTGAAGTCTCCGAGCCTCCCGAGTCGCCGTCTCCGTATCCCGACCCTAACGAGACCGGCGGCACGGCCACGGCGGCGCAGGCGGAGGATGACGAGGAGATGGAGGAGCCCGACGAGGTCGAGCCACCTCCCGCAGCTGTTCCTTTCTCTCAGCTCTTCGCTTGCGCCGACCGGTTCGATTGGTTGCTTATGGTCGTCGGCTCCGTTGCTGCTGCTGCACACGGCTCTGCGCTTATCGTCTACTTGCACTACTTCGCTAAGATCGTTGAGGTCCTTGCTTTCCCCAATGACTCTGCTCACCAGAGATCTGATTCTCAGTTTGACCGGCTCGTCGAGGTTAGTTTAAAGCTCCTCCGAATGGTATCAGATGTTAAAATGAGCTGTGAAAATCGGTTTTATTGTGTTTGTAATTGCTGGATTAGAAGGTTTGAGTACTCAGGGAGTGTTTTATTCATCATTTTTGATTGATTTGTGCAGCTTTCGCTGACTATCGTGTACATTGCCGGGGGTGTTTTCGTTTCTGGTTGGATTGGTGAGTTGATTATATTGCTATAATTTCGAACTTTTTGAATTTTTGCTTGTTACTAAAATGTTTCTTATATAATAGAGGTGTCTTGCTGGATACTGACTGGAGAGAGGCAGACTGCTGTGATCAGGTCCAAGTATGTGCAAGTGCTATTGAATCAGGATATGAGCTTCTTTGATACATATGGCAATAACGGGGATATTGTGAGCCAAGTGCTCAGCGATGTCTTGCTCATTCAGTCTGCTTTAAGCGAGAAAGTAGGTCCAGCTCCGATCATGTTTGTTCTTATCCAGTGATACTTCTTTGCTATTTCTCTAATCTTCTTTTGTGATCGTGGAATTTTTGCAGGTTGGGAATTATATACATAACATGGCTACGTTTATCAGTGGGCTTGTTATTGGATTTGTCAACTGCTGGGAAATTGCACTGATTACACTAGCCACTGGTCCGTTCATCGTTGCTGCAGGAGGCATATCGAATATATTTCTGCATAGACTCGCTGAGAACATACAGGATGCATATGCAGAAGCAGCCGGCATTGCTGAACAGGTATTACGATTGCTAAGTTTTATTGGTAGAATATGGAATTAGCATCAAGATTTTCTCTTCACCGTAATTTTAAACTTGAAGTTTGTTGGTGGCAATTTTGATCGCTGAACTCTTGAACTATGAGAAATGGAAGCTAGATTCTAAAGTTTTAAAACATTTGAAATGAATCGGTTTTGTTGTAGACACTCTGTTGTTGCCCTTGAACTTTCGTTTCCTGCATATTTAACGTTGAGTTATGCTCACACGATTACAAAGTTCTACATCTTTCCTTGTTTCTTGCTCTTATTGAATCAATCTTCTTGTGTGAAGTTCCGAAAATAGTAGACAGAATCCAAGAGGGTTAAGATTGTACTTAGGCACGAATTTCAAGATTTCTACACTAGATTCAGTGAGGTTTACTGCAATCAAGATTCAGTTATATCTCTGCCAGTTTCATCTCAATATATGGACCAAAGTATATCCTTGTTTTTGTTATGCTAGGGTGCAATTTTAATTCTTAACATGTATGAATTGAAATTTGGATCACTGGGAATGTGCAGCAATCACACTACCTAGTCTAAGCATAAATACAAGGTTTTATGTAATGTGTACGTCACAGGTCCCAATTTCTAGTGCTTCTTCCGAAATTTGTTTACTGTATCGGTGGTTAGAGTCTGGTGTGAGAATTCCAACTCTTATAAAGGATTTATCTTAAATGTGCAGGCGATCTCTTACATTAGGACTTTATATGCCTTTACAAATGAAACTCTTGCAAAATATTCATATGCGACCTCCCTTCAAGCAACCCTGAGATACGGTATACTGATTAGTCTTGTGCAAGGCCTTGGACTTGGATTTACTTATGGGCTTGCTATATGCTCGTGTGCGCTGCAACTTTGGATTGGAAGATTCTTTGTTACCAGTGGAAGAGCAACTGGTGGGGAAATCATAGCAGCTCTTTTTGCAATCATTTTAAGTGGCCTGTAAGCTTCAGATTCTACTGATGTTGTCTTTATCTCATCTTCTCATTCTCTGTTACGTAGATATTCTTCTTGGTCTCTCTAATACATATGTATATGTATATATAAAATATGTCTTGATTATGCATATTTTGTTGGGCAGGGGTTTAAATCAAGCTGCTACGAACTTCTATTCATTTGATCAAGGAAGGATTGCTGCGTATAGACTTTTTGAGATGATTACTCGTTCATCCTCTGTGGCTAATGAAGAAGGAGCTGTGCTGGCTTCTGTTCAAGGAAATATTGAGTTCAGGAATGTGTATTTTAGCTATTTGTCACGACCTGAAATTCCAATCTTAAGTGGATTTTACCTCACGGTTCCTGCTAAAAAAACAGTTGCACTTGTTGGTAGAAATGGTTCTGGAAAAAGCAGCATCATTCCTCTAATGGAGCGATTTTATGATCCGACATTAGGTACTATGCCTTGAGATTTAAGATGCATCAGTCACCTGTTGATAGAGGCAATTATGAGCTGACTACATCTGTGGTTTTTGCTTAATGCAGGAGAAGTTCTTCTTGATGGAGAAAATATTAAAAATCTAAAACTGGAGTGGCTGAGAAGCCAAATAGGCCTGGTTACTCAGGAGCCTGCTCTGCTAGGCTTGAGCATAATGGAGAATATTGCATATGGTCGTGATGCTACTCTTGATCAGATAGAGGAGGCAGCTAAAATTGCGCATGCACACACATTTATCAGCTCACTTGAAAAAGGATATGAAACTCAGGTAGACAATATTTGAAAGTTTATTATGAAATCCAGTTTTCATCACTTGGTATTCAACCTTGAAGTGGGAAATGCCTTGTTTGTCTTCTAGGTCGGGAGAGCCGGTTTGGAAATGACAGAGGAGCAGAAAATAAAACTTTCTATTGCAAGAGCTGTGCTTTTGAATCCAACGATTCTTCTGCTTGATGAGGTAACTGGAGGACTAGACTTTGAAGCTGAAAGAATTGTTCAGGAAGCTCTTGATCTTCTAATGTTGGGACGGTCAACCATAATAATAGCCCGACGGTTAAGTTTGATAAAAAATGCTGACTATATTGCCGTCATGGAGGAGGGTCAGCTTGTTGAAATGGGTACACACGATGAGCTGATAACTCTTGGTGGGCTGTATGCTGAGCTGCTGAAGTGTGAAGAAGCAACGAAGCTTCCGAGAAGGTATGGTAGCTTAGAACTTTACCAGTTAGTCGTGTAGTGAAAGTTATGTGGCAGAATATATGTTTGGCCATTTGCTTAAGGAACTTGTATGTTCATACAGGATGCCAGTTAGGAACTACAAGGAGTCTGCGGTGTTTCAGGTTGAGAGGGACTCTTCAGCTGGTTGTGGCGTCCAAGAACCATCATCACCCAAAATGATCAAGTCTCCATCTCTTCAAAGAGGTAATGGCGTGTTCCGTCCCCAGGAACTGTGTTTTAATACTGAAGAATCACCTAATGATTGTAGCCCTGCACCTGAAAAAATGGGAGGAAATGGCTTGCCTCTGGATGATACTGATAAAGAGCCAACTATCAAAAGGCAAGACAGTTTCGAGATGAGGTTACCAGAACTTCCTAAAATTGACGTTAAGAGTCCACTACAGAAAACAGACGGCTCGGATCCAGAGTCCCCTGTTTCACCCCTGTTGACATCAGATCCTAAAAACGAGCGTTCTCATTCTCAGACGTTTAGCCGTCCTCATAGTTCTTCTGATGGCACTGCAGCAAATGGTAAGTTGGCTAAGGATGCTCAGCACAAGGCGTCGCCTTCGTTTTGGAGGCTAGCACAGCTTAGTTTGCCAGAGTGGCTTTATGCTGTATTGGGGAGTGTTGGTGCTGCCATCTTTGGCTCTTTCAATCCTCTTCTGGCTTATGTCATTGCGTTGGTAGTGACATCATATTATAAGAGCAAAGGAGGCCACCTGCGCGAGGAGGTTGACAAATGGTGTTTGATCATTGCCTGCATGGGGATAGTGACAGTTGTTGCCAATTTCTTGCAACACTTCTACTTTGGTATAATGGGTGAGAAAATGACTGAGAGAGTGCGGAGGATGATGTTCTCAGGTACTGGAACTTATATTCATCATAATTTACTTGACCACATTTTAACTACTTTTACTTGCCTCACTTCAGCAATTTCCCTTGTGTTACAGCGATGCTGCATAACGAAGTTGGATGGTTCGATGATGAAGAGAACAGTCCAGATACGTTATCTATGCGTTTAGCAAATGATGCTACTTTTGTCCGAGCTGCCTTCAGCAACAGGCTTTCGATATTTATTCAAGATAGTTTTGCTGTTATTGTTGCTCTTCTTATCGGTTTGCTTCTTGGTTGGCGTTTGGCCCTTGTTGCATTGGCGACTCTGCCAATACTCACTCTTTCTGCCATTGCTCAGGTTTGCATCGTTTCTTCTACAAGTTTGGTCGAACTTTATTTTCTTACACTGAAGTTTATTCAAATTTGCGATTCATTATCCCCTCTTTCAAATGTGTTTCTGATTTTGCAATACTTTCTTGTTTCGTTGTTGTTGCCATCTCACTCTCATGCACGTAGTTCAGTAAATGTTTGTTTATTCAGCCGAGACTACATTCTAATCACCCTTAAAACGAATCTGCAGAAACTGTGGCTTGCTGGATTCTCAAAAGGCATCCAGGAGATGCATAGAAAGGCATCTTTAGTCCTCGAAGACGCAGTTAGAAACATCTACACTGTTGTTGCTTTCTGCGCTGGTAACAAGGTGATGGAACTCTACAGGATGCAACTCCAGCGGATACTCAGACAGAGCTTTTTCCACGGAATGGCTATTGGTTTTGCGTTTGGCTTCTCACAGTTTCTTCTTTTCGCCTGCAATGCGCTTCTCCTATGGTGCACTGCCTTATCCGTCAACCGCGGGTATATGAAGCTATCCACAGCTATAACAGAGTACATGGTCTTCTCTTTCGCTACGTTTGCCCTCGTCGAGCCATTTGGATTAGCACCGTACATTCTCAAGCGCCGCAAGTCTCTCATTTCAGTGTTTGAAATCGTAGACAGAGTTCCTACGATTGAACCAGATGATAACTCTGCTCTCAAACCACCTAATGTCTATGGAAGCATTGAATTCAAAAACATCGACTTCTGCTACCCAACTCGACCCGAGGTTCTAGTACTGAGCAACTTCAGTCTCAAAGTCAGTGGGGGACAAACCCTAGCTGTGGTTGGCGTCTCTGGTTCCGGAAAAAGCACGATAATTTCACTGATAGAGAGATACTACGACCCAGTTGCTGGTCAAGTCCTACTTGACGGGAGAGACTTGAAGCTATATAATTTGCGATGGTTGAGAAGCCACATGGGTTTAGTTCAGCAAGAACCCATAATCTTCTCCACGACGATCAGAGAGAACATCATATACGCAAGGCATAACGCGAGTGAAGCTGAGATGAAAGAAGCAGCAAGAATCGCAAACGCGCACCATTTCATCAGCAGCTTGCCTCACGGCTACGACACGCATATCGGGATGAGAGGCGTCGAACTCACCCCGGGACAGAAACAGAGGATAGCGATAGCGCGGGTGGTGCTGAAGAACGCTCCCATCATCTTGATAGATGAAGCAAGCTCGTCCATCGAATCTGAATCAAGTCGGGTTGTGCAGGAAGCTCTCGACACGTTGATAATGGGGAACAAGACGACGGTTCTGATAGCGCATCGAGCCGCTATGATGCGACATGTGGATAACATTGTGGTTCTCAACGGAGGGAAGATAGTAGAGGAAGGTACGCATGATTCTTTAGCAGAAAAGAATGGATTGTATGTCCGTTTGATGCAACCGCATTTTGGTAAAGGTCTACGCCAACATCGGCTGATATAAGAAAAAATGCTCAAAAAAGAAAAAAACATTCAACCATGGTTAGTTCTGTAGCAAGTAGAGCTTGTAGGCGTAGATTTCCCCGGTGTTGAGAGCTGCTCATTCTTTATTGGAGACGAAGCATCAGAAGTAGGTCTTCGTTCTCCAAAGGTATATCGATTTTGTTTATTTCAGAGGCTATCTTTTTTCTTTTCATTTTTGTCGTTCCTCGTAATTTGTGTGTGCGTGTTTGTTCTCGCAAAACATGGATAATGTATGTAAAAGAGAATGTGTAAATGTATACACTTATTGTTGCACAAAAGTACACAAGATCTTGGTGTGTTCAAAGAGAAGAAAATATTGGGAGACCAGGTAATGTAGCTCCGGAGTCAAGAATGTATGTGTTCCCGGAGATGTACTGAGAAGAATCGTGAATGAGATAGCGAACGATTGAGGTAAGCCCTGGATCCGCGGTCTGTTGCTCCTTTAACGGGATGGTCCGCTCGGTTACGTTCTTGAGCCACTTTTTCTCCATGAGACTCTGTGTGATCTCTGACTTCAAAAGCCCCGGCGCGATACAGTTGACTCTGATGTTGTAAACGCCCAACTCCATAGCCATCATCCTCGTCATGGTGTCAACACCGCCTTTCGAACACGCATACGCGAGTCCACCGGGCAACATACCGCGGTGGAGACCGGCGATCGACGAGATGTTTATCACCGAGCCGCCACCGCGTTTAGCGTCACGCATTAACCTGCATACGTATTTGGAGACTAACCAAGGTCCGGTTAAGTTGGTTCTGAAGACTTTGTCCCACTCGTCTTCAGACAAATCCAAACTCGACTTGACGTTTCCTCTGATTCCAGCATTGTTGATCAACACATCGATCTTTCCAAAGATTTGCCAAGCTTCTTTAGCCGCTTTTTCAATGGTGGCTGAATCTGATGAAACGTCTAGCTCAAGAGCTGCGGCTACTTGGATCTCGGTCGAACCAAAGCTGTTGATCTCAGAGCATAGTGATTTGAGACGATCGACACGACGAGCTGCTGCGATTATCTTACAACCAGCTTTGCCCAGATCAAGACAGACCTCTCGGCCTATACCAGAAGAAGCTCCTGTCACAAGGACCACTTTGTCTTTAAGCTCACACCATGGCTCCAGTTGCTTCAACACCTGCTGCTTCTCTCCCAACAAAAAAGGAGCAAGAAAGTCAACAAATAGATCAAGAATTATCGGATTTGAAAAAGACAGAAATACATGATGAAAAAGATATAGCAAACAAAATCAAACTTAAGATAAGAGATCTCGACGAAGCATCCAAAGCTTATCTAATAAATTTGCAAGAACAAAAGGAAAGAAAGTGAAGGGGTATAATGGGAAAAGAGTGAAAAAGTAATCTCACAGTTTGATGATTGCTCATACTGTCTGTTCCTCTGTGTGTGTGTGTGGTGATGGAGAAGGAGAAGCCCCATAACACACTTTACATATAAAGGCTTCTTCTCTCTGACCAGAACGACAATTTAACGTGGCAATCAAAGTCTTAAACAGGTTTCTTGACCAAACTACGTGATTATCTTTTCTGATTTTTATTATTTATATACGTCATTTTTATTGTTTTCGAAGCGATAACTTTTTCTCTTCCAATTTTGGAAATAATAAAATCACGAGTGACGTTACAAAAACAATGCACCACGGTGTCATATTTTCAGTTTCATAATATTTTAAGAGAGGGAAAAAAAAATGCACAAATACAAAAAAAAAAACAAAATTGATCAACTGATTGGATACTTATCAAAAGTGTGGGCTCCATTATGAACTGTAGATTTACCACAAAAGTTGGAACATTTAGAACGAACTTTTAGAGTTAGTTAAATAGTCACGCTCTACAAAGATGGATCCAAAATTATCAACAGTGTTGACTGTTGGTTGAACAGTATTGAATTTTGGTTGATTGTGGATAAGAAATTTAAAACGAAACAAGAAAATAAATACCAAAACATATATAATCATCTTCCAATCCAACGATAAAAGCACAACAAAAGAGATTGATAAAAAAATCTTTTAACTTGACTACCAAAACTGAGACTATGAAAGGCAAAGAAAAACACAAGTCTGTTTTAACCTCAAAACCAAAAGGGAAGAGAAAGGATGATAAATCAGATGATTCCGATCTTGTTAGCGACATCCAAAGCATCATAATCAGGAGTCAACCTAACATACGCCTTCTTCGTTCCATCGGGCCTGCAACAACAACAACAACCATAACATTTCATCAGCTCACGTTTAGATTGTACAAACTAAACCAATGTCTCTTAGTTTTGTTTTCAAGCGTGTATGTACCTGATGAGGGTGTTGACTTTCTTGGTCTGAATGTCATACATCTTCTTGACAGCGGCTTTGATCTTCTTCTTGTCAGCACGGATGTCAACGATGAAGACTAGAGTGTTGTTGTCTTCAATCTTCTTCATGGCGGACTCGGTGGTGAGTGGGTACTTGAGGATACCGTAATGGTCCAACTTGTTCCTTGGGACTGCACTGATCCTTGGGTACTTGGGGTCTCTGGCCTTTGTCAATGTCTTTGGCCTGTGGAATGTCACCTTCGTCCTGATCTTCTTGTCTTTCTTCTTGAAGCTTTGGCCTGATTTCACTGCCTTAGCAGCTTTCAAGGCCTTTGCCTTTGGGTCTGCTTTCTTTGTGACATCAACTACAAAAACACAAACAGAGAGTTGAATCAATCTAATGCATTTTATAAGACTCATTCAAATGAAAAATAGTAACCATTTCCACTAAGATTACGGTAAGCAAATTATAGAACATGTACAAGATTTATCACATAACGATGAAATGAAAACTAATTTACTAGGCAGACTAATATGCTATAACCAATAGACAATTTGATTCTTCAATGTCTCTGTTCTATAAAGATATTGAGAGTAGAGCTATTAAACGGAGATCGGATATCGATGGATGAGACGAACCTTTAGCTGGAGCCATTACTCAAGAGAGATCCTTTACCACTAAACCTGCTAAGACACAGAGAAGCAAATCAGTTAGAAAATAGTAATCTCAATAAGCCTAGCTCAGAATTAAATCATGGAACGAGAAAATGACAGAGATTCACTAGTATCCAGAAACAATATGCAACATTCGATACCCAGAAAACGGAGAAATCAATAGAAGCTGAGCAAAAGGATATATCGAGAGAGCGAGACGAACCTGAACGGCAAAAAAGAAACCCTAGATCAGTTTGATGCGGCTGGAGGTTTTATTTATTTATTGCAGGGAGAGTGAAAATGAAGCAAAAAGGCTTTCAACCCTAGTTCGATGACGTTTGGGCCTTAAATATAGTAGTGGGCTTCATATATCAACTGATTATAAGCCTATTTTTAAACTATAGGTTAACCAAAATTCGATCATTTAGTAGTCCACATGGTACTTTTATTAGATTTGAATTTGACTTTATGGCTTTTTGACTCGTCAATGCAACATTATGTGAACGTATGTCTAATCAGCCTTGAGATTTATCATTTATGGGTTGGAAACAGTTATAGTTTACAGTTTTCTGAGATTTATGTGAACGTTACGCAACTAATAGAAGTCTAATATCTATACAGTTTATGGGTTAATTAAGATGATGAATTTGAATGAAAAACATGTTGCATGACTCGTAATAAATTTGGCTCATCTCTACCAAATCAATTCCTATAATATACATTAGAGAATATATATATTATCTTTGGAGCATTATGAAGAAGTAATACACTTATGGAGACAGAAACTGTTAAAGCTGTAGTTAACTAACTCTTCAATTAGGCTCCAATAGAAATCAAAACCTACTCAGTCAGAACTTTACTTGGAAGTCGTAAATGAAGTTTACCAACTGATAACACAACAAGAAAAGAAAAAATCTATAGTGCTGCTGAGTATATTGTAAACATTGTAAGAAGTGTCATTATCTAAAATCCTCTTAGAGCCCCCCCCCCTAACCTTACAATTTTATCAGATAAAATGCTAACAATGGCCCTTTTGGATTCAATGTGGTAGAAGAAGAAGTAGTTTGTTCCATCTGTACAAGAGAGTTGTTTCCCCCCAACATCAACTTCCATAAGCACAACAGAGAGATCCCTGCATCAAAGGCAAACCAAAAGAACATATATGGTTTATGAGAAATTTGGTTAACAGGTCACTAGTGCTACTGACCCAATAGCCGCAAAAAAAAGGCAGATATGAAGATCAAAATGGTTTTTCATTGGAATGCAATTGTTAATGAAGATAAGGTATTATCAAAGATTTTCTCACCTGAGCTGAATGAATACTCTGTCCAAGTAGAAGCTGTTGAGTTAAAGGAATCTGTAAAGGAAAAAAAAAACGAGAGTAAATGTGTCGAACTAGTGCTACAGCGCACTCAGCAGTGCAAGAAACTCTGTCTGATCCTCAGCTTCCCTAACTATCTGTGAACAAAAGGAGAACCAACTTATTAGTCACACGCCAGTATAAGAATCACAACAAACTGCACACTTAAAGCTTGTATAAAAGTAGCAGAGCAGCTCAAAATTCCAGCTATTACCTTTATAGGGGTATCTTTTGGCAAGTCCATCTGAGACAAAATGATTTCACCAATCTCTACCCAATCAAGATTCTCCACAGTGCCCGACGTTGTGTTGCTATCTAACAGAGAAGAGTTGTTATCCAAAGAGAATGACTTTCCTATCCAAATGTACAAAGTCCTACTACCGGTTTTTCCTACATCATCACTTGGCAACTGAATCCCTATAGCAGATTCCGAATCTAAGTAAGCTCTACTCAGTTCTGTAATCATCTCCATACTTGGCCACCGACATGCTAACGGCTTGCCCAAGTTGCCGCCACTTCCTGATTCGTGTTCATCACATTTACTCATTTCGTTCTGCGGCAATTCTGAATCTACAATTCTGCTAGAAGGTATTGTCTCCTTGCACTCGCTTAATGGATTGAGATCACCATTTCTAACACCCTCCAAGTTGAAGACAATGTCATTACCATCATCCGGCTGTAAAGTGAAACCCGTTGTGCCTCTACTGGAACCAGCTAAACCTGGCAGCTTCAGAGACTTTTTTAGACTGCCTCTACGCTCTGCAAGAGAAGGTGAAACCCTTCTATTTGGTGACGGTTCAGTGTAAGGCTGTGGAGAAGTTTGGGAAGGAAGTAGAGATAGGCTGGAAAACTTAGGCAATGCCAAAGGGGGTGGAATAGAAGAAGGTCTCAAAGAAGAGAGCCCAGAAGTTTGTGAAAACCCTTTTAGACTATTGCTTGAATTTGGTGGGCACACAGAATCAGGAGAAAGAAAAGGAGGCGAAGCAGACGATGATGAAGAGGTCGTTGATGAAGGTGAGCCTGACGCATGCACGATCATCATTGAGTCAGAATAGACCCTGGAAAGTGGCGCTTTGGAGGCAGAACGAAAACCTTTTTCAAACCTTGATGCAAACTTGCATTTCAGTGAGCTCCAACTGTTTTCCCTTGCAGGAAGATGAGTCTCATGTTCGTTATTGGATGATGCCAGAGTTGGCACAAAACCTCCCTGGATTGCTTTCTGGAATATCTCAAAATCCAGATTATATGCGTCGACCTTCCTTTCACCTGGTTGAATTTTAACCACCGAGTCCCCAACCATAGGCAAAATGCTTGCAAAAGCGTCCCAGTAATAAGTAGGCTCCTCGCCTTCTCTGACCACCTTAATAGGTGCTTCGACTTTCTCATATCGAGCAATCTGACAAACAGCAGCTTTCGCATCTCTTTCCATAATGGTTTCGCATTGCCTACCAACCCAAATGTAGATTGCAGAAGGTAACTGAAGGATGAACGCACCTCTAGAATCCAGAGAAGACGGGCATGGATCATTCAGCAGCTTAGGAACAAGATGCAAAGGATCATAAGGGGAGTGCGGTGACATTTTGTACATTCTCAGCAACGAAGTAGGGCTAAGCGGGAACG